>OX422217.1:269714358-270941858 GCA_949130495.1 Sambucus nigra
TTCTCAACAGTCCAGATGGGATAGATATAGAATATGCTTTGCATTTACAATTCCAGGCTTCTAATAATGAATCTGAGTATGAAGCCCTAATATTGAGCCTCAACTTAGCTAAATCATTAAATGTAGAGCAAATTGTGGTGTTCAGTGATTCAAAAATAGTAGTAAATCAGATGTTAATCTTTACACTACAAAAGGGGAGTTCATGTCAAGGTATTTAAATAAAGCTATGGAGATTGTATCCAATTTAACAGATGTCCAAGTGATTAGAATACCAAGACTAGAGAATGCAAGGGCATATGCACTTTCTTGATTATCTTTATCTATGCGCACCGAGCTACGAAGAACAATTCCCATTGAGATAGTTGCAAGCAGAAGTATTGATAAAGATTTGATGGTGAATTTTATCTCTTTAGATATGGGACCTTCCTGGATGGACCCCATAAGGGCTTATATCGAAGATGGTACTTTACCGACCGACCAACTGGCAGCTAAGAGGTTGGAGTATAAGGCTGCTAGATAAGTCTTAAATAATGGAGTTCTGTACAGAAGAGGTGTGATAGCTGGTCTGCAAAGATGTGTTCATCCAACAGAAGTTAAAAACCTAATTAAAGAAATTCATGAAGGATCTTATGGAGCTCATGTAGCAGGTAGAACTCTTTTATAGAGAATAAATACACAGGGGTACTATTGGCCAACAATGCGCGCTGATTGTATAACTTATGCCCAGAAATGCGACAAGTGTCAATGATTTTTAACTATATAAAGAACTCCCCAGGCACTGCTAACACCAATCACTTCACCTTGGTCATTTTATATGTGGGGAATAGATTTAGTCGGTCCTCTACCAACTACAAGAGGACGTTTCAAACATTTGTTGGTCACTATTAATTACTTAGCAAAGTGGGTGGAAGATGAACCTCTCATAAATATGGCCTACGAAAGGGACTATCAATTCATCTAGAAGAATATTATTTATAGATATGGCCTGCCCCATGCTGTTATCACCGATCACGGTACCCAATTTGTTAATGATGAGTTCACAGCGTACTGTCTACAGTCCAATATTCAAAAGATTCATTCTGCTCTGGGTCATCCCCAAAGTAACGGGCAAATAGAGGTTATGAATAGAACTTTACTGACTTGTTTGAAGATGAGATTGGATGATGCAAAAGGAAATTGGATCAACGAGTTACACTCAGTGTTGTGGGCTTACCGACCAAATCCCCGAACAATAACTGGGGAATCCCCTTAGATGTTAGCTTTTGGGAGTGAATCAGTCATACCTGCGGAGTTAGGATTACCTACTCATAAGGTGCTTAATTTCAATTCTTCGGTAACTGATTTGATGAGAGGTTTGGACTTGGACATGATACAAGAAGTAAGAGAAGATGCTGTAATCCGAAACGCTACTTATCAGCAAAGGATTACCATGTTCTATAATAAAAGGGTCAAAAAGTGTGATCTCAAGGAAGGAGATTATGTGCTCAAGAAAGTAATTCAAAAGCACAATAAGTTAGAAGCGAACTATGTAAAGACACAAATTTCAAATTGAGTCCTTTGTTGTTTTGGCTCAATTTCAGACGAAAATGTTTGAGTCATAGGATAGAGTTCTTGACCATCCTTCAAGGCTATGACATACTAGAGTTGAATATGTAGCGGCCAAGACTTATAAAGGTTCATCATTGACGAGTTTCCAGTGCTATGTTTCTACGTCATCAACATCATATTCCATAGTCTCCAAAGGTATGAATGCATTTCTATATAAATATAGGAAGACTTGGAATAAGTTTATATTGGGTGTACTTTTATTTTAAGCTAAGTTTTATTTTCATAAGGTTTCTTTAAAACTTTAAAATAAAGTTTCTGGGATAAAAATGGAATTTTTAAGCTTTCTGTTTTTTCGTTCGAAATTGTCGTTCAAACGAGTTTTTCCTTCGAACGAGGTTTGCGAAACACTTTCCACTGGAACTTTGTTAGATAGTTCATTCGATCAAAAATGTCGTTCGAACGAAAATGTCGTTCTAACGAAAATGTCGTTCGAACGAAATTGTCGTTCGAAGGAGATTTCTGTTGGAACAATTTTTGAATGTTTCTTATCACTTTCCCACTACTTTGTCCCACTATTATTTCATAGAATTTAATGACTCCGGGAACAGAATTTTTTGAAGAAATTTTTCTATATTTTAGTGAGTGTTTGAGAGCTTAATTCTTTCATAAGAAGTTCCCTTGGTGTTTGTTATCCAAATTTATATATTCAAAGAAAAAAACCAAGTTTACACCCAATTGTTTGTGTTAATCCAATTTTTTATCTATGTACATATACATCTTGCTTGGAGATTTTATTTGGCACCGGATTCATCTCTACCGTAAAAGAGAGTTTGGGTTTTGCTTCTACATCCCATAAAGAAGAAGTCTTATTTTGCTGCAGTATTCTCACATAGTGAAAGGCACCATATGTGGTTAACGGTGTACCTAATGTCTCATTGGAGAAGTCCAAGGTTCCGGTGGAGCTCTGGGATTATCGACTAGGCGGAAGTGTTTACAAGAAGACGCGTCAAGATTCGAAAGGAGTCGAGTCGAGGAAGTAAGTCATCTGTCTTGTAATTGTAAAACTATACTTAGTGGACTTAAGGCTAGGGCCGTCCGAGGTTTTTTCCCGTTGCGGAAGTGGTTATTTGTTTATTTTATCTTTTACAAAATCACCTAGAACTTATGCTTAGGTAAAAAGATAAAATTGTTTTAAATCACTACTCATGTTTAATTTGGTGCTACATAATTATTTGGGTAAATGTTAATTTGATTCAAGTCATCTTTCAATTTGTTAAAATTCTTTTGGCCTAAATTATTAATATTGAAAATATGACTTAGGCAAATTTCTAGGACTTGAGTTAAATTAATTTGGTTTAAGTGAAATTAAAATATGTGTGGATTTAATCTTATTTCACTTGGTTTAATTTTAATTTAAAAGAAATCAAAATTTGGTGTTTGTGTGTGTTTTAATTGAACCATCTCACTTCCGCATATCTGAAAAGAAAATTGAATATTGACTTTGTAATAAGAATTTTAAATTTGGGGGTCCTATCGCATTTTTCAAATTGGTATCAAAGCTGGAACGCTAATTTATCCCGTCAAAGATCAATTTTTCGGTGTTTATTATTTTTGTGCTCCTTGTATTTTTTAGGTGGTTCATTTCTTTACTCACTCTAATTTTCTTTGGATCTCTCGATGGGATGTCGTAATTATAATTTGTCCATTTCTAACGATAATGAAGTTGTTGCTATTCGAGAGGAAATTAATGGGCTTAATAAGTGTAATGAAAAGTTAAGATAATTAAATTTGAGATTTGCAAAAAGAATTAAATTTCTTGAAAATGAAAATTCTTGTTTTAAATCTAAAGTTGAGTTTTTGCAAATATCCCTTGCTCAAAAAGATATTTTTCGTGAAAAGCTCATTGACATAAATTACAATTTTAATATTTTAGAAATGTCCAAGAAAGAGAATGATTGTCGAGAAAAGACTCATAGGGACAAGTTTTCTCACATTGAGGGGGAGCGCCATAACCTTCTAGGAGATATAGAAAATTTAAAGAAGGAGTCTTGTAAAATTGAGGAGTCTAATTTATTACTTCAGTCCAAAATTTTAAAAATGAAAAATGATTTACAAGACACGAGTAATAGTTTAATGGTTCTAGCTCATCTAGTTCAAATATTTCCGTTACCAAAGCTAAAACCATTGTTTGTTTTAGAGGGTCAACTTTATCCAAGGACTTTAGAAAATTTCACACCTTAGGTATCATTCCTCATGTTTTCAAATGCTTGCATTGTGGTAGTAAAGGTCACCTTAGGTCCTTTTTTTTATCTTAAAAAAAAGTCCTAGGAAGTCTATGTCTAGCATTTCATTAGTTTCCAAATCCCATCATTTTAAATATACATCTATATGGGTTAGGAAATCATTTTTAGACGCGCTAGATATTAGATTTGTTGATTCTCATTTTCTTTCACATGACACCTCCCTTGCTAAATTTAAAGGTTGAATGTGTTAGTTTGATTTCATACTCTATCTTTTTATACTTCATATTATATATCATTGCTAGGTGTATGCTTGTTATAATCATTTTCTAGCCTATGCTCCATGCTTAATCACATGCTAGAATAATGATTTTTTTTTTTATCTTTTGTATTGTACTTCTTTCATTTTAGTTTGCATTAAATGAAAAAATACAAAAAGATTTTGTTTATCATTTGTGTTTCAACTTTGTATAATTTAGGCTTAATGAAAAATACAAATGATTTTTGTGTGTGTTTTGAGTAAATATTTTTGTTGTTTGGTTTAAAAAATTTCCAAAACTAAAAAAGATTTTTATTTTTGCGTGTATTTTAGTTTGACACACTTTATGTGGAATATAATTGTGTTTGAATTCCATCTTTTTCGCTCCCACGTAATTAGAAATTTTGGTTTAGATTGTCAATCCTTATAATGTTCTTTACTATGCTTAAATGGAATAGTTGGATTTTGTGTTCCTTAAATGGATTCTATATCTATATGCCTCTATTCACACATGCATGAGCTCTTTTGAAATTTAATCATCACATGTTATATTTGAGCTTTGTGAGGTGTTCTCCTACCAATCTTATCATCTACATACTTGTGACCTAGGAGGACTAGTGCATGTCAAAATACGTTGCACGTGACATTTGTGAGAAATAAAAAATATTATATATAAATGTGCACGGGGAAGGGATCCGAAAGGATTTATTTTCCTTTGCGAATAGTAAGACACCGTTTGGTTTGGACCTAAAAGAAATACATGGTCCAAAGGCCTAAAAATAGAATAATGGCATTAAAAGAAAAATAATTGCCAAGGCCTATTTTTGTTTGATATATCAATTCAAATATATATGCTTATTGAGGGAGATTGGATGGTATATCAACGGTTTGCACAATGTCCATTTATCCTAGTTGTACTTTCAATGTCATGACTCTATTGATTTGTAGAATCATCAAAACTATAGGCTTGTATGCATTGTATATGTTTGTTTATTGAGTTCAATTTATATTGTCACATGAGGTTATATTCAAATGTGATGAAGTTTACAATCAATTGAGAACTCTATGAACATGTTTTAAGTGTTTGGGTCTAAATTTAATTGTTGCTAGTGCACACCCCAACACTTCCGTTGTCATATGACACATTTTTTCCATACGAGTGTGAAAAGCTTATTGTATTTTGTGTCATGTGTAGTGTTTATACCTACTATATGTGAGTGTGCGTTAATGATATTTATTATGTACTCATATACGAGGTATTTTATTTGTCTTTGCCTTGCTTTCTAGTCCATCTATGATTCTACTTCATGATTGGTATCTATCTAGTTGCATATTTTGTTGATATCCCATGCTTAACACTTTATGTATCATATTGGTATCATTTTCTTGCATCTTAGTTAGTATCCTTTATTCTTTGAATGGATTAGTTATGCATTTGTTGCCTAAATGCTTTAATGTTATTGTCACTTTAAGCTTCATGTTTAAATTAGTTTTTATCCTTGGTCTATTCCTGAACAAAAAGGGGGAGAATGATAGGGGTGAAATGGTATCTAATCCTATTGTAATCTTATCTTAGTTTGGGAGATTTAACTTAGGGGGAGTCGCGACCTTCTTAGGTAGATCAAAGTTGATAAAGGGGAGAATTAATTTAGGGGGAGTATTTATTCCATTCATTTAATAGTCTTGATATTCCCTATGCATTTGATAGTTTGCTTAAGTGTGCAGGAATTCTTCCAAGTGGCAACTTTCACCGTCGGCAAAGATAGTGATCCTTGGGTTGTTTGAGTCAAGCTATTGTATTTTATTTTTTGTGGGACATTTTATAAGTCTAGTAGAGCTTGACGTCCCTTTAGTATTTTGTTGGTTTTTGTCCCAGAATAGCAAAAGGGGGAGATTTGTAAGGACACAAATTTTAAATTGAGTCCTTTGTTGTTTTGGCTCAATTCCGGACAAAAACGTTTGAGTCATAGGATAGAGTTATTGACCATCCTTCAAGACTTTGACATACTAGAGTTGAAGATGTAGCGGCCAAGACTTATAAAGGTTCATCATTGCTGAGTTTCAAGTGTTATGTTTCTACGTGATCAACATCATATTCCATAGTCTCCAAAGGTATGAATGCATTTCTATATAAATATAGGCGACTTGGAATAAGTTTATATTGGGTGTACTTTTATTTTGAACTAAGGACTATTTTTAGAAGGTTTCTTTAAAACTTTAAAATTAAGTTTATGGGATAAAAATGGAATTTTTAAGCTTTCTGGTTTTTTGTTCGAAATTGTCGTTCGAATAAGTTTTTCGTTTGAACGGGAATTTTGTTCGAACGAGGTTTGCCAACGATTTTCCGCTAGAACTTCGTTAGATAGTTCGTTCGAACAAAATGTCATTCGAACGAGATTTCGGCGGGAACAATTTTTGGCAGTTTTTGGCACTTTCTCACTACTTTGTCACACTATTCTTTCACATAATTTAATGACTTCGGGAACATAATTTTTTGCAGAAATTTTTCTATCTCTTAGTGAGTGTTTGAGATCTTAATTCTTTCATAAAAAGTTCCCTTGGTGTTTGTTATCCAAATTGATATATTTAAAGAACAAAACCAAGTTTACACCCAATTGTTTGTGTTAATCCAAGTTTCTATCTATATACATATACATCTTGCTTGAATAGTTTTTTTGACACCGGATTCATCTCTATCATCAAAGAGAGATTGGGTTTTCCTTCTACATCCCATAAAGAAGAAGTCTTATTTTGTTGCGGCTTTCTCACATGGTTAAAGGTACCATGTGTGGTTGACGGTGTACCTAATGCTCATTGGAGAAGTCTAAGGTTCCGGTGGAGCTCCGAGATTGTCGACTAGGCGGAGGTGTTTACAAGAAGACGCATCAAGGCTTGAAAGGGGTTGAGTCGAGGATGTAAGTCACTTGTCTTGTAATTGTAAAACCATAATTAGTGGACTTAAGGCTAGGGCCGTCCGAGTTTTTTTCCCGTTGTGGATTTTTCTTCGTACATCGCGACATAGTGGTTATTTATTTATTTTAACTTTTGCAAAATCACCTAGAACGCATGCTTAGGTAAAAAGATAAAATTAGTTTAAATCACTACTCATGTTTAATTTGTTGCTACATAATTATTTAGGTAAATGTTAATTTGATTCAAGTCATCTTTCAATTTGTTAAAATTGGTTTGGCCTAAATTGTTAATATTGAAAATATGCCTTAGGCAAATTTCTAGGACTTGAGTTAAATTAATTTGGTTTAAGTGAAATTAAAATATGTGTGGATTTAATCTTATTTCACTTGGTTTAATTTTAATTTCAAAGAAATCAAAATTTGATATTTCGTGTGTTTTAATTGAACCATCTCTCGCTTCCGCATCTATCTTTAAAAAGGAAATTTCTTTTTGTGGTAAGATCTATAAATTGGGGGCCTCGTGTTCCAATAAGTGGTATCAGAGCATTGATCAGAAAGAATCTTATTTGTCAAATTGGTATTAGAGCATTGATTGAGAAAGCCTCATGTTTTCAAACTGGTACCCCTATTGTGTCACAGTTGTTGTTCGACCTGGCCTCTACAGAATAGAAACTCTTGAAGGGGAAGAATCCAAAAGCGCTTGGAATGCAGAGAACTTGCCAAAATACTACAAGTAATGTAACTATACACACACCCCATTGTTTCAGTATGAATGAAAATGATGATTTCCCCATTCGTTTTTTTTCGGAGTACTAGTGCTACACGCTAACTTACTTTGTCAACTAAACGTTGGTCGGCATCAGCACAAACACCAACAAAGTTGTTCGGCATCAACAATCACCAACTAAAGGTTTGTCGATATCAACAACCACCAACACAAAGTTTGTTCAGCATCAGCAATCACCAACTAAAAGTTAGTCAAAGTTGGTCGGCATCAACAATCAACAACTAAAAGTTGGTCAAAGTTGGTCATAATCAACATAACCACCAACAATGTTGGTAAAATAATCGAGCAAGGCAAGTCCTGTTTGATTATAGGTGACCTAAGTGTTATCTAAACTAGGAAAGAAGATGGGTAGAATATCCACTGCCTAGGTACTAGGGAAATTATTTACTTAAATGATTGTTACAACTAAGTAAGAGCATGGGATAAAAGTAGTTCTAGTGCTTAGGTATTTATGGGTGATAAGTCACTACAACTAGGCAAACACATGGGACAAAAGTTCCATTGTCTAGGAAATCAAACCAACATAGGGTGAAGTGCTCATTCAAATATATATATATATATATATATATATACACACACACACACTTAGTTACTGACAAGTACAACATTATTATAGTTGATCTCATTTTATAAACAAAGATCGACAAGATAAACATCATACAATTAATTTATTTCCAAGCAAACGAAATTACAAAAAGATGATTTTTCTTCATTAAACAATCAGTAACGAAATACAACTAGCCTATTCTACTAGTTTATTTTCCTTAGATTTAGGCACATGTTCCATTTTTAGTTGGAGGATCAGCTAAAGAAAAAGAAGAATTGATAAAGTTCAGGTTATGCAGCATTTTAATGTTGCTTGAACTTGGTCTGTCTTGTAAATGAGGAGGTCTGGATATCTCAAATTCTTCATGAAGACTGTAATCAACAAGATATTTGGAAATCAAACACTGGGGAATAGAGCTAACTAGAATCCATCTCACATCTAGTTTAAAAGGAGGTACTGGTAGATCAAGTAATCTAGGATCATACCAATCCCACAGCTTGATTCCTTGCTCAACCTTCATCACAGTTAGAGCATTCAATCATCCCTGTTTGTATCCCTCATTGTTTGATTACTTCAACCTGGCATCCATATGATATAAAGCTTCATTGTATCCCCCCCATCCATAACTCTTTGGGCTTCTTACGAAATTGATACGTTAATCGTTCAATATGATGATAAAGCCTCTTCACCAAACCTTTCTTACTCTGCAACACAAAATTCTGGTTGGAAAGTTGTTCGGTAAGAGTTTGAATCTTTTGGGACATCTGAGCCAGAGATTAATTTTTTGCCTTCAGTTGAATAGCTTGATTTTCTAAAGCCTGTTTAGTTCTAATATCTCAATGCTGCTATGACTAACTCTTATTCTCCCCCGAGAAATGGATGCAGGTCTGGCTCTTTTCAAAGCTTCTAATTCTTTTCTTAATGAGGCATTATCAGTCTCCAAAAATGGAAAATCTTCATCAGTAAATGGGACCAGAGATCTAGAGGAAGAAACAGAGTTTAGCTATCTTAGTTCTTCTCTTAAAGCAAAATTTTCTTCCTCCAGTAGCTCAGTAATGTTTCTATGTTCCTCAACTTCAAGTCTGAGCACACACACACTCTCTCTCTCTCTCTCTCTCTCTCTCTCTCTCTCTCTCTCTCTCTCTCTCTCTCTCTCTCTCTCTCTCTCTCTCTTTATATGGGATGAGATGAATTTGTTATAACCCCGATCAACATTTAATTATTGGTACTTCTTCTCATAACCTTCATGTAAAAGAGTAATGGCTTCCTCGTATTGAAGTTGGAGTTCCTTAATCATTCTTTGAAGATCCTCAATCATTTCATAGTAAGTTACATTATTTTCTACAACCTGATCAAGCAGACATTTTAAATATTGATAAGCCTCAATTTCTCATTCAGAGGCATCAGATCCAACAATATCAATTATTTTTGCTTCAATGAAATATGGACGACCAACTTTGAATTAGTCTTTGAACTTTTTCATCAACTATGTATCATGAGCTAACAACAGCTCCATCCCGGTAATAAACTAGCAAGGAAAAGTAAAAACAGATCAACAATAGCCTAGATATATTGAACAGTAAAGGAGAAATTCAGAATAAATAACAAGTCCATTTTATTGATCATAATAAGAGGAGGGTACAACCTAAAGTAAAAAACAAAAGAGAAAAGCAAAAAATTACCGACCAATATTACACATTCTCCTTATTCCCTACAACATCCTTGATAGATTTTGAAGAAAGGATTGGTTGCTCGGTGGGCAGCTGATGTTGTTCGGTAAAAGTTGTTGTCTGCTGAACTTATTTAGAGGATTGAGGGATAGTCACAATAGGAGTTTGTTCTATAATCATCAAAGAATATTCATCAGATCCAACTTCATCTTCTTCTTCTTTAATAGCAGGGGGAGGGCCGTGAACATGTCTCTGATATAGTTCAAAGTCCTCAGTGATGTTCAGCTCCTTCAACTCTACAACCCATCCATCCCTAAATAACTTCAAACTTGCATACTGCATTTGAGTAGAGGCAACAGTTACAGATTTGCTCCACCCTTTGTCCCATCCAGAGCTAAAGGACTTCTTCACAACAACTTTTCTCTTCGCCCTCTTCGAGTCTTCAACATATTTAATTTTCTATTCAAGCTCTTTCTTATGTCATTCAGTCTCTTCAAGCTTTCCCTCATCTTCCTCCTTGCTGGAAACAACCACCTTCAACTTCTTCTCTGCCTCCTTGCAAGCTTTTATAGCTTGTTGTCAGGATAGATCAACTTTTTGTGCAGCATCCACAGATCTCTGCTGAGCTAAATCACCCTCCTTTGCAGCATCCACAACTTGTTGTTGAACTGTCTGATCAGAATTAATTTTATTCTACCGGGAATCCTCTAAATATTTTAACAACCCAGCAAGGGCTTCTTCTACTTCACTGGAAAATGAAGAATCTTTAATAGCTTTGTCCTTCTCCAGGATATTATTAAAATACACAAAAAATTGTAAAAAGAATAGAAACTCAAATCAGAACATGAAGACTGCACGCAAAATTGAAATGATAGGTATAATGACACTTACTAATTGGGCTTCCAAGTCAATGACTTTCCCTCGAGGAGTGTAGGTCTCAGCAGCTCGGTAGTCAAGAAGAGTTCCAGACTAGATCAATTTTGCCAGTAGTAATGAGTGCTAGATAACTAGCCATCAAAGAAGGAATTTCTAGCTCAGTAGGTTGAACAACAGCATCAATGGTCTTCTCAGCAAGACCCCTTCTCAATCTTTTCAAAGGAGCAGCCTCTTCAATCAAAGGTGCTGTCTCTTCTCGAACAACAGCAACCCCTTCAATCAAAGGTGCTGCCTCTTTTGGAGCAATAGGGGGCTTCTTGATGACCTCCTTAAAAACTATAACTTCTCCCCCAGATGGAGCAATATCCTTTTTCTTAGTCCCTTTAGCTGGGACATCTTCTTTACTTTTCTTTGCCCCATCAGCACCAGGTACAATATTAGTAAGGAGATCAGGCATTCTCATCTTCTTCATCATTAGATCAGCAATAGAAGTGCCCAAATTAGAGGAAGATTCTTCAATAATTGAAGAAGATACTGGATCCTCCTCAAGATCAATGACCAAAGGAGGAGCAAGAGGTTGAGCAATAAAAGAGAAAGTGGTGTTCTTATATTTCAGCAAATAGGAAGCAGACCTCACGTGCTCTCCACTGACTGATTGATGCAAACCACAGATAAATTTTAAATCCTTTATATTAATATTATTCTCTTTTGTGGGTTTTCTTTTATTATCAACTGCAAATTAAATAATTGAAAGAGCAAAAGTCAGTTAAACATTTTATCAAACAAAAACTGAGCTGGCTTAAAAATAAAAACAACCTATCCCATTGCCATAAGGTGGACATCTGGGACCTTGGTACACGTCTTTCCCCTTTAGTAGGGGGTGTTGCTAATTTTTCATCACAACCCCATGTTCAAAATAATCCCTATTTGAATCAGGGAGATTGACCAGTAAATCTCTATTAGAAAACCTGGTTTTTAAATAAAATGTGGTGTCACTGGTGACCCATTTGTAATAGTACATAATTTGAGGAATCCCTAGACGAGTTCCATAAATTTGATTCAACCTATGTACGCCATTAACTACCCTCCATGTATTTGGAACTACTTTTGTAGGTACAATATCAAAATATTGGCAAAATTCCAAACACAGGGGATTAGCCGGGAAAGAAAAACCACATTCTGCTACAAAAATAGAGGGAAACCAGTGTCTCTCAGCTAGAGAAAATAAATCAAAAGGGCAAGAAGGTTCTTCCAAAACAACCCAAGAAGGAATTTCAAAATCGTCACTAAACTTATCTACTGACTCGATAAGGTAAACCATAATGACTAAAGCTAAGAATGAAGAAGGAAAGAGGAAATTCTTATAGAAGATTAACAAATTAGCTAAGGTAGATGACTTTAAAGAATGTTTGTAAGAAGAAAATGAGAAGACAAATAGTGTGGAAACAAGATAGAAAAAGTTAGAAGACAATCGGATTTTACCATCGTTATATACGTTGCATCGAAAAACAAGAAAAGTAATGATCACACATGACGACTTTTGTGTTCCCAATGGTTAATGAAAGGAAAAAGACGCAAATGCCCAGGCGTTCGTGAAAAACTCAAAAAATTTACAAATATCCCATTTCGCGCTCAAAATTGTTATACAAAGTGGAAAATATTCACAAGAGTTGAAATTTAATAATTAATCAAGATGTAAAACATATGCCCAAGAAACTCTTGGAAAAAATGTTCCACACTCTCATATCAAAACTCAAATGTGAAACATTGGGGGCTTCTGTTGATACAAAAATTAGTCAGATGATGTGGATCAATTACATGAAGACACGTGTCATCCAACATGGTGTAAGTTCAATGTACCGAGCTACTCAACATACTGAGGGACTCAGCGTACCGATCAACTGGTTAGGGAGATCAAACGACAAAGACAGATTTAATGAATATTCTTACCATGTAAATATGTATATGCCTATTTAATAACGACATATTTTCTATTCATACTGATAGCCCAAAGGCTATAAATACATTGTAATACCCTCATGGCAGAGTAAGCTATTCTAAGCGAACATAATTCAGATCAAGGCAAGACACCCAGTAATACAAGACAGTGGACGTAGGCCATTTCATTAAGGCTGAACCACTTTAAAAATCTCTTGTCTTATTTGTTTATTTCATATTTATCTATGATTAATTAATTAGATCAAATCTAGTTTTTTACATCAACAATCATAATAAAATCAAGGATAAAAAAATTAAGAGATTAGCTGATGAAGAATATAAGAGGAGGGGGGGGGGTGGATTAGAGTTATAGTAAACATACTTGCACAAAGATGAAATTTTGGAGTGAGATAAACACTTTCAAAATATTTTTTGTGGGAGTTTACAACCCAAACATATCACTGTCCCCCATTCATTGATAGTCTCTGGTCAGCGTCCAATGCGCCAACAACAATGGGTTTTGTCGAAAGAGGCAACATAGTAGTGCCAATTTGGCTGATCTAAATTATGTATAGGATGAGTTCTCAATTACGTGTGATTACCCGAATTCAATCAAGTTGTATATATAGATGAATTTAGAACTTATCAAACCCCAAACTCATTTGGTCTTCCAAGAGAGATGACTTAGAAAATCATAAATCCATTGTCTAAAACATGGTATAATGACTTTTCTTTTGATGATTGAGATGTGAAGTTTATGGTGGATTTGGTGGGTGGGTACATGGGTATGGATTAAGAAGAGGGAAATATTGCATATTGAAAATTAATGGGTATTTTCTATGAGGTATTGTGGGGAGCTTAGAAGAATATAAACTAAAAATCCATCTCAAATTTACGGATAGAGAAACAAAAATGCACATCATTTGGATAGATAGAGAGGAATAAAATAATTAACAACTAGGTTATGGGTATGAAAATATAATAGATATTTTATTGATTCTTCAATCTTTCCATCCATGGTGAGGGACTCTAACTTTAGTTATAGACTAAAGGTATATAAAATGGACTATCAAGTGAATCTTACAATTAATTTTGCAACACATTTGGCATATACATATGATTGTCTTTTCTTCACAATATTTATATACCTCGTGTCCTTTCCTCTTCCTTCTCTATCTTTCCCATGCATATTTTTTTTCCGGATGAAATGGGCTATTCATCTACCCTAGTTCACTCTCTCACTTTTTTAACTCTCCAGATTTCTTCTATTCCCCTCCTTTCTTCATGCTTCTTTAAAAAAAACATTTAAGGACACCTTCGTAAATCCTTTATTTTATTTAATGCTCACCATCAAATAAAAATGGGAGTTTGATATATAAGTTTTTCAAAAGACATATCCTAATAAGTTCTATCAAAACATTTTTTCTCAATAGGGATTATTTATACATGTAGTGAATATCCACTACATGTTTAAAAGTAGGACCTTTTGGAGCAAAAAACTTTTTTCACAGTACGTGTTAGAGAAAAAAAAAAGATTATAAGAGTTATTTAATTACATACTTAATAAATGGGTCTAATTCATATATGAGGTTAAAATCGAAAGAAGGATGAAGAAAAACATTGAATAGAAAGAAATGGATAAATATTGGGAGAAATAGTAAAAATGAAGGGGGTCTTTCTTGGCCGAATACTATCATTGTACTTGTCTAGATATGTACAAGGGTGATTCAAAATTGAGAAGGATAGCTAATTTCCTCGTAAGTCTTCTACCATCCTCTCCTTCCTATTCTACCCTCTTTTAATTTTGTTATCTCTTCCTTGATTTCACCTTTTCCTTTTGTGCAAGCCATACTTTTACACCATTGTTTCAGTTACTAATAAGATATTTTCTTATTCATTTGATCATTTTCTAATTACTTTTTAGGTGGTTATGTATCCTTAGTTGTTTAATGAAATGTCTAAATAAGAAAATTATTACTTCTTATAAATATTACACTATACTTGTACCTTTAGATTGTGAGTGTGGGAGCCCATTCAATACAGTCCATGAAAGTAGCTAACCAGTCCTGATGGATTAATGCACTGTCCAGCCCAAATCATGACTTAATTTCCACACGAATATTTTAGTAGTATAAGAACACTCACATATATGGTTAAATCAAGTACAAAAAATATAGGATGAGATATCAGGTACCTTATGGAGAATCCGCATGTTACTTTAAGTTTCTTGAGCAACTTAAACTATAGAATGACATATATATAAATTGTACACCCTGACCTGAGGAAAAAGGATTGAAGCTTGAGATTTTGAGAGACACTTAATAAGAACAAGTAACCTCTCCGTGGACGTAGGCAAGTTGCCGAACCACGCATATCGTTATTGTATGTGTGACTTCTTTTACTTTCTGTTCATTGTGATTGTTTTTGTGGATTTTTTTATTATGATATTTTATTCACTCACAATAAGTATTTTCTTAAGTTCATTCCAAATAAAATCATTATTTGCATGTATTATTTACTACCTTAACAAATGAGTAACTTCTTATTGTTCCACGACCATCCACCGCATAATTCATTATCTATTTGGAGCAAAGGCCAACACTTTATCAAATTTTAACAAGTGTAGTACGAGTGTTCATTTCAATTACCAAGTGATATATGACTTTGGCCCCTAGGGGCTTATCATTGTGGTTAAGGGGGAAACCTCCAAAGGCCTATAAATCTTAAGGCTGTGGGTTCGATTCCTTACATCCATTTAATGAAAGTCTCTAACTTACATTATTCGCATGCTGTGGGGATGGGATTTGTGGAGTGTGGGTTTGATAACCAAGTGGTTTTAGGAAGTTCCCACGATAATTAAAAAAATAGACGATTTTGATTTTTCCATAAATCTATTGAATTTTTTTACTCTTTGATGGTGTATTTATAGTTTTGATTGAGGTTTTTCTTCTTGAAATCTTTGATTTACATTCGATGAGAGTTATACTAAATTGGTTGTAAAGCTAACACCCTTCATTACTAATGGTTTAACTTATGACATGCTATTTTTACCCATTCTTTTCTTTATTTGTAATTTTTTGACTTTATGATTATTCAATTATATACATTGTCTACTACGCAGATTTTGTGATGTTATCGTTTTTCTATCACCCATGATTTAGCACATCTAATAATATAAACATTTTAATTTTTTCTTTTCAACCACCAGCACATCAGGCGGGGCTAAAAACTAATTTAAATTATTGCTAGTATCAATATAATAGTGTAAATTTTCATAATATAACCTTAAAAAGTTTCTTGCACCACTCGCTTATTAACTCTGAGAGGAACTCAAAATGGTCAGAAGCAGGCGGTAGTGTCCCACACGGAACACCGGACCAGAGATGGGGATGGTTTGTGGGCTTGGCGATAGAATTCATATGGGATAGGTGGAGATGGGGAAGTGTGGGATGAAAGTCAATAAATCTTTTTCTCTAATTATTGAGAGCTCCCAGAAAAAAAGAATGAAAGTGGGGAGAGTTACGTTTTGTCTTCGATAGTTAAGAATTGTGGGCAGGGGTTAGTGAAGGGAATATTAATAGTAGTATGGGGTCCAACATAAAGGGTATTGTTATACATACTACACTCTACAATAAAGAAGGGATTATAATTGCATTTTCATTGTCAGATAATGAGGTCAACAATCAAGTCATTTGTGCCCCCCCACATGGCGAGTTCAAGTGGTGTGCAAGAGGAGATGATATGTAGTTTTAAAAACATGTACTTTTTTTGGAGAAAAATTGGGGTTAATTTAAAGTTAGGGACAATTCAAAACTCATGAAAGATGCTAAAAAATGGTGTTCTTAGAAAAAAATAATAGGAACATAGGAGAAAATCTTAAAAAGAGAAGTAGAAGGAATGATCTGGGTGGTAAGGGAAAAGTAGTACACATGGGAGAGGAGGATGGAAATGGGTAATTAAAATTAGATCTTATCTTGGACAAGAATAATTATAATGAGAAATTGGCCATTATGTTGCCATAAGAAAATAATCATCTCAGCCCCTTTATGGAGGACAGGGAGGGAGAATTAGAGGAAGGGGAGCATCTCATCTCTTATTTTAGAAATTCAAGTTGGGGGAATTCTTACATTCTGCCTACATATGGTTATGATATGGAAGGATGTGACTCAGAGGACAAAAAAAGGTATTCAGACTCTTCTTTTAAGTTGTCATGTGGCGAGGGTGAATGGGCGAGGTTACGGGTGATAATAATTATTGTCAGACCTCTATATTACGAGTGGAGCTGGAGGTAACACGTGAAGCGGATGAGTTATTTAGGGGTAAGAAATATAGTAAAATTTATTGTCTAATAATGAATTAAACATCAAAGGAGGGGGTAAATTATTAGGGAGGGATAAGGGATGTGGAGTATGGGGAGGAGATGGAGGGTTGGTTATTAGATATGATAGGAGGCTTAAGTAAAAATTTTAATGTATCGTATGAGGGGAATGAGCAGGAAACATTAATGTTATTTATAGATTTAGTAGCGAAGAAAAGAAGCAAATTCACAAATAAAGGGTTGGATGTGAGGGGGAGGGATGGGAAAAAGATGGTTTCCAATGAAGCTAAAACTAATTTCATGGCATTTGAGGGGTATGAACGAGCTTGAGAAAAGAGTATTTATTGGGGCTACAGCTAGGGAAAAACTTGATATTGTATGCTTACATGATTTGAAACTTGGTAGTATGTATAAGGAAACTACTAGGTCGCTACGTGGGTCAGTGGATAGATTGCTGTAGAATGAACGCGAAAGGAATGTCAGGCAACATGATTATTATGTTGGATTCGAGAGTGGTGGAAATAATTTAAAGCATTAAGGGATCGTGGACTTTATCATCTTTGGTTAGAAATGTAGAGGATGGGTTCATTTGTAGTTTCTCCGGTGTCTATGTACCGGTGGAGGACTCGATTAGATGGGGGTTATGAGATGAGTTAGCGGGGGTGAAAGAAGTGTGGGGTGTTCCTCGGTGTATAGAGGTGACCTTAACATTGTTTGATTCCCATCACAAAGAAGAGGTGAAGGGAGAGAAAACTCTTATATACAGTGTTGAAGCAAAAAACTAGACTATCTCTAATTATTTATTCACGGATAAATAAGTAAATAAAAGACACAAAAGATTTTTAAAGTGGTTAGGCTCAGAGGAAAAAGCCTACATCCACTAGTGTATATTGCCTTACATTTGTTTTGTTATCTCTTGTTTCGTGTCCCATGGATGTAGGGATAACAATGTATTTATATACCTTGAGGGTATACCAAAAGTGAAATATTAAAGGATAGAATGCCTTTATAACATAGACATTTACATTTGTACAACGTTAAAAATGTATACAACTAACTGTGCTTGAAAGCCCTTGTTGGTCAGTCTTCATGGTGTTGGTTGGTCTTCCTAGTGATGGTTGGTCTTCCTGGTGTTGGTCGACATTCTGGACTGTTGGTCGGGATTCTTTGATTCATTCAAATAAATAGGATTTATTGACTAGGATTAATGCCACGATGGATAACATGTGTCTATTTCTAATTGATCCACATAATAGTATAATTTTTAGTATCAATGGAAGCCCCCAATGTTCCATGCTTGAAGTTTTACAAGAGTACGGAAAATTTAGCTCTTAAAGTTGCTTGGGCAACAGTTTTGAGTCTTGGTCAGCTACCAACTTCCCATACTTGTAAAGTTAATGATTTAATTATCGACTCGCAATGTGTATGGCATTTTTGTAATTATCCATAGTTTTATCGAATCATTTTTGGGCAAATGTATCTTTTCTGGCTTTAGACGCCAACAATTCAATTGAAGCTTCCTTTAATCATTATTTCACTAGTTTTGAGGCAACCTATAAGAGGCAGGAAAATCCACGATTGTCTCTTACCTCAAAATCTTCTGAGTTTTTTGCTATTATCTCTTTGTGCTCTCTGTGCGATTATTTTCTCGCTCTCCAGTTCTTGCTAAATCCAAAAATTCTTGTAATAATCTTTTCTCTTTCCTTTTTCTTATTCTTCAAATATGGTTTATTCTGTAACGTCTTTAGAATAATTTAGAAATGAATAAAATATCCCTTTGTGGGTAGAGTTGGAACTTCCTAGTCTTCCCACTCATCTTTTTTCTTTGCCTGAGGGCCGTTGGTTACCTTCCATTTTCATTGCTGACTGTGGGTTTACTTTTTCCCCAAACCCATTTTATCATTAATTTGATGTCGTTCCAGCTAGAATAGCCCCCAACACGTGGAGAGTGGTTAATGGGGTTTATAGGCTAAACCAGCTCCATGGGACCCATGTAGGGATCCCACAAATTATGTTTTGTTAGAAATGGGTCACAAGTGACACAACATATTATTTAAAAACTACGGTTGTAAACAAAGCTTTAGTTATTAATCTTCATGACTCCAATAAAGATTATTTTGATCATTGAGTAATTGTAAAAAATTGTCAACATTCTTCCATGACTAGAAATGATGAGTATCAGGGGCTTAGGTGCCCACCAAGTGGCAATGGGATAGGTTACATTTGTTTGTTTATCTTTCTTTGCATATTATGCTAATTGCTAATGATGATCTTTACCTTGTTAATGTTAATTGTAGTTGATAGAAAAAGAAAGTGTCCCAAAGAGAGTGACATCAACCGTAGAGAATTGAAGTTCATCTCGGGAATTCACCAAAAAATTAGGGAGGAGTATACCGGATCAACCTTATATTTGTTGCAGTGTTGGAATACTATCACTTCTTTCGTTGCTCGCCCCACTGTTACTGTTCCTTTACCCCTGACTAAACTTGTCACGGTTATTAACCGTGACTAAATTTGTCACGGTCAGGGACCGTGACACGACGAACTTGTCACGGTCAATGACCGTGACACGTTCGTGATAAAAAAAGTTGTCTCACCCTGAATTGTCACGGTTATTGACCTTGACAAGTCCAACTTGTTAAGGTCAATGACCATGACAATAGTGAAGATTTGGTGTAGTAGCGCCACTTTATCTGGAAGTGGTGAACTTGCTGTTAATTCCCCCTCATATCTAGACTCAGATTGACCTCTTACTGCTGTCATGGAGAAGAGGAAGTTTCCTAACATTTTAGGTGATATTTCTACTACTGATTCCTCCAAGAAGGTTACTGATTGGGCCAAGAACAAAGAGGATACTGGGAATAATCCCCCAGCTAATAAGGAGGATGTTGGGAAGAAGTCCCCAGCTAATAAAGCTAATGAAATCCATCTCAAGAGTCTGAAAAGAGGACTACCTTATAGGATGGAAGAAGGGTTTCCAGTCAACACCGACTATGGTGATAATATATCTCAGCACAAATTATAAGTAAATGCAATCACTAGAAAAATAAAGAACAATAACGAGGATGGTCACAATCACACACGACACAAGATATACGTGGTTCAACAAATTACCTATGTCCATAGTGGTGCTCTTTGTTTATATTTTCTCTTTTCTTGAGGGGAGTATTTTTTATTACACACCGTTTTCCCCGGGCCAGGGATATCATATATACGGTTAAACTTAAGAGAGTGGGAGTACTGGGCACTCCCACGCTAGCCCACTATCCCTAGAATATCTCGTGAGAGATTTTAGGAACATGATGGGTTGTTACTAAATAATTTCTTATAAGGCGTTGGAGTTTGTGCTGGGTTCTCCCTATTTTCAATAGGGCTTAGTCTGACTACTTCTTTGGGCGTATGAATACTGACGAGGTACCCACAATTTCTCCTAAAAATTTTGGGTCACAATTTGGGCTCAATAATTTTAAATACTAACTCAGATGGCATTTTTGTGAATTGAGCAATGCTCTGGGGAGAGAAACATCTCTTCATCATCGATATAGGTGACATATCAACTACGTTCATCGTATGTCATCATTGAGAGGGTTTAAAGCTGTTTGAAGAAGCTATTGGACGTTGCTTCACAAGTTTTTGCACTCTCGAGATATTTTATGCTTCTTACTTCGTCTTTGCACTTCCAAGTTTTGTCCTTCATCTCTGAGATTTTCCTTGTCTTTCCATTTTCCTTGCTTGTGGCCTTGTGTCGTCTCAAGCTGATTTTTACTTCATAAGTTTTCCAAACTTCTTCTCCTTTCTTTTCTGTTGAAATTTCTTCTTTATCACTGCTAGGGTTTTTTCTTCTTGTGGGAAGAATAGCTAATAGGTCAATAGCTGAGTTTAGGGAGTTTTAAAATATCCCTAACTGGGTGGACATTGAATGTGCGCTTGTTCCTCGCAATGTTAGAGACATTGAGGCCAGGCATTGGATTCATGTTCTTCTATTGTATCAGGGGGGTCTGACCTTTCCCCCAAATCGCTTATTTTTTCATTTCTTTAGTTATTTCTATATAGTTCCTGCCCAATGTTTAGAAAATTGTTAATGGCGTACATAGAATAAATCATCTTTATGGCACTAATTTAGGTATTGCTGAAATT
This sequence comes from Sambucus nigra, assembly GCA_949130495.1. Classification (NCBI taxonomy): domain Eukaryota; kingdom Viridiplantae; phylum Streptophyta; class Magnoliopsida; order Dipsacales; family Adoxaceae; genus Sambucus; species Sambucus nigra. Next base: position 269,735,591 of record OX422217.1, read on the forward strand.
TGTTATTTCTATACTTTTTCTCGAACGAGTTCTGGTCTCCTCTATCTGAAAGCTAGGAGTTCTGAGGGTGTTGGAAGTCAATCTACTTGATTCCCATAAGGATTATTGGCATGAGGGCTTTATTTCCAGGAAGTGGCAGTTCCCTCCCCAGACTGAGGGGACTAGGTACAGGGGACCTACGATTCCCTTCTATGGGGATGAGTATATATGTAGGTATTTTTCTTTCTCTGCTCATTGATATCTTGTTAGTGTATTTCTTATCTTATATCCTCTTTGTTTATTTATCAATGAAGACGAAGAACTCAGAACATGCTCTCCATGAAATCCGAGTTGCTGAGCTGATAAAAGCTTGGAAGATCAGGGAATCTTTGGCTGAGGGTGAGTAACCAGGATCAGCCGCATTCTTTTTAAAGTATAAGAACATCGGGACCAGTTTCATCGCCCGATCTACTGATAGCATTCCTCATCTTGATATCATAGAGGATGTCACTGCTAGGCCAATTCAACTAGATGAGGAGGAAAGTAGCTCTGGTGAAGACAGTGCGGGGGCTGACAGAGGTGGAGTTGAGGGTGACTCTAGTGAGGAAAGTTCGAGTGAAGAGGGATCTTCCAGTTCGGAGAGGGACTCAGAGGATTCATAGGGTCTAGAGGATTCGAATATCTCCAACAAAGAGACTACGACTCCTCCTAGAAAGAATTTAATCCAGGATGATAATGAGGACAATGTGGCTCTTGCTCACAGGATGAAAAAGTAGAAGTCTGGGAGTGGGGATACTTCCATTGGCTCCCAGACTGTGGCTTATGAAAGGGATAGGAAGAAGGAGGAGGAGGCATTGGTGAGAGATAGATGAAAAAAGAATAATAGAGGAAGTGGGTTGAGAGGGAGAAGAAGGAAATAGAAGAAGAGAGGAGGAGATAAGAAGTGAGGATAAAGACGAGGTAGTCTTTGGTGCCCATGTATGCCCTAACTGAAGGGGCTTTCGTTGCTCTTACCCTTCAGCTGGCTCCGACGGTGCTCGAGACAGAAGTTTATCCAGTTGATCTCCATAGGTCGTCGAGTATAAGGACCAACCATCTATCCCTAAAGGCAAGTTAGGGGCTAGCCTTGGTAAGTCTATTCTTACTTCTCTACTCTTGCATTTTTCTTTTCAATAGCTTATTCTCTAATGTTTTCTTTCTCTATGCAGTTTATGTTTAATTTCACCATCCTCTATCATAGCCGTGATGAGATGGTGAGGAAAAATAATGAGTTAGAGTAGAGCCTAAAGGCTTCTAGTGCTGCTCAGAAGTCTTTCGACCTTGCCTTGACAGAAGCTAATAAAGGAAAAGATAAAACGTCTAAGGAGCTGTAGGAGCTGAGGCAGTCTTATGACTTGGTCTATATGAGTAAGCTGGAGGTGGTTGAGGAGAATAAAGAGCTTGCCGAGAAGATGAAGAAGTTGGTATTTGAGACTGCCACCCTCAAGGAGAGCTCTTATAATGTTGGATGGCTTACAGCATATGAGGACATTGAGGCTCAAATCGGCTACATCAGTCTTTTTAACTTCAAGAAGGGTTGGGACAGGGATGTTCTTGCTGCTGAGGTGGATGTTGATTCCCCCCCTTTGATGAGAATGACCCTGGCCCCATTCCCATTATGGATGGCATGCCTCCTCCTGCTTCCAATGATAGTGTCCCAGCTATTCCATCTACTATTACTGATGTTCCCCTTGACTAAGGAATGGTGGCTGTTCCATCTGAGGGAGATGTATGTGAGGCTACTGTGGATAAGGGGAAGCTACCAACATCCTCAGAGGAGACTGAGGTCGCCAGCTAGTCTTTTTAAGGGGCCTTTATATTTCTTGTATCTCTGTTGTTCACTTTTTCTTGCGTTGATGTACTTGAACTATTTTTGATTTAATGAAATAAAGTTATGTTCCCATTCGTGTATTGATTTATTTATTCTCGACGCTTGTATGGTTTGTAGCTTATTGATATTGAGGAGTATATTCCTTCTACCTCTCGCCTAGGAAAAATCCTTGGTGCCTATATGAGCGATCGATTTCACCGTGCCTTTATAATAATGTGCAAGTCTCGTAGATTGAGGAGTCAAGATTATAAAGACCAGTCAGACCTCGTTGCCAAGATGAAAGATAGGCTTGAGGAGATGGAGGAGGTCGGCGCTTCCGTTCAAGAAGAAAAGGATGCTCTGAAGGCTAAGCTTCTGGATGCTTCTAAAATCAATCAAGTTGGAGAGATTCTCCAACAGGAGAATGATGCTTTTAGGAGGGAAGTTTCGCGTCTTAGGGAGAATACGTTGACAATTTCCCCTCTAGTTTTACATGGTTCCTCTTCATCGACTGGGCGGCGAGTTGGGACTGGGGATAGTGGTTCAGCCAGGGAGATTTCTGAGCTACCAGGGGATATTCGTAGGGCGTATGTGATAGCTGCGGGTCTTCAAAGAGATGTCACCTTAATGAGGCACTTGTTCAAGAAAGGTCGTCGGAAGGTGCGGGTTGATGGCTACGACCAGGGTTTGACTTATGCTCCCATGAAGTTGAAGGAGGTTGAGGAGTTCTCCTTCATAAGAGGGTGGATGAGTGCCCTCGGGGAGTTGCAAGCTCCCCGTAACTCTGTTCTGGAGTATAGGCATGAGATATCTCCCTCAACTTTGATGTCGAACCAATTCAGAAGGGATGATCAATGGGTTCCTATCAATGCGATGCCAAGACAACTCCTGGAACCGAGTTCAAACTAAGTTGAGGAGGAATTCACTCCTCATCTAGATGATGGCCGAAGGGCGCGAGTAGTTGACTATCTAGATCAGAGACTTGGTCCTCGTTATTATTTTAATTACTTAGACTATGTAACTCTTTGTACATGTAATGATGTAATAAAATATTTATGTTTAGGGAGATTTTCTGACTAAACATGTGTTATGTTATTACTTACTCTGTTAGTCTTTCACTCAGTTATCTTGGGCTCTTCCATCCGACTAGATATGACTTTGGCGGAGTTAGTTATCGAGTGAATATCCCCCAGTCTAGTATGCTTTTAGCATACCATTCTTCCTGACTTTACCTTTTAGGTTGTGTCATCACACTTTCTTAGGCCTAAGCGAGGCAATGGCGAGGATATACCTAGTATCGAATATTCTACGCGAGCAGGAGTTTTGAGTGAGACAATATTGGCAACCAACCTAGGTCGGCCATGTTTCCTAAGGGTCCCTCGTAGGGCTTCATATATTTCCAGGGGCAAGCTAGGAGGTCATTCTTATTAATTGCCGAATGCTTGAGGAGGGTTATTACACACCGACCCTACTTTAATAAGTTTCTCGTGATCTTAGTTTTGCATGTTAGGAGGGGAACCTATAACATGGAAAAGGTGCATGTATTATAATGCGGTTGAGCAAAAACCAACACTTCATAAAATGACATTGCCAAAGAAATATTATTAATCAGAGATGAATTAAAAATTCAACATTGAGTTAAAAAAAGAAAACTAGAAGTAGAATTTCATCAAATTGGTTGCGTTCCAAGATCCTAATATCTTTCTTCCCTCCAAAGTTTTTAAGTGACAGGCTCCTTATAGGTCATCTTTTATCACCTTGAATGGCCCCTCCCAGTTTGGTCCTAGCTTGCCATCCGACGCTTTTATAGAGTTGCCAAGAAATTTCCTCAGGACATAGTCCCCAACCTAGAATTCTCTTGGATTGACTTTTTTACTATGGTTCTTTACTAGTTGTTGCTGGTAGGCTGCTAGTTTTACTAGAGATAATTCCCTTCGTTCCTCAGCTAGGTCAAGTTCAGTGAGCAATGTTGAATCGTTTTAGCCTTTGTCGATCAAAGTGGACTTTATGGTAGGGAGCCCAACTTCCAAGGGGATAATTCCCTTTATCCCATACGTAAGTACGGATGGTGTCTCTCCAGTTGCTCACCTCAGGGTGGTGCTATAAGCCCACAGGATGTGGGATAGTTCGTTTACCCATGATCCATTGGCTCACTCTAAATGCTTTTTCAATCCATCAATTACTATTTTATTGAAAGCCTCAGCCTTTCAATTGCTCTAAGGGTATGCCACAGAACTGAAGTAGTGTCTGATCCCATGATCGCTGTAGAAACCCTGGAAGAGGATGCTCTCGAACTAAGTTCCATTCTCAGTGATGACAGTCCTAGGGATCCTAAAGAGAGTGATGATGTTCCTCCATATGAATCTTATTACGTATGCATCTAAGATGTTTGCTAGTGGCTCTGCCTCTATCCATTTGGTGAAGTAGTCTTTTGCGGCGAACAGATATTTGCGATTACTAGCTGCAGTTGGTAGGGGGACGACCATGATTTCCATACCCTATTGGGTGAAGGGACATGGTCTAGTAAGTGATTTCAGGTCGCTACCTGGCTGGTGAACCATAGGTGCGTGAAGTTGACACTTTTTGCACTTTTGAGCATAGATTCCAGCGTCTTTCTGCATGTACGGCCACCGATACCCTTCTTTCATTGCTAAAAAAGCTAGCAACTTGCCCCCAATGTGATTCTCATAGATTCCCTCATGGAGGTAATTAAGGACTTGCTCGACATCTTTTGGATTAATAAACTGGAGGTAAGGGCTAATGAAAGATCTCTTGTACAACTTGCCCGTAGGAGATAAGTGAAAGCAAGCGGCTTTGACTCTCATCTGATGATCTATCTTCTTATCTGTTGGTAGGGCACCATCCTTCAAATAGTCCCTTATGGGTTCCATCCAATTAGGGGTTGTCTCAATCTAGAGAACATGCCCTATGCTCGGCAGCTCGTTGATCTCGTTGATACTTGGGTGGGTAAGGAAATCAATGTGAACTGTCCTCTTCAAGTCGGAGTTAATCTCTGAGCTTAAGGATGCTAGGTCATTAACATGGCTTTTATGTCCTCTAGGAAACTTCTAGATGCTGACATTTTCAAAGTTGGCCATTAATTCTTTCACAGTGGCGAGATCGGCTGTTATCCTCTCATATGTTGCGTTGAACTCACCACTTATCTTATTGGAGACCAACTACGAGTTATCGAACACTTGGAGTCACTTTCCTCCAAGCGTTTGTGCCTTTTATAGGCCCATGATTAGTGCTCATACTCTACTTCATTATTGGAGGCTTCAAATCCAAGCCTAATTCCTTGCTCGAGTATTACATCTTAAGGGGTAATCAATATGAAGCCCACTCCTGCCCCATTAGAATTACAGGATCCATCAACTAATAGTTTGTAGATGCCTGATGCTGGGGGAACTTCACTTTGATGAATGGTCTGGGGCTGGTCATAAGGATGTTCTCCTATAAGCTCTACGATGAAATCAGCGAGGACGTTCCCTTTGATGGCATTCCTCGGTTGGAAGTGAATGTCAAATTGCCCGAGCTCGACCAACCACTTTGATAGTCTACCTGAAAGGTATGCTTTCCTCAGGACTGCTTTAAGAGGGTAGGATGTAAGTACTATGATGGACTAGGCTTCGAAATAGAGTTTAAATTTTCTTGAGGCTACAACTAGAGCAAATGCGAGTTTTTCTAGTGGTAGGTATCGTTGTTCGACATCCAAAAGAGTTTTGCTCGCATAATAGACTGGGTGATGGATCCCTATTTTTTCACATATCAGTGCATAACTTACATCATAACTAGATACTACAAGGTTAAAGTATAGAGAATCATTCTCTTGAGGGATTATGAGCAAGGGCAGTTTACTGGGGTAAGCTTTGATCCCCTCTAATGCCTTGGAGAATCCCTCTTTCCACTCCACATCCTTGATTTTCTTCAACAACTGGAAGAACGGTTGGCACCTTTTTGAAGACTTTGAGATGAACTGATTTAGGGTGGATATCATCCATGTGAGCTTCTACACATCTCTTATTGTTCGGGGGGCTGCACCTTATTAATGGCATCAATTTAGTATGGGTTGGCTTCAATACCTCTCTTGCTGACCAAGTACCCAAGGAATTTTATAGGCAAGACACCGAAGGAACACTTACTTGCATTGAGCTTCATTCGGTACTTCCTGAGGATTTCAAAGGTCTTTGATAGGCCAGGGAGGTGGTCACCTTTGATCTTGCTCTTAATGAGCATGTCATCAATGTAGACTTCCAAGGTGCTTCCCATTTAGTCTTTAAACAACCTGGTAAGTTGCTCCTACGTTTTTTAGCCCAAAGGGCATAACCATATAACAATATAACCCAAATGTAGTTATAAATGTTATTTTGTCTTGATTCATCTCGTATAGAGGGATCTGGTGATACCCGAAGTATGCGTCCAGGAAATTCATCCTTTTGTGCGCTGCCATGGCATCCACCAGCTGATCAATCTTTGGGAGGGGGAAGATGTCTTTAGGGCATGCCTTATTGAGATCGGTGAAGTCGATGCATACTCTCCAATTTCCGTTGCTCTTAGGGCCAACCACTGGGTTGGATAGCCATTTGGGGAACTGGACTTCCCGTATGGATCCTGCGTGCAAAAATTTTTTAACTTCCTTTTCCACTACCTTGAATTTTTTTGGAGTAGTTTGGTGATCTTTCTATGCTACTGATTTAAAAGCTGGGTCGACGTGTAGTCGATGACAAATGATGTTAGGATCAATCTCGAGCATCTCGTAAGCCTCCCATGTAAAGACATCTAGGTTACTTCGAAGTAGGGTGACCAACTCCCTCTTTTTGCGATCGGTAAGTGAGGTTCCAATCAAGAACTTTCTTTCATCCAAACTTCTACAGGCTATGACTTCCTCCAGGTCCTCGATGACTATTTCAGAGGGGAGGATCTTAGTATCCTCCACTCATGGTCTTCCATACCTTAGTTGCTATTTGGAGGGCAATATCCTCTCCTTCTCTTCGTTCTTACTTTTAACTTCTTCAACCTTCTTCTCTAGTTTGGAACGGATGGATGAGATAGATAACTTTCTCACCATCGCCTGATATCAGTGGATATCCACCACTCCTCGTTCAGTCTCACATTTGAGGTTTTGATGGTAGGTAGAATGGATGACCTTCATCGCGTGCAGCCATCCTCTGCCGAGGATCGCTTGGTAAGGTGAATCAATATCGGCTACGATAAATGTGATAAATTTTTAGATGTTTCCTACCTTTACTGGAAGGAGAATCTTACCCAAAGGGATGGTTACTTTTCCAGCGAAGCCAACTAGAGGAACAATGGCTTCCTGTAGGTCGGTGATACTCAGTTTCAACTTCTTTATTAGGTCGAGATACATTACTTCGAATGAACTACCCTCGTCGACGAGCAACCTGTCGATGTCGTAGTTAGCTATCTTGAGTGTAATGATGAGCGCGTCATGATGTGGGGTTCTTACTCCCACTAAGTCCTCATCTGTGAACACAATATGCTTGCTATAGTCGACATCTTCTGCTCGTCGACGCTTCCCAACTTGCATTTTGGATGGATTGATCTAGAAGGCTTGCATTACTGCCGTAAGCTTTTTCATTTCCACCCGAGCCATATTTCCTTGAATATGTTTAAGGTTTTACACCCCATGAGTTACAGAGAACTCATGGACAATGTCTTCCTCGAGAATGTTATCGGTTCTCTGACCTCCATTGGCAGCTACCTTCTCTGCCTTTTTCTCCGAGAATTTGCTTAAGTTCCCAGCTTGAACTAGCTCTTCAAGTGATACTTGAGGGCCTTATAGTTCTCGATTTTGTTCCCTCTCTCCTTGTGGAAAGCACATCTCAGTGCGTTATTCCTCTTGCAATGGTCTCCACCCATTTTTTTGGGCCACTTAATAAACGGTTCGTCCTTGATCTTTGTCAGAATCATTTAGATCGGTTCTCTAAAAACTGTATTTACTACTTGAAATGACTTTGAGGCACCACTCTTGTTCCCATTATTAGGGCAATTCTTGCTCCCATTCTTACTTCCTTTATTTTAACCCTCGTTCTTGTCACTCCCCTTGTCGGCAACCTTGGCACAACCATTTTCTCTGGCACTGGGATGAGTTACATCTTTGACTTTAACATATTTTTCAGTACGAGCCATTAAGCCATCGATGGTTATGGCCTCCCTCTTAGTGAGGGACAATGGCGACCTACTTCGAGCAGTCCTCGATCTTGTTGAATATCTCCCAATACCTCTTCGCATACTATCTGAGGTTCTCCTGGGGCTTTTTCTTCATTATCAACAAAGCATCCATCCTTTTTCGATGAGAACTGCTGGTAATAAAGAGAGCTATGAAGATCTCTAATAGGGACTCAAATTTACCAATAAATTTATGGTAGAGTTTCTCGAACCACTTTTGGGCCACATCATGCAAGCCCGATGGGCGCATCAGTGCATCCTTGTGGCTCTAAAGGGTCATGACCTGCCTGTATTGTCTGGAATGGTCAATGGGATCAGTTTTCCCATCATAAATCTTGAACTTGGGCATGGAGAACTTCTTGGGGGCTTCCTCTTCCTCTATTTATCTTAAAAAGGGGACTTCATAGGTCCTGAGAGCTTGCTTGGGTAGCTTTCTTATCGATTTGGTACCCCGATGTGCTGGGTGTTGGTCCATCTCGCTCCGGACTAAATTTTATATATCGTCATTCCTTTGGCATGGGCTCTTATAACGATGAGCTGACTGTTGTTTCTCGAACACGTCGGTATCTGACATGTGTCCTTCAATTCTTTGAGATCCGCACCTTGGGTCCTTCCTCGACTGCAAGATCTGCTCGCCTGAGGGATATGAGTCTGATAATGATGTTGCTTTGTATTATGATGGATTTCTCTCTCTATCTTCTCTAGTCTCCTTTTCAGGTGATCATTATCGGCTTCCTACTTATGAGACGCTTCCTCCTTCTCTTAGAGCCTGGCCTCATAGGCAACGATCAGCCTGGACACTTGGGTGGACCTAGCTGGTCCTTGGATTTATTCTGAGGCCTACAGTTCAGGGCGAGGCCTTGGGTTTGAGGGTCTAACTTTAGATCTAACCCTACGAGGGATAGGTTACTCTTGAATATCCCCTGCTTGAGAGGCATATCAGCTGTGATTAGACATTTTGGGTTTATGTTAGTGAAGGCTTTCTTAAAGGAAGAACAATCGCTTCCCACGGACGGTGCCAATTGTGGTGATAATAAATCTCAACACAAATTATAAGTAAATGAAATCACCAAAAAAAATAAAGAACAAGAATGAGGATGGTCACAATCACACACGATACAAGATATACGTGGTTTAGCAAATTGCCTACGTCCACGGTGGTGCTCTTTGTTTGTATTTTATCTTTTCTCCATGGGAGTATGTCTGATTACATACCCTTTGCCCCGGGCCAGGGATATCATATATACAGTTAAACTTGGGAGAGTGGGAGTACTGGGCACTCCCACGCTAGCCCACTATCCCTAGAATATCTCATGAGAGATTTTAGGAACATGATGGGTTGTTACTAAATAATTTCTTATAAGGCTTTGGAGTTTGGGTCGGGTTCTCCCTATTTTTAATAGGGCTTAGTCCGATTACTTCTTTGGGCCTATGGAGACTGACGAGGTACCCACACCGACCAACAAGAGTTGGTTGATTTATCTTCTTCTGGCTCACCAGTGGCTCTTGGCCCTGGCTTGGATAGACAACTAATAAAGTCTGGTACATTGCCAGACCATAGAGGTGCTGCTTCTGCAATGCCCTGATTAAAATTTTTTAAAAGGTTTGCTCGAAGCCTGGCTATGGTAAGTACTATCATATCTTCTTATTTTTACTCATTTCTTCGTTACTCTTTACACTAACTTGTTCTGTTTTCTTGTTGCAGCTCTTGGTCAACTTCAACAACATGTTAGAGAAGCATGATATTCGGCGTTCTTCTTCAACTGAAGTTTAGGAGGACTTTGATGAATTGAAGAAGTCATTGCTTGACTCCTAATAAGAATTGGCTAATGAGCAGAAAAGTTAGGAGTAAAAAATAAATATTAATGAAGATGATAATGCTGCTGCTCAGGGGTAGGTTACTGATCTGTAGAAAGATTTAGATGCTGAAAAAGACAAGGTGGTTGTAGAGAATGCTAAAAGAGCCAAAGATAGGGAATCTTCTTTCAACAAAGACTAGGACAAGACGATTGGAGTTGCTTCTACGCAAATTATATTTGCAAAGAAAAAAATCTTCAAGGATGGTTTGTCGGCAGCCTTAGTGGAGGTCGGCACTCCCCAAGAATTTGAACTATTCCTCAAACATTACCCGGGATCTTCTCCTAACATGGATGAGGAAATTGAAGATGACGTGGGATCAAGTGAATACAATTTGGTGCTAGAATCTATCGATCAACACCATGTTGTTGCAGTTGACTCCTCTATTCCTCCAACTGGTGGTAACCCTACCTCACATGCTCCTGCTTCCAATCCTACTAGGTCTAATTGAGATGTGAGGAAGGTGTAGACCAATTGCCTGAGAAACTTTAGTTTTATTTTTTTTTGTAGTTGTAAATTTACTTTTCTTCTATGTTGTTGTACTTGTACTCAATAGTTTATCAATAAAAAGAACTTTTACTTCTAATTTGCCTATATTTTCTCCTTACTTCATATACTGTTGTTGATTGGAAACTTTTCTTTCTCATAATAGTTCATGGATAAACAAGACCAATTCTCCACAACTAACACCAAGCTGCTTCAGAGATGAAATGAACTCTTAAAATTTGGTCACCTGTCTTTGACAAAGGAATAACTATCGAAGTTGCCTGGGGAAAATATTTCAGATCAAGCCAAGGAAGCCTACCTTCATCTAAAATGCCTCCTTGATCGGGCAGTTGATAATAACGCAGTTTACTATGAAATGATTAAGGAACTACAAGAGAATCATAAGGAATCCAAGGATCTTTTGCATGATGACTTTGAACAAAAATATCAATCTTTAAGCGAAGGATGGGGTTTTGAGTAGAAACTCGAGAAATATGCTTACCGTTTCAGAAGATAAGAGTATTTTCTTAATCGTGAAGTGGAAGAATCTAAATCGGCTGCAAAGTTGATGGAGAAGGAGAATAATATCTTGAGGGGTGAATTAAATGCACTGAAGACTTCCTCTTCTACTATTTCTACTACTTATGAAGGAGTTTCATTCTTGGAGGCTGAAAATGCTATGTTAAGGGAAGAAGTGGAGGCACTAAAAAAATCAAGTCTGCTTCTTTTCCTGAGAAAGGAATAAACCTGGACAAGCTACTACAGATGAGGCAAGTACACAATAGACTCTTAAAAATCAAGATGCTCAATTGAAAGACAAAAATCAAGTCCTTACTAACATGTCCTTGAAGCTTCAAACATAATTCGAGCAACTCGTTACTCAGTCTACTCACATACAATACAAAGATGGAGTGCCGAAGAAGTTATAACACTAGGTGGATAGATTAACCTTCCAATTCCACAAGTAGCGTAAGGAAATCTGGATGGAGGGATACGATGAAGCTTTAGGGCATGTTGATGAACGGTTTAAATAAGCCCAGAATGAAAGTAAAAAATGGGGCTAGACCAATTCCTTGACGATACTAAAGGTGGAGAAAAATAGTACTTTCTGGAAATGGATGATCCAAGGTTGTTGGACTTTGAAGATCCTCCTTTTAGGTTGGATGTTAATTGGATTCCTATCAATACCATTCCTCAATGCCTAATCTCCATGTATTTAGGGGACTATGGCCTTCATAGTGAGCTGGAAATTGTTCATCCTCCTCATTTGTTAGATTGACCAAGCAGTAGAAATAGAAATATGCTCCAAGAATTTAATTTTATCAATTCTCCTCACACCCTAGAGGATCTTCTAGTTGGTATGGAGCCGATTTCAAAGGCTGAGGGGAAACGTCCCTTAGAATAATTCTCTGTAATTCTGTTATGAACAAAAGCATGTAATGATCATTAAATGAATGAAATATATGTGATCAACTTGTTTTGTCAATATTTGAATATGATTGGGTTTTTATCTTCTGTCGATCAAGTTATGTTTATGCTGAGCAACTTCTTTCCTGAGCCGACTAACATATGATAACAATCAACTGTGTGATGCTTGTTGCGATGGACGTATTTTGAGTAGCGATCAATAGTGGGGTTTTTGAAGGTTTTTTGGCAACTTGATACTTGATATTGTAGTGCAAAACACTAGTACTCCCCCCCAAAAATCACAAAATAGAAATGGAAAGAATCATCATTTTATTGATACTGAAATTTGATATTGAACTGGGTACAATTGTGTGACACCCCGCTCAATTAAATACCGGGCGATCACTCCTTTATTAAATTAACATCAAGGTGAACAGTTGGTTCATTCTTAGCATCATTCTCGAAAAATAACTTTTCCAATTTAAACACCCTAAATAATTAAGCTATGTGTCAAAACCATTTTTTTTAGACATTACTTTCCAAATTTTATTTTATAAAACAAGATTTAAATCTTTACATAATTCAATATTAAAGAATCACACCACAATTATACTGGAACAAACCATCCAATAATTAAACATCCAACTAAATGAATCCAATATTTAATACTTAAATGAAAACATCCTGACAATAAAAAATCCCAAAGAATAAAATACTGGAAATAAATGAATAACAATGTCTGCTAAATATATGAATAATGGAAATGGGTGACACATGCCCAACTGAATAAATATGCTAGGAGTGGAATAAAATAAATGAAGTCGTCTAAGCAAGAGGCCTGCAAATCCCACCTAAGCTGCAGCGCGTTCCTTCTAAAGGATCCTATGCAAGACGCCCCTGTGGCTGGGCACCTGTAATACATACATATATATACAAGAGAGAAAAGAAAATGAAAATGGGTCAGAGCCCGATTGTGTAAATGATTTAAAATTTATTTAGCAAGTATTTAAAATGTTTACAGGCCAATGCAACAACATATTAGTGCGGCACTCCCTTGAGAAATTCTCACCTCTCTTCTAATGTGCATGCCTATCGTACTATCCTTGCCAACGGTTTAACTTATCTTAGGTTACTCGTAAGATTTAAAACTAAACAATTTAATTGTTTAAGAGGATAATTTCATTTGATCACAAAGTTCTCATTTAAACCTTATTTACTAATAAAGTTTCACATTATACTTTTCAAATCAAGTATTTCCAAATTGAAGTCATCATTCATTTCTTACTTACCATAAACACAATAGGAAGTTCCAAATTTCAGAAATTCATATATATTAAGTACTCGTATAATATATATATATATATATTCTAACAGCACCCCACATAAAAATTATGGTGCGGGCTGTGACACCCCGCCTAATTAAATACCGGGCGATCACTCCTTTATTAAATTAAAATCAAGGTGAACAATTGTTTCATTCTTAGCATCATTGTCGTAAAAATAAACTTTTCCAAATTAACTCCCTAATTAATTAAGCTAAGTGTCAAAATCATTTTTAACCTTTCTAACCAAATTGTATTTTTAAAGAAAAACTTATTTATTTAATTATTAACCACATTTTCAATAAGTAAGAATCATACATCAATTATCCTGGAACATAATCCAATTACTTTAAACATTCAACATCCAAAATCCCAACATTTAAAACTAAATGTAAAACATACATGCTGAATAAATCCCAAAGTAACAGTACTAGAAATAACTGAAATACAAATGTCCCTACAGAACAGATAAATAGTGGAAAGGGCGACACATGCCCCAATAACTGAGAATCATAGGAGTGGAATCAAGTAAATGAAATCGTCTAAGCAAGTGGCCTGCAACTCCCACCTAAGATACATCACGTTCCTTCCAAGGGATCCTAAGCAAGATGCCCCTGTGGCTGGGCACCTGTAGTACATACATATATATACAAGAGAGAGAGAGAGAGAGAGAGAGAAACGGGTCAGATCCCGATAGTGTATATGATTTAAAAATTGTTTAGAAAGTATTTAAATTGATACAGGCCAATGCAACAACATATTAGTGCGACACTCTCTTGAGAAATTCTCACCTCTCTTCTAATGTGTACACTTATCGCGCTAACCTTCCCAGTGGTCTATCTCATCATATATCACGCTATCCTTTCCCAATGGTTTAACTTATCTTAGGTTATTCACAGGATTCAAAATTTAACGATTCAATTGTTTGAAAAGAATATTTCAATTAGTAACCAAAGTTCTCATTTTATCTTTATAAATCAATAAAGTTTTCCAGTGTCATATTATACTTTCTCAAAACAAGTATTTACAAATTTGAGTCATCAACAGTGTCCTACATATCAAATCACAGTAGGCAATTCCAGATTTCAGAATTTCATATATATATTAACTACTCGTAAAATATATATATCATAACAGCACCCCAAATAAAACTATGGTGCGGGCATACTCTACTATCCAAACCCCGTATCACTCATATTAAGGGGAATACAAATTCAGAATCACTCTCGAATTATATTAACACATACTCAAACAATATTGAGGCGAAGTATAGATTCTAAGTCTCTAAGAGGATGGCATATGTCTGCGTCTCTCAGAACCGTCTGAACTATCACTGCGATAGCCTGTACCAAGGATGTCTATACACAAACAAGATGAGGCAAAGAATAGATTCCAAGTCTCTAAGAGGAAAGCACATACCCGCATCTCTTAGGACCGTCTGAACTATCATTCCGATAGCCTGTACCAAGGATATCTATCTTCTAGGGTACAAGTCAATATCCCCCATAAAGGTCCCATCGAGATAAGACTGTCCTAGCGTGGAAACCTCAGGGATAGCAAGTAGCGTGGGCATGATTTTCACACATAGATAGTATATGCATACACAATCATATAACTATACTAATATTACCATATCAATAATGGGTAAATTCTCAATTCCCATAATTACGACATTTCCATATTATCATATTTTAGTAAACACTTATAACGGTTCGTTTCTAACCTTGATTCGGTATTATTCCAACGTACCACACAACTCTCATGGATATTTTCTCCAAATTATAAAATTCAGTAGGTATACACATTTGTCCCAAAGTAACTCTCTTACGTGTCTCTCTCTTTAAATCATAAATTCACCGAACCTTGTGTAATTATCCCAAAATACAATCTTTGTCCGACATCAAGAGTCCCAAAGTTTATTCACATGTCCTACTGGTCTTCCCTATCTCCCAAAACATTTTATTAAGGATGCCCAAGAATTATTTCACAATAAATTGAACTTAACTAATTTAGAAAGGGAAATAGGAGTCTGCCAGGAGGGGTCGATCGATCGAGGTCTGGGGCTCGATCGATCGAACCTTCGATCGATCGAAGCTCTGGGCTCGATCGATCGATCAAGCATGTATTTCAATTTCTGCAGTTTTGCAGTTACGGGTTCTAACACATATCTTCATCCAAATTCAAGTTTTTCATTCCCAAACGTCCAAAGATTCATACTACTAACATTATATCATCATACTAGGTATTTCCAACGTAAAGCATGTGGATTTCTATCATTATACATGGATTAACAACCCAAAAATTATCATAATCATCAAGAACCCTAGAATTCTCTTAAACATGGTTCTAACAAGTATATCCAGAAATTTCTTCTTATAAACATCATAATTTCGTGGGTAATTCCTCTACATGGCAAGGATTTCCAGAATTATCAATTTATTCATCACTACATGCAATTCCTATCCCAAATCTTTGGTTTTCTTCCATCAAAACTCATTCTAATTACTCCTACACTAATATGAAAGATGCACCAACGAAATAAGCAAGATAAACACTTGCCTGGGATTTTTGACGTTCTGGTTTGCGGATGATTTTGATGTGGTTGCGTTCGCTGTCGCGCGATCTACGCGTTGGTGGTGACGGCGGTTCAATCAAAGGTGTTCTTGGCCTAGAAATCCTTATCTCCGCTGGTTTCTGAAGTCCCATATCAAAGGTGGGATTCACCAATCTCATCCTGATTTAGAAATTTATACTGTGCCGGATCATGCACTGGCGAGATCCTTCCTTTCAAAGGAAGTATGGGACATACTAGTTAATATTGTAAGTCATCTTAAAGGAGTATCAATCACCTCCTTCTCTGCGACTTTATTCACATGTTCGGGATGAACCTTTGATCTTGTTTTGAGGATGGCAACCCATCCAATAACTGTACCGACTTTACCGACCTCTTCCAAATTCAGGAATTGTAGCCAAACACAAAATTCTTTGGTTGATTCTTCTCTTTCAACCCAACCTTACCAATGGGAGGTGCATGTAGAGACTATCACTACGTCCCGCTAAACATCGATAATTCCCTGAAATGTCTCACATTAAGTGACACGTAATACTCCCCTTCCTTCCTTGTAGTATGCCGAAAGTTCCACCCGTGCTCTTCTCTCCACGAAGCGCACTTTTGGATCTCTTATACCATACCAATATCATCACCCTTTGTATGTGCAAGTCGCTCTCATACTTGCCTACTAACAACTCCGCTCCGAGTGTTCTTCATAATCATTTAATTCTTCTCCATTCAAGGAATACTCTTCTTAAATGACTTCCCACAGTCTTCCAATTCAAATTTGGGTGTGCTATTCTAATTACACACCTATGTATGGATTATCTCCCCTCATGTGACGTTTAATTCACTCTATCACTTCCACTTCGTTATACTAGTCCCACAAACATATATTTCACACGTCTATTACCACGTCCCTTCGACTCGGACTATTTTAACTGTAGTTAACCAAGATGCCCACATTTTTGCAACACTCCGACTGCCCTGGGAGAGCGAACGACGTGCTACTCATCTGTAGGACTAACTAAATTTAACGGAATAGAAGGAATAGGGCATTCAAATTCCATGACAATAAAAGAGGAATAATAATTCTCAACTTTCCTCAGATAAGTACAACAATTTTCCCAAATAGGTACAACAACCAAAATAAATCACTAACGCTCTATTCATCAAAATAACTACAGGTCATCTCTTTTGTATAATATAAATTTATTTCCAGATAATCCATGTTAATAATCATTCCAACTCTTAATTCACCTTGTGTTCTGTATGAGGTTATGACATTTGGGTACTCTCAATCACCCTAGAAATCAAAATTCTTAAATTCTCCTTATCATCGTTCCACCCCTCAACTCATGGGGATAACTTTCAATGCTTTCCTACCACAAGAATCCGGTTCTAATGACCTTAAAACAAAATTCAACTTCCAACTTACATACATAATTACTTGATCCTATTTCGACCAGGGTACCGAACTTATGGAATAGTGACCAAATGTCTCCCTATCTCCAACCTTACGCTAAGTTTCATGCGTGGGATATCTCGCAAAGCGAAATCCAAACAAGGAACCCCCCCGATACACTACTACCAAGCGTTGTCGGTTATCAAAATCCGTTAGGTCCTCCGTCCATAGCACATACCCCTTTAGTCCATCCCTTGACAGAAAAGTTACAATTTCTCCCGTAATTATGCTTAACATAGAACGTTTCACCAATTGCACTATTGTTCAGTATAGGTTGGTGGTAATATCATTTCATAAACCTCGAATACATATACTTGGAATTCTCAAAATTCCTTTCCCTAATAATATGGGTATAAATGTTAACTCCCACATCTTTAAAGGATAAATATAACAATGCACTTTTCCTATCACTAAGTCCGGAGTACCAAACATAATATTGAGTCAAATCTTTTCGCTCAACGGTAAATCCCGATACATACTGAATCATACTAACAAAGTCTATACATACATTGGCATTGAATATCTCGAGCCCACTATCTCCTCCGAAGTCTCTAGGATAGATAATATAGGTGCGATTCCAACCTTCTTACAGGTAAAGCCTCGCCAAAACAAAACGTGCTGCACTAATGCAACTACTCCAATAGCCTTGCAATAAATGCCCACTATCATACTACCAATTTCTATAACATTTTAACAAAGATAATATCATACTCGTGTATTGCATCACTACAACTAGTAACCTCAATAAAGTATAAAACACAGTTAATATACTCATTCATCCCCCGCGGATAGCACCAAAGAAAAATCCCGCTTTACTAAGGAAAAATATTCACATAATGGTAACGTTTATAATGATATGCATTAAACTCATCTCACATGCTAATCTAGCAATGAACAAAATATGGTGACTCGCTCGTGTCACATAAACACGCCGCATCCTCTAAGGATACAACTTATACTTCCATCCTGGAAATCGTCTTGACTGCACAAATGTTTTTCGGACGTAACACGTCTGCCGAAACCAAAACAAAATTATTTTTAATCGTCGTCCTTTACTAGGCACCGTATTCTTGTCCTTTTTCTCATTTTGGAACATATTATCGTGAGCGATCTCACTCCGCACAAAATACCTCAACACATAATCCACTTACCACCTGTCCTACTAACCAGGTTAGGATTGTCCTTCTCTTGGACGTTAGTAAACTCGATTCCTGTTAGCCATCCCGGTTGTTCTCTTAGATTTTTAGGCCATAAAGATCGTGTTACTATCTATAATAGTACTTACTGAATTTACCATCACTTGGTAAGAATTTAACTATCTAAAGAATTTAAATGGTTTTCCTGATGTGTATCCACATCCTTTTGTGGTGTTATACCACCACCATTGTATTCAGTATTATCCTCGACTAAATTCTTCGATTCCTTTAACTTCCCCCACAAGGAAGCGTTATCATCTATCTTGACAAAATGTGACAATGTCAACCTTTGAATCGGTCGTCCATCAGAATTACCTCTTTGAGTTTTATCAACTATTACTACGTGTCGATTTCCCACTCGGAGTTATTTCCCCCCACTTGTATCTACATCTTCCGATACAAAATTCGCTAACGGTTAAGATTCATATTCACGAATGGACCCCTGACATACCCTCTCTCGATGAGTTCAGAACCACATTTGCTTCTAATCCTGAACAGTTAAGGAAGGAACATACGGTCATCATTGTACCTAAGGCTCTCCTATAGGCATAGCATTCCACTTCTAAAATTGGTGGTTGACTCCAACCATTATAACTTCGTCCCGAAAGCCAAGAAAATTTATCTCTAAATTTTCACTTTCAGTTTGCCACACCCCGTCCTACATTTAAGCCTTTGGATACTTTACCTCCTTTGGTAAACACATACAATTTTCAGGTTTCTAAAATTTCCCAATGACAGTCTCTACGCATTTTTGTAATACGTTGGGTAAGTTTACCCTCGCACCTCATTTGACAATAACAGCATTTAAAAATCATTGCTGCACCTTAGTCGCCTTTCTAGCCGTGGCTTCTCGTGCCATAATGGAGGTGACCTCGACTATGGTCATCATCCTCGGATATATTTCATAATCTCAACTGAGCCCTGCCTCCTGATGAACGCTTAATGGTCCTCTTTTGACATCCTTCATCGCTCGGCGCACGCACACATCCGAACGAAAATTAGAATTCACTAGTGTATACACATTATAGCAGGAGAACGAAATCTCGTCAAAGGAATCGACAATCCTAAACATAGGGCTCTATAACAAACAAAGAAAGAAATATGCAAGTTATCATCGTATTCTCAAATCGGGAGACCTGCATCTGTGGGGTCAGTTGCTACGAGTTACATTGGTCCCTTGGAAGGTGTTACTGCCACCCACGGGGCCGTTCGGGGGCTGTTTCGAGTTTTCACCCTCTAACGTCATGTTTTTAAGCCTAAGTCTAGAAATATGCAAATTACCATCGTACTCTCAAATCGGTAGACACGCGTCTGTGGGGTCAGTTCCTACGAGTTACATTGGTCTCGTGGGAGGTGTTGGTGCAACCCACGGTGCCGTTAGAGGGCTGTTTCGAGTTCTCACCATCTAATGCCATATTTTTAAGGCTAAGTCTAAAAGTATGCAAATTACCGTCGTATTCTCAAATCGGGAGTCCCGCTACTGCGGGGTCAGTTCCTACGAGTTACATTGGTCCCGTGGGAGGTGTTGGTGCCATCCACAGGGACGTTCGGGGGATGTTTCTAGTTCTCACCCTCTAACGCCATGTTTTTCTTAAGTATTGAAATATGAAAATTACCGTCGTATTCTCAAACCGGGAGTCCCGCGACTGTGGGGTCTGTTCCTACGAATTACATTGGTCTCGTGGGAGGTGTTGGTGCCACCCACGGGGCCGTTCGGGGGCTATTTCGAGTTTTCACCCTCTAACGTCATGTTTTTAAGCCTAAGTCTAGAAATATGCAAATTACTGTCGTATTCTCAAACCAGGAGACCCGCGGATATGGGGTCAGTTCCTACGAGTTACATTGGTCCCGTAGGAGGTGTTGGTGCCACCCACGGGGCCATTCGGGGGATGTTTTGAGTTTTCACCCTCTGACGCCATGTTAGAAATATGCAAATTACCGTCATACTCTAAAACCAGGAGACATGTGGCTGTGGTGTCAGTTCCAACGAGTTACATTTGTTTCGTGGGAGGTGTTGGTGCCACCCACGGAGCCGCTCGAGGGCTGTTCCGAGTTCTCACCCTCTAACGCCATGTTTTTAAGCCTATGTCTAAAAATATGCAAATTATCATTGTATTATCAAACCGGGAGTCCCGCGGCTGTCGGGTTAGTTCCTACGAGTTACATTGGTCCCTTGGGAGGTGTTGGTGCCACCCACGGGGACGTTCGGGGGTTGTTTCTAGTTCTCACCCTTTAACGCATTGTTTCGCTTAAGTCTAGAAATATGCAAATTACCGTCGTATTCTAAAACCGAGAGTCCCGAAACTACGGGGTCAGTTCCTACGAGTTACATTGGTCCCGTGGGAGGTGTTGGTGCCACCCACGGGTCCATTTGGGGGCTGTTTCGAGTTTTCATCCTCTAACGTCATGTTTTTAAGCCTATGTCTAGAAATATGCAAATTACCATCGTATTCTCCATCCGGGAGACCCGCGGCTATGGGGTCAGTTCCTACGAGTTACATTGGTCCAGTGGCAGGTGTTGGTGCCACCCACGGGGCCATTCGGGGGATGTTTTGAGTTTTCACCCTCTAACGCCATGTTTTGCTTAAGTCTAGAAATATGCAAATTATCGTCATACTCTCAAACCGGGATACCTGCGGCTGTGGTGTCAGTTCCAACGAGTTACATTGGTCCCGTGGGAGGTGTTGGTGCCACCCACGGAGCCTCTAGAGGGCTGTTCCGAGTTCTCACCCTCTAACGCCATGTTTTTAAGCCTATGTCTAAAAATACACAAATTATCATCGTATTATCAAACCGGGAGTCCCGCGGCTGCCCGATTAGTTCCTACGAGTTACATTGGTCCCGTGGGAGGTGTTGGTGCCACCCACGGGGACGTTCGGGGGTTATTTCTAGTTCTCACCCTCTAACGCCATGTTTTGCTTAAGTCTAGAAATATGCAAATTACCGTCGTATTCTCAAACCGGGAGTCCCGCAACTGCGGGGTCAGTTCCTACGAGTTACATTGGTCCTGTGGGAGGTGTTGGTGCCACCCACATGGCCATTCGGGGGTTATTTCGAGTTTTCACCCTCTAACGTCATGTTTTTAAGCCTAAGTCTAGAAATATGCAAATTACCGTTGTATTCTCAAACTGGGAGACCTGCGGCTGTGTGGTCAGTTCCTACGAGTTACATTGATCCCGTGGGAGGTGTTGGTGCCACCCACGGGGGCGTTCGGGGGATGATTTGAGTTTTTGTCCTCTAACGCCATGTTTTGCTTAAGTCTAGAAATATGCAAATTACCGTCGTATTCTAAAATCGGGAGTCTTGTAACTGCGGGGTCAGTTCCTACCAGTTACATTGGTCCCGTGGGAGGTGTGGGTGCCACCCACGGGGCCGTTCGGGGGTTGTTTCGAGTTTTCACCCTCTAACGTCATGTTTTTAAGCCTAAGTCTAGAAATATGCAAATTACCGTCATATTCTCAAACTGGGAGACCTGCGGCTGTGTGGTCAGTTCCTACGAGTTACATTGATCCCGTGGGAGGTGTAGGTGCCACCCACGGGGGCGTTCGGGGGATGATTTGAGTTTTTGTCCTCTAACGCCATGTTTTACTTAAGTCTAGAAAGATGCAAATTACCGTCGTATTCTAAAATCGGGAGTCTCGTAATTGCGGGGTCAGTTCCTACCAGTTACATTAGTCCCGTGGGAGGTGTGGGTGCCACCCACGGGGCCGTTCGGGGGTTGTTTCGAGTTTTCACCCTCTAACGTCATGTTTTTAAGCCTAAGTCTAGAAATATGCAAATTACCGTCGTATTCTCAATCCGGGAGACCCGCAGCTACGGGGTCAGTTCCTACGAGTTACATTGATCCCGTGGGAGGTGTTGGTGCCACCCACGGGGGCGTTCGGGGGATTATTTGAGTTTTTGTCCTCTAACGCCATGTTTTGCTTAAGTCTAGAAATATGCAAATTACCGTCGTATTCTAAAATCGGGAGTCTCGTAACTGCGGGGTCAGTTCCTACCAGTTACATTGGTCCCGTGGGAGGTGTGGGTGCCACCCACGGGGCTGTTCGGGGGTTGTTTCGAGTTTTCACCCTCTAACGTCATGTTTTAAGCCTAAGTCTAGAAATATGCAAATTACCGTCGTATTCTCAATCCGGGAGACCCGCATCTACGGGGTCAGTTCCTACGAGTTACATTGGTCCCATGGCAGGTGTTGGTGCCACCCACGGGGCCATTCAGGGGATGTTTTGAGTTTTCACCCTCTAACGCCATGTTTTGCTTAAGTCTAGAAATATACAAATTACCGTCATACTCTCAAACCGGGATACCTGGGACTGTGGTGTCAGTTCCAACGAGTTACATTGGTCCCGTGGGAGGTGTTGGTGCCACCCACGGTGCCGCTAGAGGGCTGTTCCGAGTTCTCACCCTCTAACGCCATGTTTTTAAGCCTATGTCTAAAAATATGCAAATTATCATTGTATTATCAAACCGGGAGTCCCTCGGCTACGAGGTTAGTTCCTACGAGTTACATTGGTCCCGTGGGAGGTGTTGGTGCCACCCACGGGGACGTTCGGGGGTTGTTGCTAGTTCTCACCCTCTAACACCATGTTTTGCTTAAGTCTAGAAATATGCAAATTACCGTCATATTCTCAAACCGGGAGTCCCGCAACTGCGGGTTCAGTTACTACGAGTTACATTGGTCCCGTGGGAGGTGTTGGTGCCACCCACGTGGCCGTTCGGGGGTTGTTTCGAGTTTTCACCCTCTAACATCATGTTTTTAAGCCTAAGTCTAGAAATATGCAAATTACCGTCGTATTCTCAAACTGGGACACCCGCGGCTGTGTGGTCAGTTTCTATGAGTTACATTGGTCCCGTGGGAGGTGTTGGTGCCACCCACGGGGGCGTTCGGGGGATGATTTGAGTTTTCGTCCTCTAACGCCATGTTTTGCTCAAGTCTAGAAATATGCAAATTACCGTCGTATCCTAAAACCGGTACTCCCGCAACTACGGGGTCAGTTCCTACTAGTTACATTGGTCCCGTGGGAGGTGTTGGTGCCACCCACGGGGCCTTATGGGGGTTGTTTTGAGTTTTCACCCTCTAACGTCATATTTTTAAGCCTAAGTCTAAAAATATGCAAATTACCGTCGTATTCTCAAACTAGGAGACCCGCGACTATGGGGTCAGTTCCTACGAGTTACATTGGTCCCGTATCAGGGGTTGGTGCCACCCACGGGGCCATTCGGGGGATGTTTTGAGTTTTCGCCCTCTAACACCATGTTTTGCTTAAGTCTAGAAATATGCAAATTACCGTCACACTCTCAAACCGGGAGACCTGTGGCTGCGGTGTCAGTTCCAACGAGTTACATTGGTCGCGTGGGAGGTGTTGGTGCCACCCACAGAGCCGCTAGAGGGTTGTTCCGAGTTCTCACCCTCTAACGCCATGTTTTTAAGGCTATGTCTAAAAATATGCAAATTATCATCGTATTATCAAACCGGGAGTCCCGCTGCTACGGGGTCAGTTCCTACGAGTTACATTGGTCCCGTGGGAGGTGTTGGTGCCACCCACGGGGACGTTCGGGGGATGTTTCTAGTTCTCACCCTCTAACGCCATGTTTTGCTTAAGTCTAGAAATATGCAAATTACCATCGTATTCTCAAACCGGGAGTCCCGTAACTGCGGGGTCAGTTCCTACGAGTTACATTGGTCCCGTGGGAGGTGTTGTTGCCACCCACGTGGCCGTTCGGGGGCTGTTTCGAGTTTTCACCCTCTAACGTCTTGTTTTTAAGCCTAAGTCTAGAAATATGCAAATTACCGTCGTATTCTCAAACTGGGAGACCCGCGGCTGTGTGGTCAGTTCCTACTAGTTACATTGGTCCAGTGGGAGGTGTTGGTGCCACCCACGGGGCCGTTCGGGGGATGATTTGAGTTTTTGTCCTCAAACGCCATGTTTTACTTAAGTCTAGAAATATGTAAATTACCATCGTACTCTCAAACCGAGAAACCTGCTGCTGCGGGGTCGATTCCTATAAGTTACATTGGTCCCGTGGGAGGTGTTGGTGCCACCCACGGGGCCTTTTGGGGGCTGTTTCTCATTTTCACCCTCTAACGTCATGTTTTTAAGCCTAAGTTTAGGAATATGCAAATCACCTTCGTATTCTAAAATCGGGAGATTCGCGGCTGTGGGGTCAGTTTCTACAAGTTACATTGGTCCCGTGGGAGGTGTTGGTGCCACCCACGGGGCTGTTCGGGGGATATTTTGAGTTTTCACCCTCTAACGCCATGTTTTGCTTAAGGCTAGAAATATGCTAATTACGGTCGTACTCTAAAACCGTGAGTCCCGCGGCTGCGGGGTCAGTTCCTACGAGTTACATTGGTCCCGTGGGAGGTGTTGGTGCCACCCACGGGGACGTTCGGGGGTTGTTTCTAGTTCTCACCCTCTAACGCCATGTTTTTAAGCCTAAGTCTAGAAATATGCAAATTACCTTCGTATTCACAAACCGGGAGTCCCGCGGCTGCAGGTTCAGTTCCTAGGACTTACATTGAACCCGTGTGAGGTGTTGATGCCACCCACGGGACGTTCGGGGCCTGTTTCCAGTTCTCACCCTCTAACGCCTTGTTTTTAAGCTTAAGTCTAAAAATATGCAAATTACCGTCGTATTCTCAATCCAGGAGTCCTGCGGCTGCGGGGCCAGTTCCTACGAGTTACATTGGTCCCGTGGGAGGTGTTGGTGCCACCCATGGGGCCTTTAGTGGGCTTTTTCGAGGTTTCACCCTCTTGTGCCATGTTTTTAAGCCTAAGTCAAGAAATATGCAAATTATTGTCGTATTCTCAAACCGGGAGTCCCGTGGCTGTGGGGTCAGTTCCTATGAGTTGCATTGGTCCCGTGGGAGGTGTTGGTGCCACCCATGGGGCCGTTCGATGGTTGTTTCGAGTTTTCACCCTCAAACGCCATGTTTTGGTACCACCCACGGGGACGTTCGGGTGCTGTTTCTAGTTTTCACCCTATAACGCCATGTTTTTAAGCCTAAGTCTAGAAATATGCAAATTACCGTCATACTGTCAAACCGGGAGACCCACGACTGTGGAGTCAATTCCTATGAGTTACATTGGTCCCGTGGGAGGTGCTAGTGCCACCTACGATGCCGTTAGAGGGATGTTTCGAGTTCTCACCCTCTAAAGCCATGTTTTTAGGCCGAAGTCTTAAAATATGCAAATCATCATCGTATTCTCAAACCGGGAGTCCCACGGCTGTGGGGTCAGTTCCTACGAGTTAAATTGGTCCCGTGGGAGGTGTTGGTGCCACCCACGGGGCCGTTCGGGGACTATTTTGAGTTTTCACCCTCTAACGCCATGTTTTGCTTAAGTCTAGAAATATGTAAATTACCGTCGTATTCTCAAACCGGGAGACCCACTGCTGTGGGGTCAGTTCCTATGAGTTAAATTGGTCCCGTGGGAGGTGTTAGTGCCACCCACGGGGCCGTTCTGGGGCTATTTCGAGGTTTCACCCTCTAACGTCATGTTTTTAATCCTAAGTCTAGAAATATGCAAATTACTATCGTACTCTCAAATCGGGAGACCCGCGGTTGTGGGGTCCGTTCCTACGAGTTACATTGGTCCCGTGGGAGGTATTGGTGCCACCCACGGGGACGTTCGGGCGCTGTGTCTAGTTCTCACCCTCTAACGCCATAGTTTGCTTC
Source organism: Sambucus nigra (assembly GCA_949130495.1). Classification (NCBI taxonomy): domain Eukaryota; kingdom Viridiplantae; phylum Streptophyta; class Magnoliopsida; order Dipsacales; family Adoxaceae; genus Sambucus; species Sambucus nigra. The sequence continues at coordinate 269,761,570 of OX422217.1, forward strand.
AGGATAGAAATATGAAAATTATCGCCGTATTCTCAATCCGGGAGTCCCGCGGATGCGGGGTCAGTTCCTATGAGTTACATTGGTCCCGTGGGAGGTGTTGGTGCCACCCACGGGGACGTTCAGGGTTACATTGGTCCCGTGGGAGGTGTTGGTGCCACCCATGGGTCCGTTAGAGGGCTTTTTTGAGTTTTCACATTCGAACGCCATATTTTTAAGCCTAAGTCTAGAAATATGTAAATTATTATCGAATTATCAAACCGGGAGTCCTGCGGCTCTGGGGTCAGTTCCTACACGTTACATTGGTCCCGTGGGAGGTGTTGGTGTCACCCACGGGGCCGTTCGGCTGCTATTTCGAGATTTCACCCTGTAACGTCATGTTTTAAGCCTAAGTCTAGAAATATACAAATTACCGTCGTCCTCTCAAACCGGGAGTCCCGCGGCTACGAGGTCAGTTCCTACGAGTTACATTGGTCCCGTGGGAGGTGTTGGTGGCACCCACGGGGCCGTTAGAGGGATTTTTCGAGTTTTCACCCTCTAACGCCATGTTTTTAAGCCCAAGTCAACAAATATGAAAATTATTGTTGAATTCTCAAACCGGGAGTCCCGCGGCAGTGGGGTCAGTTCCTACGAGTTGCATTGGTCCCGTGGGAGGTGTTGGTACAACCCACGGGGACTTTCGTGGGCTATTTCTAGTTCTCACCCTCTGACGTCAGGTTTTTAAGCCTAAGTCTAGAAATATGCAAGTTATCGTCATATTCTCAAACCGTGAGACCCGCAGCTGTGGGGTCAGTTCCTACGAGTTACATTGGTCCCGTGGGAGGTGTTACTGCCACCCACGGGGCCGTTCGGGGGCTTTTTTGAGTTTTCACCCTCTAACGTCATGTTTTTAAGCCTAAGTCTATAAATATGCAAATTACGATAGTACTCTCAAACCGGGAGACCCGCGTCTGTGGGGTCAGTTCCTACGAGCTACATTGGTCCCGTGGGAGGTGTTGGTGCCACCCACGGTGTCGTTAGAGGGCTGTCTCGAGTTCTCACCCTCTAACGCCATATTTTAAAGTCTAACTCTAAAAATATGCAAATTACCGTCGTATTCTCAGATAGGGTGTCCCGCGGCTGCGGGGTTAGTTCCTACGAGTTACATTGGTCCCGTGGTAGGTGTTGGTGCCACCCACGGGGAAGTTCAGGGGCTATTTCTAGTTCTCACCCTCTAACGCCATGTTTTGCATAAGTATAGAAATATACAAATTACCATCATATTCTCAAACCGGGAGACCGCAGCTGTGGGGTCTGTTCCTACGAGTTACATTGGTTCCGTGGGAGGTGTTACTGCCACCCACGGGGCCGTTCGGGGGCTTTTTCGAGTTTTCACCCTCTAACGTCATGTTTTTAAGCCTAAGTCTATAAATATGCAAATTACCATAGTACTCTCAAACCGGGAGACCCTCGTCTGTGGGGTAAGTTCCTACGAGTTACATTGGTCCCGTGGGAGGTGTTGGTGCCACCCACGGTGTCGTTAGAGGGCTGTTTCGAGTTCTCACCCTCTAACGCCATATTTTAAAGTCTAAGTCTAAAAATATGCAAATTACCATCGTAGTCTCAAATAGCGAGTCCCGCGGCTGCAAGGTTAGTTCCTACGAGTTATATTGGTCCCGTGGGAGGTGTTGGTGCCACCCACGGGGAAGTTCGGGGCCTATTTCTAGTTCTCACCCTCTAACGCCATGTTTTGCTTAAGTATAGAAATATACAAATTACCATCGTATTCTCAAACCGGGAGTCCCGCGACTGCGGGGTCAGTTCCTACGAGTTACATTGGTCCCATGGGAGGTGTTGGTGCGACCCATGGGGCCGTTCGAGGGCTGTTTCGAGTTTTCACCCTCTAACGTCATGTTTTTAAGCCTAAGTCTAGAAATATGCAAATTACCATCGTATTCTAAAATCGGGAGACCCGCGGCTGTGGGGACGGTTCCTACGAGTTACATTGGTCCCGTGGGAGGTGTTGGTGACACCCATGGGTCCGTTAGAGGGCTGTTTTGAGTTTTCAACCTCTAACGCCATGTTTTTAAGCCTAAGTCTATAAATATGAAAATTATGGTCGAATTCTCAAACCGGGAGTCCCGCGGCTCTGGGTTCAGTTCCTACGAGTTACATTAGTTTCGTGGGAGGTGTTGGTGTCACCCACGGGGCCGTTCAGGGGCTATTTCGAGTTTTCACCCTCTAACGTCATGTTTTTAAGCCTAAGTCTAGAAATATACAAATTACCGTCGTCCTCTCAAAGCGGGAGTCCCGCGGCTGCGAGGTCAGTTCCTACGAGTTACATTGGTCCCGTGGGAGGTGTTGGTGCCACCCACGGGGCCGTTAGAGGGCTTTTTCAAGTTTTCACCCTCTAACGCCATGTTTTTAAGCCTAAGTCAACAAATATGCAAATTATTGTTGAATTCTCAAACCGGGAGTCCCGCGGGTGCAGGGTCAGTTCCTACGAGTTGCATTGGTCCCATGGGAGGTGTTGGTGCCACCCACGGGGATGTTCGGGGGCTGTTTCTAGTTCTCACCCTATGATGTGATGTTTATAAACCTAAGTCAAGATATATGCAAGTTATCGTCATATTCTCTAGCCGGAAGACCCGCAGCTGTGGGGTCAGTTCCTAAGAGTTACATTGGTCTTGTGAGTGGTGTTACTGCCACCCACGGGGCCGTTCGGGGGTTGTTTCGAGTTTTCACCCTCTAACATCATGTTTTAAAGCCTAAGTCTAGAAATATGCAAATTACCATACGTACTCTCAAACCGGGAGACCCGCGTCTGTGGGGTCAGTTCCTACGAGTTACATTGGTCCTGTGGGAGGTGTTGGTGCCACCCACGGTGCCGTTAGAGGGTTGTTTTGAGTTATCACCCTCTAACGCCATATTTTTAAGGCTAAGTCTAAAAATATGCAAATTACCGTCGTATTCTCAAACTGGGAGTCCCGCGGCTGCGGGGTCAGTTCCTTCGAGTTACATTGGTCCCGTGGGAGGTGTTGGTGCCACCCACGGGGACGTTCGGGGGCTATTTCTAGTTCTCACCCTCTAACGCCACGTTTTGCTCAAGTATAGAAATATGTAAATTACAGTCGTATTCTCAACCTGGGAGTCCCGCGACTGCGGGGTCAGTTCCTACGAGTTACATTAGTCCCGTGGGAGGTGTTGGTGCCTCCCACGGGGCCATTCGGGGGTTGTTTCGAGTTTTCACCCTCTAACGTCATGTTTTTAAGCCTAAGTCTAGAAATATGCAAGTTATCATCATATTCTCAAATTGGAAGACCCGCAACTGTGGGGTCAGTTCCTACGAGTTACATTGGTCTTGTGGGAGGCGTTACTGCCACCCACGGGGCTGTTCGGGGCCTGTTTCGAGTTTTCACCCTCTAACGTCATGTTTTAAAGCCTAAGTCTAGAAATATGCAAATTACCATACGTACTCTCAAACCAGGAGACCTGTGTCTGTGGGGTCAGTTCCTACGAGTTACATTGGTCATGTGGGAGGTGTTGGTGCCCCCCACGGTGCCGTTAGAGGGTTGTTTCGAGTTCTCACCCTCTAACGCCATATTTTTAAGGCTAAGTCTAAAAATATGCAAATTACCGTCGTATTCTCAAACTGGGAGTCCCGCGGCTGCGGGGTGTGGTCTTACGAGTTACATTGGTCCCGTGGGAGGTGTTGGTGCCACCCACGGGGACGTTCGGGATCTATTTCTAGTTCTCACCCTCTAATGCCATGTTTTGCTTAAGTATAGAAATATATAAATTAGAGTCGTATTCTCAAACTGGGAGTCCCACGACTGCGGGGTCAGTTCCTACGAGTTACATTGGTCCCGTGGGAGGTGTTGGTGCCACCCATGGGGCCGTTCGGGGGTTGTTTCGAGTTTTCACCCTCTAACGTCATGTTTTTAAGCCCAAGTCTAGAAATATGCAAATTACCATCGTATTATCAAACCGTGAGACCCGCGGCTATGGGGTCAGTTCCTACGAGTTACATTGGTCCCGTGGGAGGTGTTGGTGCCACCCACGGGGCCGTTAGAGGGATGTTTTGAGTTTTCACCCTCTAACGCCATGCTTTGCTTAAGTCTAGAAATATGCAAATTACCGTCGTACTCTCAAATCGGGAGACCTGCGCTGCGGGGACAGTTCCTATGAGTTACATTGGTCCCGTGGGAGGTGGTTGTGCCACCCACGGGGCCGTTCGGGGGATTTTTCGAGTTTTCACCCTCTAACATCATGTTTTTAAGCCTAAGTCTAGAAATATGAAAATTACCGTCATATTCTCAAACAGGGAGACCTGCGGCTGTGGGGACGGCTCATACGAGTTACATGGGTCCCGTGGGAGGTGTTGGTGCCACCCATGGGTCCGTTAGAGGGCTGTTTTGGGTTTTCACCCTCTAACGCCATGTTTTTAAGCCTAAGTCTATAAATATAAAAATTATTATCGAATTCTCAAACCGGGAGTCCCGCGGCTCTGGGGTCAGTTCCTACGCGTTACATTGGTCCCGTGGGAGGTGTTGGTGTCACCCACGGGGCCGTTTGGGGGCTATTTCGAGTTTTCACCCTCTAACATCATGTTTTTAAGCCTAAGTCTTGAAATATACAAATTATCGTCGTCCTCTCAAATCGGGAGTCCCTCGACTGCGATGTCAGTTCCTACGAGTTACATTGGTCCCGTGGGAGGTGTTGGTGCCACCCACGTGGCCGTTCGGGGGCTATTTCGAGTTTTCACCCTCTAACGTCATGTTTTTAAGCCTAAGTCAAGAAATATGAAAATTACCGTCGTATTCTCAAACAGGGAGACTCGCGGCTGTGGGGACGGTTCCTACGAGTTACATTAGTCCCGTGGGAGGTGTTGGTGCCACCCATGGGTCCGTTAGAGGACTGTTTTGAGTTTTCACCCTCTAACGCCATGTTTTTAAGCCTAAGTCTATAAATATGAAAATTATTGTCGAATTGTCAAACCGGGAGTCCCGCGGCTCTGGGGTCAGTTCCTACGCGTTACATTGGTCTCGTGGGAGGTGTTGGTGTCACTCACGGGGCTGTTCGGGGGCTATTTCGAGTTTTCACCCTCTAACGTCCTGTTTTTATGCCTAAGTCTAGAAATATACAAATTACCGTCGTCCTCTCAAATCGGGAGTCCCGCGGCTGCGAGGTCAGTTCCTACGAGTTACATTGGTCCCGTGGGAGGTGTTGGTGCCACCCACGGGGCCGTTAGAGGGTTTTTCAAGTTTTCACCCTCTAACCCCATGTTTTTAAGCCTAAGTCAACAAATATGCAAATTATTGTTGAATTCTCAAACCGGGAGTCCCGCGGCTGCGGGGTCAGTTCCTACGAGTTGCATTGGTCCCGTGGGAGGTGTTCGTGCCATCCACGGGGATGTTCGGGGGATGTTTCTAGTTCTCACCCTCTGACGTCATGTTATTAAGCCTAAGTCTATAAATATGCAAGTTATCGTCTTATTCTCAAACCGAAAGACCCGCAGCTGTGGGGTCAGTTCCTACGAGTTACATTGGTCTTGTGGGAGGTGTTACTGCCACCCACGGGGCCGTTCGGGGGTTGTTTCGAGTTTTCATCCTCTAACGTCATGTTTTAAAGACTAACTCTAGAAATATGGAAATTACCATACGTACTCTCAAACCGGGAGACCCGCGTCTGTGGGGTCAGTTCCTACGAGTTACATTGGTCCCGTGGGAGGTGTTGGTGCCACCCATGGGTCCGTTCGGGGGTTGTTTTGAGTTTTCACCCTCTAACGTCATGTTTTTAAGTCTAAGTCTAGAAATATGCAAATTACCATCGTATTCTCAAACCGAGATACCCGCGTCTATGGGGTCAGTTCCTACAAGTTACATTGGTCCCGTGGGAGGTGTTGGTGCCACCCACGGGGCCGTTCGAGGGCTGTTTTGAGTTTTCACCCTCTAACGCCATGTTTTGCTTAAGTCTAGAAATATGAAATTTACCTTCGTACTCTCTAATCGGGAGACCTGCGGTTGAGGGGTCAGTTCCTACGAGTCACATTGGTCCCGTGGGAGGTGTTGGTTCCACCCACAGGGCCGTTCGGGGGATGTTTCGAGTTTTCACCCTCTAACATCATGTTTTTAAGCCTAAGTTTAGAAATATGCACATTACCGTCGTATTCTCAAACCGGGAGACCCGCGGCTGCGGGGACGGTTCCTACGAGTTACATTGGTCCCGTGTGAGATGTTGGTGCCACCCATGGGTCCGTTAGAGGGCTGTTTTGAGTTTTCACCCTCTAACGCCAAGTTTTTAACCCTAAGTCTATAAATATGAAAATTATTGTCGAATTCTCAAACCGGGAGTCCTGCGGCTCTGGGGTCAGTTCCTACGCGTTACATTGGTCCCGTGGGAGGCGTTGATGTCACCATCGGGGCCATTCGGGGGCTATTTCGAGTTTTCACCCTTTAACGTCATGTTTTTAAGCCTAAGTCTAGAAATATGCAAATTACTGTCGTATTCTCAAACCAGGAGACCCGCGGATATGGGGTCAGTTCCTACGAGTTACATTGGTCCCGTAGGAGGTGTTGGTGCCACCCACGGGGCCATTCGGGGGATGTTTTGAGTTTTCACCCTCTGACGCCATGTTAGAAATATGCAAATTACCGTCATACTCTAAAACCAGGAGACATGTGGCTGTGGTGTCAGTTCCAACGAGTTACATTTGTTTCGTGGGAGGTGTTGGAGCCACCCACGGAGCCGCTCGAGGGCTGTTCCGAGTTCTCACCCTCTAACGCCATGTTTTTAAGCCTATGTCTAAAAATATGCAAATTATCATTGTATTATCAAACCGGGAGTCCCGCGGCTGTCGGGTTAGTTCCTACGAGTTACATTGGTCCCTTGGGAGGTGTTGGTGCCACCCACGGGGACGTTCGGGGGTTGTTTCTAGTTCTCACCCTTTAACGCATTGTTTCGCTTAAGTCTAGAAATATGCTAATTACCGTCGTATTCTAAAACCGAGAGTCCCGCAAATACGGGGTCAGTTCCTACGAGTTACATTGGTCCCGTGGGCGGTGTTGGTGCCACCCACGGGTCCGTTTGGGGGCTGTTTCGAGTTTTCATCCTCTAACGTCATGTTTTTAAGCCTATGTCTAGAAATATGCAAATTACCATCGTATTCTCCATCCGGGAGACCCGCGGCTATGGGGTCAGTTCCTATGAGTTACATTGGTCCAGTGGCAGGTGTTGGTGCCACCCACGGGGCCATTCGGGGGATGTTTTGAGTTTTCACCCTCTAACGCCATGTTTTGCTTAAGTCTAGAAATATGCAAATTATCGTCATACTCTCAAACCGGGATACCTGCGGCTGTGGTGTCAGTTCCAACGAGTTACATTGGTCCCGTGGGAGGTGTTGGTGCCACCCACGGAGCATCTAGAGGGCTGTTCCGAGTTCTCACCCTCTAACGCCATGTTTTTAAGCCTATGTCTAAAAATATACAAATTATCATCGTATTATCAAACCGGGAGTCCCGCGGCTGCCCGATTAGTTCCTACGAGTTACATTGGTCCCGTGGGAGGTGTTGGTGCCACCCACGGGGAGGTTCGGGGGTTATTTCTAGTTCTCACCCTCTAACGCCATGTTTTGCTTAAGTCTAGAAATATGCAAATTACCTTCGTATTCTCAAACCGGGAGTCCCGCAACTGCGGGGTCAGTTCCTACCAGTTACATTGGTCCTGTGGGAGGTGTTGGTGCCACCCACGTGGCCATTCGGGGGTTATTTCGAGTTTTCACCCTCTAACGTCATGTTTTTAAGCCTAAGTCTAGAAATATGCAAATTACCGTTGTATTCTCAAACTGGGAGACCTGCGGCTGTGTGGTCAGTTCCTACGAGTTACATTGATCCCGTGGGAGGTGTTGGTGCCACCCACGGGGGCGTTCGGGGGATGATTTGAGTTTTTGTCCTCTAACGCCATGTTTTGCTTATGTCTAGAAATATGCAAATTACCGTCGTATTCTAAAATCGGGAGTCTCGTAACTGCGGGGTCAGTTCCTACCAGTTACATTGGTCCCGTGGGAGGTGTGGGTGCCACCCACGGGGCCGTTCGGGGGTTGTTTCGAGTTTTCACCCTCTAACGTCATGTTTTTAAGCCTAAGTCTTGAAATATGCAAATTACCGTCGTATTCTCAAACTAGGAGACCTGCGGCTGTGTGGTCAGTTCCTACGAGTTACATTGATCCCGTGGGAGGTGTTGGTCCCACCCACGGGGGCGTTCGGGGGATGATTTGAGTTTTTGTCCTCTAACGCCATGTTTTACTTAAGTCTAGAAAGATGCAAATTACCGTCGTATTCTAAAATCGGGAGTCTCGTAATTGCGAGGTCAGTTCCTACCAGTTACATTAGTCCCGTGGGAGGTGTGGGTACCACCCACGGGGCCGTTCGGGGATTGTTTCAAGTTTTCACCCTCTAACGTCATGTTTTTAAGCCTAAGTCTAGAAATATGCAAATTACCGTCGTATTCTCAATCCGGGAGACCCGCAGCTACGGGGTCAGTTCCTACGAGTTACATTGATCCCGTGGGAGGTGTTGGTGCCACCCACGGGGGCGTTCGGGGGATGATTTGAGTTTTTGTCCTCTAACGCCATGTTTTCCTTACCGTCGTATTCTAAAATCGGGAGTCTCGTAACTACGGGGTCAGTTCCTACCAGTTACATTGGTCCCGTGGGAGGTGTGGGTGCCACCCACGGGGCTGTTCGGGGGTTGTTTCGAGTTTTCACCCTCTAACGTCATGTTTTTAAGGCTAAGTCTAGAAATATGCAAATTACCGTCGTATTCTCAATCCGGGAGACCCGCATCTACGGGGTCAGTTCCTACGAGTTACATTGGTCCCGTGGCAGGTGTTGGTGCCACCCACGGGGCCATTCGGGGGATGTTTTGAGTTTTCACCCTCTAACACCATGTTTTGCTTAAGTCTAGAAATATACAAATTACCGTCATACTCTCAAACCGGGATACCTGGGACTGTGGTGTCAGTTCCAACGAGTTACATTGGTCCCGTGGGAGGTGTTAGTGCCACCCACGGTGCCGCTAGAGGGCTGTTCCGAGTTCTCACCCTCTAACGCCATGTTTTTAAGCCTATGTCTAAAAATATGCAAATTATCATTGTATTATCAAACCGGGAGTCCCGCGGCTGCGAGGTTAGTTCCTACGAGTTACATTGGTCCCGTGGGAGGTGTTGGTGCCACCCACGGGGACGTTCGGGGGTTGTTTCTAGTTCTCACCCTCTAACACCATGTTTTGCTTAAGTCTAGAAATATGCAAATTACCGTCATATTCTCAAACCGGGAGTCCCGCAACTGCGGGTTCAGTTACTACGAGTTACATTGGTCCCGTGGGAGGTGTTGGTGCCACCCATGTGGCCGTTCGGGGGTTGTTTCGAGTTTTCACCCTCTAACATCATGTTTTTAAGCCTAAGTCTAGAAATATGCAAATTACCGTCGTATTCTCAAACTGGGACACCCGCGGCTGTGTGGTCAGTTTCTATGAGTTACATTGGTCCCGTGGGAGGTGTTGGTGCCACCCACGGGGGCGTTCGGGGGATGATTTGAGTTTTCGTCCTCTAACGCCATGTTTTGCTCAAGTCTAGAAATATGCAAATTACCGTCGTATCCTAAAACCGGGACTCCCGCAACTACGGGGTCAGTTCCTACTAGTTACATTGGTCCCGTGGGAGGTGTTGGTGCCACCCACGGGGCCTTATGGGGTTGTTTTGAGTTTTCACCCTCTAACGTCATATTTTTAAGCCTAAGTCTAAAAATATGCAAATTACCGTCGTATTCTCAAACTAGGAGACCCGCGACTATGGGGTCAGTTCCTACGAGTTACATTGGTCCCGTATCAGGGGTTGGTGCCACCCACGGGGCCATTCGGGGGATGTTTTGAGTTTTCGCACTCTAACACCATGTTTTGCTTAAGTCTAGAAATATGCAAATTACCGTCACACTCTCAAACCGGGAGACCTGCGGCTGCGGTGTCAGTTCCAACGAGTTACATTGGTCGCGTGGGAGGTGTTGGTGCCACCCACGGAGCCGCTAGAGGGTTGTTCCGAGTTCTCACCCTCTAACGCCATGTTTTTAAGGCTATGTCTAAAAATATGCAAATTATCATCGTATTATCAAACCGGGAGTCCCGCTGCTACGGGGTCAGTTCCTACGAGTTACATTGGTCCCGTGGGAGGTGTTGGTGCCACCCACGGGGACGTTCGGGGGATGTTTCTAGTTCTCACCCTCTAACGCCATGTTTTGCTTAAGTCTAGAAATATGCAAATTACCATCGTATTCTCAAACCAGGAGTCCCGTAACTGCGGGGTCAGTTCCTACGAGTTACATTGGTCCCGTGGGAGGTGTTGTTGCCACCCACGTGGCCGTTCGGGGGCTGTTTCGAGTTTTCACCCTCTAACGTCTTGTTTTTAAGCCTAAGTCTAGAAATATGCAAATTACCGTCGTATTCTCAAACTGGGAGACCCGCGGCTGTGTGGTCAGTTCCTACTAGTCACATTGGTCCAGTGGGAGGTGTTGGTGCCACCCACGGGGCCGTTCGGGGGATGATTTGAGTTTTTGTCCTCAAACGCCATGTTTTACTTAAGTCTAGAAATATGTAAATTACCATCGTACTCTCAAACCGAGAAACCTGCTGCTGCGGGGTCGATTCCTATAAGTTACATTGGTCCCGTGGGAGGTGTTGGTGCCACCCACGGGGCCTTTTGGGGGCTGTTTCTCATTTTCACCCTCTAACGTCATGTTTTTAAGCCTAAGTTTAGGAATATGCAAATCACCTTCGTATTCTAAAATCGGGAGATTCGCGGCTGTGGGGTCAGTTTCTACAAGTTACATTGGTCCCGTGGGAGGTGTTGGTGCCACCCACGGGGCTGTTCGGGGGATATTTTGAGTTTTCACCCTCTAACGCCATGTTTTGCTTAAGGCTAGAAATATGCTAATTACGGTCGTACTCTAAAACCGTGAGTCCCGCGGCTGCGGGGTCAGTTCCTACGAGTTACATTGGTCCCGTGGGAGGTGTTGGTGCCACCCACGGGGACGTTCGGGGGTTGTTTCTAGTTCTCACCCTCTAACGCCATGTTTTTAAGCCTAAGTCTAGAAATATGCAAATTACCTTCGTATTCACAAACCGGGAGTCCCGCGGCTGCAGGTTCAGTTCCTAGGACTTACATTGAACCCGTGTGAGGTGTTGATGCCACCCACGGGACGTTCGGGGCCTGTTTCCAGTTCTCACCCTCTAACGCCTTGTTTTTAAGCTTAAGTCTAAAAATATGCAAATTACCGTCGTATTCTCAATCCAGGAGTCCTGCGGCTGCGGGGCCAGTTCCTACGAGTTACATTGGTCCCGTGGGAGGTGTTGGTGCCACCCATGGGGCCTTTAGTGGGCTTTTTCGAGGTTTCACCCTCTTGTGCCATGTTTTTAAGCCTAAGTCAAGAAATATGCAAATTATTGTCGTATTCTCAAACCGGGAGTCCCGTGGCTGTGGGGTCAGTTCCTATGAGTTGCATTGGTCCCGTGGGAGGTGTTGGTGCCACCCATGGGGCCGTTCGATGGTTGTTTCGAGTTTTCACCCTCAAACGCCATGTTTTGGTACCACCCACGGGGACGTTCGGGTGCTGTTTCTAGTTTTCATCCTATAACGCCATGTTTTTAAGCCTAAGTCTAGAAATATGCAAATTACCGTCATACTGTCAAACCGGGAGACCCACGACTGTGGAATTAATTCCTATGAGTTACATTGGTCCCGTGGGAGGTGCTAGTGCCACCTACGATGCCGTTAGAGGGATGTTTCGAGTTCTCACCCTCTAAAGCCATGTTTTTAGGCCGAAGTCTTAAAATATGCAAATCATCATCGTATTCTCAAACCGGGAGTCCCACGGCTGTGGGGTCAGTTCCTACGAGTTAAATTGGTCCCGTGGGAGGTGTTGGTGCCACCCACGGGGCCGTTCGGGGACTATTTTGAGTTTTCACCCTCTAACGCCATGTTTTGCTTAAGTCTAGAAATATGTAAATTACCGTCGTATTCTCAAACCGGGAGACCCACTGCTGTGGGGTCAGTTCCTATGAGTTAAATTGGTCCCGTGGGAGGTGTTAGTGCCACCCACGGGGCCGTTCTGGGGCTATTTCGAGGTTTCACCCTCTAACGTCATGTTTTTAATCCTAAGTCTAGAAATATGCAAATTACTATCGTACTCTCAAATCGGGAGACCCGCGGTTGTGGGGTCCGTTCCTACGAGTTACATTGGTCCCGTGGGAGGTATTGGTGCCACCCACGGGGACGTTCGGGCGCTGTGTCTAGTTCTCACCCTCTAACGCCATAGTTTGCTTCAGGATAGAAATATGAAAATTATCGTCGTATTCTCAATCCGGGAGTCCCGCGGATGCGGGGTCAGTTCCTATGAGTTACATTGGTCCCGTGGGAGGTGTTGGTGCCACCCACGGGGACGTTCAGGGTTACATTGGTCCCGTGGGAGGTGTTGGTGCCACCCATGGGTCCGTTAGAGGGCTTTTTTGAGTTTTCACATTCGAACGCCATATTTTTAAGCCTAAGTCTAGAAATATGTAAATTATTATCGAATTCTCAAACCGGGAGTCCTGCGGCTCTGGGGTCAGTTCCTACACGTTACATTGGTCCCGTGGGAGGTGTTGGTGTCACCCACGGGGCCGTTCGGCTGCTATTTCGAGTTTTCACCCTGTAACGTCATGTTTTTAAGCCTAAGTCTAGAAATATACAAATTACCGTCGTCCTCTCAAACCGGGAGTCCCACGGCTACGAGGTCAGTTCCTACGAGTTACATTGGTCCCGTGGGAGGTGTTGGTGGCACCCACGGGGCCGTTAGAGGGCTTTTTCGAGTTTTCACCCTCTAACGCCATGTTTTTAAGCCTAAGTCAACAAATATGAAAATTATTGTTGAATTCTCAAACCGGGAGTCCCGCGGCTGTGGGGTCAGTTCCTACGAGTTGCATTGGTCCCGTGGGAGGTGTTGGTACAACCCACGGGGACTTTCGTGGGCTATTTCTAGTTCTCACCCTCTGACGTCATGTTTTTAAGCCTAAGTCTAGAAATATGCAAGTTATCGTCATATTCTCAAACCGTGAGACCCGCAGCTGTGGGGTCAGTTCCTACGAGTTACATTGGTCCCGTGGGAGGTGTTACTGCCACCCACGGGGCCGTTCGGGGGCTTTTTTGAGTTTTCACCCTCTAACGTCATGTTTTTAAGCCTAAGTCTATAAATATGCAAATTACGATAGTACTCTCAAACCGGGAGACCCGCGTCTGTGGGGTCAGTTCCTACGAGCTACATTGGTCCCGTGGGAGGTGTTGGTGCCACCCACGGTGTCGTTAGAGGGCTGTCTCGAGTTCTCACCCTCTAACGCCATATTTTAAAGTCTAACTCTAAAAATATGCAAATTACCGTCGTATTCTCAGATAGGGTGTCCCGCGGCTGCGGGGTTAGTTCCTACGAGTTACATTGGTCCCGTGGTAGGTGTTGGTGCCACCCACGGGGAAGTTCAGGGGCTATTTCTAGTTCTCACCCTCTAACGCCATGTTTTGCATAAGTATAGAAATATACAAATTACCATCATATTCTCAAACCGGGAGACCCGCAGCTGTGGGGTCTGTTCCTACGAGTTACATTGGTTCCGTGGGAGGTGTTACTGCCACCCACGGGGCCGTTCGGGGGCTTTTTCGAGTTTTCACCCTCTAACGTCATGTTTTTAAGCCTAAGTCTATAAATATGCAAATTACCATAGTACTCTCAAACCGGGAGACCCTCGTCTGTGGGGTAAGTTCCTACGAGTTACATTGGTCCCGTGGGAGGTGTTGGTGCCACCCACGGTGTCGTTAGAGGGCTGTTTCAAGTTCTCACCCTCTAACGCCATATTTTAAAGTCTAAGTCTAAAAATATGCAAATTACCATCGTAGTCTCAAATAGGGAGTCCCGCGGCTACAAGGTTAGTTCCTACGAGTTATATTGGTCCCGTGGGAGGTGTTGGTGCCACCCACGGGGAAGTTCGGGGCCTATTTCTAGTTCTCACCCTCTAACGCCATGTTTTGCTTAAGTATAGAAATATACAAATTACCATCGTATTCTCAAACCGGGAGTCCCGCGACTGCGGGGTCAGTTCCTACGAGTTACATTGGTCCCGTGGGAGGTGTTGGTGCGACCCACGGGGCCGTTCGGGGGCTGTTTCGAGTTTTCACCCTCTAACGTCATGTTTTTAAGCTTAAGTCTAGAAATATGCAAATTACCATCGTATTCTAAAATCGGGAGACCCGCAGCTGTGGGGACGGTTCCTACGAGTTACATTGGTCCCGTGGGAGGTGTTGGTGACACCCATGGGTCCGTTAGAGGGCTGTTTTGAGTTTTCACCCTCTAACGCCATGTTTTTAAGCCTAAGTCTATAAATATGAAAATTATTGTCGAATTCTCAAACCGGGAGTCCCACGGCTCTGGGTTCTGTTCCTACGAGTTACATTAGTTTCGTGGGAGGTGTTGGTGTCACCCACGGGGCCGTTCAGGGGCTATTTCGAGTTTTCACCCTCTAACGTCATGTTTTTAAGCCTAAGTCTAGAAATATGCAAATTACCGTCGTCCTCTCAAAGCGGGAGTCCCGCGGCTGCGAGGTCAGTTCCTACGAGTTACATTGGTCCCGTGGGAGGTGTTGGTGCCACCCACGGGGCCGTTAGAGGGCTTTTTCAAGTTTTCACCCTCTAACGCCATGTTTTTAAGCCTAAGTCAATAAATATGCAAATTATTGTTGAATTCTCAAACCGGGAGTCCCGCGGGTGCGGGGTCAGTTCCTACGAGTTGCATTGGTCCCATGGGAGGTGTTGGTGCCACCCACGGGGATGTTCGGGGGCTGTTTCTAGTTCTCACCCTATGATGTGATGTTTTTAAACCTAAGTCAGGATATATGCAAGTTATCGTCATATTCTCTAGCCGGAAGACCCGCAGCTGTGGGGTCAGTTCCTAAGAGTTACATTGGTCTTGTGAGTGGTGTCACTGCCACCCACGGGGCCGTTCGGGGGTTGTTTCGAGTTTATACCCTCTAACATCATGTTTTAAAGCCTAAGTCTAGAAATATGCAAATTACCATACGTACTCTCAAACCGGGAGACCCGCGTCTGTGGGGTCAGTTCCTACGAGTTACATTGGTCATGTGGGAGGTGTTGGTGCCACCCACGGTGCCGTTAGAGGGTTGTTTCGAGTTATCACCCTCTAACGCCATATTTTTAAGGCTAAGTCTAAAAATATGCAAATTACCGTCGTATTCTCAAACTGGGAGTCCCGCGGCTGCGGGGTGTGGTCTTACGAGTTACATTGGTCCCGTGGGAGGTGTTGGTGCCACCCACGGGGACGTTCGGGATCTATTTCTAGTTCTCACCCTCTAATGCCATGTTTTGCTTAAGTATAGAAATATATAAATTACAGTCGTATTCTCAAACTGGGAGTCCCACGACTGCGGGGTCAGTTCCTACGAGTTACATTGGTCCCGTGGGAGGTGTTGGTGCCACCCACGGGGCCGTTCGGGGGTTGTTTCGAGTTTCCACCCTCTAACGTCATGTTTTTAAGCCCAAGTCTAGAAATATGCAAATTACCATCGTATTATCAAACCGTGAGACCCGCGGCTATGGGGTCAGTTCCTACGAGTTACATTGGTCCCGTGGGAGGTGTTGGTGCCACCAACGGGGCCGTTAGAGGGATGTTTTGAGTTTTCACCCTCTAACGCCATGTTTTGCTTAAGTCTAGAAATATGCAAATTACCGTCGTACTCTCAAATCGGGAGACCTGCGCTGCGGGGACAGTTCCTATGAGTTACATTGGTCCCGTGGGAGGTGGTTGTGCCACCCACGGGGCCGTTCGGGGGATTTTTCGAGTTTTCACCCTCTAACATCATGTTTTTAAGCCTAAGTCCAGAAATATGAAAATTACCGTCGTATTCTCAAACAGGGAGACCTGCGGCTGTGGGGACGGCTCATACGAGTTACATGGGTCCCGTGGGAGGTGTTGGTGCCACCCATGGGTCCGTTAGAGGGCTGTTTTGAGTTTTCACCCTCTAACGCCATGTTTTTAAGCCTAAGTCTATAAATATAAAAATTATTATCGAATTCTCAAACCGGGAGTCCCGCGGCTCTGGGGTCAGTTCCTACGCGTTACATTGGTCCCGTGGGAGGTGTTGGTGTCACCCACGGGGCCGTTTGGGGGCTATTTCGAGTTTTCACCCTCTAACATCATGTTTTTAAGCCTAAGTCTTGAAATATACACATTATCGTCGTCCTCTCAAACCGGGAGTCCCTCGGCTGCGATGTCAGTTCCTACGAGTTACATTGGTCCCGTGGGAGGTGTTGGTGCCACCCACGTGGCCGTTCGGGGGCTATTTCGAGTTTTCACCCTCTAACGTCATGTTTTTAAGCCTAAGTCAAGAAATATGAAAATTACCGTCGTATTCTCAAACAGGGAGACCCGCGGCTGTGGGGACGGTTCCTACGAGTTACATTGGTCCCGTGGGAGGTGTTGGTGCCACCCATGGGTCCGTTAGAGGACTGTTTTGAGTTTTCACCCTCTAACGCCATGTTTTTAAGCCTAAGTCTATAAATATGAAAATTATTGTCGAATTGTCAAACCGGGAGTCCCGCGGCTCTGGGGTCAGTTCCTACGCGTTACATTGGTCTCGTGGGAGGTGTTGGTGTCACTCACGGTGCTGTTCGGGGGCTATTTCGAGGTTTCACCCTCTAACGTCATGTTTTTATGCCTAAGTCTAGAAATATACAAATTACCGTCGTCCTCTCAAATCGGGAGTCCCGCGGCTGCGAGGTCAGTTCCTACGAGTTACATTGGTCCCGTGGGAGGTGTTAGTGCCACCCACGGGGCCGTTAGAGGGTTTTTCAAGTTTTCACCCTCTAACCCTATGTTTTTAAGCCTAAGTCAACAAATATGCAAATTATTGTTGAATTCTCAAACCGGGAGTCCCGCGGCTGCGGGGTCAGTTCCTACGAGTTGCATTGGTCCCGTGGGAGGTGTTCGTGCCATCCACGGGGATGTTCGGGGGATGTTTCTAGTTCTCACCCTCTGACGTCATGTTATTAAGCCTAAGTCTATAAATATGCAAGTTGTCGTCTTATTCTCAAACCGAAAGACCCGCAGCTGTGGGGTCAGTTCCTACGAGTTACATTGGTCTTGTGGGAGGTGTTACTGCCACCCACGGGGCCGTTCGGGGGTTGTTTCGAGTTTTCATCCTCTAACGTCATGTTTTAAAGACTAACTCTAGAAATATGGAAATTACCATACGTACTCTCAAACCGGGAGACCCGCGTCTGTGGGGTCAGTTCCTACGAGTTACATTGGTCCCGTGGGAGGTGTTGGTGCCACCCATGGGTCCGTTCGGGGGTTGTTTTGAGTTTTCACCCTCTAACGTCATGTTTTTAAGTCTAAGTCTAGAAATATGCAAATTACCATCGTATTCTCAAACCGAGAGACCCGCGTCTATGGGGTCAGTTCCTACAAGTTACATTGGTCCCGTGGGAGGTGTTGGTGCCACCCACGGGGCCGTTCGAGGGCTGTTTTGAGTTTTCACCCTCTAACGCCATGTTTTGCTTAAGTCTAGAAATACGAAATTTACCTTCGTACTCTCTAATCGGGAGACCTGCAGTTGAGGGGTCAGTTCCTACGAGTCACATTGGTCCCGTGGGAGGTGTTGGTTCCACCCATAGGGCCGTTCGGGGGCTGTTTCGAGTTTTCACCCTCTAACATCATGTTTTTAAGCCTAAGTTTAGAAATATGCACATTACCATTGTATTCTCAAATCGGGAGACCCGCGGCTGCGGGGACGGTTCCTACGAGTTACATTGGTCCCGTGTGAGATGTTGGTGCCACCTATGGGTCCGTTAGAGGGCTGTTTTGAGTTTTCACCCTCTAACGCCAAGTTTTTAAGCCTAAGTCTATAAATATGAAAATTATTGTCGAATTCTCAAACCGGGAGTCCTGCGGCTCTGGGGTCAGTTCCTACGCGTTACATTGGTCCCGTGGGAGGCGTTGATGTCACCATCGGGGCCATTCGGGGGCTATTTCGAGTTTTCACCCTCTAACGTCATGTTTTTAAGCCTAAGTCTTGAAATATATAAATTATCGTCGTCCTCTCAAACCGGGAGTCCCGCGGCTGCGATGTCAGTTCCTACGAGTTACATTGGTCCCGTGGGAGGTATTGGTGCCACCCACGTGGCCGTTCGGGGGCTGTTTCGAGTTTTCACCCTCTAACGTCATGTTTTTAAGCCTAAGTCTATAAATATGAAAATTACCGTCGTATTCTCAAATAGGGAGACCCGCGGCTGTGGGGATGGTTTCTACGAGTTGCATTGGTCCCGTGGGAGGTGTTGGTGCCACCCATGGGTCCGTTAGAGGGCTGTTTTGAGTTTTCACCCTCTAACGCCATGTTTTTAAGCCTAAGTCTATAAATATGAAAATTATTGTCGAATTCTCAAACCGGGAGTCCCGCGGCTCTGGGGTCAGTTCCTACGCGTTACATTGGTCCCGTGGGAGGTGTTGGTGTCACCCACGGGGCTGTTCGGGGGCTATTTCGAGTTTTCACCCTCTAACGTCATGTTTTTATGCCGAAGTCTAGAAATATACAAATTACCATCGTCCTCTCAAATCGGGAGTCCCGCGGCTGCGAGGTCAGTTCCTACGAGTTACATTGGTCCCGTGGGAGGTGTTGGTGCCACCCACGGGTCCGTTAGAGGGCTTTTTCCAGTTTTCACTATCTAACCCCATGTTTTTAAGCCTAAGTCAACAAATATGCAAATTATTGTTGAATTCTCAAACCGGGAGTCCCGCGGCTGCGGGATCAGTTCCTACGAGTTGCATTGGTCCCGTGGGAGGTGTTGGTTCCATCCACGGGGATGTTCGGGGGATGTTTCTAGTTCTCACCCTCTGACGTCATGTTATTAAGCCTAAGTCTAGAAATATGCAAGTTATCGTCTTATTCTCAAACCGGAAGACCCGCAGCTGTGGGGTCAGTTCCTACGAGTTACATTGGTCTTGTGGGAGGTGTTACTGCCGCCCACGGGGCCGTTCGGGGGTTGTTTCGAGTTTTCATCCTCTAATGTCATGTTTTAAAGAGTAAGTCTAGAAATATGGAAATTATCATACGTACTCTCAAACCGGGAGACCCGCGTCTGTGGGGTCAGTTCCTACGAGTTACATTGGTCCTCATGGAGGTGTTGGTGCCACCCACGGTGCCGTTAGAGGGCTGTTTCGAGTTCTCACCCTCTAACGCCATATTTTTAAGGCTAAGTCTAAAAATATGAAAATTACCGTAGTATTCTCAAACCGGGAGTCCCGCGGCTGCGGGGTCAGTTCCTTCGAGTTACATTGGTTCCGTGGGAGGTGTTGGTGCCACCCACGGGGACGTTCGGGGGCTATTTCTCGTTCTCACCCTCTAACGCCATGTTTTGCTTAAGTATTGAAATATGTAAATTACAGTAGTATTCTCTAACTGGGAGTCCCGCGACTGCGGGTCAGTTCCTACGAGTTACCTTGGTCCCGTGGGAGGTGTTGGTGCCATCCACGGGGCCGTTCGGGGGTTGTTTCGAGTTTTCACCCTCTAACGTCATGTTTTTAAGTCTAAGTCTAGAAATATGCAAATTACCATCGTATTCTCAAACCGAGAGACCCGCGGCTATGGGGTCAGTTCCTACGAGTTACATTGGTCCCGTGGGAGGTGTTGGTGCCACCCACGGGGCCGTTCGAGGGATGTTTTGAGTTTTCACCCTCTAACGCCATGTTTTGCTTAAGTCTAGAAATATGAAATTTACCTTCGTACTCTCTAATCGGGAGACCTATGGTTGAGGGGTCAGTTCCTACGAGTCACATTGGTCCCGTGGGAGGTGTTGGTGCCACCCACGGGGCCGTTTGGGGGCTGTTTCGAGTTTTCACCCTCTAACGTCATGTTTTTAAGCCTAAGTCTAGAAATATGCAAATTACCGTCGTATTCTCAAACTGGAAGACCCGCGGCTGCGGGGACGGTTCCTACGAGTTACATTGGTCCCGTGTGAGATGTTGGTGCCACCCATGGGTCCGTTAGAGGGCTGTTTTGAGTTTTCACCCTCTAATGCCATGTTTTTAAGCCTAAGTCTATAAATATGAAAATTATTGTCGAATTCTCAAACCGGGATTTCCCCGGCTCTGGGGTCAGTTCCTACGCGTTACATTGGTCCCGTGGGAGGTGTTAGTGTCACCCACGGAGCCATTCTGGGGCTATTTCGAGTTTTCACCCTCTAACGTCTTGTTTTTAAGCCTAAGTATTGAAATATACAAATTATCGTCGTCCTCTCAAACCGAGAGTCCCGCGGCAGCGATGTGAGTTCCTACGAGTTACATTGGTCCCGTGGGAGGTGTTGGTGCCACCCACAGGGCCGTTAGAGGGATTTTTCAAGTTTTCACCCTCTAACGCAATGTTGTTAAGCCTAAGTCAACAAATATGCTAATTATTGTTGAATTCTCAAACCGGGAGTCCCGCGGTTGTGGGATCAGTTCCTACGAGTTGCATTGGTCCCGTGGGAGGTGTTGGTACCACCCACGGGGACGTTCGTGGGCTATTTCTAGTTCTCACCCTCTGACGTCATGCTTTTAAGCCTAAGTCTAGAAATATGCAAGTTATCGTTGTATTCTCAAACCGGGAGACCCGCAGCGGTGGGGTCAGTTCCTACGAGTTACATTGGTCCCGTGGGAGGTGTTACTGCCACCCACGGGGCCGTTCGGGGGATTTTTCGAGTTTTCACCCTCTAACGTCATGTTTTTAAGCCTAAGTCTATAAATATGAAAATTACCATAGTACTCTCAAACCGGGAGACCCGCGTCTGTGGGGTCAGTTCCTACGAGTTACATTGGTCCCATGGGAGGTGTTGGCGCCACCCACGGTGTCGTTAGAGAGCTGTTTCGAGCTCTCACCCTCTAACGCCATATTTTTGAGTCTAAGTCTAAAAATATGAAAATTACCGTCGTATTCTCAAATAGGTTGTCCCGCGGCTGCGGGGTCAGTTCCTACGAGTTACATTGGTCCCGTGGTAGGTGTTGGTGCCACCCACGGGGAAGTTCGGGGGCTATTTCTAGTTCTCACCCTCTAACGCCATGTTTTGCATAAGTATAGAAATATACAAATTATCGTCATATTCTCAAACCGGGAGACCCGCAGCTGTGGGGTCTGTTCCTACGAGTTACATTATTTCCATGGGAGGTGTTACTGCCACCCACGGGGCCGTTCGGGGGCTTTTTCGAGTTTTCACCCTCTAACGTCCTGTTTTTAAGTCTAAGTCTATAAATATGCAAATTACCATAGTACTCTCAAACCGGGAGACCCGCGTCTATGGGGTCAGTTCCTACGAGTTACATTGGTCCCGTGGGAGGTGTTGGTGCCACCCACGGTGTCGTTAGAGGGATGTTTCGAGTTCTCACCCTCTAACGCCATATTTTTAAGTCTAAGTCTAAAAATATGCAAATTACCATTGTAGTCTCAAATAGGGAGTCCCGCGGCTGCAGGGTTAGTTCCTACTAGTTATATTGGTCCCGTGGGAGGTGTTGGTGCCACACACGGTGAAGTTCGGGGGCTATTTCTAGTTCTCACCCTCTAACGCCATGTTTTACTTAAGTATAGAAATATACAAATTGCCATCGTAGTCTCAAACCGGGAGTCCCGCGAATACGGGGTCAGGTCCTACGAGTTACATTGGTCCCGTGGGAGGTGTTAGTGCCACCCACGGGGCCGTCTGGGGGCTGTTTTGAGTTTTCACCCTCTAACGTCATGTTTTTAAGCCTAAGTCTAGAAATATACAAATTATCGTCGTCCTCTCAAACCGGGAGTCCCGCGGCTGCGAGGTCAGTTCCTACAAGTTACATTGGGCCCGTGGGAGGTGTTGGTGCCACCCACGGGGCCGTTAGAGGGATTTTTCAAGTTTTCACCCTCTAACGCCATGTTTTTAAGCCTAAGTCAACAAATATGCAAATTATTGTTGAATTCTCAAACCGGGAGTCCCGCGGGTGCGGGGTCAGTTCCTACGAGTTGCATTGGTCCCGTGGGAGGTGTTGGTGCCACCCACGGGGATGTTCGGGGGCTGTTTCTAGTTCTCACCCTCTGATGTGATTTTTTAAGGCTAAGTCATGATATATGCAAGTTATCTTCATATTCTCAAACCGGAAGACCCGCAGCTAAGGGGTCAGTTCCTACGAGTTACATTGGTCTTGTGGGAGGTGTTACTGCCACCCACGGGGCCGTTCGGGGGCTGTTTCGAGTTTTCACCCTCTAACATCATGTTTTAAAGCCTAAGTCTAGAAATATGCAAATTACCATACGTACTCTCAAACCGGGAGACCCGCGTCTGTGGGGTCAGTTCCTACGAGTTACATTGGTCCTGTGGGAGGTGTTGGTGCCACCCACGATGCCGATAGAGGGCTGTTTCGAGTTTTCACCCTCTAACGCCATATTTTTAAGGCTAAGTCTAAAAATATGCAAATTAACGTCGTATTCTCAAACCGGGAGTCCCGTGGCTGCGGGGTCAGTTCCTTCGAGTTACATTGGTCCCGTGGGAGGTGTTGTTGCCACCCACGGGGACGTTCGGGGGCTATTTCTAGTTCTCACCCTCTAACGCCATGCTTTGCTTAAGTATAGAAATATGTAAATTACAGTCGTATTCTCAAACCGGGAGTCCCTCGGCTGCGATGTCAGTTCCTACGAGTTACATTGGTCCCGTGGGAGGTGTTGGTGCCACCCACGGGGCCGTTCGGGGGTTGTTTCGAGTTTTCACCCTCTAACGTCATGTTTTTAAGCCTAAGTCTAGAAATATGCAAGTTATAGTCATATTCTCAAATCGAAAGACCCGCAGCTAAGGGGTCAGTTCCTACGAGTTACATTGGTCTTGTGGGAGGTGTTACTGCCACCCACGGGGCTGTTCGGGGCCTGTTTCGAGTTTTCACCCTCTAATGTCATGTTTTAAAGCCTAAGTCTAGAAATATGAAAATTACCATACGTACTCTCAAAATAGGAGACCCGCGTCTGTGGGTTCAGTTCCTACGCGTTACATTGGTCCTGTGAGAGGTGTTGGTGCCACCCACGGTGCCGTTAGAGGGCTGTTTCGAGTTCTCACCCTCTAACGCCATATTTTTAAGGTTAAGTCTAAAAATATGAAAATTACCGTCTTATTCTCAAACTGGGAGTCCCGCGGCTGCGGGGTGTGGTCTTACGAGTTACATTGGTCCCGTGGGAGGTGTTGGTGCCAGCCACGGGGACGTTCGGGGTCTATTTGTAGTTCTCACCCTCTAATGCCATGTTTTGCTTAAGTATAGAAATATGTAAATTACAGTCGTATTCTCAAACTGGGAGTCCCGCGACTGCGGGGTTAGTTCCTACGAGTTACATTGGTCCGTGGGAGGTGTTGGTGCCACCCACGGGGCCGTTTGGGGGCTATTTCTCATTCTCACCCTCTAACGTCATGTTTTTAAGCCCAAGTCTAGAAATATACAAATTACCATCGTATTCTCAAACCGAGAGACCCGTGGCTATGGGGTCAGTTCCTACGAGTTACATTGGTCCCGTGGGAGGTGTTGGTGCCACCCACGGGGCCGTTAGAGTTTTCACCCTCTAACGCCATGTTTTGCTTAAGTCTAGAAATATGCAAATTATCGTCGTACTCTCAAATCGGGAGACCTGCGTTGCGGGGACAGTTCCTACGAGTTACATTGGTCCCGTGGGAGGTGTAGGTGCCACCCACGGGGCCGTTCGGGGGATGTTTCGAGTTTTCACCCTCTAACGTCATGTTTTTAAGCCTAAGTCTAGAAATATGCAAATTACCGTCGTATTCTCAAACAGGGAGACCCGCGGCTGTGGGGACGGTTCCTACGAGTTACATTGGTCCCGTGGGAGGTGTTGGTGCCACCCATTGGTGCGCTAGAGGGTTGTTTTCAGTTTTCAACCTCTAACGCCTTATTTTTAAGCCTAAGTCTATAAATATGAAAATTATTGTCGAATTCTCAAACCGGGAGTCCCGCGGCTCTAAGGTCAGTTCTTACGCGTTTCATTGCTCCCGTGGGAGGTGTTGGTGTCACCCACGGGGCCGTTCGGGGGCTATTTCGAGTTTTCACCATCTAACATCATGTTTTTATGCCTAAGTCTAGAAATATAAAAATTACTGTCGTCCTCTCAAATCATGAGTCCCGCGGCTGCGAGCTTAGTTCCTACGAGTTACATTGGTCCCGTGGGAGGTGTTGGTGCCACCCACGGGGCCGTTAGAGGGCTTTTTCAAGTTTTCACCCTCTAACCCCATGTTTTTAAGCCTAAGTCAACAAATATGCAAATTATTGTTGAATTCTCAAACGGGGAGTCCCGCGACTGCGGGGTAAGTTCCTACGAGTTGCATTGGTCCCGTGGGAGGTGTTGGTTCCATCCACGGGGATGTTCGGGGGCTGTTTCTAGTTATCACCCTCTGACGTCATGTTTTTAAGCCTAAGTCTAGAAATATGCAAGTTATCGTCTTATTCTCAAACCGTAAGACCCGTAGCTGTGGGGTCAGTTCCTACGAGTTACATTGGTCTTGTGGGAGGTGTTACTGCCACCCACGGGGCCGTTCGGGGGTTGTTTCGAGTTTTCATCCTCTAACGTCATGTTTTAAAGACTAAGTCTAGAAATATGCAAATTACCATACGTACTCTCAAACCGGGAGACCCGCATCTGTGGGGTCAGTTCCTATGGTCCTGTGGGAGGTGTTGATGCCACCCACGGTGCCGTTTGAGGGTTGTTTCTATTTCTCACCCTCTAACGCCATTTTTTAAAGTCTAAGTCTAAAAATATGCAAATTACCATCGTATTCTCAAATCGGGAGTCCCGCGGCTGCGGGGTCAGTTCCTTCGAGTTACATTGGTCCCGTGGGAGGTGTTGGTGCCACCCACGGAGACGTTCGGGGGCTATTTCTCGTTCTCACCATCTAACGCCATGTTTTGCTTAAGTATATAAATATGTAAATTATAGTAGTATTCTCAAACTGGGAGTCCCGCGACTGCGGGGTCAGTTCCTACGAGTTACATTGGTCCCGTGGGAGGTGTTGGTGCCACCCATGGGGCCGTTCGGGGGTTGTTTCGAGTTTTCACCCTCTAACGTCATGTTTTTAAGCCTAAGTCTAGAAATATGCAAATTACCGTTGTATTCTCAAATCGTTAGACCTGCGGTTGCGGGGTCTGTTCCTATGAGTTACATTGGTCCCGTGGGAGGTGTTGGTGCCACCCACGAGGCCGTTCGAGGGATGTTTTGAGTTTTCACCCTCTAACGCCATGTTTTGCTTAAGTCTAGAAATGTGCAAATTACCCTCGTACTCTCAAATCGGGAGACCTGCAGTTGCGGGGTCAGTTCCTACAAGTTACATTGGTTCCGTGGGAGGTGTTGGTGCCACCCACGGGGTCGTTCGGGGGCTGTTTCGAGTTTTCACCCTCTAACGTCATGTTTTTAAGCCTAAGTCTAGAAATATGCAAATTATCGTCGTATTCTCAAACCGGGAGACCCGCGGCTGTGGGGACGGTTCCTACGAGTTACATTGGTCTAGTGTGAGATGTTGGTGCCACCCATGGGTCCGTTAGAGGGCTGTTTTGAGTTTTCACCCTCTAACGCCATGTTTTTAAGCCTAAGTCTATAAATATGAAAATTATTGTCGAATTCTCAAACCGAGAGTCCCGCGGCTCTGGGTCAGTTATTACGCGTTACATTGGTCCCGTGGGAGGTGTTGGTGTCACCCACGGGGCCGTTCGGGGGCTATTTCGTGTTTTCACCCTCTAACGTCATGTTTTTAAGCCTAAATCTTAAAATATACAAATTATCGTCGTCCTCTCAAACCAGGAGTCCCGCGGCTGCGAGGTCAGTTCCTATGAGTTACATTGGTCCCGTGGGAGGTGTTGGTGCCACCCAAGGGGCCGTTAGAGGTATTTTTCAAGTTTTCACCCTCTAACGCCTTGTTTTTAAGCCTAAGTCAACAAATATGCAAATTATTGTTGAATTCTCAAACCGGGAGTCCCGCGGCTGCGGGGTCAGTTCCTACGAGTTGCATTGGTCCCGTGGGAGGTGTTGGTGCCACCCACAGGGATGTTCGGGGGTTGTTTCTAGTTCTCACCCTCTGACATCATGTTTTTAAGCCTAAGTCTAGAAATATGCAAGTTATCGTCTTATTCTCAAACCGGAAGACCCGCAGCTGTGGGTTCAGTTCCTACGAGTTACATTGGTCTTGTGGGAGGTGTTACTGCCACCCACGGGGCCATTCGGGGGCAATTTCGAGTTTTCATCCTCTAACGTCATGTTTTAAAGACTAAGTCTAGAAATATGAAAATTACCATACATACTCTCAAACCGGGAGACCCGCGTCTGTGGGGTCAGTTCCTACGAGTTACATTGGTCCTGTGGGAGGTGTTGGTGCCACCCACGGTGCCGTTAGAGGGCTGTTTTGGGTTCTCACCCTCTAACGCCATATTTTTAAGGCTAAGTCTAAAAATATGCAAATTACCGTCGTATTCTCAAACCGGGAGTCCCGCGGCTGTGGGGTCAGTTCCTTCGAGTTACATTGGTCCCGTGGGAGGTGTTGGTGCCACCCACGGGGACGTTCGGGGGGCTATTTCTAGTTCTCACCCTCTAACGCCATATTTTGCTTAAGTATAGAAATATGTAAATTACAGTCGTATTCTCAAACTGGGAGTCCCGCAACTGCGGGGTCAGTTCCTACGAGTTACATTGGTCCCGTGGGAGGTGTTGGTGCCACCCACGGGGCCGTTCGGGGGTTGTTTCGAGGTTTCATACTCTAACGTCATGTTTTTAAACCAAAGTCTAGAAATTTGCAAATTACCATCGTATTCTCAAATCGAGAGACCCTTGGCTATGGGGTCAGTTCCTATGAGTTACATTGGTCCGGTGGGAGGTGTTGGTGCCACCGACGGGGCCGCTCGAGGGATGTTTTGAGTTTTCACCTTCTAACGCCTTGTTTTGCATAAGTCTAGAAATATGCAAATTACCGTTGTATTCTCAAATCGTTAGACCTGCGGTTGCGGGGTTTGTTCCTATGAGTTACATTGGTCCCGTGGGAGGTGTTGGTGCCACCCACGGGGCCGTTCGGGGGATGTTTTGAGTTTTCACCCTCTAACGTCATGGTTTTAAGCCTAAGTCAAGAAATATGCAAATTACCGTCGTATTCTCAAACCGGGAGACCCGCGGCTGTGGGGACAGTTCCTACGAGTTACATTGGTCCCGTGGGAGGTGTTGGTGCCACCCATGGGTCCGTTAGAGGGATGTTTTGAGTTTTCACCCTCTAACGCCATGTTTTTAAGCCTAAGTCTATAAATATGAAAATTATTGCCGAATTCTCAAACCGGGAGTCCCGCGGCTCTGGGGTTAGTTCCTACGCATTACATTGGTCCCGGGGGAGGTGTTGGTGTCACCCACAAGGCCGTTCGGGGGCTATTTCGAGTTTTCACCCTCTAACGCCATGTTTTGCTTAAGTTTAGAAATATGCAAATTATCATCGTACTGTCAAACCGGGAGACCCGCGGCTGCGAGGTCAGTTCCTACGAGTTACATTGGTCCCGTGGGAGGTGTTAGTGCCACCCACGGGGCCGTTCGAGGGCTGTTTTGAGTTTTCACCCTCAAACGCCATGTTTTTAAGCCTATGTCTAGAAATATACAAATTATCTTCGTCCTCTCAAACCGGGAGTCCCACGGCTGCGAGGTCAGTTCCTACGAGTTACGTTGGTCCTGTGGGAGGTGTTGGTGCCATCCACAGGGATGTTCGGGGGCTGTTTTGAGTTCTCAACCTCTGACGTCATGTTTTTAAGCCTAAGTCTAGAAATATGCAAGTTATCGTGATATTCTCAAACCGGAAGACCCGCAGCTGTGGGGTCAGTTCCTACGAGTTACATTGGTCTTGTGGGAGGTGTTACTGCCACCCACGGGGCCGTTCGGGTGCTGTTTCGAGTTTTCACCCTCTAACGTCATGTTTTAAAGCCTAAGTCTAGATATATGTAAATTACCATACGTACTCTCAAACCGGGAGACCCACGTGTGTCGGTTCAGTTCCTACGAGTTACATTGGTCCTGTGGGACGTGTTGGTGCGACCCACTGTGCCGTTTGAGGGTTGTTTCCAGTTCTCACCCTCTAACGCCATATTTTTAAGGCTAACTCTAAAAATATGCAAATTACCGTCGTATTCTCAAATCGGGAGTCCCGCGGCTGCGGGGTCAGTTCCTTCGAGTTACATTGGTCTCATGGGAGGTGTTGGTGCCACCCACGGGGACGTTCGGGGGCTATTTCTAGTTCTCACCCTCTAACGCCATGTTTTGCTTATGTATAGAAATATGTAAATTACAGTCGTATTCTCAAACTGGGAGTCCCGCGACTGCGGGGTCAGTTCCTACGAGTTACATTGGTCACGTGGGAGGTGTTCGTGCCACCCACGGGGCCGTTCGGGGGTTGTTTCGAGTTTTCACTCTCTAACGTAATGTTTTTAAGCCTAAGTCTAGAAATATGAAAATTACCATCGTATTCTCAAACCGAAAGACCCGCGGCTATGGGGTCAGTTCTTACGAGTTACATTGTCCCGTGGGAGGTGTTGGTGCCACCCACGGGGCCGTTCAAGGGATGTTTTGAGTTTTCACCCTCTAACGCCATGTTTTGCTTAAGTCTAGAAATATAAAAAGTATCGTCGTACTCTCAAATCAAGAGACCTGTGGCTGCGGGGTCAGTTCCTACGAGTTATATTGGTCCCGTGGGAGGTGTTGGTGCCACCCACGGGGCCGTTCGGGGGCTGTTTCAAGTTTTCACTCTCTAACGTCATGTTTTTAAGTCTAAGTCTAGAAATATGCAAATTACCATCGTATTCTCAGACCAGGAGACCCGCGGCTGTGGGGACGGTTCCTACGAGTTACACTGGTCCCGTGGGAGGTGTTGGAGCCACCCAGGGGGCCGTTCGAGGGATGTTTTTAGTTTTCACCCTCTAACTCCATGTTTTGCTTAAGTCTAGAAATATGAAAATTACCTTCGTACTCTCAAACCTGGGGACCTGCGGCTGCGGGTCAGTTCCTACGAGTTACATTGGTCCCCTGGGAGGTGTTGGTGCCACCCACGGGGACGTTCGGGTGCTGTTTTTAAGCCTAAGTCTATAAATATGCAAATTATCGTCGTATTCTCAAACCGGGAGTTCCATGGCTGCGCGGTCTGTTCCTACGAGTTACATTTGTCCCGTGGGAGGTGTTGGTGCCACCCACGGTGCCGTTAGAGGGTTGTTTCGAGTTCTCACCCTCTAACGTCATGTTTTTAAGCCTAAGTTTAGAAATATGCAAGTTATCGTCATATTCTCAAATCGGGAGACCCGCAGCTGTGGGGTCAGTTCCAACGATTTACTGTGGTCCTGTGGGAGGTGTTACTGCCACCCACCGGTCCGTTCGGGGGCTGTTTTGAGTTTTCACCCTCTAACGTCATGTTTTTAAGCCTAAGTCTAGAAATATGCAAATTACCATCGTACTCTCAAACCGGGAGACCCGCGTCTGTGGGGTCAGTTCCTACGAGTTATATTTGTCCCGTGGGAGGTGTTGGTGCCACCTACGATGCCGTTAGAGGGCTGTTTCGACTTCTCACCCTCTAACGCCATATTTTTAAGGCTAAGTCTAAAAATATGCTAATTACCGTCGTATTCTCAAATCGGGACTCCCGCGGCTGCGGGTTCAGTTCCTACGAGTTACATTGGTCCCGTGGGAGGTGTTGGTGCCACCCACGAGGACGTTCGGGGGTTGTTTCTAGTTCTCACCCTCTAACTCCATGTTTTTCTTAAGTATAGATATATGCAAATTATAGTCGTATTCTTAAACCATGAGACCCGCGGCTGCGGGGTCAGTTCCTACGAGTTACATTGGTCCCGTGGGAGGTGTTTGTGCCACCCACGGTGCCGTTAGAGGTCTGTTTTGAGTTTTCACCCTCTAACATCATGTTTTTAAGTCTAAGTCCAGAAATATGAAAATTACCATCGTATTCTCAAACCGAGAGACCCGCGGCTATGGGGTCAGTTACTACGAGTTACATTGGTCCCGTGGGAGGTGTTGGTGCCACCCACGGTGCCGTTCGAGGGATGTTTTGAGTTTTCACTCTCTAACGCCATGTTTTGCTTAAGTCTCGAAATATGTAAATTATCATCGTACTCTCAAATCGGGAGACTTGCGGGTGAGGGGTCAGTTCCTACGAGTTATATTTGCATCGTGGGAGGTGTTGGTGCCTCCCAAGGGGCCGATAGAGGGTTATTTTGAGCTTTCACCCTCTAACGCCATGTTTTTTATGTCGAATTCTCAAACCGGGAGTCCATCGGCTCTGGGGTCAATTCCTACGAGTTACATTGGTCACGTGGGAGGTGTGGTGTCACGCACGGGGACGTTCGGGGGCTATTTCAAGTTTTTACCCTCTAACGCCAAGTTTTCCTTAAGTTTAGAAATATGCTTAAGTTTAGAAATATGTCAAATCAGTAGTCCCGCGGCTGCGGGGTCAGTTCCTACGAGTTACATTGGTCCCGTGGGACGTGTAGGTGCCACCCACGGGGCCGTTAGAGGGCTTTTTTGAGCTTTCACCCTGTAACGCCATGTTTTTAAGCCTAAGTCTAAAAATATGCAAATTATCGTCATATTCTCACACCGGGAGACCCGCGGCTGCGGGGTCAGTTCCTACGAGTTACATTTGTCCCGTGGGAGGTGTTGGTCCCACCCATGGGGACGTTCGAGGACTGTTTCAAGTTCTCACCCTCTAACGCCATGTTTTGCTTAAGTCTAGAAATATGCAAATTATCGTCGTATTCTCAAACCGGGATTCCCGCGGCTGCGGGGTCAGTTCCTACGAGTTACATTGGTCCCGTGGGAGGTGTTGGTGCCAACCACGGGGATGTTTGGGGGCTGTTTCTAGTTCTCACCCTCTAACGCCATGTTTTTAAGCCTAAGTCAAGAAATATGGAAATTTTTGTCGAATTCCCAAACCGGGAGTCCCGCGGCTCTGGGGTCAGTTGTTACGAGTTACATTGGTCACGTGGGAGGTGTTGGTGCCGCCCACAGAGCTGTTCGGGGACTGTTTCTAGTTTTCACCCTCTAACGCCATCTTTTGCTTAAGTTTATGAATATGAAAATTAACATCAAACGGGGAGACCCGC
The DNA here is from genome assembly GCA_949130495.1 of Sambucus nigra. Lineage (NCBI taxonomy): Eukaryota > Viridiplantae > Streptophyta > Magnoliopsida > Dipsacales > Adoxaceae > Sambucus > Sambucus nigra. The sequence continues at coordinate 269,792,786 of OX422217.1, forward strand.
GGCAGCGAGGTCAGTTGCTACGAGTTACATTAGTCTCGTGGGAGGTGTTGGTGCCACCCATGGGGCCGTTCGGGGGCTGTTTCGAGTTTTCACCCTCAAACGCCATGTTTTTGTGCCACCCAAGGGGACGTTAGGGGGCTATTTCTAGTTCTCACCCTCTAATGCCATGTTTCTAAGCCTAAGTCTAGAAATATGCAAATTACCGTTGTACTGTAAAAAAGGGAGACCCGCGGCTGTGGAGTCAATTCCTACGAGTTACATTGGTCCCGTGGGAGGTGTTGGTGACACCCACGATGCCGTTAGAGGGATGTTTCGAGTTTTCACCCTCTAACGCCATGTTTTTAAACCTAAGTCTAGAAATATGCAAATTACCATCGTATTCTCAAACCGGGAGACCCCTGGATGTGGGGCCAGTTCCTACTAGTTACATTGGTCCCGTGGGAGGTGTTGGTGCCACCCACGGGCCGTTCGGGGGCTATTTAGAGTTTTCACCCTCAAACGCCATGTTTTGGTGCCACCCACGGGGACGTTCGGGGGCTATTTCTAGCTCTCAACCTCTAACGCCATGTTTTTAAGCCTAAGTCTAGAAATATGCAAATTACCGTCGTACTGTCAAACTGGGAGACCCGCGGCTGTGGAGTCAGTTCCTACGAGTTACATTGATCCCCTGGGAGGTGTTAGTGCCATCCACGACGCCGTAGAGGGATGTTTCGAGTTCTTACCCTCTAACGCCAAGTTTTTAAGCCGAAGTCTTAAAATTTTCAAATTATCGTCCTATTCTCAAACCGGGGGCCCGAGGCCGCGGGGTCAGTTCCTAAGAGTTACATTGGTCCTATGGGAGGTGTTGGTGCCACCGACGGGGCCGTTCGGGGACTGTTTCGAGTTTTCACCCTCTAACGCCATGTTTTGCTTAAGTGTAGAAATATTCATATTACTGTCGTATTCTCAAACCGGGAGTCTCGCGGCTACGAGGTCAGTTCCTACGAGTTACATTGGTTCTGTGGGAGGTGTTGGTGCCACCACGGGGACGTTCGGGGGCTGTTTCTAGTTTTCACCCTCTAACATCATATTTTTAAGCCTAAGTCTAGAAATATGCAAATTATCATCGTATTCTCAAATCGGGAGACCTGCGGCTGTGGGATCAGTTCCTACGAGTTACATTGGTCCCGTGGGAGGTGTTGGTGCCACCCACGGTGCCGTTGGGGGGCTGTTTCGAGTTCTCACCCTCTAACACCATGTTTATAGCCTAAGTCTAAAAATATGCAAATTCTCACACCGGGAGACCCGCGGCTGCGGGGTCAGTTCCTACGAGTTACATTGGTCCCGTGGGAGGTGTTGGTGCCACCCAGAGGGCCGTTAGAGGGCTGTTTCGCGTTTTCACCATCTAACGCCATGTTTTTAAGCCTAAGTCAAGAAATATGCAAATTATTGTCGAATTCCCAAACCGGGAGTCCCGCGGCTCTGGGGTCAGTTGTTATGAGTTACATTGGTTGCGTGGGAGGTGTTGGTGCCACCCACGGAGCCGTTCGGGGACTGTTTCGAGTTTTACCCTCAAACGCCATGTTTTGCTTAAGTTTAGAAATATGCAAATTATCGTCGTACTGTCAAACCGGGAGACCCGCGACTGCGAGGTCAGTTCCTATGAGTTACATTGGTCCCGTGGGAGGTGTTGGTGCCACCCATGGGGCCGTTCGGGGGCTGTTTCGAGTTTTCACCCTTAAACGCCATGTTTTGGGGCCACCCACGGGGACGTTCGGGGGCTATTTCTAGTTCTCACCCTCTAACGCCATATTTTTAAGCCTTAATCGAGAAACATGCAAATTACCGTTGTACTGTTAAACTGGGAGACCCGCGGTTGTGGAGTCAGTCCCTATGAGTTACATTGGTCCCGTGGGAGGTGTTGGTGCCACCCACGGTGCCGTTAGAGGGCTGTTTCGAGTTCACACCCTCTAACGCCAAGTTTTTAAGCCTAAGTCTAAAAGTATGGAAATTATCGTCGTATTCTAACACCGGGAGACCCACGGCTGCGGGGTCAGTTCCTACTAGTTACATTGGTCCCGTGGGAGGTGTTGGTGCCACCCATGGGGACGTTCGGGGAAGTTTCTAGTTTTCACCCTCTAACGCCATGTTTTTAAACCTAAGTCTAAAAATATGCAAATTTTCGTCGTATTCTCAAATCGGGAGTTCCTATGAGTTACATTGGTCCCGTGGGAGGTATTGGTCCACCCAGAGAGCCGTTAGAGGGTTGTTTCGAGTTTCACCCTCTAACGCCATGTTTTTAAGCCTAAGTGAAGAAATATGCAAATTATTATCGAATTCCCAAACCGGGAGTCACGCGGCTCTGGGGTCAGTTGTTACGAGTTACATTGGTCCCGTGGGAGGTGTTGGTGCCACCCACGGAGCCGTTCGGGGACTGTTTCGAGTTTTCACCCTCTAACGCCATGTTTTTAAGCCTAAGTCTAGAAATATTCAAATTACGTTCTTATTCACAAACCGGGAGTCCGGAGGCTACGGGTTCTGTTCCTACGACTTACATTGGTCCAGTGTGAGGTGTTGATGCCACCCACGAGGACGTTCGGGGGCTGTTTCTAGTTCTCACCCTCTAACGCCTTGTTTTTAAGCCTAAGTCTAAAAATATGCAAATTACCGTCGTATTCTCAAACCCCGAGTCCCGCGGCTGTGGGGTCAGTTCGTACGAGTTACATTGGTACCGTGGGAGGTGTTGGTGCCACCCACGGGGCCGTTAGAGGGCTTTTTCGAGTTTTCACCCTCTAACGCCATGTTTTTAAGGCTAAGTCATGAAATATGCAAATTATTGTCGTATTCTCAAACTAGGAGTCCCGCGACTGTGGGGTTAGTTCCTATGGGTTGCATTGGTCCCGTGGGAGGTGTTGGTGCCACCCACGGGCCGTTCGAGGGGTGTTTCGAGTTTTCACCCTCAAACGCCATGTTTTGGTGCCACCCACGGGGACGTTCGGGGGATATATCTAGTTCTCAACCTCTAACGCCATGTTTTTAAGCCAAAGTCTAGAAATATGCAAATTACCATTGCACAGTCAAACCGGGATACCCGCGGCTGTGGAGTCAATTCCTACGAGTTACATTGGTCCCGTGGGAGGTGTTGGTGCCATCCACGATGCAGTAGAGGGATGTTTCGAGTTCTTATCCTCTAACGCCATGTTTTGAAGCCGAAGTCTTAAAATATGCAAATTATCGTCGTATTCTCAAACCGAGAGCCCGAGGCTGCGGGGTCAGTTCCTACGAGTTACATTGGTCCTGTGGGAGGTGTTGGTGCCACCCACGGGGCTATTCGGGGACTGTTTCGAGTTTTTACCCTCTAACGCCATGTTTTGCTTAAGTGTAGAAATATTGAAATTACCATCGTATTCTCAAACCGGGAGTCCCGCGGCTATGAGGTCAGTTCCTACAAGTTACATTGGTCCCATGGGATGTGTTGGTGCCACCCACGGGGACGTTCGGGGGCTGTTTCTAATTTTCAACCTCTAACATCATATTTTTAAACCTAAGTCTAGAAATATGCAAATTACCGTCATATTCTCAAATCGGGAGACCTGCGGCTATGGGATCAGTTCCTACGAGTTACATTGGTCCCGTGGGAGGTGCTGGTGCCACCCACAGTGCCATTAGAGGGCCGTTTCGAGTTCACACCCTCTAACACCATGTTTTTAGCCTAAGTCTAAAAATATGCAAATTACCGTTGTATTCTCACACTGGGCGACCCGCGGCTGCGGGGTCAGTTCCTACGAGTTACATTGGTCCCGTGGGAGGTAATGGTTCCACCCAGAGGGCCGTTAGAGGGTTGTTTCGAGTTTTCACCCTCTAACGCCATGTTTTTAAGCCTAAGTGAAGAAATATACAAATTATTGTCAAATTCCCAAACCGGGAGTCCCGTTGCTCTGGGGTCAGTTGTTACGAGTTACATTGGTCGCGTGGGAGGTGTTGGTGCCACCCACGGAGCCGTTCGGGGACTGTTTCAAGTTTTCACCCTCTAACGCCATGTTTTGCTTAAGTTTAGAAATATGCAAATTACGGTCGTACTATCAAATCGGGAGACCCGCGGCTGCGAGGTCTGTTCCTATGAGTTACATTGGTCCCGTGGGAGGTGTTGGTGCCACCCATGGGGCCGTTCGGGGGCTGTTTCGAGTTTTCACCCTCAAACGCCATGTTTTGGTGCCACCCACGGGGACATTCGGGGGCTAGTTCTTGTTCTCACCCTCTAACGCCATGTTTTTGAGCCTAAATCTAGAAACAAGAAAATTACCATCGTACCCTCAAACCGGGAGACCCGCGGCTGTGGAGTCAGTTCATATGAGATACATTGGTCCCGTGGGAGGTGATGGTGCCACCCAGAGGGCCGTTAGAGGGCTGTTTTGAGTTTTCACCCTCTAATGCCATGTTTTTAAGCCTAAGTCCATAAATATGCAAATTATTGTCGAATTCCAAAACCGGGAGTCCCGCGGCTCTGGGGTCAGTTGTTACGAGTTACATTGGTTGCGTGGGAGGTGTTGGCGCCACCCACGGAGCCGTTCGGGGACTGTTTCGAGTTTTCACCCTCTAACACCAGAAATATGCAAATTAACGTCGTATTGTCAAACTGTGAGACCCGCGGTTGCGAGGTCAGTTCCTACGAGTTACATTGGTCCCATGGGAGGTGTTGGTGCCACCCATGGGGCCGTTCGGGGGTTGTTTCGAGTTTTCACCCTCAAACGCCATGTTTTGGTGCCACCCACGGGGACGTTCGGGGGCTATTTTTAGTTCTCACCCTCTAACGCCATGTTTTAAGCCTAAGTCTAGAAATATGCAAATTACCATCGTACTGTCAAACCGGGAGACCCGCGACCGTGGAGTCAGTTCCTACGAGTTACATTTGTCCCGTGGGAGGTGTTGGTGCCACCCACGATGCCGTTAGAGGGATGTTTCAAGTTCTCACCCTCTAACGCCATGTTTTTAAGCCAACGTCTTAAAATATGAAAATTATCATCGTATTCTCAAACCGGGAGCCCGAGGCTGTGGGGTCAGTTCCTACGAGTTACATTGGTCCCCTGGGAGGTGTTGGTGCCACCCACGGGGCTGTTCGGGGGCTGTTTCGAGTTTTCACCCTCTAATGTCATGTTTTTAGGCCTAAGTCTAGAAATATGCAAATTACCATCGTATATTAAAACTGGGAGTCCCGCGGCTGCGGGGTCAGTTCCTACGAATTACATTGGTCCCGTGGGAGGTGTTGGTGCCACCCACACGGCCGTTTGGGGGCTGTTTTGAGTTTTCACCCTCTAACGTCATGTTTTTAAGACTAAGTCTAAAAATATGCAAATTACCTTCATATTCTCAAACCAGGAGATCCGCGATTGTGGGGTCAGATCCTACGAGTTACATTGGTCCCGTGGGAGGTGTTGGTGCCACCCACAGTGCCGTTAGACGGCTGTTTCTCCTTCTCATCCTCTAACGCCATGTTTTTAAGCCTAAGTCTAGAAATATGAAAATTATGGTGGTATTCTCAAACCGGGAGTCCCGCGACCGCGGGGTCAGTTCCTACGAGTTAGATTGGTCCCGTGGGAGGTGTTGGGGTCACCCACGATGTCGTTAGACGGCTGTTTCTACTTCTCATACTCTAACGCCATGTTTTTAAGCCTAAGTCTAGAAATATGCAAATTATGGTCGTATTCTCAAACCAGGAGACCCGCGGCCGTGGAGTCATTTCCTACGAGTTACATTCGTCCCGTGGGAGGTGTTGGTGCCACCCACGATGCAGTTAGAGGGATGTTTCGAGTTCTCACCCTCTAACGCCATGTTTTTAAGCCAAAGTCTTAAAATATGCAAATTATCATCGTATTCTCAAACCGGGAGCCCGAGGCTGCGGGGTCAGTTCCTAGGAGTTACATTGGTCCCCTGGGAGGTGTTGGTGCCACCCACGGGGTCGATCGGGGGCTGTTTCAAGTTTTCCCCCACTAACATCATGTTTTTAGGCCTAAGTCTAGAAATATACAAATTACCGTCGTATTCTAAAACCGGGAGTCCCGCGGATGCGGGGTCAGTTCCTATGAGTTACATTGGTCCCGTGGGAGGTGTTGGTGCCACCCACAGGGCCGTTTGGGGGATGGTTTGAGTTTTCACCCTCTAACGTCATGTTTTTAAGCCTAAGTCTAAAAATATGCAAATTACCTTCGTATTCTCAAACCAGGAGATCCGCGATTGTGGGGTCAGATCCTACGAGTTACATTGGTCCCGTGGGAGGGGTTGGTGCCACCCACGGTGCCGTTAGACGGCTGTTTCTACTTCTCATCCTCTAACGCCATGTTTTTAAGCCTAAGGCTAGAAATATGCAAATTATGGTCGTATTCTCAAACCGAGAGTCCCGCGAATGCGGGGTCAGTTCCTACGAGTTGTATTGGTCCTGTGGGAGGTGTTGGTGCCACCCATGGGGCCGTTCGGGGGATGTTTTGAGTTTTCACCCTCAAACGCCATGTTTTGGTGCCACGCACGGGAACGTTCGGGGGCTATTTCTAGTTCTCACCCTCTATAGCCATGTTTTTAAGCCTAAGTCTAGAAATATGCAAATTACCGTCGTAAGGTCAAACCCGGAGACCCGCGGCTGTGGAGTCAGTTCCTACGAGTTACATTGGTCCCGTGGTAGGTGTTTGTGCCACCCACGATGCCGTTAGAGGGATGTTTTGAGTTCTCACCCTTTAACGGAATGTTTTTAAGCCGAAGTCTTAAAATATGTAAATTATCGTCGTATTCTCAAACTGGGAGCCCGAGGCTGCGGGGTCAGTTCCTATGAGTTACATTGGTCCCCTGGGAGGTGTTGGTTCCACCCACGGGGCCGTTCGGGGGCTGTTTCGAGTTCTCACCCTTTAACGTCATGTTTTTAAGCCTAAGTCTAGAAATACTCAAATTACCGTCGTATTCTCAAACCGGGAATCCCGCTGCTGCGGGGTCAGTTCCTACGAGTTACATTGGTCCCGTGGGAGGTGTTGGTGCCACCCACGGGGCCGTTTGGGGGCTGTTTCGAGTTTCACCCTCTAACGTCATATTTTTAAGCCTAAGTCTAGAAATATGCAAATTATCGTCGTATTCTCAAACCGGGAGTCCCGCGGCTGTGGGGTCAGTTCCTACGAGATACATTGGTCCCGTGGGAGGTGTTGGGGCCACCCACGGGGCCGTTAGAGGGATTTTTCGAGTTTTCACCCTCTAACGCCATGTTTTTAAGCCTAAGGCAAGAATTATGCAAATTATTGTCGTATTCTCAAACCGAGAGTCCCGCGGTTGTGGGGTCAGTTCGTACGAGTTGCATTGGTCCCGTGGGAGGTGTTGGTGCCACCCACGGGGCCGTTTGGGGACTGTTTCGAGTTTTCACCCTCTAACGCCATGTTTTGCTTAAGTGTAGAAATATACAAATTACCGTCGTATTGTCAAACCGGGAGTCCCGCGGCTAGGGGGGCAGTTCCTACGAGTTACATTGGTCCCGTGGGAGGTGTTGGTGCCACCCATGGGGATGTTCGGGGGCTGTTTCTAGTTCTCACCCTCTAATGCCATGTTTTTAAACCTAAGTCTAGAAATATGCAAATTACCGTCGTATTCTCAAATCGGGAGACCTGCGGTTGCGGGGTCAATTCCTACGAGTTACATTAGTCCCGTGGGAGTTGTTGGTGCCACCCACGGGGACGTTCGGGGGCTGTTTCTAGTTCTCACCCTGTAACGTCATATTTATAATCTTAAGTCTAGAAATAGGCAAATTACCATCGTATTCTCAAATCGGGAGACCCGCAGCTGTGGGGTCAGTTCCTACGAGTTACATCGGTCCCGTGGGAGGTGTTGGTGCCACCCATGGTGCCGTTAGAGGGCAGTTTCGAGTTCTCACCCTCTAACGCCCTGTTTTTAAGACTAAGTCTAAAAATATGCAAATTACCGTCGTATTTTCACACCAGGAGACCTACGAGTTACATTGGTCCCGTGGGAGGTGTTGGTGCCACCAATTTGGAGGTTCGGGGGCTGTTTCAAGTTCTCACCCTCTAACACCATGTTTTGTTTAAGTCTAGAAATATGCAAATTATCATCGTATTATCAAACCGGGATTCCCGCGGCTGCGGGGTCAGTTCCTACGAGTTACATTGGTCCCGTGGGAGGTATTGGTGCCAACCACGGGGATGTTCGGGGGCTGTTTCTAGTTCTCACCCTCTAACGCGGTGTTTTTAAGCCTAAGTCAAGAAATATGAAAATTTTTGTCGAATTCCCAAACCGGGAGTCCCACGGCTCTGGGGTCAGTTGTTACGAGTTACATTGGTCACGTGGGAGGTGTTAGTGCCGCCCACGGAGCCGTTCGGGGACTCTTTCGAGTTTTCACCCTCTAACGCCATGTTTTGCTTAAGTTTATAAATATGCAAATTACCATCAAACTGGGAGACCCGCGGCTGCGAGGTCAGTTTCTACGAGTTACATTAGTCCCGTGGGAGGTGTTGGTGCCACCCATGGGGCCGTTCGGGGGCTGTTTCGAGTTTTCACCCTCAAACGCTATGTTTTGGTGCCACCCAAGGGGACGTTCGGGGGCTATTTCTAGTTCTCACCCTCTAATGCCATGTTTCTAAGCCTAAGTCTAGTAATATGCAAATTACCGTCGTACTGTAAAACAGGGAGACCCGCGGCTGTGGAGTCAATTCCTACGAGTTACATTGGTCCCGTGGGAGGTGTTGGTGACACCCACGATGCCGTTAGAGGGATGTTTAGAGTTCTCACCCTCTAACTCCATGTTTTTAAACCTAAGTCTAGAAATATGCAAATTACCATCGTATTCTCAAACCGGGAGACCCCTGGCTGTGGGGCCAGTTCCTACGAGTTACATTGGTCCCGTGGGAGGTGTTGGTGCCACCCACGGGGCCGTCTGGGGGATGTTTTGAGTTTTCACCATCTAACGCCAAGTTTTGCTTAAGTCTAGAAATATTCAAATTACCTTTGTATTCTCAAACCGGGAGATCCGCGGCTGTGGGGTCAGCTCCTACGAGTTACATTGGTCCCGTGGGAGGTGTTGGTGCCACCCACGGTGCCGTTAGAGGGTTGTTTCTAGTTCTCACGCTCTAACGCCATGTTTTAAGCCTAAGTCTAGAAATATGCAAATTATCGTCGTTTTCTAAAACCGGGAGACCCGCGGCTATGGGGTCAGTTCCTACGAGTTACATTGGTCCCGTGGGAGGTTTTGGTGCCACCCACGGGGACGTTCGGGGGTTGTTTCTAGTTCTGACCTTCTAACGCCATGTTTTTAAGCCTAAGTCTAGAAATATTCAAATTACCTTGTTATTCACAAACCAGGAGTCCCGCTACTGTGGGTTCTGTTCCTCCGAATTACATTGGTCCAGTGTGAGGTGTTGATGCCACCCACGAGGACGTTCGGGGGCTATTTCTAGTTCTCACCCTCTAACGCCTTATTTTTAAGCCTAAGTCTAAAAATATGCAAATTACCGTCGTATTCTCAAACCCTGAGTCCCGCTGCTGCGGGGTCAGTTCGTACGAGTTACATTGGTGCCACCCACGGGGCCGTTAGAGGGCTTTTTCGAGTTTTCACCCTCTAACGCCATGTTTTTAAGGCTAAGTCAAGAAATATGAAAATTATTGTCGTATTCTCAAACTGGGAGTCCCGCGACTGTGGGGTTAGTTCCTATGGGTTGCATTGGTCCCGTGGGAGGTGTTGGTGCCACCCACGGGCCGTTCGGGGGGTGTTTCGAGTTTTCACCCTCAAACGCCATGTTTTGGTGCCACCCACGGGGACGTTCGGGGGATATTTCTAGTTCTCAACCTCTAACGCCATGTTTTTAAGCCAAAGTCTAGAAATATGCAAATTACCGTTGCACAGTCAAATCGGGAGACCCGCGGCTGTGGAGTCAATTCCTACGAGTTACATTGGTCCCGTGGGAGGTGTTGGTGCCATCCACGATGCAGTAGAGGGATGTTTCGAGTTGTTATCCTCTAACGCCATGTTTTGAAGCCGAAGTCTTAAAATATGCAAATTATCATCGTATTCTCAAACCGAGAGCCCGAGGCTGCGGGGTCAGTTCCTACGAGTTACATTGGTCCTGTGGGAGGTGTTGGTGCCACCCACGGGGCTATTCGGGGACTGTTTCGAGTTTTTACCCTCTAACGCCATGTTTTGCTTAAGTGTAGAAATATTGAAATTACCATCGTATTCTCAAACAGGGAGTCCCGCGGCTATGAGGTCAGTTCCTACAAGTTACATTGGTCCCGTGGGAGGTGTTGGTGCCACCCACGGGGACGTTCGGGGGCTATTTCTAATTTTCACCCTCTAACATCATATTTTTAAACCTAAGTCTAGAAATATTAAAATTACCATCGTATTCTCAAACCGGGAGTCCCGCGGCTATGAGGTCAGTTCCTACAAGTTACATTGGTCCCGTGGGAGGTGTTGGTGCCACCCACGGGGACGTTCTGGGGCTGTTTCTAATTTTCACCCTCTAACATCATATTTTTAAACCTAAGTCTAGAAATATGAAAATTATCGTCGTATTCTCAAATTGGGAGACCTGCGGCTATGGGGTCAGTTCCTACGAGTTACATTGGTCCCGTGGGAGGTAATGGTTCCACCCAGAGGGCCGTTAGAGGGTTGTTTCGAGTTTTCACCCTCTAACGCCATGTTTTTAAGCCTAAGTGAAGAAATATGCAAATTATTGTCAAATTCCCAAACCGGGAGTCCCGCGGCTCTGGGGTCAGTTGTTACGAGTTACATTGGTCGCGTGGGAGGTGTTGGTGCCACCCACGGAGCCGTTCGGGGACCGTTTCAAGTTTTCACCCTCTAACGCCATGTTTTGCTTAAGTTTAGAATATGCAAATTACGGTCGTACTATCAAATCGGGAGACCCGCGGCTGCGAGGTCTGTTCCTATGAGTTACATTGGTCCCGTGGGAGGTGTTGGTGCCACCCATGGGGCCGTTCGGGGGCTGTTTCGAGTTTTCACCCTCAAACGCCATGTTTTGGTGCCACCCACGGGGACATTCGGGGCTAGTTCTTGTTCTCACCCTCTAACGCCATGTTTTTGAGCCTAAATCTAGAAACAAGAAAATTACCATCGTACCCTCAAACCGGGAGACCCGCGGCTGTGGAGTCAGTTCCTATGAGATACATTGGTCCCGTGGGAGGTGATGGTGCCACCCAGAGGGCCGTTAGAGGGCTGTTTTGAGTTTTCACCCTCTAATGCCATGTTTTTAAGCCTAAGTCCAGAAATATGCAAATTATTGTCGAATTCCCAAACCGGGAGTCCCGCGGCTCTGGGGTCAGTTGTTACGAGTTACATTGGTTGCGTGGGAGGTGTTGGAGCCACCCACGGAGCCGTTCGGGGACTGTTTCGAGTTTTCACCCTCTAACACCAGAAATATGCAAATTAACGTCGTATTGTCAAACTGTGAGAACCGCGGTTGCGAGGTCAGTTCCTACGAGTTACATTGGTCCCATGGGAGGTGTTAGTGCCACCCATGGGGCCGTTCGGGGGCTGTTTCGAGTTTTCACCCTCAAACGCCATGTTTTGGTGCCACCCACGGGGACGTTCGGGGGCTATTTTTAGTTCTCACCCTCTAACGCCATGTTTTTAAGCCTAAGTCTAGAAATATGCAAATTACCATCGTACTGTCAAACCGGGAGACCCGCGACCGTGGAGTCAGTTCCTACGAGTTACATTTGTCCCGTGGGAGGTGTTGGTGCCACCCACGATGCCGTTAGAGGGATGTTTCGAGTTCTCACCCTCTAACGCCATGTTTTTAAGCCAACGTCTTAAAATATGAAAATTATCATCGTATTCTCAAACCGGGAGCCCGAGGCTACGGGGTCAGTTCCTACGAGTTACATTGGTCCCCTCGGAGGTGTTGGTGCCACCCACGGGGCTGTTGGGGGGATGTTTCAAGTTTTCACCCTCTAATGTCATGTTTTTAGGCCTAAGTGTAGAAATATGCAAATTACCATCGTATTCTAAAACCGGGAGTCCCGCGGCTGCGGGGTCAGTTCCTACGAATTACATTGGTCCCGTGGGAGGTGTTGGTGCCACCCACAAGGCCGTTTGGGGGCTGTTTTGAGTTTTCACCCTCTAACGTCATGTTTTTAAGACTAAGTCTAAAAATATGCAAATTACCTTCGTATTCTCAAACCAGGAGATCCGCGATTGTGGGGTCAGATCCTACGAGTTACATTGGTCCCGTAGGAGGTGTTGGTGCCACCCACAGTGCCGTTAGATGGCTGTTTCTACTTCTCATCCTCTAACGCCATGTTTTTAAGCCTAAGTCTAGAAATATGCAAATTATGGTCGTATTCTCAAACCGGGAGTCCCGCGACCGCGGGGTCAGTTCCTACGAGTTAGATTGGTCCCGTGGGAGGTGTTGGGGTCACCCACGATGTCGTTAGACGACTGTTTCTACTTCTCATACTCTAACGCCATGTTTTTAAGTCTAAGTCTAGCAATATACAAATTATGGTCGTATTCTCAAACCGGGAGACTCGCGGCCGTGGAGTCATTTCCTACGAGTTACATTCGTCCCGTGGGAGGTGTTGGTGCCACCCACGATGCCGTTAGAGGGATGTTTCGAGTTCTCACCCTCTAACGCCATGTTTTTAAGCCAAAGTCTTAAAATATGCAAATTATCATCGTATTCTCAAACCGGGAGCCCGAGGCTGCGGGGTCAGTTCCTAGGAGTTACATTGGTCCCCTGGGAGGTGTTGGTGCCACCCACGGGGTCGTTCGGGGGCTGTTTCGAGTTTTCACCCACTAACATCATGTTTTTAGGTCTATGTCTAGAAATATACAAATTACCGTCCTATTCTAAAACCGGGAGTCCCGCGGATGCGGGGTCAGTTCCTATGAGTTACATTGGTCCCGTGGGAGGTGTTGGTGCCACCCACAGGGCCGTTTGGGGGCCGTTTTGAGTTTTCACCCTCTAACGTCATGTTTTTAAGCCTAAGTCTAAAAATATGCAAATTACCTTCGTATTCTCAAACCAGGAGATCCGCGATTGTGGGGTCAGATCCTACGAGTTACATTGATCCCGTGGGAGGTGTTGGTGCCACCCACGGTGCCGTTAGACGGCTGTTTCTACTTCTCATCCTCTAACGCCATGTTTTTAAGCCTAAGGCTAGAAATATGCAAATTATGGTCGTATTCTCAAACCGAGAGTCCCGCGAATGCGGGGTAAGTTCCTACGAGTTGTATTGGTCCCGTGGGAGGTGTTGGTGCCACCCACAGGGCCGTTTGGGGGCCGTTTTGAGTTTTCACCCTCTAACGTCATGTTTTTAAGCCTAAGTCTAAAAATATGCAAATTACCTTCGTATTCTCAAACCAGGAGATCCGCGATTGTGGGGTCAGATCCTACGAGTTACATTGATCCCGTGGGAGGTGTTGGTGCCACCCACGGTGCCGTTAGACGGCTGTTTCTACTTCTCATCCTCTAACGCCATGTTTTTAAGCCTAAGGCTAGAAATATGCAAATTATGGTCGTATTCTCAAACCGAGAGTCCCGCGAATGCGGGGTAAGTTCCTACGAGTTGTATTGGTCCCGTGGGAGGTGTTGGTGCCACCCATGGGGCCGTTCGGGGGATGTTTTGAGTTTTCACCCTCAAACGTCATGTTTTGGTACCACCCACGGGAACGTTCGGGGGCTATTTCTAGTTCTCACCCTCTATAGCCATGTTTTTAAGCCTAAGTCTAGAAATATGCAAATTACCATCGTAAGGTCAAACCCGGAGACCCGCGGCTGTGGAGTCAGTTCCTACGAGTTACATTGGTCCCATGGTAGGTGTTTGTGCCACCCACGATGCCGTTAGAGGGATGTTTCGAGTTCTCACCCTTTAACGGAATGTTTTTAAGCCGAAGTCTTAAAATATGTAAATTATCGTCGTATTCTAAAACTGGGAGCCCGAGGAGGTGTTGGTTCCACCCACGGGGCCGTTCGGGGGCTGTTTCCAGTTCTCACCCTTTAACGTCATGTTTTTAAGCCTAAGTCTAGAAATACACAAATTACCGTCGTATTCTCAAACCGGGAATCCCGCTGCTGCGGGGTCAGTTCCTACGAGTTACATTGGTCCCGTGGGAGGTGTTGGTGCCACCCACGGGGCCGTTTGGGGGCTGTTTCGAGTTTCACCCTCTAACGTCATATTTTTAAGCCTAAGTCTAGAAATATGCAAATTACCGTCGTATTCTCAAACCGGGAGTCCCGCGGCTGCGGGGTCAGTTCCTACGAGATACATTGGTCCCGTGGGAGGTGTTGGGGCCACCCACGGGGCCGTTAGAGGGATTTTTCGAGTTTTCACTCTCTAACGCCATGTTTTTAAGCCTAAGGCAAGAATTATGCAAATTATTGTCGTATTCTCAAACCGAGAGTCCCGCGGCTGTGGGGTCAGTTCGTACGAGTTGCATTGGTCCCGTGGGAGGTGTTGGTGCCACCCACGGGACCGTTCGGGGGCTGTTTCGAGTTTTCACCCTCTAACGCCATGTTTTGCTTAAGTGTAGAAATATACAAATTACCGTCGTATTGTCAAACCGGGAGTCCCGCGGCTAGGGGGCAGTTCCTACGAGTTACATTGGTCCCATGGGAGGTGTTGGTACCACCCATGGGGATGTTCGGGGGCTGTTTCTAGTTCTCACCCTCTAATGCCATGTTTTTAAACCTAAGTCTAGAAATATGCAAATTACCGTCGTATTCTCAAATCGTGAGACCTGCGGTTGCGGGGTCAGTTCCTACGAGTTACATTGGTCCCGTGGGAGTTGTTGGTGCCACCCACGGGGACGTTCGGGGGCTGTTTCTAGTTCTCACCCTGTAACGTCATATTTATAATCCTAAGTCTAGAAATAGGCAAATTACCATCGTATTCTCAAATCGGGAGACCCGCAGCTGTGGGGTCAGTTCCTACGAGTTACATCGGTCCCGTGGGAGGTGTTGGTGCCACCCATGGTGCCGTTAGAGGGCTGTTTCGAGTTCTCACCCTCTAACGCCATGTTTTTAAGCCTAAGTCTAAAAATATGCAAATTACCGTCGTATTTTCACACCAGGAGACCGGCGGCTGCGGGGTCAGTTCCTACGAGTTACATTGGTCCCGTGGGAGGTGTTGGTGCCACCAATTTGGACGTTCGGGGGCTGTTTCAAGTTCTCACCCTCTAACACCATGTTTTGTTTAAGTCTAGAAATATGCAAATTATCATCGTATTGTCAAACCGGGATTCCCGCGGCTGCGGGGTCAGTTCCTACGAGTTACATTGGTCCCGTGGGAGGTATTGGTTCCATCCACGGGGATGTTCGGGGGCTGTTTCTAATTCTCACCCTCTAACGCGATGTTTTTAAGCCTAAGTCATGAAATATGAAAATTTTTGTCGAATTCCCAAACCGGGAGTCCCGCGGCTCTGGGGTCAGTTGTTACGAGTTACATTGGTCATGTGGGAGGTGTTGGTGCCGCCCACGGAGCCGTTCGGGGACTCTTTCGAGTTTTCACCCTTTAACGCCATGTTTTGCTTAAGTTTATAAATATGCAAATTACCATCAAACTGGGAGACCCGCGGCTGCGAGGTCAGTTTCTACGAGTTACATTAGTCCCGTGGGAGGTGTTGGTACCACCCATGGGGCCGTTCGGGGGCTGTTTCGAGTTTTCACCCTCAAACGCTATGTTTTGGTGCCACCCAAGGGGACGTTCGGGGGCTATTTCTAGTTCTCACCCTCTAATGCCATGTTTCTAAGCCTAAGTCTAGTAATATGCAAATTACTGTCGTAGTGTAAAACAGGGAGACCCGCGGCTGTGGAGTCAATTCCTACGAGTTACATTGGTCCCGTGGGAGGTGTTGGTGACACCCACGATGCCGTTAGAGGGATGTTTAGAGTTCTCACCCTCTAACGCCATGTTTTTAAACCTAAGTCTAGAAATATGCAAATTACCATCCTATTCTCAAATCGGGAGACCCCTGGCTGTGGGGCCAGTTCCTACGAGTTAAATTGGTCCCGTGGGAGGTGTTGGTGCCACCCACGGGGCCGTCTGGGGGATGTTTTGAGTTTTCACCATCTAACGCCAAGTTTTGCTTAAGTCTAGAAATATTCAAATTACCTTTGTATTCTCAAACCGGGAGATCCGCGGCTGTGGGGTCAGCTCCTACGAGTTACATTGGTCCCGTGGGAGGTGTTGGTGCCACCCACGGTGCCGTTAGAGGGTTGTTTCTAGTTCTCACGCTCTAACGCCATGTTTTAAGCCTAAGTCTAGAAATATGCAAATTATCGTCGTTTTCTAAAACCGGGAGACCCGCGGCTATGGGGTCAGTTCCTACGAGTTACATTGGTCCCGTGGGAGGTTTTGGTGCCACCCACGGGGACGTTCGGGGGCTGTTTCTAGTTCTGACCTTCTAACGCCATGTTTTTAAGCCTAAGTCTAGAAATATTCAAATTACCTTTGTATTCTCAAACCGGGAGATCCGCGGCTGTGGGGTCAGTTCCTACGAGTTACATTGGTCCCGTGGGAGGTGTTGGTGCCACCCACGGTGCCGTTAGAGGGCTGTTTTGAGTTCTCACCCTCTAACACCATGTTTTTAGCCTAAGTCTAAAAAAATGCAAATTACCGTCGTATTCTCACACCGAGAGACCCGCGGCTGTGGGGTCAGTTCCTACGAGTTACATTGGTCCCGTGGTAGGTGTTGGTGCCACCCAGAGGGCCGTTAGAGGGTTGTTTCGAGTTTTCACCCTCTAACGCCATGTTTTTAAGCCTAAGTCAAGAAATATGAAAATTATTGTCAAATTCCGAAATCGGGAGTGCCACGGCTCTGGGGTCAGTTGTTACGAGTTACATTGGTCGCGTGGGAGGTGTTGGTGCCACCCACGGAGCCGTTCGGGGACTGTTTCGAGTTTTTACCCTCAAAAGCCATGTTTTGCTTAAATTTAGAAAAAATATGCAAATTATCGTCGTACTGTCAAACCGGGAGACCCGCAGCTGCGAGGTCAGTTCCTACGAGTTACATTGGTCCCGTGGGAGGTCTTGGTGCCACCCATGGGGCCGTTCGGGGGCTGTTTCGAGTTTTCACCCTCAAACGCCATGTTTTGGTGCCACCCACGGGGACGTTCGGGGGCTATTTCTAGTTCTCACCCTCTAACGCCATGTTTTTAACCCTATGTATAGAAACATGCAAATTACCGTTGTACTATTAAACTGGGAGACCCGAGGCTGTGGAGTCAGTTCCTACGAGTTACATTGGTCCCGTGGGAGGTGTTGGTGCCACCCACGGTGCCGTTAGAGGGTTATTTCGAGTTCTCACCCTCTAACGCCATGTTTTTAATCCTAAGTCTAAAAATATGCAAATTACCGTCGTATTCTCACACCGGGAGACCCACGGCTGCGGGGTCAGTTCCTACGAGTTACATTGGTCCCGAGGGAGGTGTTGGTGCCACCCATGGGGACGTTCGGGGGATGTTTCTAGTTTTCACCCTCTAACGCCATGTTTTTAAACCTAAGTCTTGAAATATACAAATTATCCTCGTATTCTCAAATCGGGAGTCCCGCGGCTGCGCGGTCAGTTCCTATGAGTTACATTGGTCCCGTGGGAGGTGTTGGTGCCACCCAGAGGACCCTTAGAGGGCTGTTTTGAGTTTTCGCCCTCTAACGCCATGTTTTTAAGCCTAAGTCAAGAAATATGCAAATTATTGTCGAATTCCCAAACCGGGAGTCCCGCGGCTCTGGGGTCAGTTGTTACGAGTTACATTGGTCCCGTGGGAGGTGTTGGTGCCACCCACGGAGCCGTTCGGGGACTGTTTCGAGTTTTC
This sequence comes from Sambucus nigra, assembly GCA_949130495.1. Lineage (NCBI taxonomy): Eukaryota > Viridiplantae > Streptophyta > Magnoliopsida > Dipsacales > Adoxaceae > Sambucus > Sambucus nigra. The sequence goes on from OX422217.1 coordinate 269,810,575, forward strand.
ACCCTCTAACGCCATGTTTTTAAGCCTAAGTCAAGAAATATTCAAATTACCTTCGTATTCACAAACCGGGAGTCCGGCGGCTACGGGTTCTGTGCCTATGACTTACATTGGTCCCGTGTGAGGTGTTGATGCCACCCACGAGGACGTTCGGGGGCTGCTTCTAGTTCTCACCCTCTAACGCCTTACTTTTAAGCCTAAGTCTAAAAATATGAAAATTACAGTCGTATTCTCAAAGCGGGAGTCCCGCGGCTGCGGGGTCAGTTCGTACGAGTTACATTGGTCCCGTGGGAGGTGTTGGTGCCACCCACGGGGCCGTTAGAGGGCTTTTTCGAGTTTTTACCCTCTGACGCCATGTTTTTAAGCTTAAGTCAAGAAATATGCAAATTATTATCGTATTCTCAAATCGGGAGTCCCGCGACTATGGGGTTAGTTCCTATGGGTTGAATTGGTCCCGTGGGAGGTGTTGGTGCCACCCACGGGCCGTTCGGGGGCTGTTTCGAGTTTTCACCCTCAAACGCCATGTTTTGGTGCCACCCATGGGGACGTTCGGGGGCTGTTTCTAGTTCTCAACCTCTAACGCCATGTTTTTAAGCCAAAGTCTAGAAATATGCAAATTACCGTTGTACAGTCAAATCGGGAGACCTGCGGCCGTGGAGTCAATTCCTACGAGTTACATTGGTCTCGTGGGTGGTGTTGGTGCCATCCACGATGCAATAGAGGGATGTTTCGAGTTCTTATCCTCTAACGCCATGTTTTTAAGCCGAAGTCTTAAGATATGCAAATTATTGTCGTATTCTCAAACTAGGAGCACGAGGCTACGGGGTCAGTTCCTACGAGTTACATTGGTCCTGTGGGAGGTGTTGGTGCCACCCACGGGGCTGTTCGGGGACTGTTTTGAGTTTTTACGCTCTAACGCCATGTTTTGCTTAAGTGTAGAAATATTCAAATTACCATCGTATTCTCAAACCTGGAGTCCCGCGGCTATGAGGTCAGTTCCTACGAGTTACATTTGTCCCGTGGGAGGTGTTGGTGCCACCCACGGGGACGTTTGGGTGCTGTTTTTAGTTTTCACCCTCTAACATCATATTTTTAAACCTAAGTCTAGAAATATGCAAATTACCGTCGTATTCTCAAATTGGGAGACCTGCGGCTATGGGGTCAGTTCCTACGAGTTACATTGGTCCCGTGGGAGGTGCTGGTGCCACCCACAGTGCCATTAGAGGGCCGTTTCATGTTCACACCCTCTAATACCATGTTTTTAGCCTAAGTCTAAAAATATGCAAATTACCGTTGTATTCTCACACTGGGAGACCCGCGGCTGCGGGGTCAGTTCCTGTGAGTTACATTGGTCCCGTGGGAGGTGTTGGTGCCACCCAGAGGGCCGTTAGAGGGCTGTTTCGAGTTTTCACCCTCTAACGCCATGTTTTTAAGCCTAAGTGAAGAAATATGCAAATTATTATTAAATTCCGAAACCGGGAGTCTCGCGGCTCTGGGGTCAGTTCTTACGAGTTACATTGGTCGCGTGGGAGGTGTTGGTGCCACCCACGGAGCCGTTCGGGGACTGTTTCGAGTTTTCACCCTCTAACGCCATGTTTTTAAGCCTAAGTCTAAAAATATTCAAATTACCTTCTTATTCACAAACCAGGAGTCCCGCGGCTGCGGGTTTTGTTCCTCCGAATTACATTGGTCCCGTGGGAGGTGTTGATGCCACCCACGAGGACGTTCGGGGGATGTTTCTAGTTCTCACCCTCTAACGCCTCGTTTTTAAGCCTAAGTCTAAAAATATACAAATTACCGTCGTATTATCAAACCGGGAGTCCCGCGGCTGCGGGGTCAGTTCGTACGAGTTACATTGGTCCCGTGGGAGGTGTTGGTGCCACCCACGGGGCCATTAGATGGCTTTTTCGAGTTTTCACCCTCTAACGCCATGTTTTTAAGCCTAAGTCAAGAAATATGCAAATTATTGTCGTATTATCAAACCGGGAGTCCCGCGACTATGGGGTTAGTTCCTACGGGTTGCATCGGTCCCGTGGGAGGTGTTGGTGCCACCCACGGGCCGTTCGGGGGCTGTTTAGAGTTTTCACCCTCAAACGCCATGTTTTGGTGCCACCCACGGGGACATTCGGGGGCTATTTCTAGTTCTCAACCTCTAACGCCATGTTTTTAAGCCTAAGTCTAGAAATATGCAAATTATCGTCGTACTGTCAAACCGGGAGACCCGCGGCTGTGGAGTCCGTTCCTACGAGTTACATTGGTCTCGTGGGAGGTGTTGGTGCCATCCACGACGCCGTAGAGGGATGTTTTGAGTTCTTTTCCTCTAATGCCATGTTTTAAAGCCGAAGTCTTAAAATTTTCAAATTATCATCGTATTCTCAAACAGGGGGCCCGAGGCCGCGGGGTCAGTTCCTCAGAGTTACATTGGACCTGTGGGAGGTGTTGGTGCCACCTACGGGGCCGTTCGGGAACTGTTTCGAGTTTTCACCCTCTAACGCCATGTTTTGCTAAAGTGTAGAAATATTCATATTACTATCGTATTCTCAAACCGAGAGTCCCGCGGCTACGAGGTCAGTTCCTACTAGTTACATTGGTCCCGTGGGAGGTGTTGGTGCCACCCACGGGGACGTTCGGGGTCTATTTCTAGTTTTCACCCTCTAACGTCATATTTTTAAGCCTAAGTCTAGAAATATGCAAATTATCATCGTATTCTCAAATCGGGAAACCTGGGGCTGTGGGATCAGTTCTACGAGTTACATTGGTCCCGTGGGAGGTGTTGGTGCCACCCACGGTGCCGTTAGAGAGTTGTTTCGAGTTCTCACCCTCTAACACCATGTTTTTAGCCTAAGTCTAAAAATATACAAATTACCGTCGTATTATCAAACCGGGAGTCCCGCGGCTGCGGGGTCAGTTCGTACGAGTTACATTGGTCCCGTGGGAGGTGTTGGTGCCACCCACGGGGCCATTAGATGGCTTTTTCGAGTTTTCACCCTCTAACGCCATGTTTTTAAGCCTAAGTCAAGAAATATGCAAATTATTGTCGTATTATCAAACCGGGAGTCCCGCGACTATGGGGTTAGTTCCTACGGGTTGCATCGGTCCCGTGGGAGGTGTTGGTGCCACCCACGGGCCGTTCGGGGGCTGTTTAGAGTTTTCACCCTCAAACGCCATGTTTTGGTGCCACCCACGGGGACATTCGGGGGCTATTTCTAGTTCTCAACCTCTAACGCCATGTTTTTAAGCCTAAGTCTAGAAATATGCAAATTATCGTCGTACTGTCAAACCGGGAGACCCGCGGCTGTGGAGTCCGTTCCTACGAGTTACATTGGTCTCGTGGGAGGTGTTGGTGCCATCCACGACGCCGTAGAGGGATGTTTTGAGTTCTTTTCCTCTAATGCCATGTTTTAAAGCCGAAGTCTTAAAATTTTCAAATTATCATCGTATTCTCAAACAGGGGGCCCGAGGCCGCGGGGTCAGTTCCTCAGAGTTACATTGGACCTGTGGGAGGTGTTGGTGCCACCTACGGGGCCGTTCGGGAACTGTTTCGAGTTTTCACCCTCTAACGCCATGTTTTGCTAAAGTGTAGAAATATTCATATTACTATCGTATTCTCAAACCGAGAGTCTCGCGGCTACGAGGTCAGTTCCTACTAGTTACATTGGTCCCGTGGGAGGTGTTGGTGCCACCCACGGGGACGTTCGGGGTCTATTTCTAGTTTTCACCCTCTAACGTCATATTTTTAAGCCTAAGTCTAGAAATATGCAAATTATCATCGTATTCTCAAATCGGGAAACCTGGGGCTGTGGGATCAGTTCTACGAGTTACATTGGTCCCGTGGGAGGTGTTGGTGCCACCCACGGTGCCGTTAGAGAGTTGTTTCGAGTTCTCACCCTCTAACACCATGTTTTTAGCCTAAGTCTAAAAATATGCAAATTACCGTCGTATTCTCACACCGGGAGACCCGCGGCTGCGGGGTCAGTTCCTACGAGTTACATTGGTCCCGTGGGAGGTGTTGGTGCCACCCATAGGGCCGTTAGAGGGCTGTTTCGAGTTTTTACCCTCTAACGCCATGTTTTTAAGCCTAAGTCAAGAAATATGCAAATTATTGTCGAATTCCCAAACCTGGAGTCCCACGGCTCTGGGGTCAGTTGTTACGAGTTACATTGGTCGCGTGGGAGGTGTTGGTGCCACCCACGGAGCCGTTCGGGGACTGTTTCGAGTTTTTACCCTCAAAAGCCATGTTTTGCTTAAGTTTAGAAAAAATATGCAAATTATCGTCGTACTGTCAAACCGGGAGACCCGCGGCTGCGAGGTCAGGTCCTACGAGTTACATTGGTCCCGTGGGAGGTCTTGGTGCCACCCATGGGGCCGTTCGATGGCTGTTTCGAGTTTTCACCCTCAAACGCCATGTTTTGGTGCCACCCACGGGGACGTTCGGGGGCTATTTCTAGTTCTCACCCTCTAACGCCATGTTTTTAAGCCTATGTATAGAAAAATGCAAATTATCATTGTACTATTAAACTGGGAGACCCGAGGCTGTGGAGTCAGTTCCTACAAGTTACATTGGTCCCGTGGGAGGTGTTGGTGCCACCCACGGTGCCGTTAGAGGGTTATTTCAAGTTCTCACCCTCTAACGCCATGTTTTTAATCCTAAGTCTAAAAATATGCAAATTACCATCGTATTCTCACACCGGGAGACCTGCGGCTATGGGGTCAGTTCCTACGAGTTACATTGGTCCCGTGGGAGGTGTTGGTGCCACCCATGGGGACGTTCGGGGGATGTTTCTAGTTTTCACCCTCTAACGCCATGTTTTTAAACCTAAGTCTAGAAATATACAAATTATCCTCGTATTCTCAAATCGGGAGTACCGCGGCTGCGCGGTCAGTTCCTATGAGTTACATTGGTCCCGTGGGAGGTGTTGGTGCCACCCAGAGGACCCTTAGAGGGCTGTTTCGAGTTTTCGCCCTCTAACGCCATGTTTTTAAGCCTAAGTCAAGAAATATGCAAATTATTGTCGAATTCCCAAACCGGGAGTCCCGCGGCTCTGGGGTCAGTTGTTACGAGTTACATTGGTCCCGTGGGAGGTGTTGGTGCCACCCACGGAGCCGTTCAGGGACTGTTTCGAGTTTTCACCCTCTAACGCCATGTTTTTAAGCCTAAGTCAAGAAATATTCAAATTACCTTCGTATTCACAAACCGGGAGTCCGGCGGCTACGGGTACTGTGCCTACGACTTACATTGGTCCCGTGTGAGGTGTTGATGCCACGCACGAGGACGTTCGGGGGCTGCTTCTAGTTCTCACCCTCTAACGCCTTATTTTTAAGCCTAAGTCTAAAATTATGCAAATTACCGTCGTATTCTCAAATCGGGAGTCCCGCGGCTACGGGGTCAGTTCGTACAAGTTACATTGGTCCCGTGGGAGGTGTTGGTGCCACCCACGGGGCCGTTAGAGGGCTTTTTCGAGTTTTCACCCTCTAACGCCATGTTTTAAAGCCTAAGTCTAGAAATATACAAATTATCCTCGTATTCTCAAATCGGGAGTCCCGCGGCTGCGCGGTCAGTTCCTATGAGTAACATTGGTCCCGTGGGAGGTGTTGGTGCCACCCAGAGGACCCTTAGAGGGCTGTTTCGAGTTTTCGCCCTCTAACGCCATGTTTTTAAGCCTAAGTCAAGAAATATGCAAATTATTGTCGAATTCCCAAACCGGGAGTCCCGCGGCTCTGGGGTCAGTTGTTACGAGTTACATTGGTCCCGTGGGAGGTGTTGGTGCCACCCACGGAGCCGTTCGGGGAATGTTTTGAGTTTTCACCCTCTAACGCCATGTTTTTAAGCCTAAGTCAAGAAATATTCAAATTACCTTCGTATTCACAAACCGGGAGTCCGGCGGCTACGGGTTCTGTGCCTACGACATACATTGGTCCCGTGTGAGGTGTTGATGCCACGCACGAGGACGTTCGGGGGCTGCTTCTAGTTCTCACCCTCTAACGCCTTATTTTTAAGCATAAGTCTAAAAATATGCAAATTACCGTCGTATTCTCAAAGCGGGAGTCCCGCGGCTGCGGGGTCAGTTCGTACGAGTTACATTGGCCCCGTGGGAGGTGTTGGTGCCACCCACGGGGCCGTTAGAGGGCTTTTTCGAGTTTTTACCCTCTAACGCCATGTTTTTAAGCTTAAGTCAAGAAATATGCAAATTATTGTCGTATTCTCAAATCGGTAGTCCTGCGACTATGAAGTTAGTTCCTATGGGTTGAATTGGTCCCGTGGGAGGTGTTGGTGCCACCCACGGGCCGTTCGGGGGCTGTTTCAAGTTTTCACCCTCAAACGCTATGTTTTGGTGCCACCCATGGGGACGTTCGGGGGCTGTTTCTAGTTCTCAACCTCTAACGCCATGTTTTTAAGCCAAAGTCTAGAAATATGCAAATTACCGTTGTACAGTCAAACCGGGAGACCTGCGACTGTGGATTCAATTCCTACGAGTTACATTGGTCCCGTGGGTGGTGTTGGAGCCATCCACGATGCAATAGAGGGATGTTTCGAGTTCTTATCCTCTAACGCCATGTTTTTAAGCCGAAGTCTTAAAATATGCAAATTATCATCGTATTCTCAAACCGGGAGCCCGAGGCTGCGGGGTCAGTTCCTACGAGTTACATTGGTCCTGTGGGAGGTGTTGGTGCCACCCACGGGGCTGTTCGGGGACTGTTTCGAGTTTTTACCCTCTAACGCCATGTTTTGCTTAAGTGTAGAAATATTCAAATTACCATCGTATTCTCAAACCGGGAGTCCCGCGGCTATGAGGTCAGTTCCTACGAGTTACATTGGTCCCGTGGGAGGTGTTGGTGCCACCCACGGGGACGTTCGGGGGCTGTTTTTAGTTTTCACCCTCTAACATCATATTTTTAAACCCAAGTCTAGAAATATGCAAATTACCGTCGTATTCTCAAATTGGGAGACCTGCGGCTATGGGGTCAGTTCCTACGAGTTACATTGGTCCCGTGGGAGGTGTTGGTGCCACCCATGGGGACGTTCGGGGGATGTTTCTAGTTTTCACCCTCTAACGCCATGTTTTTAAACCTAGGTCTAGAAATATACAAATTATCCTCGTATTCTCAAATCGGGAGTCCCGCGGCTGCGCGGTCAGTTCCAATGAGTAACATTGGTCCCGTGGGAGGTGTTGTTGCCACCCAGAGGACCCTTAGAGGGCTGTTTCGAGTTTTCGCCCTCTAACGCCATGTTTTTAAGCCTAAGTCAAGAAATATGCAAATTATTATCAAATTCCGAAACCGGGAGTACCGCGGCTCTGGGGTCAGTTCTTACGAGTTACATTGGTCGCGTGGGAGGTGTTGGTGCCACCCACGGAGCCGTTCGGGGACTGTTTCGAGTTTTCACCCTCTAACGCCATGTTTTTAAGCCTAAGTCTAAAAATATTCAAATTACCTTCTTATTCACAAACCAGGAGTCCTGCGGCTGCAGGTTTAGTTCCTCCGAATTACATTGGTCCCGTGGGAGGTGTTGATGCCACCAACGAGGACGTTCGGGGGATGTTTCTAGTTCTCACCCTCTAACGCCTCATTTTTAAGCCTAAGTCTAAAAATATGCAAATTACTATCGTATTATCAAACCGGGAGTTCCGCGGCTGCGGGGTCAGTTCGTACGAGTTACATTGGTCCCGTGGGAGGTGTTGGTGCCACCCACGGGGCCATTAGATGGCTTTTTCGAGTTTTCACCCTCTAACGCCATGTTTTTAAGCCTAAGTCAAGAAATATGCAAATTATTCTCGTATTCTCAAACCGGGAGTCCCGCGACTGTGGGGTTAGTTCCTACGGGTTGCATCGGTCCCGTGGGAGGTGTTGGTGCCACCCACGGGCCGTTCGGGGGGTGTTTCGAGTTTTCACCCTCAAACGCCATGTTTTGGTGCCACCCACGGGGACGTTCGGGGGATATTTCTAGTTCTCAACCTCTAACGCCATGTTTTTAAGCCAAAGTCTAGAAATATGCAAATTACCGTCGTACTGTCAAACCGGGAGACCCGCGGCTGTGGAGTCAATTCCTACGAGTTACATTGGTCCCGTGGGAGGTGTTGGTGCCATTTACGATGCAGTAGAGGGATGTTTCGAGTTATTATCCTCTAACGCCATGTTTTGAAGCCGAAGTCTTAAAATATGCAAATTATCGTCGTATTCTCAAACCGAGAGCCCGAGGCCGCGGGGTCAGTTCCTCAGAGTTACATTGGACCTGTGGGAGGTGTTGGTGCCACCGACGGGGCCGTTCGGGAACTGTTTCGAGTTTTCACCCTCTAACGTCATGTTTTTCTTAACTGTAGAAATATTCATATTACTATCGTATTCTCAAACCGGGAGTCCCGCGGCTACGAGATAAGTTCCTACTAGTTACATTGGTCCCGTGGGAGGTGTTGGTGACACCCACTGGGACGTTCGGGGGCTGTTTCTAGTTTTCACCCTCTAACGTCATATTTTTAAGCCTAAGTCTAGAAATATGCAAATTATCATCGTATTCTCAAATCGGGAAACCTGCGGCTGTGGGATCAGTTCTACGAGTTACATTGGTCCCGTGGGAGGTGTTGGTGCCACCCACGGTGCCGTTAGAGAGTTGTTTCGAGTTCTCACCCTCTAACACCATGTTTTTAGCCTAAGTCTAAAAATATGCAAATTACCGTCGTATTCTCACACCGGGAGACCCGCGGCTGCGGGGTCAGTTTCTACGAGTTACATTGGACCCGTGGGAGGTGTTGGTGCCACCCAGAGGGCCGTTAGAGGGGTATTTCGAGTTTTCACCCTCTAACGCCATATTTTTAAGCCTAAGTCAAGAAATATGCAAATTATTGTCGAATTCCCAAACCGGGAGTCCCGCGGCTCTGGGGTCAGTTGTTACGAGTTACATTGGTCGCGTGGGAGGTGTTGGTGCCACCCACGGAGCCGTTCGGGGAATGTTTCAAGTTTGTACCCTTAAACGCCATGTTTTGCTTAAGTTTAGAAATATGAAAATTGTCGTCGTACTGTCAAACCGGGAGACCCGCGGCTGCGAGGCCAGTTCCTACGATTTACATTGGTCCCATGGGAGGTGTTGGTGCCACCCATGGGGCCGTTCGGGGGCTGTTTCGAGTTTTCACCCTCAAACGCCATGTTTTGGAGCCACCCACGGGGACGTTCGGGGGCAATTTCTAGTTCTCACCCTCTAACGCCATGTTTTTAAGCCTAAGTATAGAAACATGCAAATTACCATTGTACTATTAAACTGGGAGACCCGCGGTTGTGGGGTCAGTTCCTACGAGTTACATTGGTCCCGTGGGAGGTGTTGGTGCCACCCACGGTGCCGTTAGAGGGCTATTTCGAGTTCTCACCCTCTAACGCCATGTTTTTAAGCCTAAGTCTAAAAATATGCAAATTACCGTCGTATTATCACACCGGGAGACCCACGGCTGCGAGGTCAGTTCCTACGAGTTACATTGGTCCCGTGGGAGATATTGGTGCCACCCATGGGGACGTTCGGGGGATGTTTCTAGTTTCCACCCCCTAACGCCATGTTTTTAAACCTAAGTCTAGAAATATGCAAATTATCGTCGTATTCTCAAATCGGGAGCCCCGCGGCTGCGCGGTCAGTTCCTATGAGTTACATTGGTCCCGTGGGAGGTGTTGGTGCCACCCAGAGGGCCCTTAGAGGGCTGTTTCGAGTTTTCACCCTCTAACTCCATGTTTTTAAGCCTAAGTCAAGAAATATGGAAATTATTGTCGAATTCCCAAACCGGGAGTCCCGCGGCTCTGAGGTCAGTTGTTACGAGTTACATTGGTCCCGTGGGAGGTGTTGGTGCCACCCACAGAGCCGTTCGGGGACTGTTTCGAGTTTTCACCCTCTAACGCCATGTTTTTAAGCCTAAGTCTAGAAATATTCAAATTACCTTCGTATTCACAAACCGGGAGTCCGGCGGCTACGGGTTCTGTTCCTACGACTTACATTGGTCCCATGTGAGGTGTTGATGCCACCAACGAGGACGTTCGGTGGCTGTTTCTAGTTCTCACCCTATAACGCCTTGTTTTTAAGCCTAAGTCTAAAAATATGTAAATTACCATCGTATTCTCAAACCGGGAGTCCCGCGGCTGCGGGGTCAGTTCGTACGAGTTACATTGGTCCCGTGGGAGGCGTTGGTGCCACCCACGGGGCCGTTAGAGGGTTTTTTCGAGTTTTCACCCTCTAACGCCATGTTTTAAAGCCTAAGTCAAGAAATATGCAAATTATTGTCGTATTATCAAACCGGGAGTCCCGTGACTGTTGGGTTAGTTCCTATGGGTTGAATTGGTCCCGTGGGAGGTGTTGGTGCCACCCACGGGCCGTTCGGGGGCTATTTCGAGTTTTCACCCTCAAACGCCATGTTTTGGTGCCACCCATGGGGACGTTCGGGGGCTATTTCTAGTTCTCAACCTCTAACGTCATGTTTTTAAGCCAAAGTCTAGAAATATGCAAATTATCGTTGTACAGTCAAACCGGGAGACCCGCGGCTGTGGAGTGAATTCCTACGAGTTACATTGGTCCCGTGGGAGGTGTTGGTACCATCCACGATGCAGTAGAGGGATGTTTCGAGTTCTTATCCTCTAACGCCATGTTTTTAAGCCGAAGTCTTAAAATATGAAAATTATCGTCGTATTCTCAAACCGGGAGCCCGAGCCTGCGGGGTCAGTTCCTACGAGTTACATTGGTCCTGTGGGAGGTGTTGGTGCCACCCACGGGGCTGTTCGGGGACTGTTTCGAGTTTTTACCCTCTAACGCCATGTTTTGCTTAAGTGTAGAGATATTCAAATTACCATCGTATTCTCAAACCGGGAGTCCCACGGCTATGAGGTCATATCCTACGAGTTACATTGGTCCTGTGGGAGGTGTTGGTGCCACCCACGGGGACGTTCGAGGGATGTTTTCAGTTTTCACCCTCTAACATCATATTTTTAAACCTATGTCTAGAAATATGCAAATTACCGTCGTATTCTCAAATCGGGAGACCTGCGGCTATGGGGTCAGTTCCTACGAGTTACATAGGTCCCGTGGGAGGTGCTGGTGCCACCCATAGTGCCATTAGAGGGCCGTTTCGAGTTCACACCCTCTAACTCCATGTTTTTAGCCTAAGTCTAAAAATATGCAAATTACCGTTGTATTCTAACACTGGGAGACCAGCGGCTGCGGGGTCAGTTCCTACGAGTTACATTGGTCCCGTGGGAGGTGTTGGTGCCACACAGAGGGCCGTTAGAGGGCTGTTTCGAGTTTTCACCCTCTAACGCCATGTTTTTAAGCCTAAGTGAAGAAATATGCAAATTATTGTCAAATTCCCAAACCGGGAGTCCCGTGGCTCTGGGGTCAGTTGTTACGAGTTACATTGGTCGCGTGGGAGGTGTTGGTGCCACCCACGCAGCCGTTCGGGGACTGTTTCGAGTTTTCACCCTCTAACGCCACATTTTGCTTAAGTTTAGAAATATGCAAATTACGGTCGTACTATCAAATCGGGAGACCCGCGGCTGCGAGGTCTGTTCCTATGAGTTACATTGGTCCCGTGGGAGGTGTTGGTGCCACCCATGGGGCCGTTTCGGGACTGTTTCAAGTTTTCACCCTCTAACGCCATGTTTTTAAGCCTAAGTCTAGAAATATTCAAATTACCTTCGTATTCACAAACCGGGAGTCCGGCGGCTACGGGTTCTGTTCCTACGACTTACATTGGTCCCATGTGAGGTGTTGATGCCACCCACGAGGACGTTCGGTGGCTGTTTCTAGTTCTCACCCTCTAACGCCTTATTTTTAAGCCTAAGTCTAAAAATATGCAAATTACCGTCGTATTCTCAAACTGGGAGTCCCGCGGCTACGGGGTCAGTTCGTACGAGTTACATTGGTCCCGTGGGAGGCGTTGGTGCCACCCACGGGGCCGTTAGAGGGCTTTTTCGAGTTTTCACCGTCTAACGCCATGTTTTTAAGCCTAAGTCAAGAAATATGCAAATTATTGTCGTATTATCAAACCGGGAGTCCCGCGACTCTGGGGTTAGTTCTTATGGGTTGAATTGGTCCCGTGGGAGGTGTTGCTGCCATCCACGGGCCGTTCGGGGGCTGTTTCGAGTTTTTACCCTCAAACGCCATGTTTTGGTGCCACCCATGGGGACGTTCGGGGGCTATTTCTAGTTCTCAACCTCAAACGCCATGTTTTTAAGCCAAAGTCTAGAAATATGCAAATTACCGTTGTACAGTCAAACCGGGAGACCCGCGGCTGTGGAGTCAATTCCTACGAGTTACATTGGTCCCATGGGAGGTGTTAGTGCCATCCATGATGCAGTAGAGGGATGTTTTGAGTTCTTATCCTCCAACGCCGTGTTTTTAAACTGAAGTCTTAAAATATGCAAATTATCGTCGTATTCTCAAACCGGGAGACCGAGGCTGTGGGGTGAGTTCCTACGAGTTACATTGGTCCTGTGGGAGGTGTTGGTGCCACCCACGGGGCTGTTCGGGGACTGTTTCGAGTTTTTAGCCTCTAACGCCATGTTTTGCTTAAGTGTAGAGATATTCAAATTACCATCGTATTCTCAAACCGGGAGTCCCGCGGCTATGAGGTCAGTTCCTACGAGTTACATTGGTCCCGTGGCAAGTGTTGGTGCCACCCACGGGGACGTTCGGGGGCTGTTTTCAGTTTTCACCCTCTAACATCATATTTTTAAACCTAAGTCTAGAAATATGCAAATTACCGTCGTATTCTCAAATCGGGAGACCTGCGGCTATGGGGTCAGTTCCTACGAGTTACATTGGTCCCGTGGCAGGTGCTGGTGCCACCCATAGTGCCATTAGAGGGCCGTTTCGAGTTCACACCCTCTAACACCATGTTTTTAGCCTAAGTCTAAAAATATGCAAATTACCGTTGTATTCTAACACTGGGAGACCCGCGGCTGCGGGGTCTGTTCCTACGAGTTACATTGGTCCCGTGGGAGGTGTTGGTGCCACACAGAGGGCCGTTAGAGGGTTGTTTCGAGTTTTCACCCTCTAACGCCATGTTTTTAAGCCTAGGTGAAGAAATATGCAAATTATTGTCAAATTCCCAAACCGGGAGTCCCGTGGCTCTGGGGTCAGTTGTTACGAGTTACATTGGTCGCGTGGGAGGTGTTGGTCCACCCACGGAGCCGTTCGGGGACTGTTTCGAGTTTTCACCCTCTAATGCCATGTTTTGGTTAAGTTTAGAAATATGCAAATTACGGTCGTACTATCAAATCGGGAGACCCGCGGCTGCGAGGTCTGTCCCTATGAGTTACATTGGTCCCGTGGGAGGTGTTGGTGCCACCCATGGGGCCGTTCGGGGACTGTTTCGAGTTTTCACCCTCAAACGCCATGTTTTGGTGCCACCCACGGGGACGTTCGGGGGCTATTTGTTGTTCTCACCCTCTAACGCCATGTTTTTGAGCCTAAATCTAGAAACATGCAAATTACCATCGTACCATCAAATTGGGAGACCCGCGGCTGTGGAGTTTTTTCCTATGAGATACATTGGTCCCGTGGGAGGTGACGGTGCCACCCAGAGGGCGGTTTCGAGTTTTCACCCTCTAATGCCATGTTTTTAAGCCTAAGTCAAGAAATATGCAAATTATTGTCGAATTCCCAAACCGGGAGTCCCGCGGCTCTGGGGTCAGTTGTTACGAGTTACATTGGTTGCGAGGGAGGTGTTGGCGCCACCCATGGAGCCGTAGGGGACTGTTTCGAGTTTTCACCCTCTAACGCCATGTATTACTTAAATTTAGAAATATGCAAATTAACGTCGTACTGTCAAACTGTGAGACCCGCGGCTGCGAGGTCAGTTCCTACGAGTTACATTGGTCCCATGGGAGGTGTTGGTGCCACCCATGGGGCTGTTCGGGGGCTGTTTCGAGTTTTCACCCTCAAACGCCATGTTTTGGTGCCACCCACGGGGACGTTCGGGGGCTATTTTTAGTTCTCACCCTCTAACGCCATGTTTTTAAGCCTAAGTCTAGAAATATGCAAATTACCATCGTACTGTCAAATCGGGAGACCCGCGGCCATGGAGTCAGTTCCTATGAGTTACATTTGTCCCGTGGGAGGTGTTGGTGCCACCCACGATGCCGTTAGAGGGATGTTTCGAGTTCTCACCCTCTAAGGCCATGTTTTTAAGCCAAAGTCTTAAAATATGCAAATTATCATCGTATTCTCAAACCGGGAGCCCGAGGCTGTGGGGTCAGTTCCTACGAGTTACATTGGTCCCCTGGGAGGTGTTGGTGCCACCCACGGGGCCATTCGGGGGCTGTTTCGAGTTTTCACCCTCCAACATCATGTTTTTAGGCCTAACTCTAGAAATATGCAAATTACCGTCGTATTCTAAAACCGGGAGTCCCGCGGCTGCGGGGTCAATTCCTACGAGTTACATTTGTCCCGTGGGAGGTGTTGGTGCCACCCACAGGGCCGTTTGGGGTCTGTTTTGAGTTTTCACCCTCTAACGTCATTATTTTAATCCTAAGTCTAAAAATATGCAAATTACCTTCGTATTCTCAAACCAGGAGATCCGCGATTGTGGGGTCAGATCCTACGAGTTACATTGGTCCCGTGGGAGGTATTGGTGCCACCTACAGTGCCGTTAGACGGCTGTTTCTACTTCTCATCCTCTAACGCCATGTTTTTAAGCCTAAGTCTAGAAATATGCAAATTATGGTCGTATTCTCAAACCGGAGTCCCGCGACCGCGGGGTCAGTTCCTACGAGTTACATTGGTCCCGTTGGAGGTGTTGGTGTCACCCACGATGCCGTTAGACGGCTGTTTCTACTTCTCATCCTCTAACGCAATGTTTTTAAGCCTAAGTCTAGAAATATGCAAATTATGGTCTTATTCTCAAACCGGGAGACCCGCGGCCGTGGAGTCAGTTCCTACGAGTTACATTTGTCCCGTGGGAGGTGTTGGTGCCACCCACGATGCCGTTGGAGGGATGTTTCGAGTTCTCACCCTCAAACGCCATGTTTTTAAGCCAAAGTCTTAAAATATGCAAATTATCATCGTATTCTCAAACCGGGAGCCCGAGGCTGCGGGTCAGTTCCTACAAGTTACATTGGTCCCCTGGGAGGTATTGGTG
This sequence comes from Sambucus nigra, assembly GCA_949130495.1. Lineage (NCBI taxonomy): Eukaryota > Viridiplantae > Streptophyta > Magnoliopsida > Dipsacales > Adoxaceae > Sambucus > Sambucus nigra. The sequence goes on from OX422217.1 coordinate 269,825,673, forward strand.
CCACCCACGGGGTCGTTTGGGGGCGGTTTCGAGTTTTCACCCTCTAACGTCATGTTTTTAGGCCTAAGTCCAGAGATATGAAAATTACCGTCGTATTCTAAAACTGGGAGTCCCGCGGCTGCGGGGTCTGTTCCTACGAGTTACATTGGTCCCGTGGGAGGTGTTGTTGCCACCCACAAGGCCGTTTGGGGGCTGTTTTGAGTTTTCAACCTCTAACGTCATGTTTTTAAGCCTAAGTCTAAAAATATGCAAATTACCTTCGTATTCTCAAACCAGGAGATCCGCGATTGTGGGGTCAGATCCTACGAGTTACATTGGTCCCGTGGGAGGTGTTGGTGCCACCCACGGTGCCGTTAGACGGCTGTTTCGACTTCTCATCCTCTAATGCCATGTTTTTAAGCCTAAGTCTAGAAATATGCAAATTATGGTCGTATTCTCAAACCGGGAGTCCCGCGACCGCGGGGTCAGTTCCTACGAGTTGCATTGGTCCCGTGGGAGGTGTTGGTGCCACCCATGGGGCCGTTCGGGGGATGTTTCGAGTTTTCACCCTCAAATGCCATGTTTTGGTACCACTCTCGGGGACGTTCGGGGGCTATTTCTAGTTCTCACCCTCTAACGCCATGTTTTTAAGCCTAAGTCAAGAAATATGCAAATTACCATCGTACAGTCAAATCGGGAGACCCGCGGCTCTAGAGTCAGTTCCTTCGAGTTACATTGGTCTCGTGGGAGGTGTTGGTGCCACCCACGATTCCTTTAGAGGGATGTTTCGAGTTCTCACCCTCTAACGCCATGTTTTTAAGCCAAAGTCCTAAAATATGCAAATTATCGTTGTATTCTCAAACCGGGAGCCCGAGGCTGCGGGGTCAGTTCCTACGAGTTACATTGGTCCCCTGGGAGGTGTTGGTGCCACCCACGGGGCCGTTCGGGGGCTGTTTCGAGCTTTCACCCTCTAACGTCATGTTTTTAAGCCTAAGTCTAGAAATATGCAAATTACCGTCGTATTCTCAAACCGGGAGTCCCGCGGTTGCGGGTTCAGTTTCTACGAGTTACATTGGTCCCGTGGGAGGTGTTGGTGCCACCCACGGGGCCGTTTGGGGGCTGTTTCGAGTTTTCACCCTCTAACGTCATGTTTTTAAGCCTAAATCTAAAAATATGCAAATTATCTTCGTATTCTGAAACTGGGAGATCCGCGACTGTGGGGTCAGCTCCTATGAGTTACATTGGTCCCGTGGGTGGTGTTGGTGCCAACCACGGTGCCGTTAGAGGGTTGTTTCTACTTCTCACCCTCTAACGCCATGTTTTTAAGCCTAAGTCTAGAAATATACAAATTATCGTCGTATTCTCAAACCGGGAGTCCCGCGGCTGCGGGGTCAGTTCCTACGAGTTGCATTGGTCCCGTGGAAGGTGTTGGTGCCACGCACGGGGACGCTCGGGGGCTGTTTTTAGTTCTCACCCTCTAACGCCATGTTTTTAAGCCTAAGTCTAGAAATATGCAAATTACCTTCGTATTCACAAACAGGGAGTTTCGCGGCTGCGGGTTCAGTTCCAATGACTTAGATTGGTCCCGTGTGAGGTGTTAATGCCACCCACGAGGACGTTCGGAGGCTGTTTCTAGATCTCACCCTCTAACGCCTTGTTTTTAAGCCTAAGTCTAAAAATATGCAAATTACCTTCGTATTCTCACACAACGAGTCTCGCGGCTGCGGGGTCAGTTCCTACGAGTTACATTGGTCCCGTGGGAGGTGTTGGTGCCACCCACGGGGCCGTTAGAGGGCTTTTTCAAGTTTTCACCCTCTAACGCCATGTTTTTAAGCCTAAGTCAAGAATTATGCAAATTATTGCCGTATTCTCGAACCGGGAGTCCCGCGGCTGTGGGGTCAGTTCCTACGAGTTGTATTGGTCCCGAGGGAGGTGTTGTTGCCACCCACGGGGCCATTCGGGGGCTGTTTCGAATTTTCACCCTCAAACGACATGTTTAGGTGCCACCCACGGGGAAGTTCGGGGGCTATTTCTAGTTCTCACCCTCTAACGTCATGTTTTTTAGCCTAAGTATAGAAATATGCAAATTTCCGTCATACTCTCAATCCGGGAGACCCGCGATTGTGGGGTCAGTTCCTACGAGATACATTGATCCCGTGGGAGGTGTTGGTGCCACCCACGGTGCCGTTAGAGGGCTATTTCGAGTTCTCACCCTAACGCCATGATTTTTAAGCCTAAGTCTAAAAATATGCAAATTACCATCTTATGCTGAAACCGGGAGTCCCTCAGCTGCGGGGTCAGTTCCTACGAGTTATATTGGTCCCGTGGGAGGTGTTGGTGCCACCCATGGGGATGTTCGGGGGCTGTTTCTAGTTCTCACCCTCTAACGCCATGTTTATAAGCCTAAGTCTAGAAATATGCAAATTATCATCGTATTCTCAAACCGGGAGTCGCACGGCTTTGGGGTCAGTTCCGACGAGTTACATTGATCCCGTGGGAGGTGTTGGTGCCACCCACGGGGCCGTTCGAGGGATGTTTTGAGTTTTCACCCTCTAACGCCCTGTTTTGCTTAAGTCTAGAAATATGTAAATTACAGTCATATTTTCAAACTCGGAGTCCCGCGGTTATGGTGTTAGTTCTTACGAGTTATGTTGGTCCCGTGGGAGGAGTTGGTGCCACCCACGGGGACGTTCGGGGGCTGTTTCGAGTTTTCAACCTCTAACGTCATTTTTTTAAACCCAAATCTGGAAATATTGAAATTACCGTCGTACTCTCAAACCGGGAGACCCGCGGCTGTGCGTCAGTTCCTACTAGTTACATTGGTCCCGTGGGAGGTGTTGGTGTCACGCACGGGGACGTTCGGGGCCTGTTTCTAGTTCTCACCCTCTAACGCCTTGTTTTTAAGCCTAAATCAAAAAATATGCAAATTACCGTCGTATTCTCAAACCGGGAGCCCTGGAGTTGCGGGGTCAGTTCCTACGAGTTACATTGGTCACGTGGGAGGTGTTGGTGCCACCCACTGGTCCGTTAGAGGGATTTTTCGAGTTTTCACCCTCTAACGCCATGTTTTTAAGCCTAAGTCAAGAAATATGACAATTATTGTCGTATTCTTAAACCGGGAGTCCCGCGGCTGTGGGGTCAGTTCCTACGAGTTGCATTGGTCCCGTGGGAGGTGTTGGTGCCACCCATGGGGCCGTTCGGGGGCTGTTTCGAGTTTTCACCCTCAAACTCCATGTTTTGGTGCCACACACCGGGACGTTCGGGGGCTATTTCTAGTTCTCACCCTCTAACGCCATGTTTTTAAGCCTAAGTCTAGAAATATGCAAATTACCATCGTACTGTCAAACTGGGAGACCCGCGGCTGTGGAGTTAGTTCCTACGGGTTACATTGGTCCCGTGGGAGGTGTTGGTGCCACCCACGATGCCGTTAGAGGGATGTTTCGAGTTCTCACCCTCTAACGCCATGTTTTTAAGCCGAAGTCTAAAAATATGAAATTTACCGTCGTATTCTCACACTGGGAGACCCGCGACTGCGGGGTCAGTTCCTACGAGTTACATTGGTCCCGTGGGAGGTGTTGGTGCCACCCATGGGGACGTTCGAGGGCTATTTCTAGTTCTCACCCTCTAACACCATGTTTTGTCTAAGTCTAGAAATATGCAAATTACCGTCGTATTCTCAAACCGGGAGTCCCGCGGCTACGGGGTCAGTTCGTACGAGTTACATTGGTCCCGTGGGAGGTGTTGGTGCCACCCATGGGGACGTTCGGGGGATGTTTCTGGTTCTTACCCTCTAACGCCATGTTTTGCTTAAGTCTAGAAATATGCAAATTACCGTTGTATTCTCAAACCGGGAGTCCCGCGGCTACGGGGTCAGTTCGTACGAGTTACATTGGTCTCGTGGGAGGTGTTGGTACCACCCACGGGGATGTTCGGGGGCTGTTTCTAGTTCTCACCCTCTAACGCCATGTTTTTAATCCTAAGTCTAGAAATATGAAAATTATCGTCGTATTCTCAAATCGAAAGTCCCGCAGCTGCGCGGTAATTTCCTATGAGTTACATTGGACCCGTGGGAGGTGTTGGTGCCACCCTGAGGGCCGTTAGATGGTTGTTTCAAGTTTTCATCCTCTAACGCCATGTTTTTAAGCCTAAGTCAAGAAATATGCAAATTATTGTCGAATTCCCAAACCGGGAGTCCCGCTGTTCTGGGGTCAGTTCTTACGAGTTACATTGGTCGCGTGGGAGGTGTTGGTGCCACCCACGGAGCCGTTCGGGGACTGTTTCGAGTTTTCACCCTCTAATGCCATATTTTGCTTAAGTTTAGAAATTTGCAAATTACTGTCGTACTGTCAAACCGGGAGACCCGCGGCTGCGAGGTCAGTTCCTACGAGTTACACTGGTCTCGTGGGAGGTGTTGGTGCCACCAATGGGGCCGTTCGGGGGCTGTTTTAATTTTTCACCCTCTAACGCCATGTTTTGCTTAAGTCTAGAAATATGCAAATTACAGTCGTATTTTCAAACCCGGAGTCCCACGGTTGTGGTGTTAGTTCCTACAAGTTACGTTGGTCCCGTGGGAGGTGTTGGTGCCACCCACTGGGCCGTTAGAGGGCTTTTTCGAGTTTTCACCCTCTAACGCCATGTTTTTAAGCCTAAGTCAAGAGATATGCAAATTATTGTCGAATTCCCAAAATGGGAGTCCCGCTGCTCTAGGGTTAGTTGTTACGAGTTACATTGGTCGCGTGGCAGGTGTTGGTGCCACCCACGGAGCCGTTCGGGGACTGTTTCGAGTTTTCACCCTCTAATGCCATGTTTTGATTAAGTTTAGAAATTTGCAAATCACTGTCGTACGGTCAAATCGGGAGACCCTTGACAGCGAGGTCAGTCCCTACGAGTTACATTGGTCTCGTGGGAGGTGTTGGCGCCACCCATGGTGCCGTTCGGGGGCTGTTTTGATTTTTCACCCTCTAACGCCATGTTTTGCTTAAGTCTAGAAATATGCAAATTACAGTCATATTGTCAAACCCGGAGTCCCGCGGTTGTGGTGTTAGTTCCTACGAGTTACGTTGGTCCCATGGGAGGAGTTGGTGCCACCCATGGGGACGTTCAGGGGCTGTTTCGAGTTTTCACCCTCTAACGTCATGTTTTTAAACCTAAATCTGGAAATATTCAAATTACCGTCGTACTCTCAAACCGGGAGACCCGCGGCTGTGGCGTCAGTTCCTACTAGTTACATTGGTCCCGTGGGAGGTGTTGGTGTCACGCACGGGGACGTTCGGGGCGTGTTTCTAGTTCTCACCCTCTAACGCCTTGTTTTTAAGCCTAAGTTTAAAAATACGCAAATTACCGTCGTATTCTCGAACCGGGAGCCCTGGAGTTGCGGGGTCAGTTCCTACGAGTTACATTGGTCCTGTGGGAGGTGTTGGTGCCACCCACTGGGCCGTTAGAGGGCTTTTTTGAGTTTTCACCCTCAAACGCCATGTTTTTAAGCCTAAGTCAACAAATATGCAAATTATTGTCGTATTCTCAAACCGGGAGTCCCGCGGATGTGGGGTCAGTTCCTACGAGTTGCATTGGTCCCGTGGGAGGTGTTGGTGCCACCCATGGAGCCGTTCAGGGGCTGTTTCGATTTTTCACCCTCAAACTCCATGTTTTGGTGCCACACACCGGGACGTTCGGGGGATATTTCTAGTTCTCAACCTCTAACGCCATATTTTTAAGCCTAAGTCTAGAAATATGCAAAATACCATCGTGTTGTCCAACCGGGAGACCCGCGGCTGTGGAGTTAGTTCCTACGGGTTACATTGGTCCCATGGGAGGTGTTGGTGCCACCCACGATGCCGTTAGAGGGATGTTTCGAGTTCTCACCCTCTAACGCCATGTTTTTAAGCCAAAGTCTAAAAATATGAAAATTACCGTCGTATTCTCACACTGGGAGACCCGCGACTGCGGGGTCAGTTCCTACGAGTTACATTGGTCCCGTGGGAGGTGTTGGTGCCACCCATGGGGACGTTCGGGGGCTGTTTCTAGTTCTCACCCTCTAACGCCATTTTTTGCTTATGTCTAGAAATATGCAAATTACCGTCGTATTCTCAAACCGGGAGTCTCGCGGCTACGGGGTCAGTTCGTACGAGTTACATTGGTCTCGTGGGAGGTGTTGGTGCCACCCACGGGGATGTTCGGGGGCTGTTTCTAGTTCTCACCCTCTAAAGCCATGTTTTTAAGCCTAAGTCTAGAAATATGCAAATTATCGACGTATTCTCAAATCGGAAGTCCCGCAGCTGTGCGGTAAGTTCCTATGAGTTACATTGAACCCGTGGGAGGTGTTGGTGCCACCCTGAGGGCCGTTAGAGGGTTGTTTCAAGTTTTCATCCTCTAACGCCATGTTTTTAAGCCTAAGTCAATAAATATGCAAATTATTGTCGAATTCCCAAACCGGGAGTCCCGCTGCACTGGGGTCAGTTCTTACGATTTACATTGGTCGCGTGGGAGGTGTTGGTGCCACCCACGGAGACGTTCGGGGACTGTTTTGAGTTTTCACCCTCTAATGCCATATTTTGCTTAAGTTTAGAAATTTGCAAATTACTGTCGTACTGTCAAACCGGGTGACCCGCGGCTGCGAGGTCAGTTCCTACGAGTTACACTGGTCTCGTGGGAGGTGTTGGTGCCACCCATGGGGCCGTTCGGGGGCTGTTTTGATTTTTCATCCTCTAACGCCATGTTTTGCTTAAGTCTAGAAATATGCAAATTACAGTCGTATTTTCATACCCGGAGTCCCGCGGTTGTGGTGTTAGTTCCAACGAGTTACGTTGGTCCCATGGGAATAGTTGGTGCCACCCACGGGGACGTTCGGGGGCTGTTTCGAGTTTTCACCCTCTAACGTCATATTTTTAAACCTAAATCTGGAAATATTCAAATTACCGTCGTACTCTCAAACCGAGAGACCCGCGGCTATGGGGTCAGTTCCTACGAGTTACATTTGTCCCGTGTGAGGTGTTGGTGCCACCCACGGGGACGTTTGGGGGTTGTTTCTAGTTCTCACCCTCTATCGTCATATTTTCAAGCCTAAGTCTAGAAATATGCAAATTACCGTCGTATTCTAAAATCGGGAGACCCGCGGCTGTGGGGTCAGTTCTTACGAGTTACATTGGTCCCGTGGGAGGTGTTGGTGCCACCCACGGTGCCGTTAGAGGGTGGTTTCGAGTTCTCACCCTCTAACGCCATGTTTTTCAGCCTAAGTCCAAAAATATGAAAATTACCGTCGTATTCTCACACCGGGAGACCCGCGGCTGCGGGGTCAGTTCCTACGAGTTACGTTGGTCCCGTGGGAGGTGTTGCTGCCACCCATGGGGACGTTCGGGGGTTGTTTCTAGTTCTCACCCTCTAACGTCATATTTTGCTTAAGTCTAGAAATATGCAAATTACGGTCGTATTCTCAAACCGGGAGTCCCGCGGCTGCGGGGTCAGTTCCTACGAGTTACATTGGTCCCGTGGGAGGTGTTGGTGCCACCCACGGGGATGTTCGGGGGATGTTTCTAGTTCTCACCCTCTAACGCCATGGTTTTAAGCCTAAGTCTAGAAATATGCAAATTATCATCGTATTCTCAAATCGGGAGTCCCGCAGCTGCGCGGTCAGTATCTATGAGTTACATTGAACCCGTGGGAGGTGTTGATGCCACCCTGAGGGCCGTTAGAGGGTTGTTTCGAGTTTTCATCCTCTAACGCCATGTTTTTAACCCTAAGTCAAGAAATATGCAAATTATTGTTGAATTGCCAAACTGGGAGTCCCTCTGCTCTGGGGTCAGTTGTTACGAGCTACATTGGTCCCGTGGCAGGTGTTGGTGCCACCCATGGAACCGTTCGGGGACTGTTTCGAGTTTTCACCCTCTAACGCAATGTTTTCTTAAGTTTAGATTTTTGCAAATTACTGTCGCACTATCAAACCGGGAGACCCGCGGCTACGAGGTCAGTTCCTACGAGTTACAATTGTCCCGTGGGAGGTCTTGGTGCCACCCATGGGGCCGTTCGGGGGATGTTTTGATTTTTCACCCTCTAACGCCATGTTTTGCTTAAGTCTAGAAATATGCAAATTACAGTCGTATTTTCAAATCGGGACTCCCGTAGTTGTGGGGTTAGTTCCTACGATTTACGTTGGTCCCGTGGGAGGATTTGGTGCCACCCACGGGGACTTTGGAGGGCTGTTTCGAGTTTTCACTCTCTAACGTCATGTTTTTAAACCTAAGTCTGGAAATCTGAAAATTACCGTCGTATTCTCAAACCGGGAGTCCCGCAGCTGCAAGGTCAGTCCTACGAGTTACATTGGCCCTGTGGGAGGTGTTGGTGCCACCCACGGGGTCATTTTTCGAGTTTTCACCCTCTAACGCCATGTTTTTAAGCCCAAGTCTACAAATATGCAAATTATTATCGATTTCTCAAACCGCGAGTCCCGCAGCTCTGGGCTCAGTTCCGACGAGTTACATTGGTCCCGTGGGAGGTGTTGGTGTCACCCACGGGGCCGTTAGAGAGTTGTTTTCAGTTTTCACCCTCTAACACCATGTTTTTAAGCCTAAGTCTATAAATATGCTAATTAATGTCGAATTCTCAAACCGGGAGTCCAGCGGCTCTGGGGTCAGTTCCTACGAGTTACATTGGTCCCTTGGGAGGTGTTGGTACCACCCACGGGGACGTTTGGGGACTGTTTCGAGTTTTCACCCTCTAACGTCATATTTTTAAGCTTAAGTCTAGAAATATGCAAATTACCGTCATATTCTCAAATCGGGAGACCTGCGGCTGCGGGGTCAGTTCCTACGAGTTACATTGGTCCCGTGGGAGGTGTTGGTGCCACCCACGGTGCCGTTAGAGGGTTGTTTCGAGTTCTCACCCTAACGCCATGTTTTAAGTCTAAGTCTAAAAATTTGCAAATTACCATCGTATGGTCAAACCGGGAGTTCCGCAGCTGCGGGGTCAGTTCCTACGAGTTATATTGGTCCCGTGGGAGGTGTTTGTGCTACCATCGGGGACGTTCGGGGCCTGTTTCTAGTTCTCACCCTCTAACGTCATGTTTTGCTTAAGTATAGAAATATGAAAATTTCCGTCATATTCTGAAACCGGGTGTCCCGCGGTAGTAGGGTCAATTCCTACAAGTTACATTGGTCCCGTGGGAGGTGTTGGGGCCACCCACGGGGACGTTCGGGAGCTATTTCTAGTTCTCACCTTTTAATGCCATTCTTTTAAGCCTAAGTTCAGAAATGTGCAATTTATCATCGTATTCTCAAACTGGGGGTCCCGCTGCTGCGCGATCAGTTTCTACGAGTTACATTGGTCCTGTGGGAGGTGTTGGTGCCACCCACGGGGCCATTCGGGGATTGTTTCGTGTTTTCACCCTCTAAAGCCATGTTTTTCTTAAGTGCAGAAATATTCAAATTGCCGTCGTATTCTCAAATTGGGAGACCCGCGGCTGTGGGGTTAGTTCCTACGAGCTACATTGGTCCCATGGGAGGTGTTGGTGCCACCCACGGGGACGTTCGGGGGCTGTTTCTAGTTCTCACCCTCTAACGTCATATTTTTAAGCCTAAGTCTAGAAATATGCAAATTACCGTCATATTCTCAAATCGGGAGACCCGCGGCTGCGGGGTTAGTTCCTACGAGTTACATTGGTCCCATGGGAGGTGTTGGTGCCACCCACGGGGGCGTTAGAGGGTTGTTTCGAGTGTTCACCCCCTAACACAATGTTTTTAAGCCTAAGTCTAGAAATATGCAAATTATTGTCAAATTCTAAAACCGGCAGTCCCGCGGCTCTGGGGTCAGTTCCTACGAGTTACATTGGTCCCGTGGGAGGTGTTGGTGCAACCCACGGGGCCGTTTGGGAGCTGTTTCGAATTTTCACCCTCTAACGCCATGTTCTTAACATTAAGTCAAGAAATATGCAAATTATCGTCGAATTCTCAAACCGGTAGTCCCGCGGCTCTGGGGTCAATTGCTACGAGTTACATTGGTCCCGTGGGAGGTGTTGGTGACACCCATGGGGCCGTTCAGGGGTTGTTTTGAGTTTTCACCTTCTAATGTCATGTTTTTAAGCCTAAGTCTAGAAATATGCAAATTACCATCGTATTCTCAAACTGAGAGACCCGCGGCTGTGGGGTTAGTTCGTACGAGTTGCATTGGTTCCGTGGGAGGTGTTGGTGCCACCCATGGGGCCGTTCGGGGGCTGTTTCGAGTTTTCACCCTCAAACTCCATGTTTTGGTGCCACCCACGGGGACGTTCGGGGTCTATTTATAGTTCTCACCCTCTAACGCCATGTTTTTAAGCCTAAGTCTAGAAATATGCAAATGACCGTCGTACTGTCAAACCGAGAGACCCACGGCTGTGGAGTTAGTTCCTACGAGTTACATTGGTCCCGTGGGAGGTGTTGGTGCCACCCACGATGCCGTTATTGGGATGTTTCGAGTTCTCACCCTCTAACGCCATGTTTTTAAGCCGAAGTCTTAAAATATGCAAATTATCGTCGTATTTTCAAACCGAGAGCCCGAGGTTGCGTAGTCAGTTTCTACGAGTTACATTGGTCCTGTGGGAGGTGTTGGTGCCACCCACGGGGCCATTCGGGGATTGTTTCGTGTTTTCACCCTCTAAAGCCATGTTTTTCTTAAGTGCAGAAATATTCAAATTGCCGTCGTATTCTCAAACCGGGAGTCCCGCGGCTGCGGGGTCAGTTCCTACGAGTTACATTGGTCCCATGTGAGGTGTTGGTGCCACCCACGGGGACGTTCGGGGGCTGTTTCTAGTTATCACCCTCTAACGTCATATTTTTAAGCCTAGGTCTAGAAATATGCAAATTACCGTCATATTCTCAAATCGGGAGACCCGCGGCTGCGGGGTCAGTTCCTACGAGTTACATTGGTCCCATGGGAGGTGTTGGTGCCACCCACGGGGGCGTTAGAGGGTTGTTTCGAGTGTTCACTCCCTAACGCAATGTTTTTAAGCCTAAGTCTAGAAATATGCAAATTATTGTCAAATTCTAAAACCGGCAGTCCCGCGGCTCGGGGGTCAGTTCCTACGAGTTACATTGGTCCCGTGGGAGGTGTTGGTGCAACCCACGGGGCCGTTTGGGAGCTGTTTCGAATTTTCACCCTCTAACGTCATGTTTTTAAGCCTAAGTCTATAAATATGCAAATTACCGTCGTATTCTCAAACCGGAAGACCCACGGCTGTGGGGTCAATTCCTATGAGTTACATTGGTCCCGTGGGAGGTGTTGGTGCCACCCATTGGACCGTTCGGGGGCTGTTTGGAGTTTTCACCCTCAAACACCAAGTTTTGCCTAAGTCTAGAAATATGAAAATTACCGTCGTATTCTCAAACTCGGAGTCCCGCAGCTGCAGGGTCAGTTCCTACGAGTTACATTGGGCCCGTGGGAGGTGTTGGTGCCACCCATGGGGCCGTTTTTCGAGTTTTCACCCTCTAATGCCATGTTTTTAAGCCCAAGTCTAGAAATATGCAAATTATTATCAAATTCTCAAACCACGAGTCCCGCAGCTCTGGGCTCAGTTCCAACGAGTTACATTGGTCCCTGGGAGGTGTTGGTGCCACCCACGGGGCCGTTAGAGAGTTGTTTTCAGTTTTCACCCTCTAACGCCATGTTTTTAAGCCTAAGTCTAGAAATATGCTAATTAATGTCGAATTCTCAAACCGGGAGTCCAGCGGCTCAGGGGTCAGTTCCTATGAGTTACATTGGTCCCGTGGGAGGGGTTGGTGCCACCCACGGGACGTTTGGGGACTGTTTCGTGTTTTCGCCCTCTAACGTCATGTTTTTTAGCCTAAGTATAGAAATATGCAAATTACCGTCATAATCTCAAACCGGGAGACCCGCGACTGTGTGGTCAGTTCCAACGAGTTACATTGGTCCCGTGGGAGGTGTTGGTGCCAACCACGGTGTCGTTAGAGGGCTGTTTCGAGTTCTCACCCTAACGCCATGTTTTTAAGTCTAAGTCTAAAATGTTCAAATTACCGTCGTATGCTCAAACCGGGAGTCTCGCAGCTGCGAGGTCAGTTCCTACGAGTTATATTGGTCCCGTGGGAGGTGTTGGTGCCACCCACGGGGATGTTCGGGGGCTATTTATAGTTCTCACCCTCTAACGCCATGTTTTTAAGCCTAAGTATAGAAATATGCAAATTTCCGTCATATTCTCAAACCAGGAGTCCCGCGGTAGCAGGGTCAATTCCTAAAAATTACATTGGTCTCATGGAAGGTGTTGGTGCCACCCACGGGGACGTTCGGGGGCTATTTCTAGTTCTCACTTTTTAATGCCACTCTTTTAAGCCTAAGTCCATAAATATGCAAATTATCATCGTATTCTCAAACTGGCAGTCCCGCTGCTGCGCGGTCAGTTCCTATGAGTTACATTGGTCCCGTGGGAGGAGTTGGTTTCACCCACGGGGCCGTTCGGGGGCTGTTTTAAGTTTTCACCCTCTAACGCCATGTTTTGCTTAAGTCTAGAAATATACAAATTACCGTCGTATTCTCAAATTAGGAGACCCGCGGCTGTGGGGTCAGTTCCTACGAGCTACATTGGTCCCATGGGAGGTGTTGGAGCCACCCACGGGGCCGTTCGGGGGCTGTTTCGAGTTTTCACCCTCTAACGCCATGTTCTTAATATTAAGTCAAGAAATATGCAAATTATCGTCGAATTCTCAAACTGGTAGTTTGCGACTCTGGGGTCAATTGCTAAGAGTTACATTGGTCCTGTGGGAGGTGTTGGTGACACCCATGGGGCCGTTCGGGGGTTGTTTCAAATTTTCACCCTGTAATATCATGTTTTTAAGCCTAAGTCTAGAAATATACAAATTACCATCGTATTCTCAAACTGAGAGACCCGAGGCTGTGGGGTCAGTTCCTACGAGTTGCATTGGTCCCGTGGGAGGTGTTGGTGCCACCCATGGGGCCGTTCGGGGGCTGTTTCGAGTTTTCACCCTCAAACTCCATGTTTTGGTGCCACCCACGAGGACGTTCGGGGTCTATTTATAGTTCTCATCCTCTAACGCCATGTTTTTAAGCCTAAGTCTAGAAATATTCAAATTACCGTCGTACTGTCAAACCGGGAGACCCACGGCTGTTGAGTTAGTTCCTACGAGTTACATTGGTCCTGTGGGAGGTGATGGTGCCACCCATGATGCCGTTAGAGGGATGTTTCGAGTTCTCACCCTCTAACGCCATGTTTTTAAGCCGAAATCTTAAAATATGCAAATTATCGTCGTATTTTCAAACTGGGAGCCCGAGGCTGCGTAGTCAGTTCCTACGAGTTACATTGGTCCTGTGGGAGGTGTTGGTGCCACCCACGGGGCCGTTCGGGGATTGTTTCGAGTTTTCACCCTCTAATGCCATGCTTTTCTTAAGTGTAAAAATATTCAAATTACCGTCGTATTCTCAAACCGGGTGTCCCGCGGCTGCGGGGTCAGTTCCTACGAGTTGCATTGGTCCCATGTGAGGTGTTGGTGCCACCCACGGGGACGTTCCGGGGCTATTTCTAGTTCTCACCCTCTAACATCATATTTTTAAGCCTAACTCTAGAAATATGCAAATTACCGTCATATTCTCAAATCGGGAGACCCGCGGCTGTGTGGTCAGTTCCTACGAGTTACATTGGTCCCGTGGGAGGTGTTGGTGCCACCCACGGTGCCGTTAGAGGGCTGTTTCGAGTTCTCACCCTCTAACGCCATATTTTTAAGCCTAAGTCTAAAAATATGAAAATTACCATCGTATTCTCACACCGGGAGCCCGAGGCTGCGTAGTCAGTTCCTACGAGTTACATTGGTCCCGTGGGAGGTCTTGGTGCCACCCATAGGGACATTCGGGGGCTATTTCTAGTTCTCACCCTCTAACGCCATGTTTTGCTTAAGTCTAGAAATATGCAAATTACCGTCGTATTCTCAAACCGGGAGTCCCGCGGCTGCGAGGTCAGTTCCCACGAGTTACATTGGTCCCGTGGGAGGTGTTGGTGCCACCCACGGGGATGTTCGGGGGCTATTTCTAGTTCTCACCCTCTAACGCCATGTTTTTAAGCCTAAGTATAGAAATATGCAAATTATCGTCGTATTCTCAAATCGGGAGTCCCGCGGCTGCGCGGTCAGTTACTATGAGTTACATTGAACCCGTGGGAGGTGTTGGTGCCACCCAGAGGGCCGTTTGAGGGTTGTTTCGAGTTTTCATCCTCTAACGCCATATTTTTAAGCCTAAGTAAAGAAATATGCAAATTATTGTCGAATCCCCAAAATGGGAGTCCCGCTGCTCTAGGGTCAGTTGTTACGAGTTACATTGGTCGCGTGGGAGGTGTTGGTGCCACCCACGGAGCCGTTCGCGGACTGTTTTGAGTTTTCACCCTCTAACGCCATGTTTTGCTTAAGTTTAAAAATATGAAAAATACTGTCGTACTATCAAACCGGGAGACCCGCGGCTGCGAGGTCAGTTCCTACGAGTTACATTGGTCCCGTGGGAGGTGTTGGTGCCACCCAAGGGGCCGTTCGGGGGCGGTTTCGATTTTTCACCCTCTAACGACTTGTTTTCCTTAAGTCAAGAAATATGCAAATTACAGTCGTATTTTCAAACCGGGAGTCCTGCGGTTGTGGGGTTAGTTCCTACGAGTTACGTTGGTCCCGTGGGAGGAGTTGTTGCCAACCACGGGGACGTTCGGGGGATGTTTCGAGTTTTCACCCTCTAACGTTATGTTTTTAAACCTAAGTCTGGAAATATTCAAATTACCATCGTACTCTCAAACCGGGAGACCCGCGGCTATGCGGTCAGTTCCTACGAGTTACATTGGTCCCGTGGGAGGTGTTGGTTCCACGCACGGGGACGTTCGGGGGATTTTTCTAGTTCTCACCCTCTAACACCATGTTTTTAAGCTTAAGTCTAGAAATAGGCAAATTATCTTCGTATTCTGAAATTGGGAGTCCCGCGGCTGCGGGGTCAGTTGCTACGAGTTACATTGGTCCCATGGGAGGTGTTGGTGCCACCCACAGGGACGTTAGAGGGTTGTTTCGAGTGTTCACCCCCTAACGCAATGTTTTTAATCCTAAGTCTAGAAATATGCAAATTATTGTCAAATTCTAAAATCGGTAGTCCCGCGGCTCTGGGGTCAGTTCCTACGAGTTACATTGGTCCCGTGGGAGGTCTTGGTGCAACCCACGGGGCCGTTTGGTAGCTATTTCGAATTTTCACCCTCTAACGTCATGTTTTTAAGCCTAAGTCTAAAAATATGCAAATTACCGTCGTATTCTCAAACCGGGAGACCCACGGCTGTGGGGTCAATTCCTATGAGTTACATTGGTCCCGTGGGAGGTGTTGGTGCCACCCCTAGGACCGTTCGGGGGCTATTTTGAGTTTTCACCCTCTAACACCAAGTTTTGCCTAACTCTAGAAATTTGCAAATTACCGTCGTATTCTCAAACCGGGAGTCCCGCGGCTGCAGGGTCAGTTCCTACGAGTTACATTGGTCCCGTGGGAGGTATTGGTTCCACCCACGGCGCCGTTTTTCGAGTTTTCACCCTCTAACGCCATGTTTTTAAGCCTAAGTCTAGAAATATGCAAATTATTATCAAATTCTCAAACCGCGAGTCCTGCAGCTCTGGGCTCAGTTCCAACGAGTTACATTTGTCCCGTGGGAGGTGTTGGTGCCACCCACGGGGTCGTTAGAGAGTTATTTTCAGTTTTCACCCTTTAACGCCATGTTTTTAAGCCTAGGTCTAGAAATATGCTAATCATTGTCGAATTCTCAAACCGGGAGTCCCGTGGCTCTGGGGTCAGTTCCTACGAGTTACATTTGTCCCGTGGGAGGTGTTGGTGCCACCCACGGGGACGTTTGGGGACTGTTTGGAGTTTTCACCCTCTAACGTCAGGTTTTTTAGCCTAAGTATAGAAATATGCAAATTACCGTCATACTCTCAAACCAGGAGAACCGCGACTGTGGGGTCAGTTCCTACGAGTTACATTGGTCCCGTGGGAGGTGTTGGTGCCACCCACGGTGCCGTTAGAGGGCTATTTAGAGTTCTCACCCTAACGCCATGTTTTTAACCTAAGTCTAAAAATATGCGAATTACCATCGTATGCTCAAACCGGGAGTCCCGCAGCTGCGGGGTCAGTTCCTACGAGTTATATTGGTCCCGTGGGTGGTGTTTGTGCTACCATCGGGGTCGTTCGGGGGTTGTTTCTATTTTTCACCCTCTAACGCCATGTTTTTCTTAAGTATAGAAATATGCAAATTTCTGTCATATTCTCAAACCGGGAGTCCCGCGGTAGCGGGGTCAATTCCTACAAGTTACATTGGTCCCGTGGGAGGTGTTGGTGCCACCCACGGGGACGTTCGGGGGCTATTTCTAGTTCTCACCTTTTAACGCCATGTTTTTAAGCCTAAGTCCAGAAATGTGCAAATTATCGTCGTATTCTCAAATTAGGAGTCCCGCGACTGCGCGGTCAGTTCCTATGAGTTACATTGGTCCCGTGGGAGGTGCTGGTGCCACCCACGGGGCCGTTAGAGGGTTGTTTCGAGTTTTCACTCTCTAACGCCATGTTTTTAAGCCTAAGTCAAGAAATATATAAATTATTGTTGGAATACTCAAACCGGGAGTCCTGCGGCTCTGGGGTCAGTTCTTACGAGTTACATTGGTCCCATGGGAGGTGTTGGTGCCACCCACGGACCGTTCGGGGGCGGTTTCAAGTTTTCACCCTCTAACGCCATGTTTTGCTTAAGTCTAGAAATATACAAATTACCGTCGTACTTTCAAACCGGGAGACCCGCGGCTACGGGGTCAGTTCCTACAAGTTATAATGGTCCCGTGGGAGGTGTTGGTGCCACCCACGGGTCCGTACGGGTGTTGTTTCAATTTTTCACCCTATAACGTCGTGTTTTTAAGCCTAAGTCTAGACATATGCAAATTACTGTCGTATTCTCAAATTGGGAGACCCGCGGCTGTGGGGTCAGTTCCTACGAGTTACATTGGTCCCGTGGGAGGTGTTGGTGCCACCCACGGGGCCGTTCGGGGGCTGTTTCGAGTTTTCACCCTCTAACGCCATGATTTTAAGATTAAGTCAAGAAATATGCAAATTATCGTCGAATTCTCAAACTAGTAGTCCCGCGGCTCTCGGTTCAGTTGCTACGAGTTGCATTGGTCCCGTGGGAGGTGTTGGTGACACCCATGGGGCCGTTCGGGGGATGTTTTGAGTTTTCACCCTTTAATGTCATGTTTTTAAGCCTAAGTCTAGAAATATGCAAATTATCGTCAAATTCTCAAACCGGGAGTCCCTCGGCTCTGGGGTCAGTTCCTACGAGTTACATTAGTCCCGTGGGAGGTGTTGGTGCCACCCACGGTGCCGTTTGGGGGCTATTTCGAGTTTTTACCGTCTAACGTCATGTTTTTAAGCCTAAGTCTAAAAATATGTAAATTACCTTCGTTTTCTCAAACCGGGAGATCCGCGGCTGTGGGGTCAGTTCCTACTAGTTACATTGGTCCCGTAGAGGTGTTGGTGCCACCCACGGGGACGCTCGGGGGATGTTTCAAGTTTTCACCCTCTAACATCATGTTTTTAATCCTAAGTCTAGAAATATGCTAATTACCATTGTATTCTCAAACTGGGAGAACCGCGGCTGAGGGGTCAGTTCCTACAAGTTACATTGGTCCCGTGAGAGGTGTTGGTGCCACCCACAGTACCGTTAAAGGGATGTTTTGAGTTCTCACCCTCTAACGCCATGTTTTTAAGCTTAAGTCTAAAAGTATGTAAATTATCGTCGCATTCACAAACCGGGAGTCCTGCGGCTGCGGGGTCAGTTCCTACGAGTTACATTGGTCCCGTGGGAGGTGTTGGTGCCACCCACGGGGACGTTCGGGGGCTGCTTATAGTTCACACCCTCTAACGCCATGTTTTTAAGCCTGAGTCTAGAAATATGGAAATTATCGTCGTATTCTCAAATCGGGAGTCCCGTGATTGCGGGGTCAGTTCCTACGAGTTACATTGGTCCCGTTGGAGGTGTTGGTGCCACCCAAGGGGTCGTTCGAGGGCTGTTTCTAGTTCTCACCCTCTAATGCCATATTTTTAATCCTATGTCTAGAAATATGCAAATTATCGTCGTATTCTCAAACTGGGAGTACCACGGCTGCGAGGTCAGTTCCAACGAGTTACATTGGTCCCGTGGGAGGTGTTGGTGCCAGCCACGGGGCCGTTAGAGGGTTGTTTCGTGTTTTCACCCTCTAACACCATGTTTTTAAGCCTAAGTCTTTAAATATGCTAATCATTGTTTGATTCTCAAATAAGGAGTCCCGCGGCTCTGGGGTAAGTTCCTACGAGTTACATTGGTCCCGTGGGGGTGTTGGTGCCACCCACGAGGCCGTTTGGGGACTGTTTCGAGTTTTCACCCTCTAACGTCATATTTTTAAGCCTAAGTCTAGAAATATGCAAATTACCATCGTACTCTCAAACCGGGAGACCCGCGGCTGTGGGGTCAGTTCGTACGAGTTACATTGGTCCCGTGGGAGGTGTTGGGGCCTCCCACAGGGCCGTTTGGGGGCTGTTTCGAGTTTTTACCCTCTAACGTCATGTTTTTAAGCCTAAGTCTAGAAAAATGCAAATTTCTGTCGTATTCTCAAATCGGGAGACCCACGGCTCTGGGGTCAGTTCCTACGAGTTACATTGGACCCGTGGGAGGTGTTGGTGCCACCCACGGGGCCGTTCGGGGGCTGTTTCGAGCTTTCACCCTCTAACGCCATGTTTTTAAGATTAAGTCAAGAAATATGCAAACTATCGTCGAATTCTCAAACTGTGAGTCCCGCGGCTCTGGGGTCAGTTGCTATGAGTTACATTGGTCCCGTGGGAGGTGTTGGTGACACCCATGGGGCCGTTCGGGGGCTGTTTCGAGTTTTCACCCTCTAATGTCATGTTTTTAAGCCTAAGTCTAGAAATATGCAAATTACCATCGTATTCTCAAACCGAGAGACCCGCGACTGTGGGGTCAGGTCCTACGAGTTACATTGGTCCCATGGGAGGTGTTGGTGCCACCCACGGCGCCGTTTGGGGGTTATTTTAAGTTTTTACCCTATAACGTCATGTATTTAAGCCTAAGTCTAGAAATATATAAATTACCTTCGTATTCTCAAACTGGGAGATCCGCGGCTGTCGAGTCCGTTCCTACGAGTTACATTGGTCCCGTGGGAGGTGTTGGTGCCACCCACGGGGCCGTTTGGGGGTTGTTTCGATTTTTCACCCTCTAACGCCATATTTTTAAGATTAAGTCAAGAAATATGCAAATTATCGTCGAATTCTCAAACTGGTAGTCCCGCGGCTCTGGTGTCAGTTGCTACGAGTTACATTGGTCCCGTGGGAGGTGTTGGTGTCACCCATGGGGCCATTCTGGGGCTGTTTCGAGTTTTCACCCTCTAATGTCATGTTTTTAATCCTAAGTCTAAAAATATACAAATTACCTACGTATTCTCAAACTGAGAGACCCGTGGCTATGGGGTCAGTTCCTACGAGTTACATTGGTCCCGTGGGAGGTGTTGGCGCCACCCATAGGGCGGTTCGGGGGCTATTTCGAGTTTTTACCCTCTAACGTCATGTTTTTAAGCCTATGTCTAAAAATATGTAAATTACCTTCATATTCTCAAACCGGGAGATCCGCGACTGTGGGGTCAGTTCCTACGAGTTACATTGGTCCCGTGGGAGGTGTTGGCGCAACCCACGAGGATGCTCGGGGGATGTTTCAAGTTTTCACCCTGTAACATCATGTTTTTAAGCCTTAGTCTAGAAATATGAAGATTACCATCGTATTCTGAAAACGGGAGAACCGCGGCTGCGGGGCCAGTTCCTACGAGGTACATTGGTCCCGTGGGAGGTGTTGGTGCCACCCACGGGGACATTCGGGGGTTGTTTCTAGTTCTCACCCTCTAATGCCTTGTTTTTAAGCATAAGTATTGAAATATGCAAATTATCGTCGTATTCTCAAACCGGTAGTCCCGCGGCTGCGGGGTCAGTTCCTACGAGTTACATTGGTCCCGTGGGAGGTGTTGGTGCCACCCAAGGGGACGTTCAGGGGCTGTTTCTAATTCTCACCCTCTAACGCCATGTTTTTATCCTATGTCTAGAAATATGCAAATTATCGTCGTATTGTCAAACCGGCAGTCCCACGGCAGCGGGGTCAGTTCCAACGAGTTACATTGGTCCCGTGGGAGGTGTTGGAGCCAGCCACGGGGCCGTTAGAGGGTTGTTTAGAGTTTTCACCCTCTAACACCATGTTTTTAATCATAAGTCTATAAATATGCTAGTTACTGTTGGATTCTCAAACCGGGAGACCCGTGACTATGGGGTCAGTTCCTACGAGTTACATTGGTCCCGTGGGAGGTGTTGGTGCCACCCACGGGGCCGTTTGAGGAATGTTTTGAGTTTTCACCCTCTAACGCCATGTTTTTAAGATTAAGTCAAGAAATATGCAAATTATAGTCGAATTCTCAAACCGGGAGTCCCGCGGCTCTGGGGTCAGTTGCTATTGGTCCCGTGGGAGGTGTGGGTGACACCCATGGGACCATTCGGGGGCTGTTTCGAGTTTTCACCTTCTAATTATTTTTAAGCCTAAGTCTATGAATAAGCAAATTACCATCGTATTCTCAAACCGAGAGACCCGCGGCTGTGGGGTCAGTTCTTACGAGTTACATTGGTCCAGTGGGAGGTGTTGGTGCCACCCACGGGGCCGTTCGGGGGTTGTTTCAAGTTTTCACCCTCTAACGTCATGTTTTTAAGCCTAAGTCTAGAAATATGCAAACTACCATCGTATTCTCAAACCAAGAGACCCTCGGCTGTGGGGTCAGTTTCTACGAGTTACGTTGATCCCGTGGGAGGTGTTAGTGCCACCCACGACGCCGTTAGAGGGCTGTTTCGAGTTATCACCCTCTAACGCCATGTTTTTAATCTTAAGTCTAGAAATATGTAAATTATCATCGTATTCTCAAACCGGGAGTCCCGCGGCTGCGGGGTCAGTTCCTACGAGTTACATTGGTCCCGTGGGAGGTGTTGGTGCCACCCACGGGGACGTTCGGTTGATGTTTCTAGTTCTCACCCTCTAACACCATGTTTTTAATCCTATGTCTAGAAATTTACAAATTATCGTCATATTCTCAAACTGGGAGTCCCGCGGCTGCGGGGTCAGTTCCAACGAGTTACATAGGTCCCGTGGGAGGTGTTGGTTCCTGCCACCGTACCGTTAGAGGGTTTTTTCGAGTTTTCACCCTCTAACGCCATGTTTTTAAGCCTAAGTCTAGAAATATGCTAATTATTGTCGGATTCTCAAATCGGGAGTCCCGGGGCTCTAGGGTCAGTTCCCACGACTTACATTGGTCCCGTGGGAGGTGTGGGTGCCACCCACGGGGGCGTTAGAGGGTTGTTTCGAGTTTTCACCCCCTAACGCCATGTTTTTAAGCCTAACTCTAGAAATATGCAAATTATTATCGAATTCCAAAACTTGGAGTCCCGCGGCTCTGGGATTAGTTCCTACGAGTTACATTGGTCCCGTGGGAGGTGTTGGTGCAACCCACCGGGCCGTTTGGCAGCTGTTTCGAATTTTCACCCTCTAACGTCATATTTTTATGCCTAAGTCTAGAAATATGCAAATTACCGTCGTATTATCATACCGAGAGACCCACGGCTATGGGGTCAGTTCCTACGAGTTACATTGGTCCCGTGGGAGGTATTGGTGACACCCATGGGGCCGTTCGGGCGCCGTTTTGAGTTTTCTCCCTCTAATGTCATGCTTTTAAGCCTAAGTCTAGAAATATGCAAATTACCATCATATTCTCAAACCGAGATACGCGCGGATGTGGGGTCAGTTCCTACGAGTTACATTGGTCCCGTGGGGGTGTTGGTGCCTCCCACAGTGCCCTTCGGGGCCTTATTCGAGTTTTCACCCTCTAATGCCATGTTTTTAAGCCTAAGTCTAGAAATATGAAAATTATCATCGAATTCTCAAAACGGGAGTCCCGCGGCTCTGGGGTCAGCTCCTACGAGTTACATTGGTCCCGTGGGAGGTGTTGGTGCCACCCATGGGCCCGTTTGGGGGCTGTTTCGAGTTCTCACCCTCAAACGCCATGTTTTGCTTAAGTCTAGAAATATGCAAATTACCCTCATATTCTCAAACCGGGAGTCCCGCGGCTGCGGGGTCAGTTCCTATGAGTTACATTGGTCCCGTGGGAGGTGTTGGTGCAACCCACGGGGACGTTCGGGGCCTGTTTCTAGTTCTCACCTTTAACGCCATATTTTTAAGCCTAAGTCTAGAAATATGCAAATTATTGTCATATTCTCAAATCGGGAGTCCCGCGGCTACGGGGTCAGTTCCTACGAGTTACATCGGTCCTGTGGGAGGTGTTGGTGCCACCCACGAGCCGTTAGAGGGATTTTTCGAGTTTTCACCCTCTATCGCCATATTTTTAAGCCCAAGTAAAAAAATATGTAAATTATCGTCTTATTCTCAAACCGGGAGTCCCGCGGTTGTGGGGTCAGTTCCTACAAGTTACATTGGTCCCGTGGGAGGTGTTCGTGCCACCCACAGGGCCGTTCGGGGGCTGTTTTGAGTTTTCACCCTCAAACGCCATGTTTTGCTTAAGTCTAGAAATATGCAAATTACCCTAATATTCTCAAACCGGGAGTCCCGCGGCTGCGGGGACAGTTCCTACGAGTTACATTGGTCCCGTGGGAGGTGTTGGTGCAACCCACGGGGACGTTCGGGGGATGTTTCTAGTTCTCACCTTTAACGCCATATTTTTAAGCCTAAGTCTAAAAATATGAAAATTATCGTCATATTCTCAAATCGGGAGTCCCGCGGCTACGCGGTCAGATCTACGAGTTACATCGGTCCCGTGGGAGGTGTTGGTGCCACCCACGGGCCGTTAGAGGGCTTTTTCGAGTTTTCACCCTCTATCGCCATGTTTTTAAGCCTAAGTCAAGAAATATGCAAATTATTGTCGTATTCTCAAACCGGGAGTCCCGCTGCTGTGGAGTCAGTTC
This sequence comes from Sambucus nigra, assembly GCA_949130495.1. Classification (NCBI taxonomy): domain Eukaryota; kingdom Viridiplantae; phylum Streptophyta; class Magnoliopsida; order Dipsacales; family Adoxaceae; genus Sambucus; species Sambucus nigra. Next base: position 269,848,674 of record OX422217.1, read on the forward strand.
CTACGAGTTGCAATTGTCCCGTGGGAGGTCTTGGTGCCATCCACGGGGACGTTCGGGGGCTGTTTTGAGTTTTCCCCCTCAAACGCCATGTTTTGCTTAAGTATAAAAATATGGAACTTACCGTCGTATTCTCAAATCGGGAGTCTCGCGGCTAGGGGGTCCGTTCCTACGAGTTACATTGGTCCCATGGGAGGTGTTGGTGCCACCCACGGGGACATTCGGGGGCTGTTTCTAGTTCTCACCATCTAACGCCATGTTTTTAAGCCTAAGTCTAGAAATATGCAAATTATCGTCGAATTCTCAAACCGGAAGTAACGCGGCTACGGGGTTAGTTCCAACAAGTTACATTGGTCCCGCGGGAGGTGTTGGTGACACCCACGGGGCCGTTCGGGTGCTGTTTTGAGTTTTCACCGTCTAACACCATGTTTTTAAGCCTAAGTTAAGAAATATCCAAATTATCATCGAATTCTCAAACCGGGAGTCCCGCGGCCCTGGGGTCAGTTGCTACGAGTTACATTGGTCCCGTGGGAGGTGTAAGTGCCACCCTCGAGGCCGTTCGGGGGCTGTTTCGAGTTTTCACCCTCTAACGCCATGTTTTGCTTAAGTCTCGAAATATGAAAATTACCGTCGTACTCTCAAACCGGGAGACTCGCGGCTGCGGGGTCTGTTGCCATGAGTTACATTGAACCCGTGGGAGGTGTTGGTGCCACCCACGGTGCCGTTTGGTGGTTGTTTCGAGTTTTCACCCTCAAACGTCATGTTTTTAAGACTAAGTCTAGAAATATGACAATTACCATAGTCTTCTAAAACCAGGAGACCCGCGGCTGTGGGGTCAGTTCCTATGAGTTTACATTGGTCCCGTGGGAGGTGTTGGTGCCACCCACAGGGCCGTTTGGGGGCTGTTTTGAGTTTTCACCCTCTAACGCAATGTTTTTAAGCCTAAGTCTAGAAATATGCAAAGTATCATCGAATTCTCAAATCAGGAGTCCCGCGACTGCGGGGCCAGTTCCTACGAGTTACATTGGTCCCGTGGGAGGTGTTGGTGCCACCCACGTGGCAGTTCGTGGGTTGTTTTGAGCTTTCACCCTCAAACAGCATGTTTTGCTTATGCCTAAAAATATGCAAATTACCGTCATATTCTCAAACCGGGAGTCCCGCGGTGGCGGGGTCAGTTCTTACGTGTTACATTGGTCCCGTGGGAGGTGTTGGTGCAACCCACGGGGACGTTCGGGGGCTGTTTCTAGTTCTCACCCTCTAACACCATATTTTTAAGCCTAAGTCTAGAAATATGCAAATTATCGTCATATTCTCAAATCGGGAGTCCCGCGGTTGTTGGGTCAGTTCCTACGAGTTACATCGGTCCCGTGGGAGGTGTTGGTGCCACCCACGGGCCGTTAGAGGGCTTTTTCGAGATTTCACCCTCTATCGCCTTGTTTTTAATCCTAAGTCAAGAAATATGCAAATTATTGTCGTATTCTCAAACCGGGAGTCCCGCGGCTGTGGGGTCAGTTCCTACGAGTTGCATTGGTCCCGTGGGAGGTGTTGGTGCCATCCACGGGGACGTTCGGGGGCTTTTTCGAATTTTCACCCTCTAACGTCATGTTTTTATGCCTAAGTCTAGAAATATAGAAATTACCGTCGTATTCTCAAATCGGGAGTCCCGCGGCTACGGGGTCAGTTTCTACGAGTTACATTGGTCCATGGGAGGTGTTGGTGCCACCCACGGGGACGTTCGGGGGCTATTTCTAGTTCTCACCCTCTAACGCCATATTTTTAATCCTAAGTCTAAAAATATGCAAATTATCGTCGTATTCTCAAACCGGAAGTCCCGCGGCTGCGGGGTTAGTTCCTACGAGTTACATTTGTCCCGCGGGAGGTGTTGGTGCCACCCACCGGGCCGTTCGGGGGGCTATTTTGAGTTTTCACCCTCTAACACCATGTTTTTAAGCCTAAGTCAAGAAATATCCAAATTATCATCGAATTCTCAAACCGGGAGTCCCGCGGCTCTGGGGTCAGTTGCTATGAGTTACATTGGTCCCGTGGGAGGTGTGGGTGCCACCCGCGAGGCCGTTCCGGGGATTTTCAAGTTTTCACCCGCTAACGACATGTTTTGCTTAAGTCTCGAAATATGCAAATTACCATCTTACTCTCAAACCGGGAGACCCGCGGCTGCGAGGTCTGTTCCTATGAGTTACATTGAACCTGTGGGAGGTGTTGGTGCCACCCACGGGGCTGTTTGGTGGCTGTTTCGAGTTTTCACCCTCTAGCGTCATGTTTTTAAGCCTAAGTCTAGAAATATGCAAATTACCATCGTCTTCTAAAACCGGGAGACCGGCGGCTGTGGGGTCAGTTCCTACGAGTTACATTGGTCCCATGGGAGGTGTTGGTGCCACCCACAGGGCCGTTCGGGGGCGGTTTCGAGTTTTCACCCTCTAACGCCATGTTTTTAAGCCTAAGTCTAGAAATATAAAAATTATTGTCGAATTATCAAACCGGGAGTCCCGCGGTTCCGGGGTCCATTCCTACGATTTACATTGGTCCCGTGGGAGGTGTTGGTGCCACCCACGGGGACGTTTGGAGGCTGTTTCAAATTTTCACCCGCTAACGTCATGTTTTTAAGCCTAAGTCTAGAAATATGCAAATTACCGTCGTACTCTCAAAACCGGGAGACCCGCGGCTGCGGGGTCAGTTCCTACGAGTTACATTGGTCCGTGGGAGGTGCTGGTGCCACCCACGGGGCCAGTGGGGGCTGTTTCGAGTTTTCACCCTCTAAAGCCATGTTTTACTTAAGTCTAGAAATATGCAAATTAACGTCGTACTCTAAAACTGGGAGACCCGCGGCTATGGGGTCAGTTCCTACGAGTTACATTGGTCCCGTGGGAGGTGTTGGTGCCACCCATGGTGCCGTTAGAGGGGTGTTTCGAGTTCTCACCCTCTAATGCCTTATTTTTAAGACTAAGTCTTAAAATATGTAAATTATTGTCGTATTCTCAAACCGAGAGTCCCGCGGCTGCGGGGTTAGTTCCTACGAGGTACATTGGTCCCGTGGGAGGTGTTTGTGCCCCCCACGGGGCCGTTCGGGGGCTGTTTCGAGTTTTCACCCTCTAACGTCATGTTTTTAATCTTAAGTCTAAAAGTATGTAAATTATCGTCGTATTCTCAAATCGGGAGTCCCGCGGCTGCGGGGTCAGTTCCGACGAGTTACATTGGTCCCGTGAGAGGTGTTGGTGCCACCCACGGGGCCATTTGGAGGATATTTCGAGTTTTCACCCTCTAACGTCATGTTTTTAAGCCTAAGTCTAGATTTATGTAAATTACCTTCATATTCTCAAACCGGGTGATCCGCGGCTGTGGGGTCAGTTCCTATGAGTTACATTGGTCCCGTGGGAGGTGTTTGTGCCACCCACGGGGTTGCTCGGGGGCTATTTTAAGTTTTCACCCTCTAACATCATGTCTTTAATCCTAAGTCTAGAAATATACAAATTAACATCGTATTCTCAAACCAGGAGACCGGCGGCTGTGGGGTCAGTTCCTACAAGTTACATTGGTCCCGTGAGAGGTGTTGGTGCCATCCACGATACCGTTAGAGGGCTGTTTCGAGTTCTCACCCTCTAACGCCATGTTTTTAAGCTTAAGTCTAAAAGTAAGTAAATTATCTTCGTATTCTCAAACCGGGAGTCCCGCGGCTACGGGGTCAGTTCCTATGAGTTACATTGGTCCCGTGGGAGGTGTTGGTGCCATCCACGGAGCCGTTTGGGGGCTGTTTCGAGTGTTCACCCTCTAACGTCATGTTTTTAAGCCTAAGTCTAGAAATATGCAAATTACCACCGTCTTCTAAAACGGGGAGACCCGCGGCTATGGGGTTTGTTACTACGAGTTACATTGGTCCCGTGGGAGGTGTTGGTGCCACCCACAGGGCCGTTTGGGGGCGGTTTCGAGTTTTCACCCTCTAACGCCATGTTTTGAAGCCTAAGTCTAGAAATATGCAAATTATCGTCGAATTCTCAAATCGGGATTCCCGCAGCTGCGGGGTCAGTTCCTACGAGTTACATTGGTCCCGTGGGAGGTGTTGGTGCCACCCACGGGGCCGTTCGAGGGCTGTTTTGAGTTTTCACCCTCAAACGCCATGGTTTACTTAAGTCTAGAAATATGGAAATTACCGTCGTACTCTCAAACCGGGAGACTCACGATTGTGGGGTCAGTTCCTACGAGTTACATTGGTCCCGTGGGAGGTGTTGGTGCCTCCCACGGTGCCGTTAGAGGGATGTTTCGAGTTTTCACCCTCTAACGCCATGTTCTTAAGCCTAAGTCAAGAAATATATAAATTATTGTTGGAATTCTCAAACTGGGAGTCCCACGGCTCTAGGGTCAGTTCCTACGAGTTACATTGGTCCCGTGGGAGGTGTTGGTGCCACCCACGGAGACGTTCGGGGGCTGTTTCAAGTTTTCACCCTCTAACGCCATGTTTTGCTTAAGGTTGGAAATATGCAAATTACCGACGTACTGTCAAACCGAGATACCCGCGGCTACGAGGCCAGTTCCTACGAGTTACATTGGTTCCGTGGGAGGTGTTATTTCCACCCACGTGGCCGTCTGGGGGTTGTTTCGAGTTTACACCCTCTAACATCATGTTTTTAAGCCTAAGTCTAGAAATATGCAAATTACCGTCGTACTCTCAAATCGGGAGACCCGCGCCTGCGGGGTCAGTTCCTACGAGTTACATTGGTCCCGTGGGAGGTGTTTGTGCCCCCCACGGGGCCGTTCGGGTGCTGTTTCAGGTTTTCACCCTCCAACATCAAGTTTTTAAGCCTAAGTCTAGAAATATGCAAATTACCTTCGTATTCTCAAATCGGGAGACCCGCGGAATTGGGGTCAGTTACTACGAGTTACATTGGTCCCGTGGGAGGTGTTGGTGCCACCCATGGGGCCGTTCGGGGGCTGTTTCGAGTTTTCACCCTCTAACGCCATGTTTTTAAGATTAAGACAAGAAATATGCAAATTATCATTGAATTCTCAAATCGGGAGTCCCGCGGCTCTGGGGATAGTTGCTACGAGTTACATTGGTCCCGTGGGAGGTGTTGGTGCCACCCACGAGGCCATTCGGGGGCTGTTTTGAGTTTTTACCCTCAAACGCCATGTTTTGCTTAAGTCTAGAAATACACAAATTACCGTCGTACTCTCAAATCGGGAGACCCGTGGCTGCGGGGTTAGTTCCTACGAGTTACATTGGTCCCGTGGTAGGTGCTGGTGCCACCCACGGGGCCAGTGGGGGCTGTTTCGAGTTTTCACCCTCTAAAGCCATGTTTTTAAGCCTAAGTCTAGAAATATGCAAAGTATTATCGAATTCTAAAACCGGGAGTCTTGCGGTTCTGGGGTAAGTTCCTACGAGTTACATTGGTCCCGTGGGAGATGTTGGTGCCACCCACGGGGCCATTTGGCAGCTGTTTCGAATTTTCACCCTCTAACGTCATGTTTTTATGGCTAACTCTAGAAATATTCAAATTACTGTCGTATTCTCAAATCGAGAGACCCATGACTGTGGGGTCAGTTCCTACGAGTTACAATGGTCCCGTGGTAGGTGTTGGTGCCACCCACGGGGACGTTCGGGTGATGTTTTGAGTTTTCACCCTCTAACGCCATGTTTTGCTTAAGTCTAGAAATATGCAAATTACCGACATACTGTCAAACCGAGAGATCCGTGGCTACGAAGTCAGTTCCTACATGTTACATTGGTCCCGTGGGAGGTGTTGTTGCCACCCACGGGGCCGTCTATGGGTTGTTTCGAGTTTACACCCTCTAACATCATGTTTTTAAACCTAAGTCTAGAAATATTCAAATTACCGTCGTACTCTCAAACCGGGAGACCCGCGACTGCGGGGTCAGTTCCTGAGAGTTACATTGGTCCCGTGAGAGGGGGTTGTGCCCCCCATCGGGCCGTTCGGGTGCTGTTTCGAGTTTTCACCCCACGTCATGTTTTTAAGCCTAAGTCTAGAAATATGTAAATTACCTTCGTATTCTCAAATCGGGAGACCCGCGGCATTGGGGTCAGTTACTACGAGTTACATTGATCCTGTGGGATGTGTTGGTGCTAGCCATGGGGCCGTTCGGGGGCTGTTTCGAGTTTTCACCCTTTAACGATATGCTTTTAAGATTAAGTCAAGAAATATGCAAATTATCGTCGAATTCTCAAATCGGGAGTCCCGCGGCTCTGGGGTCAATTTCTACGAGTTACATTGGTCTCATGGGAGGTGTTGGTGCCACCCACGAGGCCGTTCGGGGGTTGTTTTGAGTTTTCATCCTCTAATGCCATGTTTTGCTTAAGTCTAGAAATACATAAATTACCATCGTACTCTCAAATTGGGAGACCCGCGGCTGCAGGGTCAGTTCCTACGAGTTACATTGGTCCCGTGGTAGGTGTGGGTGCCACCCACGGGGGCGTTAGAGGGTTGTTTCGAGTTTTCACCCCTAATGCCATGTTTTTAAGCCTAAGTCTAGAAATATGCAAATTATTATCGAATTCTAAAACTGGGAGTCCCGCGGCTGTGGGGTTAGTTCCTACGAGTTACATTGGTCCCGTGGGAGATGTTGGTGCCACCCACGGGGCCGTTTGGCAGCTATTTCGAATTTTCACCCTCTAACGTCATGTTTTTATGCCTAAGTCTAGAAATATGCAAATTACCGTCGTATTCTCAAACGGGGTGAGTCACGACTGTGGGGTCAGTTCCTACGAGTTACATTGGTCCCGTGGGAGGTGTTGGTGACACCCATGGGGCCATTCAGGAGCTTTTTTTCGAGTTTTCACCCTCTAATGTCATGTTTTTAAGCCTAAGTCTAGAAATATGTAAATTACCATCGTATTCTCAAACCGAGAGACCCGCGGCTGTGGGGTCAGTTCCTACGAGTTACATTGGTCCCGTGGTAGGTGTGGGTGCCACCCACGGGGCCGTTAGAGGGCTGTTTCGAGTTTTCACCCCCTAACGCCATGTGTTTAAGCCTAAGTCTAGAAATATGCAAATTATTATCGAATTCTTAAACCGGGAGTCTCACGGCTCTGGGGTCAGTTCCTACGAGTTACATTGGTCTCGTGGGAGATGTTGGTGCCACCCACGGGGCCACTTCGCAGCTGTTTCGAATTTTCACCCTCTAACGTCATGTTTTTATGCCTAAGTCTAGAAATATGCCAATTACTGTTGTATTCTCAAATCGGGAGACCCACAGTTGTGGGGTCAGTTCCTACGAGTTACATTGGTCCCGTGGGAGGTGTTGGTGCCACCCACGGGGCCGTTCGGGGGATGTTTTGAGTTTTCACCCTCTAACGCCATGTTTTGCTTAAGTCTAGAAATATGGAAATTATCGACATACTGTCAAACCGAGAGATCCACGGCTACGAAGTCAGTTCCTACATGTTACATTGGTCCCGTGGGAGGTGTTGGGGCCGTCTGGGGGTTGTTTCGAGTTTACACCCTCTAACATCATGTTTTTAAACCTAAGTCTAGAAATATTCAAATTACCGTCGTACTCTCAAACCGAGAGACCTAGGACTGGGGGGTCAGTTCCTAAGAGTTACATTGGTCCCGTGAGAGGTGTTTGTGCCCCCCACGGGGCCGTTCGGGTGCTGTTTTGAGTTTTCACCCTCTAACATCATGTTTTTAAGCCTAAGTCTAGAAATATGCAAATTACCTTCGTATTCTCAAATCGGGAGACCCGCAGCATTGGGGTCAGTTACTACGAGTTACATTGGTCCTGTGGGAGGTGTTGGTTCTAGCCATGGGGCCGTTCGGGGGCTGTTTCGAGTTTTCACCCTCTAACGATATGTTTTTAAGATTAAGTCAAGAAATATGCAAATTATCGTCGAATTCTCAAATCGGGAGTCCCGCGGCTCTAGGGTCAGTTGCTACGAGTTACATTGGTCCCGTGGGAGGTGTTGGTGCCACCCACGAGATCGTTCGGGGGCTGTTTTGAGTTTTCACCCTCTAATGCCATGTTTTGCTTAAGTCTAGAAATACACAAATTATCGTCGTACTCTCAAATTGGGAGACCCGCGGCTGCGGGGTCAGTTCCTACGAGTTACATTGGTCCCGTGGTAGGTGTGGGGGCCACCCACGTGGGCGTTAGAGGGTTGTTTCGAGATTTCACCCCTAACGCCATGTTTTTAAGCCTAAGTCTATAAATATGCAAATTATTATCGAATTCTAAAATCGAGAGTCCCGAGGCTGCGGGGTCAGTTACTACGAGTTACATTGCTCCCGTGGGAGATGTTGGTGCCACCCACGGGGCCGTTTGGCAGCTGTATCGAATTTTCACCCTCTAACGTCATGTTTTTATCCCTAAGTCTAGAAATATTCAAATTACCGTCGTATTCTCAAACCGGGTGACCCACGACTGTGGGGTCAGTTCCTACGAGTTACATTGGTCCCGTGGGAGGTGTTGGTGACACCCATGTGGCCGTTCGGGAGCTGTTTCGAGTTTTCACCCTCTAATGTCATGTTTTTAAGCCAAAGTCTAGAAATATGGAAATTACCATCGTATTCGCAAACCGAGAGACCCGCGGCTGTGGGGTCAGTTCCTACGAGTTACATTGGTCCCGTGGGAGGTGTTGGTCCCACCCACAGGGCCGTTCGGGGGCTGTTTCGAGTTTTCACTCTCTAACGCCATGTTTTTAAGCCTAAGTCTAGAAATATGCAAATTATCATCGAATTCTCAAACCGGGAGTCCCGCGGCTCTGGGGTCAGTTCCTACGAGTTACATTGGTCCCGTAGGAGGTGTTGGTGCCACCCATGCGGCCGTTTGGGGGTTGTTTTGAATTTTCACCCTCTAACGTCATGTTTTTAGGCCTAAGTCTTGAAATATAAAAATTACCATCGTACTCTCAAATCGGGAGACCCGCGGCTTTGGGGTCAGTTTCTACGAGTTACATTGGTCCCGTGGGAGGTGTTGATGCCATCAACGGGGCTGTTTCGAGTTTTCACACTCTAACGTCATGTTTTTTAGCCTAAGTCTAGAAATAGGTAAATTAACTTTGAATTCTCAAACCAGGGGATCCGCGGCTGTGGGATCTGTTCCTACGAGTTACATTGGTCCCGTGGGAGGTGTTGGTGCCACCCACAGGGACGCTCGGGGGCTGTTTCAAGTTTTCACCCTCTAACAGTATGTTTTTAATCCTAAGTCTAAAAATATGTAAATTATCATTGTATTCTCAAACCGCGAGTCCCGCGGCTGCGGGGTCAGTTCGTACGAGTTACATTGGTCCCGTGGGAGGTGTTTGTGCCACCCATGGGGCCGTTCGGGGGCTGTTTTGAGTTTTCACCCTCAAACAAAATGTTTTGCTTAAGTCTAAAAATATTCAAATTACCATCATATTCTCAAATCGGGAGTCCCGCGGCTGCGGGGTCAGTGCCAACGAGTTGGATTGGTCTCGTGGGAGGTGTTGGTGCAACCCACGGGGACGTTCGGGGGATGTTTCTAGTTCTCACCCTATAACGCCATATTTTTAAGCCTAAGTCTAGAAATATGCAAATTATCATCATATACTCAAATTGGGAGTCCCGCGGCTGCGGGATCAATTCCTACGAGTTACATCGGTCCCGTGGGAGGTGTTAGTGCCACCCACGGGGCCGTTAGAGGGCTTTTTCGAGTTTTCCCCCTCAATCGCCATGTTTTTAAGCCTAAGTCTAGAAATATGCAAATTATTGTCGTATTCTCAAACCGGGAGTTCCGCGGCTGTGGGGTCCATTCCTACGAGTTGCATTGGTCCCATGGGAGGTGTTGGTGCCATCCACGGGGACGTTCGGGGCAGGTTTTGAGATTTCACCCTCAAACGCCATGTTTTGCTTAACTCTAGAAATATGGAAATTACGATCGTATTCTCAAATCGGGACTCTCGTGGCTACGGGGTCCGTGCCTACGAGTTACATTGGTCCCATTTGAGGTGTTGGTGCCACCCACGGGGATGTTCGGGCGCTGTTTCTAGTTCTCACCCTCTAACGCCATGTTTTTAAGCCTAAGTCTAGAAAAATATGCAAATTACTATCGAATTCTAAAACCGGGAGTCCCGCGGCTCTGGGGTCAGTTGCTACGAGTTACATTGGTCCCGTGGGAGGTGTTGGTGCAACCCACGGGTCCGTTTGGCAGCTATTTTGAATTTTCACCCTCTAACGCCATGTTTTTATCCCTAAGTCTAGAAATATGCAAATTACCGTCGTATTCTCAAACCGGGTGACCCACGACTGTGGGGTCAGTTCCTACGAGTTACATTGGTCCCGTGGGAGGTGTTGGTGACACCCATGGGGCCGTTCGGGAGCTGTTTCGATTTTTCACCCTCTAATGTCATGTTTTTAAGCCAAAGTCTAGAAATATGGAAATTACCATCGTATTCGCAAACCGAGAGACCCGCGGTTGTGGGGTCAGCTCCTACGAGTTACATTGGTCCCGTGGGAGGTGTTGGTCCCACCCACAGGGCCGTTCGGGGGCTGTTTGGAGTTTTCACCCTCTAACGCCATGTTTTTAAGCCTAAGTCTAGAAATATGCAAATTTTCATCGAATTCTCAAACCGGGAGTCCCGCGGTTCTGGGGTCAGTTCCTACGAGTTACATTGGTCCCGTAGGAGGTGTTGGTGCCACCCATGCGGCCGTTTGGGGGCTGTTTTGAATTTTCACCCTCTAACGTCATGTTTTTAGGCCTAAGTCTTGAAATATAAAAATTACCATCGTACTCTCAAATCGGGAGACCCGCGGCTTTGGGGTCAGTTTCTACGAGTTACATTGGTCCCGTGGGAGGTGTTGATGCCATCAACGGGGCTGTTTCGAGTTTTCACACTCTAACGTAATGTTTTTAAGCCTAAGTCTAGAAATAGGTAAATTAACTTTGAATTCTCAAACCGGGGGATCCGCGGCTGTGGGATCTGTTCCTACGAGTTACATTGGTCCCGTGGGAGGTGTTGGTGCCACCCACAGGGACGCTCGGGGGCTGTTTCAAGTTTTCACCCTCTAACAGTATGTTTTTAATCCTAAGTCAAAAAATATGTAAATTATCATTGTATTCTCAAACCGGGAGTCCCGCGGCTGCGGGGTCAGTTCGTACGAGTTACATTGGTCCCGTGGGAGGTGTTTGTGCCACCCATGGGGCCGTTCGGGGGCTGTTTTGAGTTCTCACCCTCAAACAAAATGTTTTGCTTAAGTCTAAAAATTTTCAAATTACCATCATATTCTCAAACCGGGAGTCCCGTGGCTGCGGGGTCAGTTCCAACGAGTTGGATTGGTCTCGTGGGAGGTGTTGGTGCAACCCACGGGGACGTTCGGGGGATGTTTCTAGTTCTCACCCTCTAACGCCATATTTTTAAGCCTAAGTCTAGAAATATGCAAATTATCATCATATACTCAAATTGGGAGTCCCGCGGCTGCGGGATCAGTTCCTACGAGTTACCGGTCCCGTGGGAGGTGTTAGTGCCACCCACGGGGCCGTTAGAGGGCTTTTTCGAGTTTTCACCCTCAATCGCCATGTTTTTAAGCCTAAGTCTAGAAATATGCAAATTATTGTCGTATTCTCAAACCGGGAGTTCCGCGGCTGTGGGGTCCATTCCTACGAGTTGCATTGGTCCCGTGGGAGGTGTTGGTGCCATCCACGGGGACGTTCGGGGGAGGTTTTGAGATTTCACCCTCAAACGCCATGTTTTGCTTAACTCTAGAAATATGGAAATTACGGTCGTATTCTCAAATCGGGACTCTCGTGGCTACGGGGTCCGTGCCTACGAGTTACATTGGTCCCATTTGAGGTGTTGGTGCCACCCACGGGGACGTTCGGGGGCTGTTTCTAGTTCTCACCCTCTAACGCCATGTTTTTAAGCCTAAGTCTAGAAATATGCAAATTACTATCGAATTCTAAAATCGGGAGTCCCGCGGCTCTGGGGTCAGTTGCTACGAGTTACATTGGTCCCGTGGGAGGTGTTGGTGCCACCCAGGAGGCCGTTCGGGGGCTGTTTCGAGTTTTCACCCTCTAACGCCATGTTTGGCTTAAGTAAAGAAATCTGCAAATTTCTGTCGTACTCTCAAACCGGGAGACCCACGGCTACGGGGTCGGTTCCTACGAGTTACATTGGTCCCGTGGAAGGTGTTGGTGCCACCCACGGGGACTCTTGGGGGTAATTTCGAGTTTTCACCCTCTAACATCATATTTTTAAGCCTAAGTCTAGAAATATACAAACTACCATCGTATTCTCAAACCAGGAGACCCGCGGCTGTGGGTTCAGTTCCTACGAGTTACATTGGTCCCGTGGGAGGTGTTGGAGCCACCCGCGGTGCCGTTAGAGGGTTGTTTCGAGTTCTCACCCTCTAACACAATGTTTTTAAGCCTAAGTAAAAAAATATGTAAATTATCATCGTATTCTCAAACCGGGTTTCCCGCGGGTGCGGGGTCAGTTCCTATGAGTTACATTGGTCCCGTTGGAGGTGTTTGTTCCTCCCAAGGGGCCGTTCGGGGGCTGTTTCGTGTTTTCACCCTCAAACGTATTCCCAAAATGGGAGTCCCGCGGCTCCGGTGTCAGTTCCTACGAGTTACATTGGTCTCGTGGGAGGTGTTGGTGCAACCCACGGGGATGTTCGGGGGTTGTTTCTAGTCTCACCCTCTAACGCCATATTTTTAAGCCTAAGTCTAGAAATATTCAAATTATCGTCGTATTCTCAAACCGGGAGTCCCGCGGCTGTGGGGTCAGTTGCTACGAGTTACATTGGTCCCGTGGGAGGTGTTGGTGCCACCCACGGGGACGTTCGGGAGCTGTTTCTACTTCTCACCCTTTAACGCCATGTTTTTAAGCCTAAGTCTAGAAATATGCAAATTATCATCGTATTCACAAATCGGGAGTACCGCGACTGCGGGGTCAGTTCCTACGAGTAACATTGGTCCCGTGGGAGGTGTTGGTACCACATACGGGGCCGTTAGAGGGCTTTTTCGAGTTTTCACCCTCTATCGCCATGTTTTTCAGCCTAAGTCAAGAAATATGAAAATTATTGTCGTATTCTCAAACCGGGAGTCCCGCGGCTGTGGGGTCATTTCCTACAAGTTGCATTGGTCCCGTGGGTGGTGTTGGTGCCATCCACGGGGCCGTTCGGGGGTTGTTTCGAGTTTTCAACCTCAAACGCCATGTTTTGCTTAAGTCTAGAAATATGCAAAATACCGTCGTATTCTCAAACCGGGAGTCCCACGGCTGCGGGGTCAGTTCCTACGAGTTATATTGGTCCCATGGGAGGTGTTGGTGCCACACACGGGGACGTTCAGGGGCTGTTTCTAGTTCTCACCCTCTAACTCCATGTTTTTAAGCCTAAGTCTAAAAATAAGCAAATTATCGTCGTATTCTCAAAACGGGAGTCCCGCAGCTGTGGGCCTAGTTCTACGAGGTACATTGGTCCTGTGGGAGGTGTTGGTGCCACCCACGGGGACGTTCAGGGGCTGTTTCTAGTTCTCACCCTCTAACGCCTTGTTTTTAAGCATAAGTATAGAAATATGCAAATTATCGTCGTATTCTCAAAACGGGAGTCCCGCGGCTGTGGGGTCAGTTCCTACGAGTTACATTGGTCCCGTGGGAGGTGTTGGTGCCACCCACGGGGTCGTTCGGGGGTTGTTTTGAGTTTTCACGCTCTAACGCCATGTTTCGCATAAGTCTAAAAATATGCAAATTACCGGCGTATTCTCAAACCGGGAGTCCCGCGACTGTGGGGTCAGTTCTTACGAGTTACATTGGTCCGGTGGGAGGTGTGGGTGCCATCCACGGGGCCGTTCCGGGGCTGTTTCGAGTTTTCATACACTAACGTTATTTTTTTAGCCGAAGTCTCGCAATATGCAAATTACCATCGTACTCTCAAATCGGGATACACGCGGCTGTGGGGTCAGTTCCTACGAGTCACATTGGTCCCTTGGGAGGTGTTGGTGCCACCCACGGTGCCGTTATGGGGTTGTTTTGAGTTTTCACCCTCTAACGCCATGTTTTGCTTAAGTCTAAAAATATGCAAATTACCGTCGTATTCTCAAACCGGGAGTCTAGCGGCTGTGGCGTTAGTTCCTATGAGTTACATAGGTCCCGTGGTAGGTGTGGGTGCCACCCACGGGGGCGTTAGAGGGTTGTTTCGAGTTTTCACCCCTAACGCCATGTTTTTAAGCCTAAGTCTAGAAATATGCAAATTATTATCGAATTCAAAAATCGGAAGTCCCGCGGCTCTGGGGTCAGTTCCTACGAGTTACATTGGTCCCGTGGGAGATGTTGGTACCACCCACGGGGCCGTTTGGCAGCTGTTTCGAATTTTCACCCTCTAACGTCATCTTTTTATGCCTAAGTCTAGAAATATGCAAATTACCATCGTATTCTTAAATCGGGTGACCCACGACTGTGGGGTTAGTTCCTACGAGTTCAATTGGTCATGTGGGAGGTGTTGGTGACACCCATGGGGCCGTTTGGGGGCTGTTTCGAGTTTTCACCCTCTAATGTCATGTTTTTAGGCCTAAGTCTAGAAATATGCAAATTACCATCGTATTCTCAAATCGAGAGACCCGCGGTTGTGGGGTCAGTTCCTACGAGTTACATTGGTCCTGTGGGAGGTGTTGGTGCCACCCACAGGGCCGTTCGGGGGCTGTTTCGAGTTTTCACCCTCTAACGCCATGTTTTTAAGCCTACGTCTAGAAATATGCAAATTATCATCGAATTCGCAAATCGGGAGTCCCGCAGCTCTGGGGTCAGTTCCTACGAGTTACATTGGTCCCGTAGGATGTGTTGGTGCCACCATGCGGCCGTTTAGGGGATGTTTCAAATTTTCACCCTCTAACGTCATATTTTTAAGCCTAAGTCTTGAAATATACAAATTACCATCGTACTCTCAAATCGGGAGACCCGCGGCTGAGGGGTCAGTTCCTACGAGTTACATTGGTCCCGTGGGAGGTGTTAGTGCCACCAACGGGGCTGTTTCGAGTTTTCACACTCTAACGTCATGTTTTTAAGCCTAAGTCTAGAAATATGTAAATTAATTTTGAATTCTCAAATCGGGAGATCCGCGGCTGTGGGGTCAGTTCTTACGAGTTACATTGGTCCCGTGGGAGGTGTTGGTGGCACCCACATGGACGGTCGGGGGATGTTTCAAGTTTCACCCTCTAACAGTATGTTTTTAATCCTAAGTCTAAAAATATGTAAATTATCGTCGTATTCTCAAACCGGGAGTCCCGCGGCTGCGGGGTCAGTTCCTACGAGTTACATTGGTCCCGTGGGTGGTGTTTGTGCCACCCACGGGGCCGTTCGGGGGATTTTTTGAGTTTTCACCGTCAAACGAAATGTTTTCCTTTAGTCTAAAAATTTGAAAATTACCATCATATTCTCAAATCGGGAGTCCCGCGGCGCGGGGTCAGTTCCTACGAGTTGCATTGGTCTCGTGGGAGGTGTTGGTGCAACCCACGGGTACGTTCGGGGGCTGTTTCTAGTTCTCACACTCTGACGCCATATTTTTAATCATAAGTCTAGAAATATTCAAATTATCGTCATATTCTCAAACCGGGAGTCCCGCGGCTGCGGGGTCAGTTCCTACGAGTTACATCGGTCCCGTGGGAGGTGTTAGTGCCACCCACGGGGCCGTTAGAGGACTTTTTCGAGTTTTCACCCTCTATCGCCATGTTTTTAAGCCTAAGTCTAGAAATATGGAAATTATTGGCGTATTCTCAAACCGGGAGTTCCGCGGCTGTGGGTTCAGTTCCTACGAGTTGCATTGGTCCCGTGGGAGGTGTTGGTGCCATCCACGGGGACGTTCGGGGGCTGTTTTGAGATTTCACCCTCAAACGCCATGTTTTGCTTAAGTCTAGAAATATGGAAATTACCGTCGTATTCTCAAATCGGGAGTCTCGCGGCTACGGGGTCCATTCCTACGAGTTACATTGGTCCCATGGGAGGTGTTGGTGCCAGCCACGGGGACGTTCGGGGGCTGTTTCTAGTTCTCACCCTCTAACACCATGTTTTTAAGCCTAAGTCTAAAAATAGGCAAATTATCGTCGAATTCTCAAACCGTGAGTCCCGCGGCTCTCCGGTCAGTTCCTACGAGTTATATTGGTCCCGTGGGAGGTGTAGGTGCCACCCACGAGGCCGTTCGGGGGCTATTTCGAGGTTTCACCCTCTAACGCCATGTTTTGCTTAAGTCAAGAAATCTGCAAATTACCGTCGTACTCTCAAACCGGGAGACCCACGGCTGGGGGGTCTGTTCCTATGAGTTACATTGAACCTGTGGGAGGTGTTAGTGCCACCCACGGGGCCGTTTGGGGGCTGTTTCGAGTTTTCACCCTCTAACGTCATGTTTTTAAGCCTAAGTCTAGAAATATGTAAATTACCTTCATATTCTCAAACCGGGAGATCCGCGGCTGTGGGGTCAGTTCCTACGAGTTACATTGGTCCTGTGGGAGGTGTCGGTGCCACCCACGGGGACTCTTGGGGGCTGTTTCGAGTTTTCACCCTCTAACGTCATGTTTTTAAGCCTAAGTCTAGAAATTTACAAATTACCATCGTATTCTCAAACCGGGAGACCCGCGGCTGTGGGGTCAGTTCCTACGAGTTATATTGGTCCCGTGGGAGGTATTGGTGCCACCCACGGTGCCGTTAGAGGGCTGTTTCGAGTTCTCACCCTCTAACACCATATTTTTAAGCCTAAGTAAAAAAATATGTAAATTATCATCGTATTCTTAAATCGGGTTTCCCGCGGGTGCGGGGTCAGTTCCTATGAGTTACATTGGTCCCGTGGGAGGTGTTTGTGCTTCCCACGGGGCCGTTCGGGGGCTGTTTCGAGTTTTCACCCTCAAACATATTCTCAAACTGGGAGTCCCGTGGCTACGGTGTCAGTTCCTACGAGTTACATTGGTCTCGTGGGAGGTGTTGGTGCCACCCACGGGGACGTTCGGGGGTTGTTTCTAGTTCTCACCCTCTAACGCCATATTTTTAAGCCTAAGTCTAGAAATATGCAAATTATCGTGGTATTCTCAAACCGGGAGTCCCGCGGCTGTGGGGTCACTTGCTATGAGTTACGTTGGTCCCGTGGGAGGTGTTGGTGCCACCCACGGGGAGGTTGGGGGCTGTTTCTAGTTCTCACCCTTTAACGCCATGTTTTTAAGCCTAAGTCTAGAAATATGCAAATTATCGTCGTATTCACAAATCGGGAGTCCCGCGACTGCGGCGTCAGTTCCTACGAGTAACATTGGTCCCGTGGGAGGTGTTGGTGCCACCCACGGGGCCGTTAGAGGGCTTTTTCGAGTTTTCACCCTCTATCGCCATGTTTTTCAGTCTAAGTCAAGAAATATGAAAATTATTGTTGTATTCTCAAACCGGGAGTCGCGTGGCTGTGGGGGCAGTTCCTACAAGTTGCAATGGTCCCGTGGGAGGTGTTGGTGCCATCCACGGGGCCGTTCGGGGGATGCTTCGAGTTTTCACCCTCAAACGCCATGTTTTGCTTCAGTCTAAAAATATGGAAATTACCGTCGTATTCTCAAACCGGGAGCCCCACGGCTGCGGGGTCAGTTCCTATGAGTTATATTGGTCCTATGGGTGGTGTTGGTGCCACGCACGGGGACTTTCAGGGGCTGTTTCTAGTTCTCACCCTCTAACTCCATGTTTTTAAGCCTAAGTTTAAAAATAAGCAAATTATCGTCGTATTCTCAAAACGGGAGTACCGCGGCTGCGGGGCCAGTTCCTACGAGGTACATTGGTCCCGTGGGAGGTGTTAGTGCCACCCACGGGGACGTTCGGGGGCTGTTTCTAGTTCTCACCCTCTAACGCCTTGTTTTTAAGCATAAGTACAGAAATATGCAAATTATCGTCGTATTCTCAAAACGGGAGTCCTGTGGCTGCGTGGTCAGTTCCTACGAGTTACATTGGTCCCGTGGGAGGTGTTGGTGCCCCCCACCGGGCCGTTCGGGGGCTGTTTCGAGTTTTCACCCTCTAACGCCTTGTTTCGCATAATTTTAAAAATATGAAAATTACCATCGTATTCTCAAACCGGGAGCCCCGCGGCTATGGGGTCAGTTCTTACGAGTTACATTGGTCCCGTGGGAGGTGTTGGTTCCATCCTCGGGGCCGTTCGGGGGCTGTTTCGAGTTTTCACCCACTAACGTTATTTTTTTAGCCGAAGTCTAGAACTATGCAAATTACCATCGTACTCTCAAACCGGGAGACCCGCGGCTGTGGGGTCAGTTCCTACGTGTTACATTGGTCCCTTGGGAGGTGTTGGTGCCACCCACGGTGCCGTTAGAGGGCTGTTTTGACTTTTCACCCTCTAACGCCATGTTTTTCTTAAGTCTAAAAATATGCAAATTACCGTCGTATTCTCAAACCGGGAGTCCAGCGGCTGCGGCGTCAGTTCCTACGAGCTACATTGGTCCCGTGGTAGGTGTGGGTGCCACCCACGGGGGCGTTACAGGGTTGTTTCGAGTTTTCACCCCTAACGCCATGTTTTTAAGCTTAAGTCTAGAAATATGCAAATTATTATTGAATTCTAAAACTGGGAGTCCCGCGGCTCTTGGGTCAGTTCCTACGAGTTACATTGGTCCCGTGGGAGATGTTGGTGCCACCAACGGGGCCGTTTGGCCGATGTTTTGAATTTTCACCCTCAAACGTCATGTTTTTATGCCTAAGTCTAGAAATATGCAAATTACCGTCGTATTCTCAAACCGAGAGACCCGCGGCTGTGGGGTCAGTTCCTACGAGTTACATTGGTCCCGTTGGAGGTGTTGGTGCCACCCACAGGGCCGTTCGGGGACTATTTTGAGTTTTCACCGTCTAACACCATGTTTTTAAGCCTAAGTCTAGAAATATGCAAATTATCGTCGTATTCTCAAACTGGGAGTCCCTCGGCTCTGGGGTCAGTTCCTACGAGTTACATTGGTCCCGTAGGATGTGTTGGTGCCACCCATGCGGCCGTTTGGAGGATGTTTCGAATTTTGACCCTCTAACGTCATGTTTTTAAGCCTAAGTCTT
Source organism: Sambucus nigra (assembly GCA_949130495.1). Taxonomy (NCBI): domain Eukaryota; kingdom Viridiplantae; phylum Streptophyta; class Magnoliopsida; order Dipsacales; family Adoxaceae; genus Sambucus; species Sambucus nigra. The sequence continues at coordinate 269,867,653 of OX422217.1, forward strand.
GAAATATACAAATTACCATCGTACTCTCAAATCGGGAGACCCGCGGCTGCGGGGTCAGTTCCTACGAGTTACATTGGTCCCGTGGGAGGTGTTGGTGCCACCAACGGGGCTGTTTCGAGTTTTCACACTCTAACGTCATGTTTTTAAGCCTAAGTCTAGAAATATGTAAATTACCTTTGAATTCTCAAACCGGGAGATCCGCGACTGTGGGGTCAGTTCCTATGAGTTAGATTGGTCCCGTGGGAGGTGTTGGTACCACCCACGGGGATGCTCGGGGGCTGTTTCAAGTTTTCACCCTCTAATAGTATGTTTTTAATCCTAAGTCTAACAATATGTAAATAATCTTCGTATTCTCAAACTGGGAGTCCCGCGATTGCGGGGTCAGTTCCTACGAGTTACATTGGTCCCGTGGGAGGTGTTTATGCCATCCACGGGGTCGTTCGGGGGCTATTTTGAGTTTTCACCCTCAAAACAAAATGTTTTGCTTAAGTCTAAAAATATGCAAATTAACGTCATATTCTCAAACCTGGAGTCTCGCGGCTGCGGGGTCAGTTCCTACGAGTTGCATTGGTCTCGTGGGAGGTAGTGGTGCAACCCACGGGTACGTTCGGGGGCTGTTTCTAGTTCTCACCCTCTAACGCCATATTTTTAAGCCTAAGTATGGAAATATGCAAATTATCGTCATATTCTCAAATCGGGAGTCCCGCGGCTGCGGGGTCAGTTCCTACGAGTTACATCGGTCCCGTGGGAGGTGTTAGTGCCACCCACGGGGCCGTTAGAGGTCTTTTTCGAGTTTTCACCCTCTATCGCCATGTTTTTAAGTCTAACTCTAGAAATATGCAAATTAGTGTCGTATTCTCAAACCGGGAGTTCCGTGGCTGTGGGTTCACTTCCTACGAGTTGCATTGGTCCCGTGGGAGGTGTTGGTGCCATCCACGGGGACGTTCGGGGGTTGTTTTGAGATTTCACCCTCAAACGCCATGTTTTGCTTAAGTCTAGAAATATGGAAATTACCGTCGTATTCTCAAATCGGGAGTCTCGCGGCTACGGGGTTCGTTCCTACGAGTTACATTGGTCCCATGGGAGGTGTTGGTGCCACCCACGGAGACGTTCGGGGGCTGTTTCTAGTTCTCACCCTCTAATGCCATGTTTTTAAGCATAAGTCTAAAAATATGCAAATTATCGTCGTATTCTCAAATCGGAAGTCCCGTGGCGGTGGGGTCAGTTCCTACGAGTTACATTGGTTCCGCGGGAGGTGTTGGTGCCACCCACGGGGCCGTTCGAGGGATGTTTTGAGTTTTCACCCTCTAACACCATGTTTTTAAGCCTAAGTCAAGAAATATCCAAATTATCGTCGAATTATCAAACCGGGAGTCCCGCGGCTCTAGGGTCAGTTGCTACGAGTTACATTGGTCCCGTGGGAGGTGTTGGTGCCACCCACGAGGCCGTTCGGGGGCTATTTCGAGTTTTCACCCTCTAACGCCTTGTTTTTCTTAAGTCAAGAAATCTGCAAATTACCGTCGTACTCTCAAACCGGAAGACCCACGGCTGCGGGGTCTGTTCCTACGAGTTACATTGATCCTGTGGGAGGTGTGAGTGCCACCCACAGGGCCGTTTGGTGGCTGTTTTGAGTTTTCACCCTCTAACGTCATGTTTTTAAGACTAAGTCTAGAAATATGCAAATTACCATCGTCTTCTAAAACCGGGAGACCCGCGGCTGTGGAGTCAGTTCCTACGATTTACATTGGTCCTATGGAAGGTGTTGGTGCCACCCACAGGGCCGTTCGGGGGCTGTTTCGAGTTTTCACCCTCTAACGCCATGTTTTTAAGCCTAAGTCTAGAAATATGCAAATTATCATCGAATTCTCAAATGGGGAGTCCCACTGCTCTCCGGTCAGTTCCTACGAGTTATATTGGTCCCGTGGGAGGTGTTGGTGCCACCCATGGGGCCGTTCGGGAGCTGTTTTGAGTTTTCACCCTCTAACGCCATGTTTTGCTTAAGTCTAGAAACATGCAAATTACCGTCGTACTAACAAACCGAGAGAGCCGCGGCTGCGGGGTCAGTTCCTACAAGTTGCATTGGTCCCGTGGTAGGTGGTGGTGCCACCCACGGGGCCGTTTGGGGGCTGTTTCTAGTTTTCACCCTCTAACGTCATGTTTTTAATCCTAAGTCTAGAAATATGTAAATTACCTTCATATTCTCAAACCGGGAGATACGCGGCTGTGGGGTCAGTTCCTACGAGTTACATTGGTCCCGTGGGAGGTGTTGGTGCCACCCACGGTTCCGTTAGAGGGCTATTTCGAGTTCTCACCCTCTAACACCATGTTTTTAAGCCTAAGTCCAAAATTATGTAAATTATCATCGTATTCTCAAACCGGGTTACCCGCGGGTGCGGGGTCAGTTCCTATGAGTTACATTGGTCCCGTGGGAGGTGTTTGTGCCTCCCACGGGGCCGTTCGGGGGCTATTTCGAGTTTTCACTCTCAAACGTATTCTCAAACCGGGAGTCCCGCGGCTACGGTATCAGTTCTTACGATTTACATTGGTCTCGTGGGAGGTGTTTGTGCCACCCACGGGGACGTTCGGGGGTTGTTTCTAGTTCTCACCGTTTAACGCCATGTTTTTAAGCCTAAGTCTAGAAATATGCAAATTATCGTCGTATTCACAAATCGGGAGTCCCGCGACTGCGGGGTCAGTTCCTACGAGTAACATTGGTCCCGTGGGAGGTGTTGGTGCCACCCACGGGGCCGTTAGAGGGCTTTTTGGAGTTTTCACCCTCAATCGCCATGGTTTTCAGCCTAAGTCAAGATATATGAAAATTATTGTCGTATTCTCAAACCGGGAGTCCCGCGGTTGTGGGTTCAGTTCCTACAAGTTGCATTGGTCCCGTGGGAGGTGTTGGTGCCATCCACGGGGCCGTTCGGGGATTGTTTCGTGTTTTCACCCTCAAACGCCATGTTTTGCTTAAGTCTAGAAATATGCAAATTACCGTTGTATTCTCAAATCGGGAGTCCCACGGCTGCAGGGTCAGTTCCTACGAGTTATGTTGGTCCCATGGGAGGTGTTGGGGCCACGTACGGGGACGTTCACGGGATGTTTCTAGTTCTCACCCACTAACTCCATGTTTTTAAGCCTAAGTCTAAAAATGAGCAAATTATCGTCGTATTCTCAAAACGGGAGTCCCGCGGCTGCGGGGCCAGTTCTCCCGAGGTACATTGGTCCCGTGGGTAGTGTTGGTGCCACCCACGGGGACGTTCGGGGGCTGTTTCTAGTTCTCACCCTCTAACGCCTTGTTTTAAGCATAAGTATAAAAATATGCAAATTATCGTCGTATTCTCAAAATGGGAGTCCCGCGGCTGCGAGGTCAGTTCCTACGACTTACATTGGTCCCGTGGGAGGTGTTGGTGCCACCCACGGGGCCGTTCGGGGGCTGTTTCGAGTTTTCACCCTCTAACGCCTTGTTTCGCATAAGTCTAAAAATATGCAAATTACCATCGTGTTCTCGAACCGGGAGTCCTGCGGGTGTGGGGTCAGTTCTTACGAGTTACATTGGTCCCGTGGGAGGTGTTAGTGCCATCCACGGGGCCGTTCGGGGGTTGTCTCGAGTTTTCACCCACTGACGTTATTTTTTTAGCCGAAGTCTAGAAAAATGCAAATTACCATCGTACTCTCAAACCGGGAGACCCGAGGCTGTGGGGTCACTTCCTACGAGTTACATTGGTCCCTTGGGAGGTGTTGGTGCCACCCACGGTGCCGTTAGAGGGCTGTTTGGAGTTTTCACCCTCTAACGCCATGTTTTGCTTAAGTCTAAAAATATGCAAATTACCGTCGTATTCTCAAATCGGGAGTCCAGCGGCTGCGGCGTCAGTTCCTACGAGTTACATTGGTCCTCTGGGAGGTGTTCGAGCCACCCATGGTGACGTTCGGGGGCTGTTTCTAGTTCTCACCCTCTAACACCATGTTTCTAATCCTAAGTCTAGAATTATGCAAATTATCGTCGTACTCTCAAACCGGGAGTCCCGCGGCTGCGGGGTCAGTTCCTACGAGTTACATTGGTCCCGTGGGAGGTGTTGGTTCCACCCACGGGGCCGTTAGAGGGTTGTTTCGAGTTTTCACCCTCTAACGTCATGTTTCGCATAAGTCTAAAAATATGCAAATTACCGTGGTATTCTCAAACCGGGAGTCCCGCGGCAGTGGGGTCAGTTCCTACGAGTTACATTGGTCCCGTGGGAGGTGTTGGTGCCACCCACGGGGACTCTTGGGGGCTGTTTCGAGTTTTCACCCTCTAACGTCATGTTTTTAAGCCTAAGTCTAGAAATATTGAAATTATCGTCGAATTCTCAAACCGGGAGTCCCACGGCTCTCCGGTGAGTTCCTAAGAGTTATATTGGTCCCGTGGGAGGTGTTGGTGCCACCCACGGGGCCGTTCGGGGGCTGTTTTGAGTTTTCACCCTCTAACGCCATGTTTTGATTAAGTTTAGAAACTTGCAAATTTCCGTCATACTCTCAAACCGGGAGACCCGCGGCTGCGGCTCAGTTCCTACGAGTTGCATTGGTCCCGTGGTAGGTGTTTGTGCCACCGACGGGGCCGTTTGGGGGCTGTTTCGAGTTTTCACCCTCTAACATCAAGTTTTTAAGCCTAAGTCTAGAAATATGTAAATTACCTTCATATTCTCAAACCGGGAGATCCGCGGCTGTGGGTCAGTTCCTACGAGTTACATTGGTCCCGTGGGAGGTGCTGGTGCCACCCACGGGGACTCTTAGGTGCTGTTTCGAGTTTTCACCCTCCAACGTCATGTTTTTAAGCCTAAGTCTAGAAATATACAAATTACCATCGTATTCTCAAATGGGGAGACCCGCGGCTGTGGGGTCAGTTCCTACGAGTTACATTGGTCCCGTGGGAGGTGTTGGTGCCACCCACGGTTCCGTTAGAGGGCTGTTTCAAGTTCTCACCCTCTAACACCATGTTTTTAAGCTTAAGTCAAAAAATATGTAAATTATCATCGGATTCTCAAACCGGGTTTCCCGCGGGTGCGGGGTCAGTTCCTATGAGTTACATTGGTCCCGTGGGAGGTGTTTGTGCCTCCCACGGGGCCGTTCGGGGGCTGTTTGGAGTTTTCACCCTCAAACGTATTTTTAAACCGGGAGTCCCGCGGCTACGGTGTCAGTTCTTACGATTTACATTGGTCTCGTGGGAGGTGTTTGTGCCACCCACGGGGACGTTCGGGGATTGTTTCTAGTTCTCACCCTATAACTCCATATTTTTAGGCCTAAGTCTAGAAATATGAAAATTATCGTCGTATTCTCAAACCGGGAGTCCCGCGGCTGTGGGGTTAGTTGCTACGAGTTACATTGGTCCCGTGGGAGCAGTTTGTGCCACCCACGGGGACGTTCGGGGGCTGTTTCTAGTTCTCACCCTTTAACGCCATGTTTTTAAGCCTAAGACTAGAAATATGCAAATTATCGTCGTATTCACAAATCGGGATTTCCGCGACTGCGGGGTCAGTTCTTACGAGTAACATTGGTCCCGTGGGAGGTGTTGGTGCCACCCACGGGGCCGTTAGAGGGCTTTTTCGAGTTTTCACCCTCTATCGCCATGTTTTTCAGCCTAAGTCAAGAAATATGAAAATTATTGTCGTATTCTCAAACCGGGAGTCCTGCGGCTGTGGGGTCAGTTCCTACAAGTTGCATTGGTCCCGTGGGAGGTGTTGGTGCCATCCACGGGGCCGTTCGGGTGCTGTTTCGAGTTCTCACCCTCAAACGCCATGTTTTTATTAAGTCTAGAAATATGCAAATCACCGTCGTATTCTCAAATCGGGTGTCCCACGGCTGCAGGGTCAGTTCCTACGAGTTATATTGGTCCCATGGGAGGTGTTGGTGCCACCCACGGGGACGTTCAGGGGCTGTTTCTAGTTCTCACCCTCGAACTCCATGTTTTTAAGCCTAAGTCTAAAAATAAGTAAATTATCATCGTATTCTCAAAACGGGAGTCCCGCGGCTGCGGGGCCAGTTCCAACGAGGTACATTGGTCCCGTGGGAGGTGTTGGTGCCACCCACGGTTCCGTTAGAGGGCTGTTTAGAGTTCTCACCCTCTAACACCATGTTTTTAAGCCTAAGTCAAAAAATATGTAAATTATCATCGTATTCTCAAACCGGGTTTCCCGCGGGTGCGGGGTCAGTTCCTATGAGTTACATTGGTCCCGTGGGAGGTGTTTGTGCCTCCCACGGGGCCGTTCGGGGGCTGTTTCGAGTTTTCACCCTCAAACGTATTCTCAAACTGGGAGTCCCGCGGCTACGGTGTCAGTTCTTACGATTTACATTGGTCTCGTGGGAGGTGTTTGTGCCACCCACGGGGACGTTCGGGGGTTGTTTCTAGTTCTCACCCTCTAACGCCATATTTTTAAGCCTATGTCTAGAAATATGAAAATTATCATCGTATTCTCAAATCGGGAGTCCCGCGGCTGTGGGGTGAGTTGCTATGAGTTACATTGGTCCCGTGGGAGGTGTTGGTGCCACCCACGGGGACGTTCGGGGGTTGTTTCTAGTTCTCACCCTTTAACGCCATGTTTTTAAGCCTAAGTCTAGAAATATGCAAATTATCGTCGTATTCACAAATCGGGTGTCCCGCGACTGCGGGTTCAGTTCCTACGAGTAACATTGGTCCCGTGGGAGGTGTTGGTGCCACCCACGGGGCCGTTAGAGGGCTTTTTCGAGTTTTCACCCTCTATCGCCATGTTTTTCAGCCAAAGTCAAGAAATATGAAAATTATTGTCGTATTCTCAAACCAGGAGTCCCGCGGCTGTGGGGTCAGGTCCTACAAGTTTCATTGGTCCCGTGGCTGGTGTTGGTGCCATCCACGGGGCCGTTCGGGGGTTGTTTCGAGTTTTCACCCTCAAACGCCATGTTTTGCTTAAGTCTAGAAATATGCAAATTACCGTCGTATTCTCAAACCGGGAGTCCCACGGCTGCAGGGTCAGTTCTTACGAGTTATGTTGGTCCCATGGGAGGTGTTGGCGCCACGCACGGGGACGTTCAGGGGATGTTTCTAGTTCTCACCCTCTAACTCCATATTTTTAAGCCTATGTCTAAAAATAAACAAATTATCGTCGTATTCTCAAAACGGGAGTCCCGCGGCTGCGGGGCCAGTTCCCACGAGGTACATTGGTCCCGTGGGTAGTGTTGGTGCCACCCACGGGGACGTTCGGAGGCTGTTTCTAGTTCTCACCCTCTAACGCCTTGTTTTTAAGCATAAGTATAGAAATATGCAAATTATCATCGTATTCTCAAAACAGGAGTCCCGCGGCTACGAGGTCAGTTCCTACGACTTACATTGGTCCCGTGTGAGGTGTTGGTGCCACCCACGGGGCCGTTCGGGGGCTGTTTCGAGTTTTCACCCTCTAACGCCTTGTTTCGCATAAGTCTAAAAATATGCAAATTACCATCGTGTTCTCGAGCCGGGAGTCCTGCGGCTGTGGGGTCAGTTCTTACGAGTTACATTGGTCCCGTGGGAGGTGTTAGTTCCATCCACGGGGCCGTTCGGGGGTTGTTTCGAGTTTTCACCCACTGACGTTATTTTTTTAGCCGAAGTCTAGAAATATGCAAATTACCATCGTACTCTCAAACCGGGAGACCCGAGGCTGTGGGGTCAGTTCCTACGAGTTACATTGGTCCCTTGGGAGGTGTGGGTGCCACCCACGGTGCCGTCAGAGGGCTTCTTTGAGTTTTCACCCTCTAACGCCATGTTTTGCTTAAGTCTAAAAATATGCAAATTACCGTCGTATTCTCAAACCGGGAGTCCAGCGGCTGCGGCGTCAGTTCCTACGAGTTACATTGGTCCTCTGGGAGGTGTTGGAGCCACCCACGGTGACGTTCGGGGGCTGTTTCTAGTTCTCACCCTCTAACACCATGTTTTTAAGCCTAAGTCTACAAATATGCAAATTATCATCGTACTCTCAAACCGGAAGTCCCGCGGCTGCGGGGTCAGTTCCTATGAGTTACATTGGTCCCGTGGGAGGTGTTGGTTCCACCCACGGGGTCGTTAGAGGGTTGTTTCGAGTTTTCACCCTCTAACGCCATGTTTTGCATAAGTCTAAAAATATGCAAATTACCATCGTATTCTCAAACCGGGAGTCCCGCGGCTGTGGGGTCAGTTCCTACGAGTTACATTGGTCCCGTGGGAGGTGTTGGTGCCACCCACGGGGACTCTAGGGGGCTGTTTCGAGTTTTCACCCTCTAACGTCATGTTTTTAAGCCTAAAAATAGAAATATGCAAATTATCGTCGAATTCTCAAACCGGGAGTCCCGCGGCTCTCCAGTCAGTTCCTACGAGTTGTATTGGTCCCGTGGGAGGTGTTGGTGCCACCCACGGGGCCGTTCGGGGGCTGTTTTGAGTTTTCACCCTCTAACGCCATGTTTTGATTAAGTTCAGAAACATGCAAATTACCGTCGTACTCTTAAACCGGGAGACCCGCGGCTGCGGGGTCAGTTCCTATGAGTTACATTGGTCCCGTGGTAGGTGTTTGTGCCACCGACGGGGCCGTTTGGGGGCTGTTTCGAGTTTTCACCCTCTAACATCATGTTTTTAAGCCTATGTCTAGAAATATGTAAATTACCTTCATATTCTCAAACCAGGAGATCCGCGGCTGTGGGTCAGTTCCTACGAGTTACATTGGTCCCGTGGGAGGTGTTGGTGCCACCCACGGGGACTCTTGGGGGTTGTTTCGAGTTTTCACCCTCCAACGTCATGTTTTTAAGCCTAAGTCTAGAAATATACAAATTACCATCGTATTCTCAAACCGGGAGACCCGCGGTTGTGGGGTCAGTTCCTATGAGTTACATTGGTCCCGTGGGAGGTGTTGGTGCCACCCACGGTGCCGTTAGAGGGCTGTTTCGAGTTCTCACCCTCTAACACCATGCTTTTAAGCCTAAGTCAAAAAATATGTAAATTATCATCGTATTCTCAAATCGGGTTTCCCACGGGTGTGGGGTCAGTTCCTATGAGTTACATTGGTCCCATGGGAGGTGTTTGGGCCTCCCACGGGGCCGTTCGGGGGCTGTTTCGAGTTTTCACCCTCAAATGTATTCTCAAACCGGGAGTCCCGCGGCTACGGTGTCAGTTCCTACGATTGAAATTGGTCTCGTGGGAGGGGTTTGTGCCACCCACGGGGACGTTCGGGGGTTCTTTCTACTTCTCACCCTCTAACGCCATATTTTTAGGCCTAAGCCTAGAAATATGAAAATTATCATCGTATTCTCAAACCGGGAGTCGCGCGGCTGTGGGGTTAGTTGCTACGAGTTACATTGGTCCCGTGGGAGGTGTTGGTGCCACCCACGGGGACGTTCGGGGGCTGTTTCTAGTTCTCACCCTTTAACGCCATGTTTTTAACCCTAAGACTAGAAATATGCAAATTATCATCGTATTCACAAATCGGGAGTCCCGCGACTGCGGGGTCAGTTCCTACGAGTAACATTGGTCCCGTGGGAGGTGTTGGTGCCACCCACGGGGCCGTTAGAGGGCTTTTTCGAGTTTTCACCCTCTATCGCCATGTTTTTCAGCCTAAGTCAAGAAATATGCAAATCACCGTCGTATTCTCAAACCGGGTGTCCCACAACTGCAGGGTCAGTTCCTACGAGTTATATTGGTCCCATGGGAGGTGTTGGTACCACGCACGGGGACGTTCAGGGGATGTTTCTAGTTCTCACCCTCGAACTCCATGTTTTTAAGCCTAAGTCTAAAAATAAGCAAATTATCGTAGTATTCTCAAAATGAGAGTCCCGCGGCTGCGGGGCCAGTTCCTACGAGGTACATTGGTCCCGTGGGAGGTGTTGGTGCCACCCACGGGGACGTTCGGGGGATGTTTCTGGTTCTCACCCACTAACGGCCTGTTTTTAAGCATAAGTATAGAAATATGCAAATTATCGTCGTATTCTCAAAACGGGAGTCCCGCGGCTGCGGGGTCAGTTCCTACGAGTTACATTCGTCCCGTGGGAGGTGGTGGTGCCACCCACGGGGCCGTTCGGGGGCTTTTTCGAGTTTTCACCCTCTAACGCCTTGTTTCGCATAAGTTTAAAAATATGCAAATTACCATCGTATTCTCAAACCGGGAGTCCTGCGGCTATGGGGTCAGTTCTTACGAGTTACATTGGTCCCGTGGGAGGTGTTGGTGCCATCCACGGGGCCGTTCGGGGGCTGTTTCGAGTTTTCACCCACTAACGTTATTTTTTTAGCCGAAGTCTAGAAATATGCAAATTACCATCGTACTTTCAAACCGGGAGACCCGCGGCTGTGGGGTCAGGTCCTACGAGTTTCATTGGTCCCTTGGGAAGTGTTGGTGCCACCCAAGGTGCCGTTAGAGGGCTGTTTTGAGTTTTCACCCTCTAACGCCATGTTTCGCATAGGTCTCAAAATATGCAAATTACCGTCGTATTCTCAAACCGGGAGTCCCGCGGCTGTGGGGTCAGTTCCTATGAGTTACATTGGTCCCGTGGGAGGTGTTGGTGCCACCCACGGGGACTCTTGGGGGCTGTTTCGAGTTTTCACCCTCTAAGGTCATGTTTTTAAGCCTAAGTCTAGAAATATGCAAATTATCGTCGAATTCTCAAACCGGGAGTCCCGCGGCTCTCCGGTCAGTTCCTACGAGTTATATTGGTCCCGTGGGAGGTGTTGGTGCCACCCACGGGGCCGTTCGGGGGCTGTTTTGAGTTTTCACCCTCTAACGCCATGTTTTGATTAAGTCTAGAAACATGCAAATTACCGTCATACTCTCAAACCGGGAGACCCGCGGCTGCGGGGTCAGTTCCTACGAGTTATATTTGTCCCGTGGTAGGTGTTGGTGCCACCCACAGGGCCGTTTGGGGGCTGTTTCGAGTTTTCACCCTCTAACATCATGTTTTTAAGCCTAAGTCTAGAAATATGTAAATTACCTTCATATTCTCAAACCGGGAGATCCGCGGCTGTGGGGTCAGTTCCTACGAGTTACATTGGTCCCGTGGGAGGTGTTGGTGCCACCCACGGGGACTCTTGGGGGCTGTTTCGAGTTTTCACCCTCTAACATCATGTTTTTAAGCCTAAGTCTAGAAATATACAAATTACCATCGTATTCTCAAACCGGGAGACCCGCGGCTGTGGGGTTAGTTCCTACGAGTTACATTGGTCCCGTGGGAGGTGTTGGTGCCACCCACGGTGCCGTTAGAGGGCTATTTCGAGTTCTCACCCTCTAACACCATGTTTTTAAGCCTAAGTCAAAAAATATGTAAATTATCATCGTATTCTCAAACCGGGTTTCCCGCGGGTGCGGGGTCAGTTCCTATGAGTTACATTGGTCCCGTGGGAGGTGTTTGTGCCTCCCACGGATACGTTTGGGGGTTGTTTCGAGTTTTCACCCTCAAACGTATTCTCAAACCGGGAGTCCCGCGGCTATGGTGTTAGTTGATACGATTATATAACTACTTTAGTTAAAGTGTACCTGGTGTTTAATGAAGAACTGGTATGTAATGAAGAACTAGTATCTAATTGGTTAGATCTGCAATACGTAAACAATGTGTTATGAAGAAGGGGTATGTAAAATTAATGAAAGTACCTCACAAAACCACTAAAGAATTAGATATGCTGCCTATAAGATGTCGTAGATTTACATATGACGCAGATTTATTCCCCCATTTTAACATCGCAATTCGAACGAATATGGGCAACCTGCTGCCTATAATATGTAAAGAAAAGTACACAAAGGCAAAGGAGAACAAAAATGTATATTATCAACCCGGTGCCTATAATATCAATGTAGTTGTGATTATTACGCCGCCATTTTAAGGCTTTAAAATACATATCCAATCAAGTTGATCACAACAAATCTCAAACTAAAATAGAACTGTATAAAATCAACAGAATTATGGTATACATGTCAAGTTAAAATATGAATGAACGGAATCAAGTTGCTTTTGTTCCATGTCAAGTTGTAGCCTCCTAATATCTTGACGTAAACGTCAAAAAATGCACATTAATCGCAAGATAAGTGATATACTTTTTATAGGAAAATCAAGAACACACCCAACAAATTTAATAACATGTACACTTATCGACACTAGTATAAATTCAATAAATCCAACATAGTATCCAACAACCAAGCCAACAATATCTCACTATAATAATGTGCACACGTGTTTGCGACTAGTATGTCAAAAAAAATTCATTTAATTATATTTTGTCAAAAAAAAAATCACGACATGCATATAATCCCCAATATAATATGATGACATGCATATAACCCACAACAAGGTGGATGTAATTTTTTTTACTTATTAAAATTCCATTTAATTACATTTTGTCAAAAAAAAAATAATGTCTAGGGTTTTGAATAATATTTTGTCAAAAAAATACACACACATACAATCTACGATTTATTGACATAATTTATACATACACACACACACACACACACAATCTACGGTTTATTGACATAATCTATACATACACACACATACAATCTAGGGTTTTCTAAACCCTAATATTTTTTTTCACTACACCAAAATGGGCAAATTGTGACCTTTCAGCCGGTCAGCTTTATCAAGGTCATTGACCGTGACAAAAAACATGTGTTTTATGTCACGGTCATTGACCTTGACACGACCGTGACAACTAATTGTCACGGTCAATGACCGTGACAAGGTCGTGACAAATTTGCATATTTTTAACTGACTTGTCACGGTCATTGACCGTGACAATTCTTTAAATAATTGTCACGGTCAATGACCTTGACACGACCGTGACAACTTTTCCAGCAAAAACCCTTTCCCCCTTCTTTTTTCCCTCCCACCGTTCCCTCCCTCTCTCTCTCTCTCTCAACGCTGCTCTCTCTCTCTCTACTTTTAGGTCCATTTTCTCTCTCTCTCTCTCTTCCATTTATATATATATTTGTGTGTATATTTATGTGTGTATGTGTATATATATATGTGTGTATGTGTGTGCGTGTGTGGGGGGTGGGGCAGGGTGGGCCGGGGTGGGGCAGGGTGGGGGAGGGGAGGGGGTGGTGGAGGGGGCAGGGGGTGGGGTGGGGTGGGGTGTGTGTGTGTGTGTGTGGTGTGTGGTGGGGGAGGGGGTGGTGGAGGGGGGCAGGGGGTGGGGTGGGGTGTGTGTGTGTGTGTGTGTGTGTGTGTGGTGGGGGAGGGGGTGTTGGAGGGGCAGGGGCAGGGGGTGGGTGGGGTGGGGTGTCTGGGCCTATGCATGAAGAAGTACCACAATATCTTAATGTTAGGGTTTGACACTGAGAAACTTATGGTATAAAGGTATTGAAAAGAAATCATCATATACTAAGAAAATTGAAAAATTAAAGTTAGATAAATCAAGGACTAATGGTGGTCCATATTTGAGTTTGGAAATGTAAGATCTACCGCATCTGAATCTTGGAAGAAATGACACTGAAAAAGTTATGATATAAACAATTAAAAAAATGGGCGTATGTCGCCTATTTGTGAGCATATGATATTCTTTAGTAAAAGGCGAAATAATAGTTCATTGTGTGCTCATTGTGTGGATGCATCAATCTACAATACACTACATAACTAAAAGTTCAATAAAAAAGCCGAGGACTTTCTTTATCTACACATAAGCATGATATATACTCCAAACAACTGATCCCTTTATTTATCTACACATAAGCATTGAACAATGGTTAACCTTAAAACTAAAATAAACAGAGTATAACTTGATAAACCCAGTACCAAATAATTATATTTAAAATTCCACATCTGATCATAAAAACTAAAGTAAGAGTGAGACAAATACAAACAAAAGATACAATCATGTCTCCCTTTAGATTCCAACATCTATTTCCATGCACACAAATACACACATTTCAAACTCGTGAAAAAACTACAAAAAGTGCAACATAATGCATATGTTAAGTGAAAAATATAGTCATAACTTGTGCTTATGGAACTATTTTAGTTGGTGCACAAACTAACGGTCAAAGTAATAGTATATATTTCCAACATTTCAAACTACTTGAACATCACAAATGGATACGAACTTAAAATGTAAATTGAGATAACCTTAGAATCTAATTAGGCTAAAAATATAATGGCGTCAACTAACATATATACACAACACTAAAAGTAGACATCAAGTTTATAAATAATTGATAATAGTTGGATAATAATTGGATAATAAACATCGGGAGGGGGTGGGGGTGGGGGTGGGGGTGGGTGGGGTTTTGAATATTATTTACATTCAAAATAAATAATTGATAATAGTTGGATAATAATTGGATAATAATTGATATTTTCATTCAAAATAAATATTTCATTCAAAAATATTGGATAATAATTGATATTTTCATTTAAATTGATAATAATTTTATTCATGAAATTAATTCAATTAGGTAAAACCCATGATAATGAAATTTATGCTACAAATATAATTATCTCATGTCATAATTTTATTGATAAACAATATATGTAGTTGTCACGGTCGGGTGGGGAGAGGGGGTGGGGGTGGGGTGGGTAGGGGTGGGGTGTGTGTGTGTGTGTGTGCGCGCGCGTAGGTGCGTAGGTGTGCGTGTGTGTGTGGCGGTGGGTGGGGGTGGGGCACCCATTTTATCTGTACTATTAATTCAGTTAATTCAATTAGGTAAAACAAAATGTGTACTATTAACATTTTTTAGTTATTGTTAATTACGTTATAATTATTGTTAATCCGACAGTTTAATTATTGTTAATTACGTTATAATTTTTTAGTTTACTTATTTTACTAATCATGTGCTTTTTGTCGTTTCAGGAAAAGCTTAAGGAAGTGCGTGAGTCACAGTCTGATGCCGACAAGGCATCTTTGTCCACAGACGCACCCATCCAAGTACTTGGCTCTGATCGCAAAGGGAGGACAAGGGGAGTGAGCTCGCGGGTGGCCAAATCTAGGATCATCGGATTGGAGACGAGCGACACCAGGTTGGCTCGAACGGTGGATTCACACGATGCGAAGCTGTCCCATTTGGAGGCGATGGTCCAAGATATGTACGCATTCATGAAGCGTACGTTGGGTGGAGACGGTAAAGGGAAAGGGAAAGGGAAGGAGAAGGCGGTGGAGGAGGAGGTGCGGGAGGACGAGGCGCAGGATGACGAGGATGTGGACCTCGTTGCTTCATCACCGACACGTTCGTACTTCGACGATCCACTTCCCTATTTGATGCCCTCCAACAGACCATTGTCGACAATTTGTTGGCCGAGCGTGTTCATATTAGACGTATTTGATGGCCAGCGGATAGGACGGGGGTTGAGGGACCCGAATATCGTCGAGGGTGGAATAGTCCATCGACGTGTGCTTCAAGAGATGGAGTCCAGGGTGCTCGTCACGCATGTCATACCCGGGAAGGAGAACTCCCTATTGTGGTTGCGCGAACAATGCGGCACGACGTATATTAGTGGGTGTGTCAATTCGTATGTCATGTGGCCTACTCACCTCCTCAGTTTTATCCAAGACATGTAGTAACATTATTTTTATGTTTGTCCATTTTAATTATATTTGGATTATATCGTCATGTATATTGTTTTTACTTTGAATATTTGGATTATATCGTCATGAATATATATTTGCATTATCTTTAGTTTGTGTTGGATATATGATGTTTGGAACAGGTACAACGTTGCTATAACAGGTACAAATATACTGCTGGGCAGTGGCGGTGGCCATACTGCCCAGCAGATTTTTTTTAAATTCTTCCCAGAATTGTCACGGGCATTGACCGTGACAAGTCCGCGATAAAAGTTGTCACGGACGTGTCACGGTCATTGACCGTGACCATTCTGGGCAAGAGGGGTCACGGTTATGTCACGGTTATAAACCGTGACAAACGTGTCACGGTCATTGACCTTGACATGACCGTGACACAAAATGCGAGTTTTGTGTCAAGGTCAATGACCGTGACACGACCGTGACAAAAAAAGTTGTCTCGCCTCGAAATGTCACGGTCATTGACCTTGACAAGTTGGATTTGTCAAGGTCAATGACCTTGACAAATGGGCAGATTTGGTGTAGTGTTTGCCATAAATCTATACATACACACATACAATCTATACATACACACTCATACAATCTAGGGTTTATTGACATAAAAACTAATTTATTTGTTCATAGTTACATACATAAACACACATATACACATAAATATATGCATACACACATATATATACATAAACACACATACAAACAAGAATAATAACCCAAATAGAAATTGATTTTCAATGGCATACAATCATTTTTGGAGGGTGATGGCTTATGATAGCACAACTACACGCATACCTTTCAAAATTCATCAAATCGAAATGCACACAGCTCCCACAAATCATCAAATCAAAATGAACACACACATACCTTTCAAAAATCTTAGCAAAGAAATTGAATCGTAAAAATCTCCCCAAACCCCCTTTGATGAAATCGCAAACACCGAAATAGGAAATGGGACTGAGATAAGCGACTTTTTTTTAATGGCTATATCTGGTCACGGCCTAAAGCCGTGACCCACCATCACAACCCATTAGTTCTCCATCTGCTGAATGGTCACGGCTTAGAGACGTGATCCCCATTCGCGACCACCAGAAGGGATAACATGTGTGACCTGTTGATGCTCAAATGTGGGATGGTGACGGACCATAGCCGTGACCCATACCAAGAAATGGTCACGGCCCCAAGCCATGACCCTCAATCTGTGGTGCGCGACCCTTTTTCATCCACCCTAGTGCTTGAATGATGTATGGTCATGGCCCATAACCATGACCCACACCAAGAAATGGTCATGGCCTTTAGCCGTGACTCTAAATGTGTGTACTTTCTTCTTCCTCATGCCATGGGTCACGGACTTGGGCCGTGACCCACTCGCGACCAAGCTTGGAGGGAATTTTGGCGCGATTTTTACGCCAAGATGGTCACGATCTGGTCACGGCCTAAGTTCGCGACCACTGTGGTCATGGACTTGGTCCGTGATGACTTTCCAAGCATCAATAATTTAGTGTGGTAATAAATATGGTCACGCCAAATACGGCCCAAGTCCGCGACCAGTTGGTCGCGGAATTGGGCCGTGACCCACTGGGCGTGACCATTCACAGGATTTGATGTAGTGATAGTGGTAAGATGAGTTACACGGGTCATCGTAGATTTATCCTAACCAATCAACATTTTAGGAACAACAAGTCGAACTTTTTACATGTCAGTCACGAATGTAGAACGCCACCTACTCTGTTTTTAGGTCAGCAGATCGAGGAGAAGGTGGCGGCTGCGACTGCGGGGAATAAGTACGTTGGAAAAACACCCCCAGTTTGTAAACATGATGCGTAAACCTAGGGGGATTCGAAAAACCCTAGTAAAGAGAATCCATGGTCCAGGTGATCAATATTCACTACACCAAAAACATCAATCTGGCACACTTGTACAAGAAGAATCTACCACGGTTATAAACCGTGCCAGAATCTGGCGCGATATTGTTATAATTTGGAACAGTTTTAAACTGTGCCAAAATCGTTCCAAAATTATAAAGGTTCATAGAAAAAATACTAAAACATAAATTGAGTTTCATTTGGAGCCATCACCACTTCATTCCCGCTCACTTCTCCTCTCACTCTCTGTAAAATAATTCCCTCTAGACAAACCCTTAAATTTTTGTTCCAAAATTCCAATGCTTCATCAACACACTCTATCTCCCTCCCCACCCCCACCTACACCACACAGATCTCTGTCTCGCTCTCGGTGACCTACTGACCCGACTGGTTTGATGTACGCAAACATCAAACCCTCACTCACACTTATATCGAACTCTATTCAAAACCTCTTAATAAGATTGATTTTCCAAATTTATGTTCCAATTGAAAAAAACCTATTACATTATATTTATGCTTGGTTGTTTGGAAATGAATATCTAGATTAAAAAGTTATTTTTTGTCCACTAAACTAATATCATGCTTTTCTAAAGATCTTGGGGCCATAACTATAAGAATAAGCAAGACAATTTTGGGGGGTTTTCGGCATTAGAGGTTTTGTACTAACTTTTGGGGTTTTTTTGAACTGGAGGTTTTGTACTTACTTTTTGGGTAGCCAACTTTCATACTATTTAGGTGGTTACTTTCATACTAACTCATTTCGTGCTTGGAGGGACTAGGGTATTCGGTTTAATCATGGAGGTTTCCTGATAGAAATGAAGGTGTTGGGCAACTAATTTATTCGTATCTTTCCAACGAATCACAGTTGGATGATTGCACAATTAATCTAATATTTAGTGTAAATCAATGGGAGAAGAGGTTTGTTCCTTGTCGTTTGCATCATAATCTATTAAAATTTGTTGAATTGCGTATGCAAACTTGATTATATTTCTACCAAGTCATTGTCAACATGCTCATTCTTTTTATATAGACTGGGTTATGATTCGTGAATGTCCTAGAATATTGTTAATCCGATAGTGAAACTCATGTAATTAAAACTAGGATAACTCACTCTACACCACTAATACAACATAGACAACATTAAAGCCTAAGTCGTTTTGTGTGCACTGAAAGTATTCCCATTTAAAATCCAACCATGCACCTAAAATTTACAAGATAAATTGAGTCATCGATGTCGTGCTTAAACCAACTCTTAAAAGTATTCACAGAAAAAAATCATTTAATTTTTCCAAGTACTATTGCTTTTTGCTGATTTAAACCAAGTTTTGGTACTTGAAGTTTTAGTGTCCATACATTGAACAACTTCAAATATAATGTAGGAACCACCAGAAAGACCAAAAGGATATGAGTTTATAGATGCAATTACAGAGATCTTTCAGCTATGGACAAATGTTAGTGAATCATGTCCAAAAGGGACTTTTCCAATCAGAAGAACTACAGAGAAAGATTTTCTAGGAGCTAATTTTATCCAAAAATTCAGAAGGAAAGTTGAAGAGGTTTTAGGCGTGACACAATAAGCAGTGATCGTGAGGTTAGTATACCAATTCATATTTATTACTTCCATAGATAGGAACATATTTGTTAATTCAAATGAAATAGTAAATACAGTCAAATAAAGTTTAATCATTTATTTTCTTGAGAACAAATGTCTCCATTAGTTGGTTTCTGAAATTTTCAGTGTATTAATTCGATAATACACTGCGTAATTGGATAATACATTGCCTAGACTGTGTACCACATCCATTACTTTCTTTTCTTCCTTCTCTTTGATTTTCATTCTCTTTCCCCTTCCCCTTCCTAAACTATACAATCGATGAATATAAAACAACACCAACAAATCAATCATGTTTGAACATAAACATCCTAATTTCAACTAACAATTTTAAATAATATATTATGTCATTACATGTTTGCTTTGAACCCTACTTTCAAAAACTGGAAGAGATTATTTTCCACAAGTGTTTTTTGTGACATCCTCCATGAGATTTGTCAATTATATCCTCCATTAGAGTTGATTCCGACTCGGAAAACCCATTCTTTCTAAGGAAACCCAACACAGATTTGATGTCGGAAACTGCCATAGTGTTTGACAATTTAACTATGCAACACCTGAAGAATAATTGATGGGCTATTACCATCGTTAAATATCTTCATTATGAAAAACAAGTGAAGAATGATTTATGTAGGCAAAGTGCAAGAGTATTAACATTGAACATACATGACAAAGATACATCTAACTGCATATGTCATTTGTAATAAAAAAGTCATATAGAACTAACAATGTTAAAACTAAAGGACATCCATGAAATATTCTAATGTTAAATGGAAATTTCAAATTTTATTGACCACTTTAAGATGTTAACATACATACAAAAATTTTAGAACTTCTAATGTTACTCAAATCTTATATATCGACAAAGAAGTTGTCATGAGAGTGTCAAATAAATATGTTTTAAAATCTTAAACATACCATAATTTAACTAATGTAAAGCTTTCCATTTTTATCACTGCAACGTATGTATGGCTAAATTGAAGAAATAAAAATGAAGCAAAAAATGGGGAAACAAAGTGCACTAAAAAAACTAAGGAGTACCTTCTCTATCCACCCCTATTTTTCTCTCTCTCATCTACCTTGTGAGTTCATGACATTCTGCAATGGATTATGTACATTTACGTTTCCCATTTAGTGTTTAGCAACTAAAATGAAAAACACGAATAGGAAACATTAGTAGATATGAAAATCAATCTCAAACTAAAACAAATTAAAAGTTGGTATATAAAAATAAATCAATAAAGCTACCACAATTCATGTCACGTCTGAAAATGAGCACACGTAAGATAAACAGCGACGATAAATATACCAGGCCAAACAAATGCGTATCCCCTACTCTAGCATCCCTATCAAAGAACCAAATGTCCTCTTTCAACACAACCTTCAATTAATTCTTCCTCAATGCACTCAGTTGCCTTTTCGCATTGTACATCCAACAACTAATATTTGTTCAAGTATAATCTCATGTACTATTGTATTATCACATTTAATAGTCTATTAATATGGGGCTCGTGTATATATAGGGTCAAGTATAATCTCATGCATCTTTAAAAACAAAACTGAATACGTATGCATGGTTATGTGGTTAACCCAAGACTAAATCAGCATTTATGGCATTGCATAGTCTAGGTAGTGTAGTCCAATTAGGCATCCACGTCTTTAACACTGATATCATATCCCTTATTGACAAAGTAGATAGTGTTGTTATACACAACACTGTCTCAGATCTCTGTTTTTGCTTTCCGTCCTTATTATTATGGTGATTAAACTATCATGGTGCTTTCTCAAATTATGGAGATTTATGTGATGTGTAGATAATATGCCTTCTCCAGCATATGAAGAAGTAAATAATGTATTTACTTCTCCAGTGCAAAATGGGTCCACTGACATCATAGATTACTTTATATGATAAGTTATATACTCATATCAAGGTGAATCGACTAACAACATGGGGTTTTATTGTTTAAAATTTGGTGTTTTAAATTTTGGATTTGTAATGCTTCTGTTTTTTTCTTTCGAATTGAAGACTATTGATAGACATGGCTTTACTTACATGATGTGATTCACATGGTTTTGTGCTTGCATCTATGAGTATCTTACTAGAGTTTATGATTGTATTCATATGTTCAACATTTAAAAAAAAAAACTTTTCTTTTTTTTCTTCTTAAAGTTGGAAGTGTGACTAACCTAGTTGGGTCCACTTTTCACTTTGAGATCCTGCATCTATGATTAGTATCGAATCTAACGTTTGTTCTACACTTACATTAGTTTTTTTCCATGTTCTCTCTTGTGTTAATATGGCTATTCTGATCATGTTCTGCAAGTTGTATTGTTTTCTTATTGCTATTTTTGGTAAGTTATTATTGGCTATCTTCTTGCGGGTTTGCTTATTGGATCTAGTGGTTCGAAATTTATCACAGAAATGGTGCAGGTATGTTTTTTGAGTAATTAAGGATAAAATAATCCAAAATTTTGAATTCTAAGATTTTCAACTCGAATTCCATTTTTTGCTATTATTATATCGTGTTAAAATCTTTTGACTTAGTCTGGAAGTGCTTACCCTCATAGCTACTTGTGTATCCATATAATGATTGTATGGCCATATTAACTTTCACCTTGGATTTTTATTTATTATAACCCCTCTTTTGTATGTTTGAGATATATTCCCTAAAGCATTGGTAAATCTGTTTAAGTGTAATTTTGAGGGCCTTGTATTACATGATGCGAGCTTTATCCATGCTTTTGTGGGTGTATCTCAAATTATTATATAAGTGAGGATGTAATACCAAAGTTCAAATAACAGTAAGGGTGAAAGTAAAAAACATTACAGAATATTCGAACTCTTGTGCGTAAAGCTTAGTTTGTTAATCTATGTTTTCTTTACGTAGATTGTATCCGAGATACGCAAGATGATGGAATCTATAGGCTTTGTTAAAATTGACACACCGATTCTACAGGTATGTAAATTTCTTTATATTCATGTTCGATTGATTCATCTTATGGTTATAGTTGTCTGATTAAAGGAGATAGAAATATTAGAAAACATACATGTTTAATAAAAAAAAATTATTTCCTTTTAGACAAATGAAATTCTAAAAATTATAATGAAAACTTGGATAGACCTTTACTACTGAAATCGTCAAAGGCATGTCTTTTGAAAATACGATGATAATTTGAAAATATCTTGACTTAGACTTAAAAATATGACGTTAGAGGGTGAAAACTCAAACAAGCCCCCAAACGGCCCCGTAAGAGGCACGAACACCTCGCACGGATCCAACGTAACTCATAGGAACTGATCGTATAGTCACGGTACATGATTTGAAAATACGATGATATTTTGAAAATATCTAGACTTTGGCTAAAAACATGCCCTTAGTAGGTGAAAACCTAAACTAGTTCCCAAATTGTCCCGTAAGAGGCACAAACACCTCAAACGGGACCAATGTAACTCATAGTAATTGACCGCATAGTCACAGGTCTCACGGTTTGAGAATATGACAATAATTTCAAAATATATAGATTAGGCATGAAAAAAATCCGTTAATGGTTGAAAACCCAAACTAACCCCCATACGGCCCCGTAAGAGGCATGAACACCTCGCACGGGACTAATGTAACTTGTAGGAACTGATCATGTAGTCACGAGTCTCCCGGTTTGAGAATATGACAATAATTTTAAAAAAATTAGATTATTCTTAAAAACATGTCGTTTGAGGGTGAAAACTAAAACCAGTCCTTCAATGGCCCCGTAAGAGGAACTAACACCTCGCATGGGACCAATGTGACTCGTAGGAACTGACTGCATAGTCACGCGACATATGTCTTGAAAATACGATGACAATTTGAAAATATCTAGAATTTAGCTTAAAAATATGTCGTCAGTGGGTGAAAACCTAAACTAGCCCCAAATGGTCTCGTAAAAGGCACAAACATCTCAGATAACACCTATGTAACTCGTAGGTATTGACCCGGGGACTTTCAATTTGTGAATATGACAATAATTTGAAAATATCTAAATTAGGCTTAAAAACAGGTCGTTAAAGGGTGAATACCCAAACCATCCCCAAACGACCCGTAAGAGGCATGAACACCTCGCACGGGACCAATGTAACTTGTAAGTACTAATCGTGTAGTCATGGGTCTCCCGGTTTGATAATATGATGATAATTTAAAAATATTTTGATTATTCTTAAAAACATGTTGTTTGAGGGTGAAAACTCAAACCAGTCCTTAAACGGCCTAGTAATAGGCACTAACACCTTGCACAAGACCAATGTAACTCGTAGGAACTGATCGCGTAGTCACGGGACATATAGTTTGAGAATACGATGATAATTCGAAAATATCTAGACTTTGCCTTAAAAAAATATCGTTAGTGGGTGAAAATCTAAACTAGCCTTCAAATGGCCCCATAAGAGGCACGAACACCTTGCACGAGACCAATGTAAGTTGTAGGAATTGATCGTGTAGTCGGGGGTCTCTTGGTTGGAGAATATGATGATAATTTGAAAATATCTAGATTATGCTTAAAAGAAAGCCGTTAAATGGTTAAAATCCAAACCAGCCCCCAAACGGCCTCGTAAGAGGCATGAACACCTCGCACGGGACCAATGTAACTTATAGGAACTGGCCATGTAATCATGAGTCTCCCGATTTGAGAATTTGATGATAATTTATAAATATTTAGATTATTATTAAAAACATGCCGTTGAGGATGAAAAATCAAACCAGTCCTTAAACGGCCGCGTATGAGGCACTAACACCTCGCATGGGACTAATATAACTCTCAGAAGCTGACCACGTAGTCACAAGACTTTCGATTTGAGAATACCATAATAATTATAACTCGTATATGCAAATTTTCAACTTTAAAAAGATTTTTTCTGAAAATTACTTAGTTACTAATATCATCGCTGTGAGGACACATGTTTCCAATTGAGTCCTTTGTTGTATTGGCTCAATTCCGAAAAAAATAATTGAGTCATAAGATAGTTTTCTTGTATATCCTTCAAGCCTACAACAACTTTGAGTTGAAGACGTATCGACTTAGTTCATCATGAAGACATTATTCTTGCTGAGTTTCAAGTGCCTTTTTGCATCCTCAACAATTCATCATATTTCAAGTCTCCAATAAGGTATGAAAGAAAAACAATAAATAAATAAATATATATATATATATATATATATATATATATATTTGTGGAGACTTGGAATAAATTTGTAATGGGGGTAATTTAATTTTTTATAAAATTTTATGGGCTTAAAATGAAAAATTCATGTTCTGTTTTGTCGTTCGAACGAGAATTTCGTTCAAATGAGTTTTGCCAACGAGTTTCCCTTTTCTACACTGCCTTTTTGTTAGATGAGTCATTCGAACGAAATGTTGTTCGAACGAAAAAGTCGTTCGAACGAGATTTCATATGGGAACAGTTTTTGGTAGTTTTTGGTAGTTCCCCACTATTTTGTCTCATTACTTTTTAATTATTTTTAACCACTTCGGGACCAGATTTTTTCTAAGACTTTCACATTATTCTAGAGAGCTTTTGTGAGAGAAATTCATGGTTTGAATATAACATTTTGTGTGTTTAATTTAGATGGCTTAAACTCTTTCAAAACACAAAAGATATACACCCATTTAGTTTGTTTAGCATTCCAAGTTCTGGATTGATATATATTTGTCACTTGGAGTTTTTTTTGGCACCGTTGGTTCATCACAACCACAAGAAGGAGAAGTTTGGGTTTGCTTCTATTTCCCATAAAAGAAGAAGTCATGGTTTTGCTGCAGCATTCTCATGCGGTGAAAGGCACCGTGTATGGTTGATGGGTTCCCAAAAGGCTTTATTGGTGGTTTCCAAGGTTTCGGTGGAGTTCGGGATTATCGGCTAAGTAGAGGTTGGTATAAAAAGACGTGTCAGGGGCTTGAAGGGAGTCGATTCAAGTTGTGTAAGTCATCTGTCTTGTATTTGTAAAATTTCATACTTAGTGGACTTAAGGTTAGGGTCGTCCGAGGTTTTTCCCGATATGGATTTTCCGCGTACATCGCAGTGTAGTGTGTTGTGAATTTATTTTATCTTGCAAATTACCTAGAACGCATGCTTAGGATTAAAAGATAAAATATGTTTTAATTCACACTATTGTTTAATTTGGGGCAAAAATTACTTTGAGTGATGTTTTAGATTAATTTAATTCAAGTCAAGGTAATTTAATTTGATAAAATTTGGGTTGCCATAAATATAAAAGTGATCTATTCTTGTTAGGCAAATTTTAGGACTTGGATTGAATTAAATTTATGTTAAGAAAAATTCACATGTTTGTTCTAGTTTAATTTTAGTTTTGAAAAAATTAAAATTCAATATTTTAATTGTGAATTTGGATAAGATAATTTTCTTGAACCATCACATTAAGTTTAAAGAATTTTAAAATTGGGGGCCTTTCGAGCCAACAATCTCTTTTTCGTATCCTATTTTTTTGCAGGATAACATTTTGTCGTTAGCTTTTATCTAGGTGGAACACACGAAGTCATAATTTTTTACAACAGAGGGATTATTTATTTAATGTCGTTAATATTCAGGATTATACTTTTTTTTTGTTATGGACATGCGAGCTTTTATAGTTTTATTGTTAACTTTTATGGTCGTGGGTGCTTTTGTAATTTTATTATTATATTTTATGGTCGTGCGGTCATTACATTACGTAGGCTTTTTATTAGCAGGTTTTAGAATGTTCAGAAAATAGAGGAAATTCTACCCAATTTTTTTATCCTGTGAACTATTAAGACTTGTAATATTATGAAGTTTATATGTACATTAATTTATCAACAATGTGTGAGATTATCAATTTGTAAATTTTCTTATTTTCAAATAATTATTTTTTTCTTTGATCCAAAAATTTTGGCACAGTTCAAAACCGTGCCAAAAGTGTATCAAATTTTGGCAGGTGTTTGAACTATACCAAATGTGTACCAAAATGTACTAAATCTAGCATAGTTATAAGTGTGCCAAAAGTGTGCCAGAAATATCAAATTCTGGCACGATTTTAAAGTGTTCCAGAAGTGTTTCTGTTTGGTCAAATTTGGCACACATTTAAACAATGCCAGAAAAAAATAGCCATTTTGGAATACTTGATTCTGGAACAATTAAAAACCATCCCAAATTTGATCTGGCACAGTTTTAAACCATGCCAGATTATTATTTTTGGTGTAGTGAATTTTTGATTTGCCGTATTGGAAAGATCATCGTGTAAGGCATGTATTTGATGTGATGCACACAGAGAATAATGTTACAGAACATCTGATAGGAACATGTCTGGGTGGATATCATTCAAAAACTGGAGAGCGGGCCCTCCTAGATCTACATGATATGAAAATAAAGAAGAAGTTGTAGTTAAAAAACAATCCTATAATAAGAAAAATTTCTACACCCCGGGCTACTTTAACTTTGACTACTAGTGAGAAGAAGATCCTCTTAGACACGTTGTTTAACTTGAAGACTCTAATAGGTTATTCTGGTAATTTACGTAGGGTAGTAAGCTACAAAGAAAATGACCAGAAACAGTGAAAGTCTCACGACTAGCACGTAATCATGCAATTAATCCTTATGATATTTTGGCATTGCTTTTCTGAACACAAAGATCTCCGTCGGGAAATTATGCAAATCAGTTTGTGTTTTACCCTACTTTGTGCAAAAGTGGTAAATAGAACACACATTAAATCTGAAAAATCAACTTTAGCCAAGGCAATTCATATATTAGAGAAATATTTTGCTCCGTCGTTCTTCTATATTAACATCTGCCTGCTTGTGCATTTTTTCGATGAAGCTTTGTTATGTGGTCCCGTTAGGTATCGTTGGATGTATCCTTTTGAGCGCTTGAGAAAAACTTCAAATATTATATATAGAATACACCGTATATTGGAGGGTCAATTGCTGAAGAATACGTCATGGTGGAATCATCGCTATACGTTAGGGAACATATGCCAAAACAAGAAGTGAAGAGGTTCAATCCTTGTAGAGAATGAGTGATTGAGGAACCTGATAAGTTTGAGTACGAATTATCGTTTGAGAACCCTAAAGAGGTGAAACTCACAAATCTACAATAAGAGCAAGCAACTCGTTATGTCTTCGAATAGCAAGATGAGGTCGAAGACTGGAAAGAGTGAGTATCTATTGAATTCTTCTTCTTTGATTATATATTTTTTATATTTTATGATCTAATCTCTACAATTTACCTGTAGGAAGTACGAGAATGAAATTACCCAAGAATAAAGGAGAAATTGCATGACAATACATTTTAGGGCATGGGTATCAAATGAGGTAAAGTTCACATCTTATGTGTGAGGTTATTTATTCGTGTGTGATAAAAACTTGCCCTGATACAAATTCATTATTAAATACAACTTCTAAAAGGAGGTGATGTCTCTTCCAGGCTTACCCACCTAGCAAAAGACCCTAGTTTTCATGCAAAAGAGTTTAAGAAATTCTGTACCAACGGTTTTGTATTCATTTCATATCCATATGAGGAAAATATTTTGACTCAAAATAGTGGAATCTCAATTTCTTCCTTGACCGCTTGCATCTCTAGCAAAAGAATATGATGCTAACCTATTATGAGATAATCCAAAAAATCCTAGAACTTGATTACTTGGATTTCACAAAAACCGTATTCTATTGTGATTGGGTAAAGGTGGAAGATACAACGAATGCTTGTAAAGTTCATACTAATCCAAAATTATTATGGTAAATTTATCAAAGGTAAAGAGTAAAGATCACATAGACGAATAGCTTTTATTTGTGCCTTTCAGAACGTAAAGAAGGTATTCTACTCGAAGTGCATAAATTATAGAAATTGGTTTATTATTGTGCATGCACCAAAGGGTATGACTACTGAAGTGGATGCACTAACGGCTCCAAAGAGTTCTAGTCTGATCTTGATGACAACCCTAATTTGAAGGATCTTTTAGCTGATTTTGAGGGAGATTGAGTATCAAAATATTATGTTAACCTCGTCAATCTCATTTGTATCCTATTTTGATATTGACATTGTATTAGCTCTTTACTTTTATATATGAATGTTTAGTTACTTTTTCAAATATTTAATATGATTTATGAAAGTTAACTTTCAATAATATGATATGCTTACTTGAATATTTAGTTACTCTTACAATACCCTCAGTTTGAGAATAGAGTCATTTGAGTTTGTGATTGGATAAAATTGACCGAACTCAATTCCATGTGTTCCTATACATATACATTTGTTGATCAGTTTCATTGAAGCAGTGTTCAGAAAATGAAGTTAAATTAGCTTGATTTTATGATGATTGTATTACAAAAACTAGTCAATAAATGTACATGTAAAAAATATATTGGGGGCTCCAGGATCAATTTGGTCCAATCACACATTCATAAGCCTCTATTTAATGGCCTTCCTGGATCGCAGGAATGAGTTACTCTTTACTTTAACTAAAGTAGTCATATAATTGATATGCGTTCTCTTTTAATTTTTTTAGATGATAGAAAGCGTACGAGATAATTATTGGTTTTGTTTGGTTTGGCTATTGGATAATTATTGGTTGTTGGATTGTTGTTGGATAGTGTGTTAGAAGGAGTACGTGATAATTATTGGTTTTATTTGGTTTGGATGTTAAATAAATATTGGTTGTTGTCTTGTTCTTGGATAGTATGTTAGAAGGAGTATGAGATAATTATTGGTTATTGGCTTGTTGTTAGTTTTTGTCAATTGGATAATCACGGGACCCCTGATTTGAGAACGCAACGTTAATTTCAAAATATCTAGAGTTAGGCTTAAAAACATGTCATTAGGGGACGAAACCTCGAAACATCCCCCAAACGGACCCGTAAGAGGCACCAACACACCGCACAAACACCTCTCACGGGGTCGTTTGGGGGGTGCTTTGGGTTTTCTCCCTTTAATCGCATGTTTTTAAACCTAATTCTAGATATTTTCAAATTATCGTCATATTCTCAAATCGGGGTCTTGTGACCACGCGATCAGTTCATGCGAGTTACGTTGGTCATGTACTTGGTGTTCAATTTTCTTTAGGGGTTGTAGGGTGGTTGTTTTGTGGTTTCACCCTTTAACGACATATTTTCAAGCCTGAGTGTATATTTTCTCAAATTATCATCATATTCTCAAATCGAGGGTCCCGTGACCACGCAATCGGTTCCTACGAGTTACATTAGTCACGTGCGAGGTGTTTGTGCCTCTCACGGGGGACTTTGGGAGCTGCTTTGGGTTTTCATCCTCAAAAGTCATGTTTGGCAAGAAAATCTGCCTTTTCTGTCCTTGCCAAATGCAGCGTGTTGTAGAGCTCATTGAAATTATTCTACAAGGGAGTCATGGATAATATAATGCATTTTACCGTTTGGAGTTTGATAGAGTCTTCCAAATACAACTCCTGTAATTACGGGGAGTGTGGTTTTCGTCAAGAACCACCAATATAGGACACTTCGGGGAACTCAAGGTGGACACACAGGGAACTCAACTTATGCTCAGGAGACGAAGGATGGAGAAGTAATTTCTACTGAGCTGGATCGACAATAGCCCCAACATTTTGAATAATTTTTAGTAGCTGCCTGACCCCACCATTATGAACAAAAGAGGTGGCCTCACAAGAAGATTAAGAGCTTGACCACCCTCATTGAGGGTTGTCAAGTTGTTAATCTTCCTCTGAGGCCACCTTCTAATGTTGAGTTCCCAGCTTCTTGAAATTAATCCGTTAAAAACATTACCACTCACTCTGCTCAACAAAATCGAACTCCACCATCTAAAATAAATAATGGGAACACTTTCTATAGTTGTAAAAAGTCTGGGAATCTCTAATGGGAGACTACGTGGCTACGCTAGTTTCTTTGGAGTTTTGTCTAGATAATCTTTGGACCAACGGATCCACGTAGTCTCCCACGAGTAAATCATGGCTTTCTAAAACTATATCAAGTTTTCCCATTATTGATTTTAAATAGTGGAGTTCGATTTTGTTGACTAGAGTGAGCGGTAATATTTTTAAGGGATTAATTTCAAGGTACAAGGAACTCAACATTACAAGGTGGCGTCACAAGAAGATTAGCATCTTGATAACCCTCAATGAGGGTTGTCAAGATCTTAATCTTCCTGTGAGGCCACCTCTTTTGTTCATAACAGTGGGGTCGGACTGCTACTATAAATTGTTTAAGACGTTGGGGATATTGTTAATCTAGCTCAACAAAAATTGCTTCCTCATCCTTTGTCTCTTGAGCATAAGTTGAGTTCCCTGTGAGGCCACCTTGAGTTCCTTGGAGTGTCCTATATTGGTGGTTATTGATGAAGGCCACACTTCCCGAAGTGAGAGGGGTCGTATTTGGAATACTCTATCAAACTCTAAACGAAAAAATGCATCATATTATCTAGGACTCCTTTCCAAAATAATTTCAATGAGCTCTACAACACAATGCATTTGGTAAGGTCAGAAAAGGCAGATTTTCTTGTCAAACTTGCCTTTTGAGGTGGAAAACCCAAAGCACCTCCAAAATGGCCCCGCACAAACACCTCGTATAGGACTAATGTAACTCACAAGAACCGATTGCGTGGTCACGGGACCCCCGATTTGAGAATATGACAATGATTTGAGAAAATACAAACTTAGGCTTAAAGACATTCCGTTAGAGGGAGAAAACCCTTAGCGCCCCCAAGCGGTCCCTTTAGGGGAGCGATCATCGCGCACGGGACCAATGTAACTCGCAGGAACCGATCGCATGGTCACGGGACCATCGGTTTGAGAATATGATGATAATTTGTGAAAATCCACACTTAGGCTTTAAAATGTACCGTTAGTGGGGAAACCCCTTAGCGCCCCCCAAATGGCCCTTTTAGGGGAGTGATCATAGTGCACGAGTCCAAGGTAGCTAGTAAGAGACGATCACATGGTCACGAGACCCTCGATTTGAGGGCACAACACATATTTGTGAATATCCATACTTAGGCTTTAAAATGTGCCTTTGGGGGGCGAAACTACTTAGCACCCCCTAATGGCCCCGTGACTACTCGGTCGGTTCCTGCGTGTTGTAGAGATCAGTGAAATAGTTTTAGAAAGGAGTCGTGGATAATATGATGTGTTTTACCATTTGAAGTTTGATAGAGTATTCAAAATTCGAATCCTCTATTGGAGTGTCCTTGATTCGTGGATCTTAATGAAGGCCACACTCCCCGTAATGATAATATCTACCATTATGGGGATTGTTCCCCTCATTAAGATCCACTAAACAAGCCTTTATAGGATTTTTATTTGGAATACTCTATCAAACTCCAAATGGAAAAACACATAATATTATCCAGGACACCTTTCTAGAACAATTTCAATGAGCTCTACAATATGCCAAATTTAGCCAGGCTAGAAAAGACATATTTTTTTTCCAAATAAGCCTTTAGAGGGAAAAAACCCTTTATCACTCCCCCTATAAACGGCCCCATGAGAGGTGAAAAAACCTCGCACGGGTCTAGTGTAAGTCGAGGGAGCCGACCGCGTTGTTACGGGACCCTCGATTTGAGAGCACACCCCAAAATAGAGAAAATACACACTTAGGCTTAAAAACATGTTGTTGGGCGGAGAAACCCCTTATCACTCTCTACACAGACCTGTGATTGGCGCCAACACCTCGTACGCGACCAATATAACTCATAGGAGCCGACCGCGTGGGTAAGGGACTCTTTGTTTGAGAGCACGGCACAAAATAGAGAAAATCCATACTTAGGCTTGAAAACGTGTCGTTGGGGGGGAGAGACCCCTTATAGCTCCCCACACGGACCCATGAGCGGTGCCAACACCTCGTACAAGTCCAATGTAACTCATAGGAGTTGATCGCTTAGCCATGAGACCCTCGGTTTGAGAGCATGGCCCAAAATAGATAAAATCCACACTTAGGCTTGAAAACGTGTTGTTGGGGGGTGAAACCTCTTAGCACCCCCACATGTCCCCGTGAGTGGCCTCAACACCTCGCACGAGTCCAATGTAACTCGTAAGATCCGATCGCGTGGTAACGGGACCCTCAGTTTGAGAGCACGTTCCAAAATAGAGAAAATCCAAACTTAGGCTTGAAAACGTGCCGTTGGATGGAGAAACCCATTAACGCACCCCAAATGGTCCCGTGAGAAGTGCCAACACCTCGCACGGGTCAAATATAGCTCGTAGGCGATGATCCCGTGGTCATGGGACCCTCAGTTTGGGAGCACCCCAAAACATAGAAAATCCACATTTAGGCTTTAAAACATGTTATTTGGGGACCAAACCCCTTAGCTCCCCCCTCACGGACCCGTAAGAGGTGCCAAAAGCTCGTACTAGTCCAATGTAAGTCATAGGAGCTGATCGCGTGCGTACGGGACTCTCGGTTTGAGAGCACCACCCTAAATAAAGAAAATCCACAGTTAGGCTTAAAAACGTGCCATTGGGGGGCGAAACTCTTTAGCCCCCTCCCCCCACCCCCTCATGTAGCCTCATCCCCTATAAGGGGCGCCAACACCTCGTACGGGTCTAATGTAACTCGTAGGAGCCAATCGCATGATCACAAGACCCTCGATTTGAGAGCACGACCCAAAACAAAGAAAATCCACACTTAGGCTTGAAAATGTGTCGTTGGGGGATGAAACCCCTTAGTGCTCCCCAAACGGCCTCGTGAGCGGCGCCAACACCTTGCACGAGTCCAACGTAACTCATAGGAGCCGACCGCGTGGTCACGGGATCCACAATTTGATAGTACATCCCAAAACAGAGAATATCCACACTTAGGCTTCAAATGTGCCGTTGGGAGGCAAAACCTCTTAGCGCCCCCTAAATGGCCCCGTGAGAGGCACCAACACCTCGCATAGGTCCAATGTAACTCGTAAGAATGGACCACGTGGTCACGGGAACTTCGATTTGAGGCACGACCCAAAATAGAGAAAATCCACACTTAGGCTTCAAAATGTCCCGTTGGGGGCGATACCCCTTAGGTCCCCCCATGGCCCCGTGAGCGGTCCCAATTCGACCGCGTGGTCATAGGACCCTCAGTGAGAGACACGAACCAAAATAGATAAAATACACACTAAGGCTTGATAACTTGCCGTTGGGGGGGGGGGGGAACCCCATAATGCCCACCAAATGGCTCTGTGAGCAGTGCCAACACCTCTCTCTGGACCAATGTAACTTGCAGAAGCTGACCGCGTGGTCACGGGACCCTCGATTTGAGAGCACGATCCAAAATAGAGAAAATTTATAGTTAGTTTTAAAAACATGTCATTTGGTGGCGAAACCCCTTAGCGCTCCCCATACAGCCCCGTGAGAGGCTCCAACACCTCGCATGAGTCCAATGTAACTCGTAGGATCCGATTGCGTGGGCGCGGGACCCTCGGTTTGAGAGCACGACCCAAAACCGAGAAAATCCACACTGAGGTTTGAAAACGTCCCGTTGGTGGGGGGGAACCCCTTAGCTCCCCCACATGGCCCCGTGAGCGGTACCAACAACTCTCACAGGTCCAGTATAACTAGTAGGAACCGATCGCATGGGCACGGGGCCCTCGATTTGAGAGCACGGCCCAAAACAGAAAAAATCCATAGTTAGGTTTAAAAACATGTCATTGGGGGTGAAACCCCTTAGCGCTCCACACACAGCCCTGTGAGCAGTGCCAACACCTCGCACGAGTCCAATGTAACTCATAGGATCCGATTGCGTAGGCACGGGACCCTCAGTTTGAGAGCACGACCCAAAGTTTAGGAAATCCACACTAAGGTTTGAAAACGTCCCATTGGGGGGCAAAAAGCCTTAGCTCCACCACATGGCCCCGTGAGCGGTACCAACAGCTCTTACGGGTCCAATATAACTTATAGGAGTCGACCCATGGGCATGAGACCCTCAATTTGACAGCACGACCCAAAATGGAGAAAATCCACACTTAGGCTTGAAACATACTATTGGGGGGAGAAACCCCTTAGCACCCCCACGCGGCCCCGTTAGCACTTCCAACACCTCGCACGGGTCCAATGTAACTTGTAGGAGCTGATCGCATGGTCACGAGACCAACGATTTGATAGCACATCCCAAAATAGAGAAAATCCACACTAACGCTTGAAATGTGCCATTAGGGGCCAAAACCCCTTAGTTCCCCATAAATGTCCCCATGAGCGGTGCCAATACCTCGCACTAGTCTAATGTAACTCGTATGAGCTAACCGCGTGGTCACAGGACCGTCAGTTTGAGATCACGGACCAAAACAAAGATAATCCACACTTAGTCTTGAAAACTTGTAGTTGGGGGGAGAAATCCCTTAGCGCCCACCGCGACCACGTGAGCATCCCCAAGACCACATACGGGTCCAATGTAACTCGTAAGAGCCAACCGCATGGTCACGGAACCCACGGTTTGATAGCACAACCCAAAACAGAGAAAATCCACTCTAAGGCTTGAAATTTGCCATTAGGGGCTAAAACCGCTTAGGGCCCCAAAACTGTCCCTGTGAGCGGTGCCAATACCTCATACTGGTCCAATGTAACTCGAAGGAGCTGACCGCATGGTCACAGGACTCTCGATTTGAGAGCACGACCCAAAACAATGAAAATCCACACTTACGCTTGAAAAGGTGTCGTTGGGGGGTGAAACCCCTTAACGCCCCCAAGACCTCACACGTGTCCATTGTAACTCATAGGAGCCGACCGCATGGGCACGGGACTCTCGGTTAGAGAGCACGACCTAAAATTGAAAAATCCGTACTTAGGCTTGAAAATGTGTCGTTGGGGGATAAAACCCCTTAGCGCCACCCAAGAGGCCCTGTGAGCTGTGCTAACACCTCTCACGGGTCCAATGTAACTCATAGGGGCCAACCACGTGGGCACGGGACCCACGGTTTGAGAGCACGGCCCAAAACAGAGAAAATCTACACTTAGGCTTGAAAACGTGCCGTCGGGGGGGGAAAACCCCTTAGTGCCCCCCAAACGGCCCCGTGAGCAGTGTCAACACCTCACACGGGTCCAATGTAACTCCTAGGAGCCGATCGTATGGGCAAGGGACCCACGGCTTCATATAAGGGCCCAAAATAGAGAAAATCCACACTTAGGCTTAAAAACGTGCCGTTGGGGGGGGGCGAAACCCGTTAGCGACCCCTCCATGTCCCCGTGAGCGACACCAACAGCTCGCACGGGTCCAATGTAACTCGTAGGAGCTGATCGCGTGGTCACGGGACCCTTGGTTTGACAGCGCGACCCAAAACAGAGAAAATCCACACTTAGACTTGAAAACATGTAGTTGGGGGGCCAAACCCCTTAGTTCCCCCCAAACATCACGTGAGCGGCACCAACATCTCTCACGAGCCCAATGTAACTTGTAGTAGCCGACGGCATGGCCAGCACGGGACCAACGATTTGAGAGCACGACCCAAAACAGAGAAAATCTACATTTAGGCTTGATAACATGCTGTTGGAGGGAGAAACCCCTTAGCACCCCCCAAACGTGCCCGTGAGCGACGCCCACACCTCGCACGGGTCTATAGTTACTCGTAGGAGCCGATCGCGTGGGCACGGGACCCCCAGTTTGATAGCATGGCCCAAAATAAAGAAAATTCACACATAGGCTTGAAAACGTGCCGTTGGGGGGCGAAACCCCTTAGCACCCCCAACACGGCCCTGTGAGTGGTGCCAACACCTCGCACGGGTCGAATGTAACTCGTAGGAACCGATCGCATGGTCACAGGACCCTTGATTTGAGAGCACAACCCAAAATAGAGAAAATCCACACTTAGGCTTGAAAATGTTTCGTTGAGGGGCGAAACCCCTTAGTGCCCCCCAGACGGCCCCATGAGCGGTGCTAATACCTCCGTGCATCTAGTGTAACTCGTAGGAGCTGAAATCGTGGTCACGGGACCCTCAGTTTGAGAGCACGACCCAAAAGAGAGAAAATCCAAAAAATCGTGCCAATTTTTTTTAATATAGCTAAAACTAGTCATGGCTAAAGGTCGTGACCGTATTTATTTTGCTGTCACGCAGAATAAGGGTCACGGACTATAGACGGGACCAGTGGTGTGACCGTCCAACAAAAAATAAGAGGGGGTCACGGCCTTGGGCCGTGACAAGTGATGTGACCATCCAACTATAATTAAGGTTGGATCGCGGCCTAGGGGCAGGACCCGTGACGTGAGCATCCAACAAAATTTAAGGGTGGGTCATGGTTTTAGAACGTGACCAGCATGGTAAATAGGTCACGATCTTCATCCGCACCAGCTTTTGTGACCCATTAATATCCGTGAGCATCAGATGATCAGGGACATGGGTCGTGACCACAGGAAATGATCACGCCCGATTTGGTCACGGACCAAATCCGCGACCCACAACTCTGGTCATGGACAAAATCCGTGACCAATCACCCAGTTTGGTGTAGTGAAAGAGGGATCGGTTGATTTTAGAAACTTCATACCAACTAATTTAGTAAGGAGCGTATATAAGTTGATGTCTAAAGTGTTGTTAGTCAAGCTCAGAAAGGTGATTGACCCACTTATTTCTTAAGAACATAGTGATTTTTTGTGTGGCGGGGGGAGTGGGGACATATTCTTGACTCAGTTCTAGTGGCTAATAAGTGCATTAAATCTAAATTGAGAAGTGGCGAGTCGGGTATTACTTGTAAGTTAGACATCAAGAAGGCTTACGATCATGTAAACTGTGGTTCCCTTTATATCATCTTAATTATATGGGTTTTAAGGAGAGGTGGCGTAGATGGATGAAAAATAATATATTTTTTGTTAAATTATCCATTCTAGTGAACATGGTTTTAGACGTTTTTTTCTCTAGTTCTATGGGGTTGTGCCAAGGTGATTCCCTATGCATATTCATCCTCATTTTTGTGATGGAAGCGCTCTAGCGGATAATGGGGCGTACGATCGAGGCAGGGAAGATTACTGGGTTTCTAATCGGAAATCGCAACACTCAAGATGTTAAGGTCTCCAATATCTTATTTGCGGGTGACACTATTATCTTTAGTGAAGCGGTAAAGAAAAAGTGAAATCATTGAGGATGTTGTTTTTGTGCTTTGAGGCGGTGTCGAGTTTGCACATTAATGTTCGTAAGCGTGAGATGATCATAGTCAGAGGGGAGGAGAGAGTTGTTTCTCTGATTGCAATGGTAGGTTGTAGGGTGGGTACGTTACCTTCTACTTATCTTAGCCTCCTTTGGGACCAAAATTTAAGTCCACATCGAGTTGGGATCTGGTTCTCGAGAGGGTTAAAAGGAGATCGACAAGTTGGAAGAATAATTGCATCTCAAAAGGGATGAGGTTGACTTTGATCAAAAGTGTGTTATCAGGTCTTCCTACCTACTGTATGTCGATCCTTCGTATGCCATGTTCTATGCGAAACATAATAAAGAAAATGATGAAAGACTTTCTGTAGAGAGGCTATGAGAATATTTTTCAAAAATTTCTTATTCAGATTGGAAGAGGTGTGTAGGCCGTTAAAGGAAGGTGGTGCGGAAGTGAAGAGTTTGAACACTTTAATAAAGACTTGTCAGGAAAGTGATTGTGGAGATTTAATAGAGAGGAGAACAGGTTGTGGATGAAAGTAGTGTTGGCTCGAAGTGGAGCTTCCCATTATGGGTGGGGCCCTAGAGGGACATAGTTAGCTCATGGGGCAAAGATGTGGAGGTACATATTGATGAATTTGGAGGAATTTGCACGGCTCACATATATCAAATTAGGGAGGAGGAATAGATTTAGATTTTAGAAGGACAAATGAGGGAAGGATGGCACTTTAGAGGAGTTATTCCCATGAATGTATTGCCTTGGTAGGGAGAAGGAGGAGGCAGGGAGAAGGAGGATTTGGTGAAAGATCATATGATGAGGGTTGAGGACCGTGTGGTATGGAATCCAAATTTCTGAAGAAGACTCTGTGATCAAGATATAAAGGAAGCAAATGCATTTTTTTATTAGTTGGATTCGTTATCGATGCTAGAAGGAGGGGAAGATGCCTTAAGGTGGGTGCACACCAAGGATAGTCTATTCACGCTGAAGATCTATTACACAAGGCTGAGTGGGCAAGGGAGTTCTTCCTTACCATGCAGGGTTGTATAGAAGTCTAAAGTGCCTCCTGAAGTCCTCTTCTTCGTATGGACTGCTGCTAGATAGGCTATATTGATAACATAAGGGATGCAAAAGAGAGGGAGGAGTATCACTGGTACACGGAGAAGTCGACTAATCATTTACTTTGGCATTATTGGGTGACTAGGGGATTGTCGAAAAGTGTCTCATCCTTATGTCGTAGCAATGGGTCATGTCCCACCTGATGAGTGAGGTGATGGCGGCTTGGAGTATCACTAAGGGTTGGAAGGGAGAGAAGTTTGTGGAGGATCTTCCCACATTTTATCCTGTGAATGGTCTGCGGGAGAGGAATAGGAGATGCTTTGATGGGGGAAGAATTGGCCCCATCTAAACTTCGTTCTCTCTTTTTAACCAAGCTTTTAATCTGGCACAAGAATAGTCACACACCGCCGCTTGATCTTTTTGTAGACTTTTTGATGGAGTTACGGGGGATAGAGTAGTGTTTTTGTCATAGTTTTCCTTTGTTATGTATACTACCTTATACACGCATGTTTGTTTTATTGAATCATTTACGGACAAAAAAAATAGTTTCGGACGATAAGACACTAGATAACTAAGATATGATATGTAAAAATTTGCAAACAACCATAAATGTGTTTTATGTGGAGTAACGAACAGGAAGACTAGTTCAATTCAGAGAAAAACATGCCAGCCCAAGCAGGTTTTTATACTGAAAGGAAAAGCAAAACAGATGTGTTCCAAGACATGATGTGCAGATAGCACAATAAAACTAAGCGACGATATCTTGTAGCTACATTATTTGAATACCAAATTTAAATATATAATCCCCTTCAAACTCATCATACTACTTACATTTACATAACAAACACTATTAAGGATTAAACATATAGTGAACGAAAGGCACAAACACGTAGCTGAATTATTCCAAAGTCAATACAAGGCATTAGTAATGTTTCTGAGAGTCTTTCATAGATTGAGCTAAACCAACCATAGGTGACGATGAAGAAGATGAGGAACTTGGATATAGCCAAAACTGAGCACTCTTCACCCTCGAAACACTTGTGAGTACTCCCAAAGGGGTCACATTTCCAATCACTGTCACTTTCTTTGTGGCTAAATCTATACTAAATGATGTCACTCCTGCACAAATTCAACAAAAAGGCAATTTCATAGATTTTTATTTTTCAATAACGTGTTTCTTAGAACCGAAAAATACAGTAGACCATTTTGCTGTTTCAAATTGTTTTAAAAAAAAGTAAGAGTTGGAAAGGGGAACATATGTTGGGGAGGCCTTCGTTGATTGTGTAGGAACAAATTAGCAGTCCAAAGGCAGTGATTCCTTTATTCCCATCCTGATTCGTACCATATGCATTATTGGTTATGAATATTTTGAAAGTGTAGTGTTAGCCACCAATATTCTTTGAATAATTTAAAACTTCGCCTCTCTCATGCAGATACATAATTATCTTGGTACATATATTAATTGATATCATTTTTACTTTGGAGAAGATGTGGGATAACATTGATAATATTGTTCAACTACAAGTTTTTTTTAGGGCAAGGACTTACATATCATGCCCCTAAATCTAATTTTTTTAGCCTGCATATATAACACACACTTGTATCTGTGTGTGCGCGTGCTAAGACAATTTTAAAAGCATTATATAAGCATACTATAGTTTGAACTAAACTTGCCTTCCATTCTGGAGATATGTTTTTTCACTTTTGCTTCACATCCCTTACAATGGATTGAAACCCTCAGTTCCACAACCTTCAAAAGAAAATAAATACAAATTACTACTATAATCTTTAGAGTTATTAAGATTGAACTGTGAGAACAAATCAAGTAGTTAATGAGCTATTATAATTATTTAGAGCGAATAAGAACCTGATCACGAATAAATGGAGAACTTATGGTAGGAGATGTCTTCGAGATCGGTATCACAGGTTTGGTAGAAACAAAAGCTGAGACAGTATTATTTTGATCGCTACTAGAATCTGACAGTAAGTCGATGAAGGGTTTGTGACTTAAGAGAAACCTAGAGGAACCCCCAGGACTGATCAGTCCACCATTTATGTCATCTGAGCTTTTCCTACCTACTAGTTGGCTTCGATTAGCTGAAGTGCTCTTACTCCTATGGTAATAAGGCTTTGGATCAATTGC
Organism: Sambucus nigra; assembly: GCA_949130495.1. Lineage (NCBI taxonomy): Eukaryota > Viridiplantae > Streptophyta > Magnoliopsida > Dipsacales > Adoxaceae > Sambucus > Sambucus nigra. Next base: position 269,907,844 of record OX422217.1, read on the forward strand.
TAGTTGGGATGAACAAGGGACCTGAGCTCTTGTTCGTCGTGTATTGCGATCGATTGGCCTCGTGCCACGGCGGACCATGGCACGTTGATCGATGCTTGAACATACTGTTGTTGAAGCTGGAGAGGCACAGAAGAGGTCTATGGTTTTCATGTGTTTAAAAAGGAGATGATCAACCCAAAAGATAGAGAACAATGGTTTAGTAGTGAACATGTATTTCTTATACCGAGATAATAAGACCAGTGTATCTGCTTATAAAGTAGATGAAGTAGAAATGAAGAGGAAATAGAAAAAGGAACAAGGCCCCACACCAAACAGATTTAGTGCATAATGAAAACCTTGAAGGGCTATATAATACATGTTTTCTCTAGACCTATAAAGTGGTATTCATAAGCTTTTTGTTTTGGGAGGGTGGGTTAACAGGTTGTGAGGGATCACCTTTGAGACTTTGGTTGTATGATATGATTACTACGACTAAAAGCGACATGAGGGTTATTTCAAAGCTAAGTACTCTTATCTATAATTGTCATATCATTGTACCCATTAAGTCTCTTCACATTCTATTAACAAGGTTTTAGGTTAATAATTGTGTGGTAAGGGTCCAGTGACATAATTTAGAAGAAATATCTACAATAATGACATCAATTTTTGTGAGTTTCTTTCACAAATTTGAACTTCGAAACACTATCTCGCATTGATATTTTTTGACATCATAAAATGTCGGTTAAAGATTTTAAAATAAATTGAATATCTTAAATAAAATCTATATGCCACTAAATTAGTCTTCGTTTCATGATATATTATATGGCATTTTATTAAACTCCATTAAAAATTTATTAAATTGATGGGGTAATAGTAAACATCATTACTGCCCCTATGGTTGAGAACCACTATTTTTTTTTTTATTCTATTTTAATTGATATTTAGGTAACTCATGTTGATATTTGGGGCTATATTCTAACTTCAAAGATGTCTTCGAGTAGTGTTCTTAAGTTGGGCTGGAGACTAAGTTTTAAATGCCTGCGTATTAATTCTGTTTAATAATTATAACAGCATGAATCGCTCAGATATATTAAATCAATAATAGTGGGAAGTGAATTTTAATGTTCACTTATACTATATGTTCATGATGCATAATTTTTTCCATTGTAATTTTTAATTGTGTATGATTTTTTCCAACAAATTTTGAATATTAGGATAGAATTTATTTACAAAATTTATATATCAAGAGGTGGAACGTAATTGATGTCACTAGTATTTAAATAATGTACAGATCCAAAAGTAAATATCAGTATTTATATATTTAGCGAGGATCTTTTCCTTTGCATTCTACATTTCTCTACTTGGTTACATTTTAAATTGAGATGGAGTTTATGAAACAGCCAGAATAAAAAACAAATGTTGGTGAGAAGAGAATATTAGAATGTGGTGTTATATAAGACTGGTTTACTCGTGACATTTCTAATGTAATCCCGTGAGTTGAGTTGTCCTGATTAAAGAATAAGTCATGACAGATTATCAAGTTCACATAAACACAACTAGAGACAATAAATTAAATGGCTACATGTGATAAAAATAAGAAACTATTAGATACTAGTCCAGAGTTTGAGAAAGGGGGAAATATAGTTGGAGTTGGTGTGCAAAAGTTCTAGAGAAGGGTAATAGAACTCTTTTTGGTGTGGGTGTGGAGCAAGAAGGGAAACAAAAACGGCTGTATTATTTTCATCTTGCTTAGAAGCTTTAGCAGCATTATATTCTCGGACTCGGGCACTTTGGCTATGCATTTAAAAACTATATTTTTTTTCTTTTAAACATAATTTTGGTTACGGTTTATGTTTGGTAGATTTGTTTATAAAAATTGAATATTTTGGATTTAAACTCCTATTTCTTGAAAACAACAAAATGCTATTTTTAGAAACTTATTATCTTAACTCAGAAACGTTCATTATCCCTATTTCATTCATTTATATTTTAGTATATAATTTACATGTAATACATATAAATTTAAATACATATAACTGTAATATATGAATGGTAAAAAAATATAATATATTATTATGAGTCCAAATTAATGAGAATTAAAAGGATTCTAGAAAGCAACTAAAGAATGAATGTAAGATGTCAATCACACAACACAAGATAGTTCGGCCAATTGCCTGGGTCCATGGAAAGCTCATTAGTGTATTTTATTAAGTTCTCTCAAAGTTTCGATTTTACATTCCGCTTGTCAATGTGAGTTGATTGTAACTGGAGATAATGTTCATAATTATCCAAGTAATAATTTTTTTTTTTTGGTTTCCACCGGGGTATCCACTAGCGACTTAGTGACTAATCCCTTCGCTGATTTGTAGGCACCTCGATGGGTGGGACAGCTGGCCCAGGGATTTAAGGCTGCTCCATGCCCAAGGCGGGAATCGAACCCCCGATACTTGGTTAAGGGAGGAAGAGCCCCTTCCGCTCTACTACACCTCCTGGGTTACCAAGTAATAAATAATGTCAATAATCCCTTATTGCTAATGGGATAGTTCGGGCATGCCCCATGGGCTACTAGGCCTAGCCAGTCGATCATGGATTGGTCGATCATGGATTGGTCCTAAGTTATATTTAGGTCCCCACAATTGCCCCTAAAATTCATGGGCCAAAGCTATTGGGCCAATCGATTTTATCACTGTCTTGGGCCCAATGATCTTGATCCATTCTCACGAATTTGAATCAGCGGGTCAAACTTGTAATTATGTTGAAGTTGCCAAGGTACGATCATCCGAGTTAAGAGTGAAGAGACAAAACCTCCTTGATGTAACACTCCGCCCGCCCAGGGAGAGCGAACGGAGCGCCACTATCGATAAAATAAATCAATTCCACAAATAACAAGGTATAAAGCATCTAAATCCCACAACAACAAGAGAGGAAACCACTAATCTCAAAGCTCTTCAAATAAATATAACAAATCTCTCGAATTAAAATTACAACTATCTAACTCGAACAAAAAATATAAATCTCCAAAGCTCTATACATCAAAATAATACAAATAAATCTCCATAGCGCTCCAAAATCCGCGTTAACCTGCCACTAAAAGAAAATATAGGGAAGTATACAATACGACAAGAAAGATGCTCAACAATTATATTAACGATGAACAAAGCGTAACAACACGAGTACGAATATTAAAATCAAAATGCAAATCTCAAAGCATTTATCAATATAATTTATCAACAACACTTTAACTGGGTCACCAGGCCTCACCACATCCGTATATGCTTTATCAAGCCATAGCCTGAGAAACAAGAATTTTGGCGGGTGCCCAACATCTGTGCCATATTAAAATCTCATGAAAACGTGCTTAATAACAACATGAATAATACCATATGAATCAAAATAATTCTAAGAATTATTTTTTCAGATTTCAACAGAATTTAACAATTCAAATAGGAGTTCAATTAACAAGAAATAAAAGAGAATGACACTCACGAGATTTAATGAGCATATTGTGTAAAACCCCATCCCTCAAACCATGATGACAAACCAACGGTCCATCCTCAAGATCAACAAAAAAGATCTAAAAAAGCTCCTCCAAGAACCTCCAATAAAATAGCCCCAAGAACACCTCTAACCTAAGGTTGGAACTCACAAATCTCAAGGGCCAATCTGTATATAAAAAGAAGAGGAATATAAAATATATTTGCTGCCACAATTTGTGCCAAAAGTAGGTTAAAAGGGTTGCCCACGACTTCCTTTTATAATGCAAAGAAATGAAGAGTTGGAATCCAAAAGACTCCTTTAAATAAGGCAAAGAAATGAAGAGTTGGAAGTCAAAACAACTCCAAGAGTTAAAAATATTTAAAAATCATTTTAAATTCCGTTTTAACTTCGATTTCGAAACCGTTTGAAATTCTCGCCTTTAAAAATAATAACCAACATATTTGAGCAATAAATATAATTCTATCAAAAATTTTATTTTCCTCCATTTTCCAAAAATTAATTAAAATCACCCAAAATTACGCGGGTTGTTACACTTGGTTACCGCACCTTATGATTGTGCACGATCTTTCAAACTGGGTTACTTCCACACCAAACCATCACTTCTGTTTCCAGTCTTCTGCTGTCAAAAACTCCGTAGCTTCCTGATTCTCACCCTTCAACTTTTTAAGTTTCCATCTTCATCTATTTTTTTCTCAGCTTTCTTCTTTTTTTCCCTCTATTTATCTTCAATAGTAGTAATTAATTCCTCTAACAATGTCGAATGACATCCATGGAAAAAGTGTAAACGAGTTTGGGAAAATCGATTCCATTCCTTCTTGGGTCACCGTCGACTATAACCCCATGCCCATAGATGTTAGGGACATCGAAGAGGGGCACTGGATTCACACATTGGCTGTGGTCCATGGGGGGATTGACCTTTCCCTCAAACACTTTCTTTTTTGAGTTTTTTGAATACTTTATGGTGATACCTGCTCAGTGTGCCGTTAATACTTGGCGAATAGTCAATGGGGTTAATCACATAAACGAGATATGTGGGACTAACCTAGGCATCCAAGAGATCAGGTATTGCTACACCCGGTCTCACACCTCTAATGGATTCCTTTACTTGAAGACGAGGAGGGACAACAGGGTGTTGGTTGTAAACCTCCCTGCTTCCAACAAATGATATTGGGATCATGGGTTCATCGCCAGAAAATTGGCAACATCCAACTCTCCTAGAGGGCAAAGAATACAAAGTGTTTTGTGCCGTGACAAGGGTGATGATAATAAAGGTTGCACTTGTTTCTCTAACTACTAACATTTTTCTAATCATTTCTTGTTGTTAATCATTATTTTTTATCACAATCTTTTCTAATTGAATACACCAACTGTGACAACCCGAATATAATTATGATGAATTATATTTAAATCATGCTTATCTTATGTGATATGAATAATGTGATATTAGTATATCAAATTTTAATTGATTATGTTTATTATAATCCTACTTTCATAAATCATGAAAGGTCGAATTATTTACAAACACAAATTTTGTTATTTTCGGTAGAAATGTTCCTGTTAGAGACTAGTTGTTACCTTTATAACATTATAAATGACTTGAGGGGAAAACTATATAACTGTAGACATGTGAGTTAGGGTTGTAACACAATAAACGGATCATCAAATGGATGCCCGAGTAAAGAGTTATACCGAATTTACGAACAAAGGGCAAAGCTGTCCATTCCCTTTAAGTGGTAAATTGTCTTTTATTAAACCAACTGTTTTAAATTGATTGGTTGGCTTGGGAGGCAGCCTTGGCCGACTTAAAACCCTCCCTCTAACATATTTCTTCAGCAAAACAAATCCTAGGTTCAGTTTCAAGTGTTTTTAGCTTGAGGAAATAGAAAGTTGATGTTTAGGAAGAAAAAGTGAGGAGAAAAAGTGTAGAAAAATCTGTGGAAATTACGTAAAAGCCCTGAAGGTAATCCTAATTGAAATTCTCGTTATTTATATTATATTACTGATTTATATGATATAAATAATCATAGGTTTATGAAAGTTTCAGCCCTTTATATGTATGTATGGTTATATGCAAGTTTATGTTAAGTTGAATGTAGAAACCCTTAAAATTGCTTTGTATTAAAACCCCTTGTATTCAAACTTGCATATCTATTTGTGTACTTACTGTAATTGAGAAATTCCAATTGGATATGAAAGTAGACTCATATATTCATATCATATCTGAAAATTAGAATTTATCTGCTTGTGGTTAGGCCGTAATGATGATTTCAAGTTGGTACATGGTTTCTGTTTTTATACTTCATTTCGGTATGCCCTGAGTTCAGTCAAGATTTTGAGATAGCAAATGAAGTCAAACAATTATGAAACTTTAATTCTGGACTATTCAGTATGTGTACTGAAAATGGGTTAAAAAACATGGAAATTTATGCTGGAGAAAAATTATGAAAATTCTTGGAAGTTGAAGGAACAATAGAGGAGCTTGTAGGGAAGATTTCTTGTGTTGTAGAGAAATGGTCATAACTTGCCCTAGGAAGCTTGAAAAATTACACCGTCACTTGTACTGGATAGTATATTCATATATATTTTCATATTGATGAGGTTGGACCCCTGTATTTGTACAATTTAGGAATATAGGACGGTTAAGTATGTAAGACAATAATTCCAGGCCATACTGGGTACGCCTTGAATGAATGTTTGTGTTTCATCCTTACAAAGAGTAATTTGAGTACATGTTTCATGTGTATATACATTGAGAAGTATAATTTCGTGTTTACTTGACATTGGTTATAAATTCCTTATAAGGTATTTCCTACGGTTGAATGTCCGTAACTTTATCAACATGTATATCATTGTTTTGCCTTTACCTATGTTTTATGGAATGTGACTTAATTGGAATTATATTGTTGATGTATAGTCATGGAAAGTTACATAATTATGTTTGGATAATATTTAGGATTGAGGTTCAGTACTGATTTAGTGGGATTGACAGGTGTAAGGTCTAATCAACCTAGTTCAGCTCCACCAGAAGGAAACGTGAATACATAGTTGTCAACCAAGGTGAGTGTACTCACTGGAATGATGTATTTGTATACTGTTACGAATGTGATCATAATGTTATGAATATAAAATTGTTCATTTTGGTTTACCTAAATGAGGGGTTACTCCTCGACCAGGAAGGGGGGAGATTTGTCTATTAATGACAAGGGGTTACTCCTCGACCAGGAATAGGGGAGAATTGTCTATTTAGATAGGATATGTGAATCATGATTCGAAAAAGTTGGTCATTCATTATGAATGAGCCGGATAAGTTAATACATAAGTATATGGACATGATTTATTGCATTTAAATTCATGCAGTAATTTAGTAGTGATGCATTCACTGGGCTATTTTTGCTCATGGTTCCTATGTTCACATTTTTTAGGTAATGCGATGTCACTGCCAAATCTAGGAAGTCGGGTTGGGTTAGATAGGAATGGGAGAAACAAAGATTTTGTTTAAATGTAAATTATTTAATTAAGTTAAATTATCCTTCATGAAAGTTTGTATAAGTATGACTACTTTGATGTTGTAAAAAGGTTTTCAGTTATATGGATTTACAATGATGACTCTAAAATTAAAACTCGTGTTTATGGTTTGGTTAGATTAATTATGGTTTGACTCACTTTGACTTTCAGACTTAATTATAAGTAACTGGGTTGGGGTGTGTCAGCTTTTGGTATCAGAGCCTAGGTTTTAGAGGTTCTGGAGTGAGAAGAGTCTAGATTTGGTGGTGAATGTTAGAAATATATTTTATTTGATACTAACGATTATGTTAGGAAAGATATGTATATCTGCATGTTGTTATATCGTTGATTCATTTCAGATATAAGAGAATGGAACGAGGGAATGTAAATGCGAGATTAGAAGATGAGGCTTCAAATATTCCAGCAGAAGCGGAGGTTAAGCAACATGTTCATGGAAATGTAGAACCCGAGCAGGAACAACTGACAGATATGAAAAAAATGGCACGTGCTATGACGCTAATGGTAGAGCAGCAATCTAGATTTATGGCTCAGATGGAAGAACAACAGACCAGGCAACTAGAGGCACAAGACTTGGCTAGGGCTGAGGAGGTGATACACCGGGAAGAAAGAAGTACTTCACATGAGAAATTTATTAAGATGAATCCACCATCGTTCGAAGGAGCAGTTGATCCCGCAGAGGCAGAAGTCTGGGTTTAAGAGATTGAACTTATCTTTGGGGTGATGAAGATGCCTGAAAATCAACGAGTGACCTTGGCGACGTATATGCTGAAAGGAGAAGCTAAATATTGGTGGGATGCCACAAAACATTTGTTGATTACTCCAGAAGGTGGGAATGTGATCTCATGGAATGCTTTTGTCAAATCTTTATATGATAAGTATTTTCCCCCAATGTGTCAAAAACAAAAGGAGAAGGAATATTTCATGTTGAATCAGGGGAGTATGACAGTTAGAGAATATGAAGCTAAACTGACAGCCTTATCTCGGTTTGCATCGAGGTTTATACGGAATGAGGAAGACATGTGTAGCCGATTTCTTGACGGGCATGAGTTAGTCATTAAATCTAGATTGTCGGCTTTAGAGACTTCTAACTATTCATCATTGGTGAACAAAGCCATGCTAGTAGAAAGGGACGTGAATGAAGCTAGAGGGGATCGAGAACGAAGTGTAAAGAGAAGAAGATTCGATTCAAGTTATCAAAAGGGTAGCGATACAGAATATTCGAGGTTTGGAGGGCAGAAATTCCAACAGGGTAGAGGTGGAAGTAGTTTGCAAAGGGGTGAAGCTAGTGGTGGAAGAGGTTCAGGAGTTTCAGCACAAGGAGATCCGAATGTTTATTTCTTTTATGGGGCATCAGGTCATATAAAGAGAAATTGCCCAAAGTTACTGAATATAGAATGTTTTAACTGCCACCAGAAGGGTCATTTGAGAAAGAATTGTCATATGTTGGCGAGAACAGTTTCAGTCAGTAGTGTGGGGCCTCATAAAGGATCTTCTCCAGGCAGTGCCACCAGGGGGAGAGGTACAGAACAAGCAACTGGATCGAGGGCAGGAGGAAGAGTGTTTGCGATGACGCTACAAGATACCCATGCTACACCCGAAGTGGTTACAGGTAAACTCTCTATTGCGAACAAAGATTTATATGCATTCATTGATCCTGGATCTATGCATTCATTTGTGACATTAGATATTGTTTCATATTTGGGTAGACCATGTTCACTTCTTAATTGTGCCTTATATATTTCTACCCCAAATGGAAAGTGTGATTCTGGTTGAGCATGTTTATAAAGATTGTATCTTACGAATGGGGGAACGAGATTTCTATGTTGATTTGATACCGTTGGCCATTCGGGATTTTGATATTATATTGGTGATGGATTGGTTATCATCGTATCATGCTTCCATTGATTGTTTACGAAAGGAAGTTACATTTCATCTTCTTGGTGAACCCGAGTTCCAGTTTACAGGGGAAAGGAATGTTGTTCCTAATTGTCTTATCTCAGCAATAAAGAGTAGAAAGTTATTGAGTAAGGGTTGTACGGGGTATTTAGCGTATGTGGTTGATGTTAGTAAGGAAGCACTTAAAGTTGAAGATATACCAGTTGTTAGAGAATTTTCTGATGTCTTCCCAGAGGAATTTCCAGGATTGCCACCCGATAGGGAAGTAGAGTTTTCTATTGAATTAATTTCAGGTACTAGTCCAATTTCTCTTGCTCCATATAGAATGGCACCAGCAGAGTTGAAAGAATTAAAAGTGCAAATAAAAGATCTGATAAGCAGAGGTTTCATTCGGCCTAGTGTTTCCCCATGGGGATCACCGGTGTTATTTGTGAAAAAGAAAGATGGGACAATGCGATTATGTATTGATTATCGACAGTTGAATAAGGTGACCATTAGAAATAAGTACCCTCTACCTCGTATCGATGACTTGTTTGACCAATTACAGGGGGCTACAGTATTTTCGAAGATTGATTTGAGATCAGGTTACCACCAACTGAAAGTGAAGGATAGTGATATTTCCAAAACAGCTTTTCGGACTCGATATGGGCACTATGAGTTTTTGGTTATGCCATTTGGATTGACTAATGCTCCGACAGTTTTTATGGATTTGATGAACCGGGTATTCCACCCTTTCATTGATTCATTCGTGATTATATTCATAGACGATGTGTTAATTTATTCGCATAGCATGGAGGAACATGAGAAACATTTGAGACTTATATTGCAGATTTTGAGAGAGAAGAAATTATTTTCTAAATTCAGCAAGTGTGAGTTTTGGTTTAATGAAATCGTGTTTTTAGGGCACATGGTCTCGGGAAATGGGATTTATGTTGATCCAAAGAAAGTGGAAGCAATTGTTGAATGGGAAAGTCCTAAGAATGTGTCAGAAATTAGGAGTTTCCTAGGATTGGCAGGTTACTATCGCAGATTCATTAAGGAATTTTCAGCAATAGCATTACCACTGACAAAATTGACTCGTAAAGAAGTGAAGTTTGTATGGGATGAATAATGTGAGAGGAGTTTTACAGAATTAAAGAATCAGTTGGTTTCAGGTCCTATACTTACTATTCTATGTGGGAATGAGTCTTTTGTGATCTATACAGATGCTTCATTTCAAGGTTTAGGATGTGTTCTTATGCAGAATGGGAAGGTAATAGCATATGCTTCTAGACAATTAAAGACGCATGAACGAAATTACCCTACACATGATTTGGAGCTAGCAGCCATTGTTTTTGCTTTAAAGTTGTGGAGACATTACTTGTATGGAGAAACTTGTGAGATATTTACATATCATCAAAGTTTGAAATACTTATTTACATAGAAGGAACTGAATTTGAGACAGAGGCGTTGGATATAGATGATTAAAGACTATGACTGTACCATTCATCATCATCCTGGAAAGGCCAATGTGGTAGCAGATGCTTTGAGTCAAAAATCATCAGGGATGCTTGGTTTCATACGGTGTGCCCGTGTTGGAAATATTCTTAACTTGGCATCGATGGGGATTGAATTGAAGTTTTCAAAAAGCGGAGAATTATTAGCACATGTCACAGTGAGACCTTTATTGGCCGAACGCATACGAAATTTGCAGACGAGTGATCCATTCCTAGAGAAGAAGAAACAAGATGTCCTGGATGGTAAAGAGAGTGACTTTGAAATTAAGAATGATGAATCGTTGTGTTATAAAAATAGGATTTGTGTACCTAATGATCCACCTTTAAAGAAAGATATATTAGAAGAGGCACATAGTTCTAGTTACTCTATGCATCTGGGAGGTACCAAAACGTACAGAGATTTGAAAGAGTATTATTGGTGGAAAAATATGAAACGTGAGATTGTAGAGTTCGTAGCTAAATGTTTAGTGTGCCAGCAAGTAAAGGCGGAGCATCAGAAGCCGGCAGGATTATTACAGTCGTTGCTTATTCCATAATGGAAGTGGGAGCATATAACGATGGACTTTGTACAGGATTACCCCGATCACCAAAGGGGCATGATTCCATTTGGGTGATTGTAGACCGATTGACGAAGTCGGCCCATTTTCTTCCAGTTAAGACCACCTACAATGTTGACAAGTATGCACGTATGTACGTTGATGAGATTATTCGTTTGCATGGGGCACCAGTGTCAATAGTATCAGATAGAGATCCAACGTTCACTTCTATGTTTTGGCCTCGTCTCCAGAATGCCATGGGCACAAGTTTGAAGTTCAGCACTGCGTTTCATCCACAAACTGATGGGCAATCAGAAAGGACGATTCAAATATTAGAAGACATGTTACGAGCCTCTGTATTTCACTTCAAAGTTAGTTGGGATGATCATTTTCCATTGATGGAATTTTCATATAATAATAGTTATCAGTCGACTATTGGTATGGCTCCTTATGAAGCTTTATATGGGAGGAGATGTAGAATGCCTTTGTGTTGGGATGAAGTGGGTGAAAGGAAAATTTTGGGTCCTGAATTGATAGATATGACAACTGAAAAGATCAAAATGATTCGGGAACGGATAAAGATAGCGCGAAGTAGGCATAAATTTTATGCAGATAAGAGGAAGCATCCATTGGAATTTCAGAAGGGAGATTTTGTATTCCTGCGTATTTCACCATGGAAAGGTGTTATGAGATTTGGGAAAAAGGGGAAACTAAGTCCAAGATACATTGGACCATTTGAAGTGTTGGAAAGAATTGGGCCCCTGGCTTATAGATTAGATTTACCTCCAGATTTATCTCGGTTACATGATGTGTTTCACGTATCGATGCTTCGTAAGTATTTGGCAGATCTATCTCACCGGTTGAAAACTCAACCAATTGAACTGAAGGAAGACTTATCATACTTCGAGGAACCAATGGAAATTATTGATCGTAAGGACCAAGTATTGAGAAATAAAGCTATTACCTTAGTTAAGGTTATGTGGATGAACCATGGAGTTAAAGAAGCAACTTGGGAAATGGAGGATGGCATGAGGAAACAGTATCACCATTTGTTTGGTAAGTGACCTTCATATTAAATTTCGGGGACGAAATTTTCTAAGGGGAGAAGTTGTGACAACCCGAATATAATTACGATGAATTATATTTAAATCATTCTTATCTTATGTGATATGAATAATGTGATATTAGTATATCTAATGTTAAGTGATTATGTTTATTATAATCCTACTTTCATAAATCATGAAAGGTCGAATTATTTACAAACACAAATTTTGTTGTTTTCGGTAGAAATGTTCCTATTAGAGACTAGTTTTTACCTTTATAACATTATAAATGACTTGAGGTGAAAACTAGATAGTTGTAGACATGTGAGTTAGGGTTGTAACACAACAAACGTATCATCAAATGGATGCCCGATTAAAGAGTTATACCGAATTTACGAACAAAGGGCAAAGATGTCCATTCCCTTTAAGTGGTAAATTGTCTTTTACTAAACCAAATGTTTTAAATTGATTGGTTGGCTTGGGAGGCAGCCTTGGCCGACTTAAAACCCTCCCTCTAACATATTTCTTCAGCAAAACAAATCCTAGGTTCATTTTGAAGTGTTGTTAGCTTGAGGAAATAGAAAGTTGATGTTTAGGAAGAAAAAGTGAGGAGAAAAAGTGTAGAAAAATCTGTAAAAATTACGTAAAAGCCCTGAAGGTAATCCTAATTGAAATTCTAGTTATTTATATTATATTACTGATTTATATGATATAAATAATCATAGGTTTACGAAAGTTTCATCCCTTTATATGTATGTATGGTTATATGCAAGTTTATGTTAAGTTGAATGTAGAAACGCTTAAAATTTCTTTGTATTGAAACCCCTTGTATTCAAACTTGCATATCTATTTGTGTACTTACTGTAATTGAGAAATTCCAATTGGATATGAAAGTAGACTCATATATTCATATCATATCTAAAAATTAGAATTTATCTCCTTGTGGTTAGGCCGTAATGATGATTTCAAGTTGGTACATGGTTTCTGTTTTTATACTTCATTTCGGTATGCCCTGAGTTTAGTCAAGCTTTTGAGATAGCAAATGAAGTCAAACAATTATGAAACTTTAATTATGTACTATTCAGTATGTTTAATGAAAATGGGTTGAAAATCATGGAAATTTATGCTGGAGAAAAATTATGAAAATTCTTGGAAGTTGAAGGAACAATAGAGGAGCTTGTAGAGCAGATTTCTTGTGTTGTAGAGAAAAGGTCATAACTTGCCCTAGGAAGCTTGGAAAATTACACCATCACTTGTACTGGATATTATATTCATATATGTTTTCATATTGATGAGGTTGAATCCCTGTATTTGTACAATTTAGGAATATAGGACGGTTAAGTATGTAAGACAATAATTCCAAGTCATACTGGGTACCCCTTGGATGAATGTTTGTATTTCGTCCTTACAAAGAGTACTTTGAGTACATGTTTCATGTGTATATACATTGAGAAGTATAATTTCATGTTTACTTGACATTGGTTATAAATTCCTTATAAGGTATTTCCTACGGTTGAATGTCCGTAACTTTATCAACATGTATATCATTGTTTTGCCTTTACCTATGTTTTATGGAATGTGACTTAATTGGAATTATATTGTTGATGTATAGTCATGGAAAGTTACATAATTATGTTTGGATAATATTTATGATTGAGGTACAGTACTGATTTAGTTGGATTGATAGGTGTAAGGTCTAATCAACCCAGTTCAGCTCCACCAGAAGAAAAACGTGAATACATAGTTGTCAACCATGGTGAGTGTACTCACTGGAATGATGTATTTGTATACTGTTATGAATGTGATCATAATGTTATGAATATAAAATTGTTCATTTCAGTTTATCGAAATGAGGGGTTACTCCTCGACCAGGAATGGGGGAGATTTGTCTATTAATGACAAGGGGTTACTCCTCAACTAGGAATAGGGGAGAATTGTCTATTTAGACAGGATATGTGAATCATGATTCGAAAAAGTTGGTCATTCATTATGAATGAGCCGGATAAGTTAATACATTAGTATATGGACATGGTTTATTGCATTTAAATTCATGCAGTAATTTAGTAGTGATGCATTCACTGGGCTATTTTTGCTAATGGTTCCTATGTTCACATTTTTCAGGTAATGCGATGTCATTGCCAAATCTAGGAAGTCAGGCTGGGTTAGCTAGGAATGGGAGAAACAAAGATTTTGTTTAAATGTAAATGATGTAATTAAGTTAAATTATCCTTCAAGAAAGTTTGTATAAGTATGACTACTCTGATGTTGTAAAAAGGTTTTCAGTTATATGAATTTACATAGATGACTCTGAAATTAAAACTCGTGTTTATGGTTTGGTTAGATTAATTATGGTTTGACTCACTTTGACTTTCAAACTTAATTATAAGTAACTGGGTTGGGGTGTGTCACCAACACTACCAATAACTTTACTGCTCGCCCGATAGACGATATACTTGATCTCCCTTTTCCTGACAAGGAGACTTTGATATCTTTTGAGCCGATAGACGATGGGTCTATTCAACAAAAAGAGGAATATTCAATAGCTTGTACTAAGAAAAGTGTCCTTCTGATTGAGGATAGTGATGATGAGGAGGTCCTTTTTGCTTCCCTGCCAAGTCCTAGAAGAAGGTCAACGGAGAATCCTCCAAGGTTAGTGACCCAAGTTTGGTCACTAAGGAAAATAAGAAGGAAGAGGAAAAAGAAAGGAAGAAGAATAGGGAAGAGGAGTACAAGGTCGTACTAGCACCTCCTCCGAAGAAAAACGTCCCTTCCTCTCTCCCCAACATCTCCCAGGCCAAATATGTGCCCCATAATCCATTAATTTCCCTAGGTTTGCTAAGGGGGCAGTGCTCGCAAGCAATCGCGACCGACTGGGGATGTTAGAACCTGACCAACTTTCCCTCTGAGCTTTCTAAATTCTATCCCTAGTGGGAGTCCTCTCTTTGTTTTATATATTTGATTTTCTTGATTGAGACTGGTCAGATCCTATAACATTTATCTTTTTTCTTATTTTGTAATTTATAGTGGAGTTTACTAGTCTTTTGGATGGTCATGCTGACTAGACCAGATTAAATGATGAATTGATTGAGGACCTTCAGGAATCCTAAAAAGCCATAGCTCAGGACATAGAGGCCCATAAGTGAGAGAAAAAGTCCACCATCGAGGCCATGGCCTTGCTGAAAATCAAGAATAATCTGTTGAAGGTGGAGAACGCTCAACTTTTGGCCAAAAGGTATCGGTTAACTGCTAAAGTGGCTAAGATTACTTTTGCTAAGGATGCCAATTTTGAGAAAGGATGGAATAAGGTGTATGTTGATGCCAAGATCTAGATTGCCTATGTTGAGAAGGCGAGTTTCAAGAAGGACTGGTATCAAGCCTTAGCAAAATCCTGAGTCCCAATTGATCCGAGCTATTTGGTGAGCCCTACCTAGGTCCCCCCAACCGACGAAGATCCTTCCACCAGTCACCCTATCGACTAGGCAAAGGAGGTGGCGACCAAAGAGAAGGGAGTTGAGGTGGACGTACAGGTAAAGAAGTGAAGCCCATAGTCCCTAGGGTTTTTCTTTCATTGCTTGTAGTTTATACTCTTTTTTTCTCTTGTTGTTGGACTATAATGGATTTTCCTACTTTTGTTATTGATGAAAATAGTATTTCTATTACTTTAAGTATGCCAATTTATGCATTTTCTGATAAATTGTTGCATGGTAATCCTTAATATTATAGCCTATTGCCGAGGAGATTCCTTCTTCCAACAACTTAGACAATGTGATCGAGCGAGATGCTAGCGCACAAGTTCACCGAGCATTTCTAACTACTTTTATGGCTTTAAGAAAAATGACTAAGGCCTAGAAGAACCAGTCCACCCTAATCACCAAGCTAAAATAAGACCACAAAGACTTGGAAGATGTGAATGCCTCCATGTAAAAATAAATAAATGACTTGAAGGCCCAACTGGATAAATCAAAGGATGTGGGTAAGGTTAGCACTCTAGTCCAATCAGAGAACGATGACCTGAAGAAGAAACCTACTGAAACTGAGGAGAAACTTCAAAGAAGCAACGTCATGGTGATGGGGCTAAGCCATGATATTAAAAAGCTTATATATTTATTCTTGATGGGTCCTTGAGCAGCCTAGTCATTCGGTTATGACAAGGAATTTAAAGATGCCCCAATGATATTATAGAAACTTAATACGTTGCCTACAAGAACAGATGGCTGAGCACCCTCAAGATTGTTAAAGAACCTTAGGAATCTAAGCTCTGATATTTGTACTAAGTTAACTACTTTGTGTACATTTGACCTCCTGTTGGGTGTGATGAGACATGGATCCCTTTAGACACCATTTCCTTTCAACTTGTCAGGAGTTACCTGGAAGGTCATGACAAATGGGCCTAACCTTGATAATGGTTGGAGGAGGAAAATAGAATAGTTTTTAGCTTGCCAACCATATACCATTATAGATCTTTGTACTTTTTATAATTATTATGTAATTGGTACTTTTTATAACCGAGCACTACCAAATGAATCGAGTTAATACATATTTTATGCATTTTTCCAGTTCATTATGCCTTTCATGTGTTATTCCACCTTTTTTAACTTTTATGTCGTGTCTTCACACTCCCTTACGCCTATAAAAAACAATGGAAAAAATGCACTTGATCTATGGGCAATCCACCCACTCAGGACTTTAGTCAACCAAACAAAGTTAGTTTATTACCTAGGGATCCCCGTAGGGATTTCGTCTTCCATGGGAAAACCATGAGGTCACTTGTGTTGGATGTGACAAGGACTTGAGCACTTTAATTTTAATTATAATAAGCAAGACTGCCATTGTAATTAAGTTAAAGCTTGATCAACATTTTTCAAAGATTAACTGCTAATTGTGACCCTGCTACTTAGGATAAAATTTAAAGTAATTAAATAACATGAGATTTGAGCGAGATAAAGAAAGAATGGTTGTAAAAGTGGTGATCGCTTAAATAAGCTCGGATACCAATTTGTAAAACGTGACTATGTGATAATTGATTAAAATTATAAATTTCTAATTTGGCACACTTATTTAATTAGAGTTTATTTTTAATCCAAATTAATTCATCCCCTTAAACATGCAACTACGTGTGTGCGTGTGTCAACCAATAAATAAATAAAGCATGCAACACAAATTTCAGGAAAAATCCTCGAAGGGCAAAACCTTTTATTTCTAGAACTTTGAAAAGTTTACAAGACCATTAACTTACATACCATCTTGATTTCACCCACAAGAGTAATGCATAGTGTCTTCGTCAAACCTCCAAAGCAATGGTTAGAAATCAACAGTGGTTCACACGCAGTTATACCACAAGGACGCGCAGTCCAGACACGCAGTCTCAAATCTTCACAAGGACTTCATCCATAATAGCACACAGCTCTCTGGTCATAGAGTTCTCCCCACAAAGAATAAACAAAAGAAAAGTGTGTTCTTGAAGACCAAAATAATTCACTAAAGCATATGGGATTTTATTCAATTGAAAACAAAAAGGGATTAAATCCTAAAAGAAGAAGCCAAAAGGATTCTGCAGTTTCACAGTTTTCTGTCTTTCAAAATGATGGAATTCTTAATGAAAACGAAACCATTTAATGAGTATTTATAAAAAAAATGTGTCGCCTCGATTGTCGAGCTCGTTCGAACGATAGAGAGATCTCGCTCGAACGAGATATGCATGTCGCTTGAACGACATCGCGCGACATTGCAATGTCATTCGAATGACAGAGCAAAGTCGTTTGAACGACTGGAACGTCAGAAAATATTATTTTAATATCCGCTCCAACACTTAGAAAAAATACTCATTCTCAAATTTTGACGAAAAATTCCGCTCCAACACTTAGAAAATATTTTGTAGAAATATTCCAAAAGCTCTAAGTGGAAAGTTAAGGTATTTAAAACATAATCTTACCAAAGTAAACTTTGCGGAGTCTTTTTTATGAGGAACCTTGATATATTCGGATCCGTCTTGATGTAGATTTCTCTTGAACTTCTTTGAAGGTTGTAACGATATATGACATAATTAATTGATAACGGACTTATAAAAATATGTCCTTATAATGGTCTTTATTTATTCATAACTGAAATAACAAATTACGAGTAACATAAGTGTTGAAATGAAAATTTGCATAACATAATGTGCTGAGATGTAAAAAGACAAAGTAGAATTTCACGAGGTTAGCTGCATTCTATGACCTTGGTATCTCCATGTTCTCCATTGTTTCTAAGTTATAGGGTCCCTGTAGGTCATCTCTGATTAATGTGAATGGTCCCTCCCAATTGGGCTCCAGCTTGTCATCTAACGTCCTTACGATGTTGTCCAGAACTTTCCTGAGGATTTAATCTACCACTTTGGATTTCCTTAGGTTAACCCCATTATTATAATTTTTGCCAACTACTACTCGAATAAGGCTAGTTTGATCAGGGCTTGTTCTCTTTAATCATCGGCTAAGTCAAGTTCAGTGCAAAGGGCATCGTCATTCTGTCCTTTTTTACCACTTTTTTTCTCATAGTCGGGAGGCCAGCTTCAAGTGGTATGATAGCTTATATTCCATACATAAGTACAAAGGTCATTTCCCAAATTGGTCTCCTGGGATGAAATGCTAGAGAACATGAGGAGCTCGTCCGCTTAAGTGCCTTTCTCCCTTTTCAGCTTCTTTTTAGTTCCGTCGAGCATTATTTTATTGTAGGCTTCTGTCTGGATGTTGCTTTAAGGGTATGCTACTGAGTTGAAATTATGCTAGATTTTGTGCTCTACGCATAAATTTTGGATAGGACCACTTTCAAACTATGTGCCATTATCAGTTATGATGGCTCGTGGTACCCCAAAGTGTGTGATTACGTTTCTCTAGACGAACCTTATCGTATTCGCATCTCTAATGTTAGCTAGTGGTTCTTACTCTGCTCACTTGGTGTAATAGTCTATGCTGACCAGTAAGTACATTGGATTCCCAGGTATGATAGGTAGTGCTCCCACTATATTTAACCCTCATTGTGCAAATGTCCATGGGCTAGCCGAAAGTATCAGGTTGTTAAAAAGTTGATGGACCATGAGAGAGAATTTATGGCACTTCTCTCAGTTTCAAACATAAACACTTTCATCTTTCTACATATACGGTCACCGATAACATTTTCTAATCACTCTAAATGCCAAAGACCTTCCTCCTCCATGGTTTCTACCTATTTCATAAGTTTCGTAAAGAACATGCTCGATATCTCCTGGGTGTACACACTGGAGGTAGGGACTTATGAAAGATCTCCTATAAAAATTGACCCCATTGTCCAAGTAAAAATGCACTAATTTCATTATGATTTGATGGGAAAATTTCTTATCTGCCGAAAGTGTTTCATTCTACAAGTATGATATGATGTTGTCAATCCAACTAGGACCTTTTTTGATGGAGAAGGCATGCTCGAGGATTACTATTTTCTCAATACTAGGCTTAGCAAGGAATTACACTTCAATTGTTCTCCTGATATTTGAGCCCACTTCTTAGCTTATGGCAGCTAAAGAATCAGTGTGACTGTTGTGTCCTGGAAGGAACTGCTGAACGTGGACTTTCTTGAATTTCGTAACCAGCTCGTGTACGATTGTGAGGTAAGCTTCTATCCTGTCAACTTTGGCATTGAAATCCCTACTGACTTGATTGGAGAACATTTTGGAGCCACAATAAATGTTGAGTCATCTTACCTCTAATAAGTGAGCCTTGCACAAATCAGCTATAAGCGCCTCGTACTCGGTCTCGTTGTTAGAGGCTTAAAATTCCAACATGATCATTTGCTCGATCATATCTTTTTTTGAAGTCATGAGGACAATACCTACACTTTCCCCCTTAGAATTAGGGACATCATCGACATATAACATCTGTCTTTCATCATGAGCCTGCTCATGTATCTTTGATTGATCGACCAACTACTAATCAGTGGGCCTATCTCTAGTGAACTCTGCAATAGAATCGGCTAGAACCTGCCCTTTGATTCTTGTCCATGGTTGAAAGTGAATGTCAAACCTCCCAAGCTCTACTGAATACTTTGATATTCATCCAAAAAGGCTAGCTTTGTGAAGGACAAGCTTAAGGGGTAAGGAACTTATTAAAGTAGCGTAACGGTCTTCAAAATAATTCTTCAGCTTTTGTGAGGCAAGTAGCATTGTTCAACATCCAAGAGTGTTTTGTGGTTGACGCGACTCAGAATGTGTCTCTAAAGTGCGTACTCTCTAGACTCAAGTGCAAGCCTGTCGCTCAAGTAATAATCCGACAAGTAGGGTATCGATCCTCAAGGAAAAAGGAGAACGGAGTTGTGACGACGGGATAAGATGGAGGAATCCTAATGTTGACTCTAAAAAGAAAGGAAAATATTTGGTTTTGGGAATGATTAGACTAAATGTAATTATGAAATTATGATGAAATATGCAACTAACTAAATTACCTGAATTGTGAGTGAAAAATTGAATTGAAACTCTTTTTAAACTAAATGATGAGAAAACAGGATGAAAATACAATCCCCCAACCCTAGTGTAGTGCAGTGATAACATCAATCATAAATTTATCCGATTAATCAGACCCGGAATTTAGGACTCCCAAGCATTATGTATACGAGGTTCAAGCCCGCGTCATACCTAATCTGAGGATGAGTAAATCGGTATCGCGATAATTGCACTCAAATTGATCTCTAAATCATCACGAGTACCCAAAGGTAAACGAGATATAAAGATCCACAATTATTATGCAATTACGCAATACGATCAAAATCAATCGGCAAATTCATCGGATTAACGTTATACACATGCACTAACACCTCAGGTTGGGTTCATGCATTCCAACCTTTTAAACCTAGTCGGACATGTTAAATTGACTAACGCATGAAATAATAATGTTGCATATGAAAGAATTCACGATAAAGCTAGATTGAAGCATGTAAATACGTATTATGAACGTAGCAATCGATTGAATCGAGTAAGGAAAATAAGGATGCAAGAACAATAACAAGAATTCTGAACCTTGAATTAAAACTGAAAAACAAACCCGTAATGATTAAATCTTGAAGCAATTAATTCCCTTTATGTTCCTAGATGTTCTTCTCCTTTTTTGTCTACCAAAAACTCACTCAAACTATCCCTAATGGTTGTTCCTAAGTTGTTACCTACGTACCCTACTCTCTTGGAGAGTTTTTGACCTAATAGGAGTCTTCGTAGCCAATAAGAATGGAGGAAAAATTTCGCGCGTCAGGTACCCCGATCCAGTTCGGCTGTACCCCGAACCGGTTCGCCCCCCAAACCAGTTCGACCTGGGTTCGCGAATGTATGCTGGTATGGGGGTCTACACTTAGAATTTTTCTGCCCTTCTTTTCTTTCTTCCTTGGATTTTTCTTCAATTTCAAATGACCATAACTCATCAACCGTAGCTAAGATTTGGGTGCCGTTTCTTCCAGTGTTTTCGTTGCTCCGAGATCTTCAACTTTCCAGTTGACTTCTCCTTCCGGATCTGAATGCAAAATTACCAAATTGCCCTTGACTTGACTTCTTAGCTTTTCTTTCATTGTCTCGCTTCCTCTTTTGCACTTCTTGCATAATTAACCTGTAAAACCAATACCAGAAGCACGAAACACGAAATACTTGCCAAAGAGGATTAGTAGCATGAATGTGCGTCATATAGGTTACATTACTCGGGTTCACAAATTCACGGAAATTAGGGGAATAAATATATAATATTTATGCTTAATCAAACCCCCCTAACTTAGAACTTTGCGCGTCCCGAGCAATGTAAAAGAATCTTAGTTAAGACTTACCTCTTGAAAATTACATTTTATTGGGATAGAATGCCTTTTTCGCGGGCAAGCGATTGCATTTAGCGTATGCAACAAGCCTTTAAACCCCTAGGTCACCCTAGTAGGACGAGTTGTGTCTCGTGAGGGTTTGCAGTGAATATACCCACAAAATTCGTTATTGACAGAAAGAAAATTTAAAACATGCAAAAATTGAGGAATTCAAACTTTTCCAGAAAATAGTCATCATCAAGTCGTATGTACAAGTCTCAAATCATAGTGCGTGTGTGCGAAGCCGAAAATATAACCGCCAAATTCCACTGATTGATCATTACGTTACTTATTCAAAAATTCGTTTTGATTTCAATTTCTCACGGTATGCTCTCACAAACAAATCTCTCGGATTATGGCTATTCTCTCGGCTTGCGTGATATAAAGAGTAAATGTAATGGAAGCAAATTCACGCCTGCAATTAGAAAGACGGAAACCTTACGGTGAAAGGATCTCATCAACGGATTACGATTTTTAAAAAAAATGGGAACATTGCCTCTATTTTGTGCACTTAATCTCTTATATTATCTTTTGGTGTCTTAACTCTCCACGGGGTAATCAATTTTCGCAATTTGGACTCGGTTAGGACTTTTTCGGGTTGTAGGTTGCATTGGTTAATGTGAATGAGGTATGGAAGGTTGGAATTGGAAAAGTCCTTAATGATGTCCAATTGTGCTTTTTCCGGGATATTGCTCATTTTTTCTTCTTTTTCTATTTTTTCTATTTTTTTCATTTCTTTTCTTGTTGTTTTTGTTGAGCATACTATTTTGTTTCTTGCCCCTTTATATGCACTTTTTGGACTTAAAATCTGAATTTTTTATTTTTCACAATTCCGGCTATTTTGGGTTTTTCGGGTTGTCAAATGAAAGGGAAAATTATTCAGCTCAATTTGGGTTGCAAAGGGTGATTTTTCGCTACTTCTTTTGGTCAAAATTTTGGGTGACAAATGAGGGCCTACTTCATTGTCCAAAATGCCAATTGCGTTACCATATGCGTTTCGAGGTAAATTTAAGTTTAGAGACTAGTTTGGCACGTTTTTCAAGGCAATATTGCACACATTTTTCAGAACCGATCAAAATGAAAGGATTGAGATCCTTGACAACTTATTAAGTGCTGAAAAGAACTTTGAGTTAATCATTAACTCGGATTGATTTAAGAACTCGCAAAACGTGATAGGCTCGAATCTCACTGGGTTTGTTAATCTCCACATTTGTTCGTTAAGTCGTCAATTTTCGCTCAATTTCCATCTTTGGTCAATTTCGGCTTTGTGTATGTTGGGTGTTTACAATTTGAGACTCCAATTCGACTTTTAATGATATTTGTGTAAAATTTGAATTCCAATTTTTATTTATTTTGAACAAAAATATTTTTGGATTTTTCAAATTATTTTTTTTTGGAAATTTTTGGGCATTTTGAAAATTTGTGAAGTTTTAAAAATACGCACTTGTGACCCCCCCTAACTTAGACTTTTGCATTGTCCTCAAGCAAAAAGGACTAAAATCTAACTCAAAGCGAATAATAAGTGCGGAAAAACAAAACAAACAAAGATGAAAAAATGCAAGATTGTATAATAACCATGAGGAGCCTGTGTTACATAAGAAATGGGAAAGCAACTGTAAGCAATGTTAAATCCCTACAACAACTAACATCCACACCAAAATATAAAGACAATCATAGGTCATGGTGGAGGTGGGTGTGAGGGACCGGGTGCATTTGGATCATACGGGTCATAGAAGAAGGGGGGTGGAGGTCCGTCGAAGTTGAGTTAGTGAAGGTGGACTTGGAGTTGGTACATCATCCGGGTGTCCCTTCGGTAAGCCGCTTGATCTTGATTATATTGGTTGATGAACCCCTCGAGGTGGGACTCAACCGCTGAAAGGCGACTCTCTAAGTTTTCCTCCGGGGGCTCGAAATGGGAATCCTCCTCGTCATCCTCAAACTCGTCCTCGTCGACGTCCATCATCGGGGCATCATGAGCTTCATCGTCCACATCCTCGTCGAGTATGGGACGGTCGGGGTGAGCTACGCACATTTGGCGTTCGCTCCGAATGGTGGACGTGCC
The DNA here is from genome assembly GCA_949130495.1 of Sambucus nigra. Classification (NCBI taxonomy): domain Eukaryota; kingdom Viridiplantae; phylum Streptophyta; class Magnoliopsida; order Dipsacales; family Adoxaceae; genus Sambucus; species Sambucus nigra. The sequence goes on from OX422217.1 coordinate 269,931,713, forward strand.
TCTAATGGGGCGGGGAAGTCGAATTTGTTCCCCCGGGTCATCGATGCCGGCTTCCATTAAGAGCTTCGTGATGAAACGCGCGTAAGGTAGTGTAGTTTTTCCCCATTCGTCATAGGCAGCATGGAGGATATCCGCGTAGAAAAGTTGGGCCAGGTTGATGGTGCTCTCGGGGTCCAAGAAGTAGTAGAGGAAATTAGCGTGACGTAACCGGACCACCGAGTCATTGGTGGTTTGGTGGATGGCGCCACAAGCAATGAGGTGCGTGAAGCGCACCGTAGCGGCCAAGCCACCAATGGGAAAAGATTCGCGCACCCATTCCACCCGGGTTCCATGCGTGAAATGCATTACTCTTTGGTGTGGGGAGTACCATTGTTGGGATATTGGAAGGGCACGGGGAGGATCACCCCTTTGGCACACATTTTGCGTGCGATGATGGCCGCCGAGAAGGGAATGGTGATACCGTCAAGGTATGCCTCGTGAACCGTAGAGGATTTGCAAACCAAGGTCGCATAAAACTGGCAAATGGCAGCATCAAACACGTTAGTGCTCGTTGGGGTGAGGAAAGAGCACCACCCGCGGCGATCAAATAGGGCAGTGACATCGCCTGGAAGTTGGCCCCAATTAATGAAGCGTTCTATGTGGATGGGGCGCGTAGCCGAGAAGTATTTCTCGGCCCAATGACGTTCTTGAACGCTTCAAAAAAACTCCTTACCCTCGTCATTAAGGACGGTGGTATCATCATATTTCTTTGGGCGGAGATTGGTGCGGCGAGGGCGCGGCATATTGAAGGAAATAGAGAGTGAGAGGGGAAAGGATACGGGGGAGAAGAGAGTGAGGGAGGTTGATGGTGTGAGAAATGGAGGAAGGATGAGTGGGTATTTATAGGTGTGAAGGGGAGGGATTTTGGTGGGAAATGGGAATGGGTGGGAGGGAAAGAAGGGAGGGAATGAATTAGGATGAAAATGGGAAGGGGGGAAGAGGTTGGAGGTGGTAAAAACGAATGGGGAGAATGGGGGGAAGAATGGAGGGAAGGGGAAAGAATTTGGAATTGGGGGGGAATGAACCCGCCGGGCATCCCGAACCGGTTCGGAGGTACCACGAACCGGTTCGGAGGTACCACGAACCGGTTCGCCCCCCGAACCGGTTCTGAATGGGGTTCGGGGTAGCAGGCTGGTCTGGATGCTAGAATTCTCTCTTCTCTCTGATTCAAGGCGTTCTTTCATCCTCTAACTTGTGTGTAAGGCCCCTAAAAACGTTCTAGACCCTCGGGCTCCCTAAAAATTCTTCGAACTCAACTTCGGATTGTATGCTAGCTCCCTCGAAGTGCGTGCTAATCGATCTCTTTCGTGCTTCATGCTCCTGACTCCTAACGAAACTATTCACACACGGCTATTATACACACAAACTCACCCCATACTCGTTGGGGGTGCGACGACCTCAGTTTCTCAGCTCAATTGACCCCGTAAACGGGATCCGACAAGCAAATTGTGTCGACCTCTTCTGCACACGCCTCTAGATATGGCTTTAGGCGTTGTCCATTTACTTTGAACGTGTTTTCCCCTTTTAAATCGTCTAGTTCAACAGCTCCATGGGGGAAAACGTTCTTCACGACGAACGGGGTTGGACCATCGTGATCGTAACTTGCCCGAAAAGAGGTGAAGCCGAGAGTTGTAGAGAAGAACTTTTTGCCCGGGAAGAAACTCTTTTCGTCGTATGATGCTATCATGAGCGAGTTTCATCCTTTCTTTTGAAATTTTGGCATTGTCATACGCATCATTACGTAGTTCTTCTAACTCATTCAATTGAAGCTTGCGAAATTCACCGGCCTTGTCCATGGCATAGTTCAATTTTTTAATCGCCCAATACGGTTTGTGTTCGAGCTCCACGGGAAGATGGAAAGGTTTTCCATACACAAAACGGAAAGGGGACATTCCAAGTTAGTTCTTAAATGGGTACGATAGGCCCATAGTGCATCGGTCAATCTAAGGGACCAATCTTTCCGGGTAGGATTGACGGTATTTTCAAGAATATTCTTCATCTCCCGATTTGCTAGCTCGGCCTGCCCATTCGTTTGTGGGTGATATGTCGTCCCAACCTTGTGAACAACACCATACTTTCTCATGAGCTTCTCGAATGGCCTATTGCAAAAGTGCGTGCCATTATCACTAATTATCACTTTTGGTGCACCGAAGAGGGAAAGTATGTGTTCCTGCAGGAACTTTATCACCACTTTGTTGTCATTGGTCTTGGTAGCTATAGCTTCCACCCATTTAGAAACGTATTCTACCGCGACTAGGATGTATAGGAAACCAAAGGACGGCAGAAAAGGACCCATGAAGTCAATACCCCAACAGTCGAATATCTCAATGATGAGTATAGGGGTAAGAGGCATCATGTCTCGTCGAGTGATGGCTCCCATCCGTTGACACCTGTTGCATGACTTGCAAGCGTCATTCGCATCCCGGAAGATTGTGGGCCAATAGAGGCCGCATTGCAGAATCTTAGCGGCCGTCTTTTTCGTCGAGAAGTGGCCCCCACATGCTTTCGAATGATAAAACTGGATGACTTTCGGGATCTCTTCATCCGATACACATCGTCGGATGATTTGGTCGGCGCAATATTTAAAGAGGAAGGTATCATCGTAAAAGAACATGCGCGACCAATTAAGAAATCTCATCTTATCTTGCTGTGTCCAATGGGGAGGGATGGCTCCTGTGACAAGATAGTTCACTATGTCCGCAAACCAAGGATACGAAGAGGTAGCAAACAGTTGCTCATCCGGAAAGTGCTCATCTATGGGTACGGGATCACTAGGTACGTCGGACGAGAGCAGAGATAAATGGTCGGCAAAGACGTTTTCTACTCCTTTCTTATCTTTGATAGAGATATTAAACTCTTGTAGGAGTAGGATCCACCTTATGAGGCGCGACTTTGTGTCTTTATTCGCAAGTAGATACTTTAAAGCCGCGTGGTTGGTGAAAACAGTAATAGGAGAACCAACGAGATAGGAACGGAACTTATCGAGGGCAAAGACTACCTCTAGCAACTCCTTCTCCGTGGTAGAGTAGTTGAGTTGAGGTCCGGTAAGAGTCCGACTAGCGTAGTAGATGACATGATCTTGCTTATCTTTACGTTGGCCCCAAACAGCCCCGATCGCGTAATCTCTTGCGTCACAAATAAGTTCGAATGGTAAGGACCAATTCGGAACTTGCATGATGGGAGCGGACACGAGCATGTTCTTCAACTTATCAAAGGAGCTTTGGCATGCCTCTGTCCACTCAAATGGGTTGTCCTTCATGAGTAGGTTGCTTAAGGGCCTAGCGATGGCGCTAAAGTCCTTAATGAACCTGCGATAAAACCCCACGTGGCCCAAGAAAGAGTGCACTTCTTTCAGTGATTTCGGTGGGGGAAGATCAGCTATTACATCTATCTTAGCCCTATCAACCTCTATTCCGTTGGATGAAACAATGTGGCCAAGAACTATTCCCTCGGTGACCATGAAATGGCACTTTTCTCAATTCAACACTAAGTTCTTTTCCACGCATCAGGTGAGTACTTTTTCCAGCTTGTGTAAATAATGATCGAAAGAGGTGCCAAAAATGCTGAAATCGTCCATGAACACTTCGAGTCCTCTCTCGACCATGTCGCTAAATAAGCTCAACATGCACCTTTGAAAAGTCGTAGGTGAATTACACAAGCCAAATGGCATACGTTTGTAGGAAAACGTCCCAAAAGGGCAAGTGAAAGTCGTATTCTCTTGATCAAGTACATCTACCTCAATTTGGTTATATCCGGAATAACCATCAAGGAAGCAATAATAAGGGTGGCCCGCAACTCTCTCAAGCATTTGATCAATGGATGGTAAGGGGAAATGGTCTTTCCTAGTTCCCGCATTAAGTTTTCGGTAGTCAATGCAAACGCGCCATCCGGTGGTGGTGCGTTGGGGAACAAGCTCTCCCTTAGCATTCTCAATCACAGTCATACCCGACTTATTTGGGATGACTTGAATAGGGCTCACCCATGTGCTATCCGATATTGGGTAGATAATCCCGGCATCCAATAATTTGATGATCTCAGTTCTCACAACTTCTTTCATGTTGGGGTTCAGTCTTCTTTGCATTTCTCTAGAGGGCTTGACATCCTCTTCGAGATGGATCTTGTGAGTGAAAATTAAAGGACTTATCCCCTTCAAATCAGCGATGCACCAACCAAAGGCACCTTGGTGCTTCTTCAAAATTTTCAATGATTTGACCTCCTTCCCTTCATCTAGGCTAGAGGAGATAACAACAGGAAATGTCTCATCCTCTCCTAGATTTTCATATTTAATATGGGAGGGGAGTTTCTTTAATTCGAGGGTTGGAAATTTTTCACTGGAGGGAGCCATATGTGTATCCCTCGGAGGTAATTCCTCGAATCTAGAAACCCAATCAACCTCTTTCACATCCTCGTCCGACGTACTCTCATCAAGAAATTCTCTGAATTCTTCAACCTCCCTCTCGAAGGCGGTGTACGTCCCCTCACACTCATATCTCGTCACTAAACAAGACTCTAAGACATCGCCACATAAATTTTCCTCAAAGTATTCTTCTACTACCTCATCGATGAGGTTCACCGCGTGAAGATCATCTTCCTCCCCTGCATTTTGGGCTATGTGGAAGATGTTAGTATCCAAGGTCATGTTCCCAAAAGTGAGTTGCATTCGCCCATTCCTTGTATTGATGATTGCATTAGCCGTAGCCAAGAAAGGGCTCCCAAGGATGATGGGAACATGATTGCTCGAGTTGAAGGAGGGCTCCGTGTCCCAAATGACAAAATCTACAGGGAAGTAGAAAGTGTCAACTTGGACAATTACGTCCTCGACTATGCCTCGTGGAATCTTCACTGATCGATCCGCTAATTGGAGAGTGACCTTTGTGGGCTTGAGGTCGCCCAAATCAAGTTGCTTATAAATGGAGTAAGGGAGTATGTTTACACTTGCCCCCAAGTCAAGTAAGGCTTTCTCAATTCTATTTTCTCCATTGATGCAGGATATAGTGGGTGCACCGGGATCTTTGAATTTAGGCGGGAGATCATTTAGTAGAATGGAGCTCACGTTTTGGGCTAGAAAGACATTGTTTTTTACCTTCATCTTCCTTTTTACCGTCAATAAATCTTTGATAACCTTGCCATAAGCTGGAATTTGTTTGATGGCATCAAGAAAGGGTAAATTCAGCTTTACTTGCTTAAGTACTTCTAGAACTTCATCACGTGGATTCCCCTTTTGAGAGGGAATCAATCTTCGAGGAAATGGTGCTGCGGAAGGTGATTTCACTACCACCTCTGGCTCACTAGCGTCTTCCTTATCACTCTCGTTAAAGGGGACATCTTCGGCCTCTTTCGTGCCGGGCAAAATCTCCTTGTCTTTTGTTGTATCGTGTGGAGGAGGTGATAAATCAATGACTCTCCCACTACGAAGAGTGGTCACCACTTGACATTGCTCCTGATGTTCAGTGGAGGTGGGGATAACATTAGTTTGACCTTGGGGAGGTCGTTGGCCTTGGCAGGAAATTTACGTTTCTCTTGAACACTCAACAAGGATTGTATTTTTGATAGATTCGCATTTATGTTTCCAATCAGACGATCATATTTGGCATTAGTTGCGGTCTGTCTTGCGATGAATTGATTCATGGTATCCTCGAGAGTTCTCCGCTGTGGCGGGATATAATTTCCGTGAGGTGGTGGTGCTTGCACATGTCCTTGCATGTGTGGAGCTTGTTGAAATTGTTATGGTGGAGGAGGGGCAACATGCGAAGGAGGGTTCATTGCGGCATGTTGTTTCCCGTAGCTAAAACCAGGATGATTTTTCCATGAAGGGTTGTATGAATTCTCGTGCGGGGCACCGAAATTACCCTTAAAGCCTCCTATACCACTAACTTTCTCCTGCAATATTACCTTGTAGGCGGGTATCGTCAGGCATTCCTCAGTCAAATGTCCCACCTCACAAATCGCACACACCTTCACGACAGGGTTCAGAATGGGTCCAGCTGGTCCTTTTCCATATATCTCGCATAGGTCTCGAAATCCTATCTCAAGAGTCTCCAATCGGCTATCCATCATAGATTTCTTATCTACATGGAATAGACTGGATGCTGATGGAGTAGTGGTCTCCTGTCGATTTCGATTTTGAGCGTTTGGGTCGGAGGTATCCCATGATTGGGTAGTCTCGGCGACATACCTCATGTGAAGATCAACATCGTGGGCATCTAGATCGACAAACGGACCGCTTCCCATAGTTTCAACAAGTTGTTTGGAGTTAAGATTCAACCCATTATAGATAAAGGAGATGATTTGCGATGGATCAAATCTATGACGGGGGCATGAAGCAACTAACTCATTGAAACGTTCATAACATCGATGGAATGGCTCATTTTCGTGTTTCCTGAATGCTTGAATTTGAGCCTTTATGGAGATTGTTCGATGTGGTGGGAAGAATTTCTTGAGAAATTTTGACTGTAGCTCATTCTAGGATGGAATCGAGCTTGGAGGTAAAGACCATAGTCAGGCTTTAGCTTTATCTTTGAGCGAGAAAGGGAAGAGTTTGAGACGGATTACCTCTTGTGTGCAAGTTTAATCATTTAAAGTATCACACACGTCCTCAAATTCCCTAATATGGAGGTATGGCTTTTCAGAATCCATACCGTGGTAATGCAGTAGCATCTGGATCATTCCATTTTTGAAAAGGAATTGCCCGGCATTATACGGGAGTATAATGTATCCCGGAGTGATAGTGCGCTCGGGATATAAGAATTCTCTCAACGGGCGATACGGAGGCTCTTCCTCACCGGCGGGTGCACTGTCGTGTTGTGACATCTCTCCTTCACTTATTGACTCGGTATTCTCACTGGGCGTGCTCTAAGTGTGTCCTAAGAAAGGGAAGGGAGTGTTATCGGAGATTGAGTGCGACGGTATGGGAGGTGGGATCCAGAATTATGGGGCGTTTGGAGTGTGGGGACTATTAGGATTATACTCAACAAGTGGATTTTCGTGAATACTAGTTGGAGTATTATGGGGTGTGGGAGTGGTTTCAGAATTTTGCATTAACGCTTAGGAGAGAAGATGGTGAATCCTTTTTTTTTCTTTTTTTTTTATCAAAGCTTTGGATTGACTCACTCTAATCCTAAGTCTACCTAATTTCCCCGGCAACGGTGCCAAAGACATGACGCGACTCAGAATGTGTCTCTAAAGTGCGTACTCTCTAGACTCAAATGCAAGCCCGTCGCTCAAGTAATAATATGATAAGTCGGGTATCGATCCTCAGGGAAAAAGGACAACGGAGTTGTGAAGACGGGATAAGATGGAGGAATCCTAACGTTGACTCTAAAAAGAAAGGAAAATATTTGGTTTTGGGAATGATTAGACTAAATTTAATTATGAAATTATGATGAAATAAGCAACTAACTAAATTACCTGAATTGTGAGTGAAAAATTGAATTGAAACTCTTTTTAAACTAAATGATGAGAAAACAGGACAGAAATACAGTCCCCCAACCCTAGTCTAGTGTAGTGACAACGTCAATCATAAATTTATCCGATTAATCAGACCCGGAATTTAGGACTCCCAAGCATTATGTATACGAGGTTCAAGCCTGCGTCATACCTAATCTCAAGATGAGTAAATCGGTATTGCGATAATTGCAATCAAATTGAACTCTAAATCATCACGAGTACCCAAAGGTAAACGAGATAGAAAGATCCACAATTATTATGCAATTACGCAATACGATCAAAATCAATCGGCAAATTCATTGGATTAACATTATACACATGCACTAACACCTCAGGTTGGGTTCATTCATCCCTACCTTTTAAACCTAGCCGGACATTTTAAATTGACTAATGCATGAAATAATAATGTTGCATGTGAAAGAATTCATGATAAAGCTAGATTGAAGCATGTAAATACGTATTATGAATGCAGCAATCGATTGAATCGAGTAAGGAAAATAAGCATGCAAGAACAATAACAAGAATTCTGAACCTTGAATTAAAACTGAAAAACAAACCCGTAATGATTAAATCTTGAAGCAATTAATTCCCTTTATGTTCCTAGATGTTCTTATCCTTTTTTTTCTACCAAAAACTCACTCAAACTATCCCTAATGGCTGTCCCTAAGTTGTTACCTACGTACCCTACTCTCTTGGAGAGTTTTTGACCTAATAGGAGTCTTCGTAGCCAATCAGAATGGAGGACAAATTTCGCGCGTCAGGTACCCCAAACCGATTCGGCTGTACCCCGAATCGATTCACCCCCCAAACCGGTTCGGCCTGGGTTCGCTAATGTATGCTGGTATGGGGGTCTACACTTAGAATTTTTCTGCCCTTCTTTTCTTTCTTCCTTGGATTTTTCTTCAATTTCAAATGACCATAACTCATCAACCGTAGCTAGGATTTGGGTGCCGTTTCTTCCAGTGTTTTCGTTGCTCCGAGCTTTTCAACTTTCCAGTTGACTTATCCTTCCGGATCTGAATGCAAAATTACCAAATTGCCCTTGACTTGACTTCTTAGCTTTTCTTTCATTGTCTCGCTTCCTCTTTTGCACTGCTTGCATAATTAACCTGTAAAACCAATACGAGAAGCACAAAACACGAAATACTTGCCAAAGAAGATTAGTAGCATGAATGTGCGTCAAATCCATATAGGTTACATTACTCGGGTTTAGAAATGCACGGAAATTAGGGGAATAAATATACAATATTTATGCCCATTCAGTGGTGCAGTAAACAATGAACTTCTTAGCTTCTCTTTTACTGACCAAAGCAGAACTGATTGCTTGACTTGATATTACAAGATAAAGGTAAATGTTATCCCCCTTATTGGGGATCACCAGCAAAGGGGGATTACTTAAATATGACTTGATCTCCTCAAGAGCTTTGGAGCACTCGTCGGTCTAGGTGAGGCATTTCCCCTTATTAAGTAACTGAAAAATGATCAGAAATGCTTAGACAACTTTAAAGTAAAGTGTTTGAGCGTTGAAATCATCCTAGTCAGCTTTTGGACCTTGTGAAATGTTTTTAGCGATTGGACCTTGCTGATAGCATTTATCTAATCTAAATTAGCCTCAATTCCCCTCATGCTGACCAGATAATGTATATTTTTTCCTGATTGGACCCCGAATGAGCACTTATTGGCGTTGAGTTTCATTCGATAGTGTATGAGGATTGCAGAGGTGTTGTCCAAGTCTTAGAGATGGTCGTCCTTATTGTTTCGCTTAATGAGCATATCGTCAATTTACCTCCATGGTCTCTCACATATAGTCTTGGAACATCTTTGTGACTAGTCTCTGATACATAGATCCAACGTTCTCAAGGCCAAATGGCATGACCTTGTAATAATACATGCTCAATGATGTTATAAATGAAGTCATGTCTTGGTCAGGGCCGAATAGAGCAATTTGATGGTACCCTGAGTAAGCATTTAAGAAAATTCTCATGAGTTGTTATGGCATTAACCAGTTAGTCTATCTTTAGTAAGAGAGACTATATTTGGGATAGGCCCTATTGAGGTCGGTGAAGTCTATGCAGACTCTCCATCCCATATTACTTTTACGGACCATAATCAGGTTTGAGAGCCACTTCTAGAATTGAAAATCTCTAATAGACCATTCCTGCAGAAGTTTCCCTACCTTTTTCTCAACTTCCTTTACCTACTATGGGGTTGTTCGGCGAGCTTTATGCAAGATTAACTTGACTGTTAGATCTATGTGGAGCTGATGATAGGAAACTGTAAGATCAATCCCCGCCATATCGTATGGTTTCCACGCAAAAGCATCCAAGTTCCATCTTCAGAATGAAATTAAATCCTCCTTTTCAAGGTCAGTAATGCTTGTCCCGATTAAAAATTTATGTCCACTCGGGCCTTATCAAAAATAACCTTGGCTAGGTTTTCAATGACCCTGTAAGTGGGGTGGGCCCTGGTTTTCTCCACTCCTAATCGGCTATGTTATAATGTATTTTTTGATAGGGTGTCCCCATCACGAGCATCCTCTGGAATAACCACATTCTCTTCTTTCTTTTCTTTTTTATTTTCCTACTTTGCTCGGATAGCGACGATGTTGCATTTTTGAGCAACGGCTTGATCGCATCTGATCTCCATGAATCCCCGATCTATAATATGTTTGAGCTTCTAGTGGTAAGTTGATAGGATAGATTTCATGGAATGAAGCCAACCTCTACCTAGGATGGCATGGTAGGGCAAATCAATATCCACCACCAAAAACTCTATTAGTTTTGAAATAATCTATGCCCTCACTGGCAGGATCACTTTTCCTAAAGGCATGGTGATCTTTCCGTAAAGCTAATAAAAGGGATGGTCATCTCTTTAAGATCTAAAATCTTAAGCTTGAGCTTGTGAAGATCTCTGAGTACATCAACTATGAAGAGCTCCCTTGATCCTCTAGTAACTTATCCACATCCCAGTTCACAATTTTAAGAGTGATTACCTGTGCATCATGGTGCGGGGTTTTTACCCCAACTAAATTATCCTTCGTGAAAATGATATGCTTGTTGTAGTTGACGTCATCTGGTCTTCCGTGCTTGCTAGGATGGATATTGGTGGGATCTATCTGGAAGGACTCCATTACAGTTGTGACCTTTTTTAGCTCCATCTGAATAACATTCCCTTAAGTTTGCTTGAGTTCAAATGTCTCATGTATGACCATAAACTCGTGTCCCATCTCATCATCCAAGACATTATCTGGTTTCTAGTCGCCATAGTGATGACCTAGTTAGACTCCTTCTCAATGTATTCGTTCAAATGTCCAACATAGGCTAACTCCTCTAGATGAGCTTTGAGTTCCTTACAATTATCAATCTTGTGGTCTTTATCTTTGTGAAATCTGCATTGGAGCGTGTTGTTCCTCTTGGTAGGATCCCCTCCCATCTTTTTTCTCCACTTGAGGAACTATAGATCTTTGATTTTCCCTAAAATCATATAGATTGATTGCTTAAAACTTATGTTGACAGCCAGAAATATTTTAGAGGAATTTGTTCAGCCCCCATTCTTGGCACCATTTTGATTTGTATTCCCCTTCTTGGGATTGTTCTCCTTATCGTCCCCTTTGTTTGCATTGGTGCCACTAGACTCAACTTGACCGATGTGGAACATGTTCTCTACTTTAGCATATTTCTCAATACGTGACATGAGATCGTCAATGGTATCGCTTATTTATTGGTAAGGGATTGATACAACAGTGACGTGGGAGTAGTCCTATTTCAAAGGATGCTGCAATAACTTGCTACGTGCAATCTTCTACCTCATTGTAGATTCTCAGTAGCATTTGGTGTATTTGCACAGGGACTCTAATAGCTTCTTTTTCATCGTGAGCAGAGAGTCGATTCTTTTAGGATGAGATCTGCTAATGATGAAACAAGTAGTGAAGGATTCGATGAACATCTTAAAAAATTTGTGGACCTATGAGGTAGCTTCTTGAACCATTTTTGGGCAACGTCGTCCAACATGGAAGGAAAACACTTCAGTACATCATTATGACTCCACAAAGTCATAGCCTACTTGTACTTCTGAACATGGTCGATGGGATCAGTCTTACCATCATAAACTTTGAACCTGGGGGTTACAAGCTTCTTTGGGAGTTACTTATAATGCCTCGACCCAAATTTATGGGTTATCCGTGGTCAAACGGGTCCAACTCCAGCATTAGGTGTGACGTGCAATTAAACAACCTATAAATGTTGCTTGTCAAATTTTATTTTAATTAATGATTCACTTATTTAGCATACGATTCGAGTTTCAAAGTAAATTACATGACGGACCCATGGGGGGATGAGAGGTCCAAGTAAACAAAGATACTAACATAAAGATAAATAAAATAGTTACCAGTATAACACTCTTAACATACGGAACCGCATACAAGCTCCCGTAATAAAAGGAGGGAGTGAGCTGAATGCTTAGTGGAAACTGTACAATACAATAGAAATGAACGGTAGAAAAGATTACTCACACTCTACAACTACATGTATGTGGAAATACGTATATATTTACATATATACCTTTGAAAATACATATATCAATGCATTATGCATTAAGCCATTTTATTTCAATAACGTTATTTGGTACTGTTTATTCTTTTTGTCCTTAAAAAATGGTTATTTTGTATCGTTATGCTTAAAACTAGAATTTCTTCCCATTAACGCACACGTTAAACAATTAGCAATTGTTTGTAAAACTTTTCACTTACTTTTAAAAACGCTTACTAATCAACTCTCAATAATTCACACCATATTTTCTTAACCTTTATTTAATACTTTCTTTCAACACACTCACACATCGTCTTAGAATTGTTTATTTAACATGAAAGCCTTATACGACATACATGCATGTAGTATTATGGGTTCAACCCTCATTAGGTAACTTAATTACTCATTAAATCACCTTGCTTAACTAGTTCGCTATTTTTATTGACATTAGCCACTATTCTAAATTTATTTGTCCATATTACATTAACCAGAAACATTTATTATTACGGTCATGTTTGGTTTTCTTTATACATTCATCCCGAAAAACTTTAGTTGTCATGTTCCATACTCCGTTATCTTTTTCTCAAAATTTTAAAAATAATCAACATACTTTAACGGGCTCCACACCGTCGGCGACGCTACCATATGCTCTGGTCAGTGGTTTTGGGCTTTCCACCCTAGGGCTCCGAGCCCTTCTTGCTTTCATCCCTATTGCATCCAGGTCTTTATTAATGTGTCTAAAATTTTATGCATATCCTCATTATTACCCATTTATAGGGCAAAGCCAAAAGTTCGGACTTAAACCATCCGTTTTTCCATTAACACTTGGAAAACTGTTTCTTTCTCCTTTAAGTCCTTTATTCACACACATGTCGATGTTATACCAAAATCATTCACACTTCTACGACTTAATTTAATTTCACCCATATTAGTATAAAAGCGTTCATTAACATTTTTATTCCATAAAATGTTCCACTTTAAGTAAATTACCAATTTACCCCTTTTTGTTGCCTAATTTGCAATTTAATCCTTTAACAAGTGTAGTTTTCTCAAAATGGTTATTTAGTTTCTCACTTAATAGTTAAAACACGTTTAGCCATTTTAACACTTGTTTAGTGTGACAATTTTATCCAACTTTCACACTTGTCACTTTATTACCTTCAATATATAAAATAACACCCTTTTACACATTAAAGCCCTATTTTCTATACATTTGAAATACACACATTATTTATGGGATTTTGCAACTTAACACCCACTTTGCTACTATTCCTGGTGACACCCTGCTCAATTAAATATCGGATGATCATTCCATTATTAAAATAAATCAAAGTATCTAGTTGGTTCATTCTTAGCATCACTGTCAAAAAATATTTGCCTTTTTAATCACCTAATAATTAATTAAGCTAGTGATAAAAACTTTTTATCCTGAAATTAATATTTAACCATTTAAGTCATTAATCACATTCACCATACACATAAGTAATGTCACAATAACTGAGAAATCAAATGACATGAATAAATATGGCTGGAATAAACGTTCCAATTAATTATCTCGCATATAAGCAACCACATTAAAAATTGAATCTGACTAAGTTGAAATACTTAATACAATGTCTCTTATATGAATAGAAATAACTAGAAGTGGGCAACATGTTCTAACTAAAATAGCAGCTCAAAGGTCTGAATCAAACTGAATAGAGGCGTCTAAAGAGAAAAGGCCTGCAACCTCCACAATAGTTGCAGCACATCAAAACATCCAATAGCCTACGCCTGACATCCCTGTGGCTGAACACCTAAAGTAGTTTGCACAAGAGAAAATAGATTTACAAGAAATGGGTCAGAGCCCGAGTAGAAAACAATTTAAAACATTTTAGCAAGTATTTAAAATGCATAATTAGCAGATATTATATGCATGTTAGATCCCCATACTCTCACTTGAGATTCACACCTCTCAACTAATGTACACGCCTAACGCATATTTCTAACCCGTCCTAGTTATGCTACCCCGACTAACTAGTCCGACTCAAATATCTTACTACACATACTAACTCATCATGCCCACCTATATTACCTAAATAATATGCTACCGAATTCTCAATATCCATTAATCACTTATGAATATTACATTAGTCATTTAAGTTCCTACATACTTAAATTATCTTAGATGTCCTTATCTTGCTCATCTACTAGGCCAACAAAGTATAATAACCACAAATATATATATGTAGTTATCACACTCATAGTACATATACTGACACGGCACCCAAAGGCAAAGCTATGGTGCTTGCATACTCCACACAGTAGAATAAATCATAAGTATATACATATTTATCACTCTATTATATATATATATATATATATATACACACACACACATATACACTACACCCCAAGGCTGAGACCTGCGGTGCATGCATACTCTATTATCATGTCCTTGTACATCACGCATTGTATAAAGGACAGTTGGTTATATATCTCTCTTGAACCATATATACAAATCACATATATTGGAGGTGAATATAGTTCCCAGCCTATGGGCTACGCACATACCTATGCACCCATATGACCGTCAGCATATCGTTCTCACAGATAGGCATTTCCTAGGATATATACTCTGATGTACAAGTCTAAATCCTCCCAAAGGCTCATCAAGATATGACTATCCCAACACGAATACCTCCTGTGATAGCAAGCATCGTAGGTATGTCATACACATAAGAAATCATGCAATAGATATACACACAACCTATGTATATATATATATATATATATAGGTATACACACGTCACATATCACAAGTCTTATACGTAGTATATTTATCTCTCGAATATCCTACGTATTATTAAAATTCAATTATATTTCTCATCGTATTTATATGAATTTTCACACAACTCTAAGGGACCTAGTTACCCCTTCATTATTATTATTATTGTCTTTCAAGAATTTATTCCCATTGTCAGTACTGGTCATAAACATAGTTTCACTCATCACTACGTTACCCTTCTCAAATTTGCCTTCATTTATCAATTACGGATATTTATCAATTATCCCAATATTTATTCGTCTCACTTTATGTAAACCGAATCTACACTTTAGGCCTAATATCCTTATTATAGAACAACAATCACAATCAATCAATATAGGCAACCTCCAATGGAATAACAACTAAAATTAACATTTCTTATTATTAACACTGCCCTGATTTTTAAAATGCAGTTTTGAGGCATATCGGAATCGTTTTGGAAAAAACGTATTAGAGAACGAAATGAATAAAACGGGATTTTCTACGAGACTACGAGGACAAAATAGTCATTTTCAGCACCAAAACGGCTCAAATAGTTTTTGAAACTATGGTTTAATTTCCCCAATTTCATATACTTCTTCGTATTTGGGAAATTATTCTACAATTCAATTGTAGCCATCAAAACCCGAATTTCTTCATCAAGATTAAACATAGTTTCATGGTTTTCATACTACCTAAATGGAGAATCCTATTATATATCAATTTCACCCAAGATAATGATATATGTTTTCCAAAGTTTATTCAAATCACATGAATTTCATAATTAATTCAACCTACTCTAACATGGATATTATATATTCTGTAAATTTACAAGATTAAACACTTGCCTCTTGTATTTAGGTCTTATTCGTTGAAGAAGATGATCCCAATGGTGTTTTTCTCTTTTCAATTTAAAATCCGGTGGTGGTGGTGGTGGTGCAAGAAGGTGGTTATAGCCTTGGAATTTCTCTCATTTTCCTCCTATGGCCTCTCTTTGGCTTCTCTTACTTTTCATGTAACTAGACCTAATTCCCTTCTCTTATCAGACCTTCAACACTTAGAAAATTCGTAGGTTTAATTGCTCTAAAAATATAAATGACCAAAATACCCCTCTGGGATACCGGTATGGTTTAATAGTTCTCCGGGACCCAAACCAAATCCCTGGGTAGACTTTTATGACTATCTTGACCCTTTTGGACACTTTGGCACACTCGAAATGACCATCTAGATGACTTAAAAATAAATGTTTTCTATCTCATTAAATTGCGTCCCAACATGATTGACACACACATTCCGATTTAATTATTGTAACTGTCGTATTTTTCACAGGCGACAAATTTAATAAATTCGTAATCATATATTAGTTTACCCACTAAGTAATATTCAGTATAATTCACATCAATAAATACTAACGCTTGCCTTTCTAGTTAAAATTTATTTTAATTTCGATTAATTATCAATTAATTTCCCATATCTAATTTATTTAATGCATTATTTAAAAATCATTAAAAATACGGGGTGTTACATTCCACATTTAAACCCTTTAACTTCCATTTTAACTTTTACACCACAATTCATGTAAAACCTCACTTTCATATAATTAAACATTAAAACCACTTTATTTCCTACATAAATTTTACACACTTTAGATACCCATTAAAGTGAAAGTTTCTCCTTTTCATTTATCTTCATTTATTCATGTAGGAAATCATTCTTTAATCTCACAAAATTGGCCCAAACAAGACTAATACATTTTATTCCCTAAAATCACATTCTTTTCCTTTAAAACATCATTATAACACATTTTATTGCACAAGAATGTTGAAGTTATATATTCTATTTTTTTTTATGTTTCAAAACCCATTTTGAAATCATCATTTTTAAATCCATTTTCATACAAATGATAAGAGGATTAAATCAACACATACTGAAATTTCTAGGTTGTCGTTCGAACAATGAAGATTGTTGATCAAACGAGACTAGAATCTCGTTTGAGTGATGATGGTTGTCGTTCGAGCGAGATGGGGATCTTGTTCGAGCGACAAGAATATCATTTGAAGCCCTTAGTTTCTAGGTTTTTTGTAGCTTTTCCCCAATAAATTCCAAAATCTTATAAGAAGTACCAAATTAAATCGATTGAAAGGATAAAAGTTTCTTAAATACTAATTCTCTTTAATTTTCTCATCAATTGATAATCCATATAAAATTTAATCAAATTACTAGGATAGGGTTTTACAAACTTACCTCTTTGGGGAATTTCGTCCCCAAAATTCTTACTTTATCAAAACTTAGAGCTCGGCTAACTAACAACTTATTTTCGGCTCTAGCGTATTCCCAACATTACAGTCTAAGACCAAAACTTGATTTTCCCCGATCCCTATCGTTGATTTGATCAAGAAGAACTCTAAGGTTGTACTGTTAATTCCTAAACATGCCTAACACGTCTATCTGGACAAAACTTCAATATGACAGATACTTATTAGGTATGGCACTATGACCAATTGAATGTGACACCCCGTTTAATTAAATATCGAGTAATCAGGACTTTATCAAATTTAAACGGGTTTCTCATATGGTTCATTCTTAGCATCACTGTCGAAAAACCAAATTAATTAGTAACCGCCTAATAGTTAATTAAATCGGTGCCAAATTTTATCTTTCAATTAAATAGGATAAATACATAGTTCAAAAACTAAAACAACATTCACAATATACTATAATCCAAACCATCATGGAATATTAATGAATCAAAGGCATGTTGAATAACCATTGGCTAAAACAACAAAAAATAAGTAATAATTCTAGTCCAAACTACAAAGTAAAATAGATACAAAACTGAAACTGTAATACCGACAACGGACCCCATGTCAAAACATGAGATACAAGAGTGAGATCCTATGCTAGATCTGAATGAAACAATTGGCTACCCAAAATCCTATCACCATCCATAGTGCTACAACTCTGAGTCCTTATAATGAAACCATCAAGTATGGTGTCCCTGTGTCTAGACACCTAAAAGGTTTTGAAAATATTTTTATAGCAACAGTTCGTACTAAAAATATTTTGAAAGCATTTAACATGAAATTTATCGCAATTAAAATCGGTTATTGATTACAAATGCTAGGTTCACGCACACTCCCTTTAGTTTCCTCACCTCTCATATAATGTGTATGCCTAACGTTCTATACTTATCCCACCGAGCTATCATACATAAGCTATCTCGACTAAAGTATATAACCAATCTTATCAATGGTCTACTCTCCCTACTGCCCATACAGCACGCTTCATTATTAACATTTCTCGCATATTATTCAGTTTTCATGTAACATTCACATATGTTATGTTTTATTATCATAATCAAGTCTCGCTACTTAATTCATATAGCATTTTGTATCTACCATCATTCAACTTCCATAATTAAGTTTCACTACTTAATTAACTATAGATATTCCCAATCTATTTTTTTATCCTGTAATTAAGTTTCTCTCGACTTAATTTACCATATAGATGTATATATATATATATATATATATATATATATAATAAAGTAGGATGGTGTTTTTACTATATTAGTTTTTTGGAGACTTTTTTGTCTCTCTTAAATATTATGAGGACTCATTTCTTATATGATGAAATATCTGACACAAAATCCATTGTGTTTAAACAGTATCCTCCTGGTAGTGTAATGAAGCTCAGTCCCACTACTTGCAGCAGCACAGCAAACTTGGAACGAGCTCATGTGGAAGTAGTGGTCTCCACGTGCTCTAAAGTGAGTCCAACCAATCCAAACAAAACAACCACCTCAAATATAAGTGTTTTTCGTTTGAAATTATTTAATTCAAAATTTGGCTTTGGACTTTAGTATTTTTTTTTTCAATTTTTGACCTATTTTTTTTTTGGAATCTAAAATATCGCTCAGATATGATATCTTTTTTTTTTGCATTTCGGAGTCCAAATCAACTTTTTGGTTCTAATGAAAGTTTTCTAGACCCTAATCTTTGGTTGGGTATCGTTGGTTTTTTATATTCATTTTTATGTTCATCTTTTCAGATTCATTTATATACGGGGATCCAATTCTTTTTACATTTGTTTTGCAGATCCATAAGGTAAAATTTATCTCTCACCTGCTCTCTTCGATTGGATTTTGTGGATTTTTGGTTCAAATTAATGTTTTCTCAATGTATGTGGGATTTTCTTTATATGGTTGAACCCTAATTTGTTACCTGGTCCGAACTAAAGTTTTCACGATGTTTGTGGGATTTTGAATGCCGTTGCAATGTATCATCTTGGTTGAAAAACTTTCGATTCTCAAAGTTGATCTTCTAGAACTAATCTACTAAGGTTTTGGAATTTATATTATTCATAATTACAGGATTTTGATGCTTTATATGGTAAACAATACGGGAGGAGGCAACGCAAGTGATGGGTGAGGATTTTTTTAGTTAAACTTAAGGTGTTTTCAGTGTTCAAATTATGAACTTATCAGCTAACTCATGTATTATTATTTTTTCATTTTTGATAACTTAACCGATATATAATGGTTTGCAATAATTATGTTTTGTTTGCTATGTTTACTCATACAACATGTTTCGATAACTTAAGGTTTTATTTGCTATGTTTTTTTCCCGCAAAATTACTCATACAACATTTGCAATTCGATATTGTATATATAGATATATGAAAGGCTTGGCATGTATGGTGTTGTGTTATAAGTAAGAATCTTAGTTGTGAAGAGTTAGCAGCCATTTTGGTGAATCGAAAAATGTCCTTCTGATAAAAAAAACTGAGCTAAAGGGTAGCACTTTAGTTCAATTTCAATATGTTTGATGGCTATTGATTGAACCTAAGATGAAGTAGGGACTAACTATAGCGTGTTTTTTATTTTGTTCAATTTTAATATGTTGGATGCCTCATATTTGGATTTATTTACATACATGGGAGGAGCATTGCCAAAGGCGAGGGATCAGTGCTGGTACAATGTTATTGGGATAATGTTATTGTGACCCGAGCTTCAGTAGCAGGGGTGCCATTGTAAGGCGAGGGATCGTTGTGTTTTGAACTAGACGAGGGTGGGAATAAAGTGGGAACATTTCGTTATTTTTCTTCAGAACTATGTTATCTTTTCCAAATCATGCTGTCGATTATCATTTGAGACCAAAGGAAATTCTTACTTATCATCTTTTGAGGTTCAAACACGAGTTGTGACTTTGCATAATTCTATATTGCAAGCCCCAGAGCTAGGAAGAAGCAGAATCCATCTCCCTCAAATGGTAAACATCTCCTAATAGATGTATTTTTTTCAAAGAAAAGTCAGAATTTCAAGCATTAGGTGTTTATCTGATCATATTCAATCCATTAGGTGTTTAGACCTTAAATATTCTAAACTCTCATATTCATTGCTTGCAGACAAGTATAAGGTTAAATATAAGTTGAAGCTTCAACATTGGTAGCAACTATGTAACGTATGGGGATTTCATGTATTCAAGGTACGTGGGATTCAGTTTTTGGAGTGCATTATGGCATTTCAGTGAATTTATCTCAAGAACAGAGTCTCTTGATTTGTGTCATTTCATCAGCTGGCTTCTCATATTATTCTTTATAAACTCATGTGATGTCCCTCATTGTTATATTTTTGTTTTATTAAAAAGTACCTTTTGTATCTTTGCAATTTTACAATGAACTTACAAATTATAAGTGAACATTTACTGCCATGTCTTTGGTTACTACACCCTACTGTGCTCTTATTTAAAAATAATTCATAGTATTGTATCATAATGTTCTATTCGGTGGCATTTATTGTTCCACATAGAAGTCTGTTAATCAGTCTGTTTGATTTGAAATACCAGCTAACTGATAGTATTGTATGCTATTGTATCACAAAATAACTGAGATTGTCTTTAAGTGGCAGTTATTATTCCACATAGAATTCTGTTAATCAGTATGTTAATGGTTTGAAATACCATCTAACTGATAGTATTGTATCACATTGTTCTGTTACTGTCTTTGTTAATTTATATAGATAGTATTATATCATAATAATTTTACATGAAGGATATAAGGTGGAATTAATCATAGGAGAAATCGTGGTTGTTACTGTCCAAGAAATTAAGTGCTCAAAATTTAGATATTGGGATAGCAACGATGGGTGGGATTAAGTGGTATATTCCATACTTATTTCATAAAAAACATGTTGGACAACATTCTGAACCGAAGCTCTTAATGCTGCAGCCCTTAATATATTGCTGATGTTGCGTCAATATCTGTCAACATTCGTTAATGCTCACTCATTCTTTCATACAGGTAATCTCCCTCACATACCTAACACATACACACACATGCATCTATAAAGATTTTATTTAACTGATATGATTCAGGACCAAAACAGAGCATTTTTATTTAACTGATATGCTATTAGGACCAAAATAGAGCTATTGGGAGCTTTATGCTTTTATGATATTAGGACCAAAACAGAAGCTTTAAAGCTTTTATCAATGAATCTAGATACCAATGCTATTAAAAGTATAAGCTAGATACCAATGGTTTTTGCCGAGTCAACACAATCTATGATCAAATGTTAAAATTTTGTGTTTAAATAGAGCCAACTAGGGGAAATGAAAAAAAATGTGTGGACTGTCTTTAGAGCAGGCTTATTGATGTTGTTGAGATGAGATCTAATCATGTTTAGTTTCTTTAACTCTTTTTTTTGTTTGAGAGTTTGAAAAAAGAAAAAAAAGATGCATTAATGGTCTTCCTATGTTTTATGTGCCCATGCCCATTTAGATTAGATGTTGTCTCTGTCATCTTTTTATATAATTTTAACTCGCTAATTGCATGTTTTGATGTGTAGGGGTTTCGGTTATTCCAGGATAATATCTTTGCAGAATTCATACAACTTGGTCTACAAAACTTTTGATTCTGTGATGGCAGTGTTGTCCATCACTAGAGATTCTGTGATGGCAGTGTTGTCCATCACTAGAGATGCATTAATGGTGTTCCTATGTTTATTTGTCAAATGGCACGATTTTTCTCCCTCCTATGACTACTTCATTAGTTTACCATTACATTTAGATGTTCTTGGATGTTTGCAGAACACAAAATCCCCTACCATAGCTCCAGCCTTACCCGTCGCTGCTGATATCCCATGACAAGTTGACCTCAGCCTAGTCGAAAATATTTCAGCTGGGACCACAACAGTTGGTAGATGAAATGTTTATTCCAAGCTGTTTGACAAATGAAAATTTATTTCTCTACATCTTAGTTTACATTTCATGTGTAAATTTTTTTCTCGATTATCTTTATTACAGGTAGATCCTATAATTTTCTTAGTTCCCATGAGTAGTCAAATGGTTAGTGTTAATTATATATTTGGATCCTTACATTAGTCCTCAACCTCAACATCGATAACTGGTACTAGCATTAGTTCTTTGATAAAAGAAGAGATAAGTGTGAATAGTGTTTGTAGGTACTTTATGTTAAAAGTATGTCATAATTTATGAATAATGTTTATGAAACGGTAAAAGCTAGTGGTACGTACTTTATTTTGATGATATATGTGATTATGAATAATGTTTTTTGTGACGATTCTAGCAATGTAATTTGTTTTTTTCTCCCCACATGAAATGGGATTGTTGGAGGTGAAGCATGGTTTGCTTCAGATTGCAGAATCATTGGAGTTCCTCCATACCAATGCGCGTCTTATTTATAGGGATATATCCCCTGAGGTGAAGACTTCTTCTCTCATGTTTTCCACTAGCAGTGTATATATACCACACTCACACATGATTAATTTGTCCTTCTAACTTCTCTTATAAAGGGTAAATTGGATTGACTGTCTTTGTATATTCATTGCAAGACCAAATTATCTTCAATCTATTTAATGTAAATTGAATGGATGTAATATGCTTATATATTGGCAATTTATCTTAAAGTTAAATGTCATTTATAAAATTTTGGCTTTGTATTTGTTTATGAAATTCGTATGTATGTGATGGAATAACAGTATGGAGATTGATCTGGCAGGGAGTTGTTGGAATATAAGGTGGTGATTATTGTCTTTAGTACATGGCATGATATTAGGAAGACGGTCAATAGCGTCGAGGATACTGGGGCCATAAGAATATTAGTGTGGATATTGATCTGGTATGTACATGATTGGATTTTG
This sequence comes from Sambucus nigra, assembly GCA_949130495.1. NCBI lineage: Eukaryota > Viridiplantae > Streptophyta > Magnoliopsida > Dipsacales > Adoxaceae > Sambucus > Sambucus nigra. The sequence goes on from OX422217.1 coordinate 269,954,670, forward strand.
TGTAGACTATATGATGGTTAATATGCCTAACAGTCTTCATGATAGTTTTGAGAGTTTCTGGTATATACATAGGAAATGAAAATGTCAAGAATACTAGATATTCGGATCTGTGGATGCACGAGAGTTTCGAAGAAGCCCATGTTGAAATTGAAAAGACAACATATTGGAAAAATAGTGAGGGAGGGCATCATCGGGGAGAGGTGCGTTTGCAGGTGGTTAGTTGGAAAAAACATATTGGGCTTATTGGAAGCAAACATATTCGAGTCTATATATTATTTCATATAGTGTTGTGGGACGTTCTGAGACTCCAAAGATAAATGTCCCCACCGTAGGTAAATGTGTGTGATGAGTATATTAGGAACTGTTATTAGTCACCCATTAATTATGGTTTGCACAACATTTAGATACATATTTGTCGTGATTCAGCCATTTTCCTACTTCATTATGTATAATTATTAGTTAGTCTACTTATTATAAACAATAATTATATTCCCCTGTTCGCATGTTTATCATATTTATGTTTGTGTTTCTTTCATATCCCATTAGAATTTTCATGTACATAACTGGAATTTATCCCATTATATTTCTTAGTTTATCACGCTCCCACTAAGCCTTCCCATGTCGTCATTTTGATAACAGGCCACCTCCAACAACGCAGGAAGCTCCGTTATACAAGGCCCCTTCAGGAAGTATGGAGTTTATTAGCTAAATAAGTGTATGCAGTGGCACTAATATCTGTTTTGTTGATAACATTATATTTTGTTGTTTTAATTAATGGAATAATGAAGTTGTGTTATGATTTATTAATGAAATATCTAATCTAATTTCATCTCTCTATTTTTTAGGTTCTACCGAAAATGAGGGTAAAAGGGTGAATCTCATTCTACTGTCAACTGTGTATGCAACTACTGTTAAGCGTGCACTCAACTTGAGTTCACCCAGATATTTCTTCATGTTGCATTTTGATATCAAGCATGTATGCAACTGTTGAATGGTGCCGTTACGTTGAAACGGTTATGCAGAGGATGCGAAAAAAAGTGTGAAATTTTTTACAAGACCACTTGCGGTTGAACTCGAACACTCTATGTGGGTTTGGGTGACCTTATAAATTTTTTAATACTATTCATTTATCAATTCTCGGAGTGATGTATCCCACATTAACTTTACAACCGAGGTTAAAATGCCTCTGTTTATTTTTAATGATTCTAATGAAAATTCAACTCCCATTTTTTTTATTTTAAATGTAGATTTTTAGTGTATTTGTGGTCTTGGTTTACTTTATGAAATTATAGTTTGGAATGTAAATCAATTTTGGGAGTGGTGTATCCCACTATATGATCCTTACATTATTCATTTATTAAATCTTAATTATGTTCGATGTTTAATTTGTACTCTTTCAGCTAATTGTGTTTGGCGACTTGATCGAATTATGTTTGTTTTCTTTTCTTTTTTGCTGATTAAACTTTCATTTCAGTTCCGGTACTATTACCTATTACTGGTGTCACCTCTCATGATGGAAATTTGAGAAAGGAAATAGTAGATTGCAAATTGAACATTCTCATGAGTTTAACATGTGTAATATGGTATAAAGGATTTATCGTGGCACTAACCCATCACCTATTCGATATATAACAGTGACATATCTATTTGATCTAGATTTCATATATGCATAATTGAAAAAATATTTTACTTTAATTAAATTGAATATGCTCTATTTAAGTCCTATTACTGTTTTAATAGTACATTTTGTAGCGGTTATCATTATATCAATTAGCATGCATTATTAGTGATAATTATTTCATTTTCCACATGAATTTATCTTTTTTCGTAAACACGGTGGATAGTCCAATAACTAAAGAAGATTGTGCTAAAAAAATTTAAATTGTAACAACTTTGACGTGAATTATACACAATTTAAAACTATGGATAATTTTTTACAATTATGTGTTATAAAAAACCTTTTTGACATAATAGGTTCGTATCGCATTGTATTTATGTAAAAAAAATTCAAAACTTTTTCAATTTTTTAAAACTAATTGGTTATTTAAAAAATTATTTATCTGTTGTGAACTAAATACGCCATGCCTTCAGGCACGGGTATATATATATATATATCATTTACAAGTCTCCTTCTGAACATGAGTAGAATATTATTAAGTATATATTTCACGCACAATATATACTATAGGATTATTGGTCCGGATAATCATCGACCCCTAATATTATTCATCTTCGATTTGGTCGGGATAATCATCGACCCTAAATTGAGCTTTCATGTATTAGTTCGGATGAACATCAAACCCAATATAGAATTAACCACACTTTAGGTACATATATTTCACACACAACATATACTATAAACATATACTATAGAATCACCTCTTAGTATCACATTTTAGAGGATATTGGCTCGAAATCCTACCTTGATCACAATTAGTGATTTATATCTCTTGGCTCGGAATCATACCTCGATCACCAAGAATCACTGATTATATTGGCTCAGAATCACACCTCGATTACCAATATATATATATATATATATATGTTATACTTTAGGTATTCGCACAATCTATGTAGTACTATGCATCCATAGGTATTCACACAACCGAATAATACATATTAGTATGCTCTATATATCTCTCGCATACTCGTCATACTATTTACATTACGATTTATCTCACTATCGTATATATAGGAGTTTTCACACAACTCTAGGGTCCTAGTTAACCCATGTAATATAAATTCAGTAGTTACCATCTTTAACCTACTGATATACATGTTGAATTGATGTTTACTCTCTCTCCGTAGCTCAATTCCCAAATTTCGCAATCTATCTCTCAATCGGTTATCCCTTCCGGTCCATGCTCTAATTCCTACACCCAATGACCTTAATGGACCTTAACTATACCTTATTGGTCTTTATCAAGTCCCTACATATGTATAATATCACTCCTAATGTTCCCCTCCAATGCTAGAAATCGAAGAAAACTCAACCAACAACATAACCCAAATTCTGCCTGGGTCGATCGATATCCATCGATCGATCGACATTCATGGGTTAATCGATCGATCAAACAGGTACAACTTCGTCTTCTCTAATTTTTCACCATGTTCACCCCATTAAACACTCAGTAAACCTCATGGAAATCTCTCTTAACATAACCAAACATTAACCAGATGTATAGAAATCACTCCTAACATAAAAACATTATCGAATGATTACCGAATCAACCCAAGAATCATCAAAATATAAATATCATATTAAACCTTAGATTTTTTTAATGTTCTTCATGTGTGATTGTCACAAACTCAGATTTCAATTGGTAGAAACAATCATATTTTCTGCTGATTTCAAGTACTCTACAGTTATTAACACAACTACATACAAACCTCTCCCCAACATGTATTCAATTCACACTTTTCATCCAAGATTTTTCAATAAAATCAATCATTCATGAAACCCGTACACATGGGTATTTTAACATCAAATTGATTTGCAATAAGCACTTGCCTTTGTTTGATTGATCGTATTTTGTGCTTCTTGGTTGACGATTGATTGTTTTCTTCTCCAACCTTCCTTTCCAGTTGCCTTGAGGCACAAGATTTCTTCACCATCTTCAAAATCCCTCTTTAAGCTTTGAAAATTGGTTATCTCTTCTCTCGAATGGCCTCTCAAATATTTTGTATTGTGAGACCTAACCCCAATCTCTAATTATCATATATATGGCTCTAAATTTCATAGGTCCCTTTAACCTTTTTTGAAAAATAACCGAAATGCCCTTAAAAGGTGTCGGTTTGGTCAAAAATTAACTTGAGACCCAAATAATACCCCCGGGCGACCCATCTGGAATCATTCGTGGCCTCTAAATTATATCCAAGTAGCTTAAAATATATTTCTCATTTCTCAGCTCAAAATAGTCTATACGCGACTCCTAGTGAGATAAAATAAAATATGCACATATCTCTCGCTATGCCGTATAACGATTACTTAAAAAATTCTCACATATCACTCACTATGCCATATAACCATAATTAATAAAATACGCACATATCACTCGCTATGCCGTATAACCATAATTATCAATTATTTGTTATTTGTACTTTGTAAAAATCATAATACACTATTAATCAGTATTTATCTCTCAATTAATATTTAATAGTCATAATTATTATCTAATCTCATTAAATTACTTCACTCGCATAATTTAATTAAAACGTAATTTTTATTTTTACTTTCTAATTAATTCCTCAAATTAATTAAATAAAGATACACAGAAATATGGGGTATTACATACTTCCCCCTTACAAAGGAATTTCATCCTCAAAATTAGGGCAAGACCGGTACTAAAACTTAGGATCCTTAACATCAAAAGATCTTCTAGTACCCAAATTCAAAACCTAAAAACATAAGGGTCTCTCGACTATACACCTGCTAGTGGTACCCACCTATCAAAAGGCTTAATCACTATAGCCCAAGTTTTTCAACAAGCTTTATTAATTCACTACATACTCATACGCTCTATCACTCATGTGATCTCAGTACTGGCTCTTTCGTCTCCATATTGAGAAAATGTCGCACAACCCTAAATGCCAATTCCCCTTATTCACACAACTCAAAACTCCCTTCATGGGAGAAATCACGATAACATCTGACCACTCATGTCAGTATTTAAAACTTTGATTCACGATGATGTAATCCTTATGACATTCAAAACCCACCTAAAATAGTTTGTGGTTCACTCCACAATTAACAAAGAACTCCAAATCACGGCCAGTCCAAAAATCTAGTTATCCATTCCACTTTAATAAACCAAAGTGTGAACGACAAGGCTTTCCACAAAAAACCTCAAAAGGTAGCTCGTGCCTGATAAACTGGTACAAGTTATTACACACAACTATACCAATAATAATTTCTCCCCTCAACTACCCCACAAGGCACCACACACACTACTCGCATTATCCATCATAATAAACCACCTCTCGTTTAACCATCGAGCTATACGTGATAGAATATGCCCAAAATAAAACCTCATCCCCATCGCTTCCTGATAATCCATATCAGAGATGGGATTGCAGGATCTCATCCTGATTCACAATAATATTGGGAGGCACCTTGCACCGGTGTAATCCTTCTTTTTAAAGAAAGAGTAATAATTAATTCATCTCAGCCAAGTCATTCCATACACTTTGAGGAATTATTGACCTAGTCGTGATGTTGATAGCCCATCAATGAAATTTATCAGTCTACCTACCCATTCTATCACTGGAAATGTAGGCTTGTTACCAAATTCTGGTTGATCATCTCGAGCCAAACTTTTTCCATCCATGAGTGGTGCATCCCGAGACTATCACTACATCTCACCCAAAACTAATTCCCACTTATAATATCTCAGATTAAGTGGTACTTTAAACTCCCCTTCCTCCCCCAGTATGCCATAAGTCATGGGCCATGCACTTTTCGCAACTGGCACACTTCTTGGGTCTTTTTGCTACACATTCATAAACATCCTATTTACGCGCAAGCCACTCTTAGCATTCGACTGAGTAAAGCTCCTCTCTATTTTCCCAGAACAGTTGGGCCTCATCTTTATCAAGTGATGTCTTTTGAATGGCTTCCCACAACCTTTCAACCTATCTCGAGTGTGCTAGATATATTTTCACATATATACATGGATCATCGTCTTTCTCACACGACGTTCAATCCTTCATCCCAATTCAGCTTAATTGACAATTGCCACACATGTATACTTTTCACGCGTCAATTTCCACGCCCCTCTATCTCGAACAATTTATAAACCAACTGACCAGGGTGCCCATACACCCTATAACTCGTGCATATTTATAAAAGCATCACAAGCATCCCCTACAAAAGATGCTTTTCTCCAGATAGGCCTTGCCTCCTCGGTGTGTCCATTTCACATGGGTATCCTCAATCACCTCATAAATTCATCATTTAATTCTTCTCAAGACTATCTCACTCATCAGTTCGTGGCGAGAAGAATTTTCCACTGATCTTATATCGTATAATAGCTCTCAGCTCAAAGTGTTTTCTCCGCACGTTCAATAATGGTTATTCAACTCGTATGCCCTAGCATCCATCAATGTATCATTACCCCCAACATTTATTATGGTTCATGCATATCTCGTCTCACAACGAAACTCAAAGAAGAAGCTTCCCGAATGTGATATAACCTAGAATTGTCGCTCATCAAGTTTCATGGGCTCAAAGTATGAAATAGGGACATTCAATCCCTATGTCCCTCTCGTCCACTTGATCATATCTCAACTACCACGTTCCTAAGGAGTTATATAACATTGCGCTCGTACTATCACTAAATCCTTAGTGCTAAATCACCAGTGAGCTCAATCTCTCCGCTCGACAGCAAACTCGATACTTCCTGAATCATATCCATACTGTCCTTACGCACTGGGATTAACTACTACGAGACATCTATGCTCTTCAAAGTCTCCAACATAATATAATATAAATGTGAGTTCAACCTTCTTTCAAGTGAGACATCACAAAACAACATATCATGTCATCGATTAATGAATACAATAGCCTTGCTATCACAACCCTCTATCGTTCTACCCATATCACTAATCAGTCCATACTCAAGATAATATCACACTCATATGATACATCACTAGGACTAGTAATTCCAACATACATATACTCCCTGTGCCCACCCCCTCTCTCCATGCGGATAGTACTAAAGAGAGCCCCGTTATACAAAGGAAAATATACATATATTTTAGAGCTATTAATGATATACCCACTAAACTCGTCTCACACTAGAATCTAGTGGTAACAGAATACTATGACTCGCTCGTGTCACCTAAAACCTATCCAATTTACCCGAGGATAGAACTCATACTTCCAATTATCAATAACACTGGCGGGTCAAATGGTTTATGGACATAACACCCTCATCCAAATTGAACCAAAACTTTTATAATTTGTTTCCCCAGTTGGCATCTTATTCTTGTCCCTGAACTCGCTACGGACAAGAGTCACACATGTGCTCCTATTCTTTACACATAAGACACCTCTCTGTGTCATTACCATTTCTTTGCCCTTACTGGATATTTTTGGGTGGCCGTTCTCTCGGACTTGGTAGTCTTTACTCATGCCACCATAATGTTGTTCCTAAGTGTAATACCCCGTAATTTTATTGATATTTATTTAAGGGATTAATTGAATTAAATGAGAATTAATTGGAAATTAGTCCGGCTATAAATACTAACGAGATGTGGGTTGGTATTTGATTATGATGTTAAAAATTTAATATTTCTCAGTATGTATGGTAATACATGAGTATTGATGATATCTAAATTGTCACGAGGTAGATATACGGCAATTTGGAAAATTTAATTGGGACACGCATGTCAATCGCGTCAGGAATGTAATTAATTGAATTAAAAAGTGAATTTTATTTTTATCAACCGAATGATCATTTTTAGTACACCAACGTGTCCGGAAGGGTCAAAATAGTCAGAAAACACTAGCCGGGGGTTTAGTTTGGGTCCCAGGGCATTTTTAGGCCACACCGGCAACCCAAAAGGGCAGTTTGGTAATTTTAAATATAGGGGAATTAAAACCCACGAATTTTAGAGGGTATTTTTATATTATAAAAGAACCCACTAATCCATTATCAGCATTTTGGAAGTTGAAGGGCTACGAGAATTATAAGGAGGAGTTGGAAGAAGTTCCGAAAAGGAAACCCTAGCCACCATCACCATCTTTGGAAGAAATTTGTAGAGAGAGGGAGGAGAATCAACATTCAAATTCTTCAACATAAAATCAGAACATATAAGGAAAGTGGTTTAATTACATTAATTTCAAGCGAATGTTTCTTCCATGCTTAGAGTTGAATAATTGTCTTATATTGGAAGTTTAATGAAAACCCATGAAATTGGAGGTAGGATTCATAATATGATATAGGGATTGCATGTAGAATGTTATTGGATGAATGTCATATACAAAATATATCTTTTGATGATGTGAAAACGGATTGATAACGAGAAATTGTAGTCATTAAATTTTGGGTTCCTGATTATAGGGTTTGGGACAAGATTTGGGAAATTTTCCTGATTATATGTTAAATTATGAAGAATTGACCCCATATATATGTTAAAGAGAGACCTAGGAGGACTTAGAGTAGTTTAATAACGTTAAAATACTAATGAGATGATCTTAGAATGAGTTTAGAGAAGAGAAAAATTGAGAAAAATAAAGTAGAAAATTTTTGGGCTCAAACTGCCATCTCGTTAGAAGACCTGCACAGGTCGTTCGAACGACCTCGTTCGAACAAACTTCTAACGAGATGACAATGTCCCTTCTAACGAGTTGGTAGTTCATTAGAAGACTTTCGTTCGAATGACCTCATTCGAACGAGACTTCCAACGAGTTGACAGACTGGCCTTTTAGGCCTGATTTCATTTCTAATGTCCCGTAGACTAATTAATTGGAGTATAACCTTCCCTCATTGATTAGTGGGTATAATTGTGAGAATTGGGGTACATTGAGGAGTAGAACCTTCCCTCATTGATTAGTGGGTATAATTGTGAGAATTGGGGTACATTGAGGAGTAGAACTTAGAACCTTATAATAAAATCGGATGTCAATTGTGGAGTAGGAAACGAGTACCTAATTACGACGTGAGAAGGGTTGATAACGTTAATATGCAAAATTGGGGACTTGTAATCGTATAACATTAAACTACGGTATAAGAAAGAGAAGTATACCTATATTAATAATACGAGATATCTAAAATGTGCAAATGCTTAGTATATGTGGTTTTATGTGTATAACATACCTACCGTACTTGCTATCATGGGAGGTTTGCGTTCGATTAGGGCAATTTAATCTTTGTGTGCCTACGAGGGGATTTAGATTGGTACCTCTAGGACTTAGGTCAGAGAAGGAATTATTGAGAAGTTAATAAGTTTTCTGATCATGGGAGCGTAGGTATGTGCGTGACCCATGTGATGTGAACTATGTTCGCCTCCATTGTTTGTGATTGTTGTTTATTGAAAACGATTCCTGAGAGATTCGGAATGCGTGGTCCTTGTGTACGTGATGTACCTGGATTGGATAGCAGAGTATGTGTGCATCGCAGCTTAGTCTCGCGGTGCTAGTACTGTATATTTATGATGAGAATAATATATTGTTAATTGAAATGAACTTCCATGTATATATGTGAATATAAGTAATTGCAACGTTATGTAATGATGAGATGAAAGATTTCTATTAAGTAGTGTTAATCATACGGGAAACCGAGAATATATGGGAAGCTATCTATTTAAATGAAGATGCCGGAATTAAATCGTGAATCGTATAGTAATGTTAGATTTTATTTTGAATTAGTTAGATATGGGAATAACTAGAATGGGTACGGGTACGTTAGGAGTGCACAGATAGTCGAGAGGTGAGTATTTCATGTGAGCGCACGTCCTAACATGTATTTTTCATTCATTGTTTTAATGTCATTAAAACACTTGTTATATTTTTAAACTGTTTTCCACAATCGGGCTCTGACCCGTTTTCTTTCAAATATATTTTTGTAAAAACCTTTTAGGTTCCCAGCCACAAGGACACCACGCATAGGAGTTCCATTCAGGTGACGGACTGTAGCTGCCGTGGAAGTTACAGGGCTTTGACAGTAGACGCCTCCACTTTTGATCTTGATTCTATGTTACTAGATTTTCCTCATCTGTTGGGCATGTTGTCCCCTTTCTTTTAGACACTTTATTTTTTTAAGTTATCTCAGAATTTTGGGTTGTAATTAATTTAGTGATGTAGACTTAGTATTTGTTTATTCCTGTATTTGGATTATTGTGAGGAGTATCCCTCCAGACTCATTACTATTTTATGGTTATTCCATTTCCATTATGTTGTGGTGGTTATGTTAGAATTCCATAATTTAATTATGCATGTTAATCGGATTTAATTAAAATTGACAACTCACTTTTTAAATATTTGGTGGCTAGTAATTGTTAAAACGTTTTCGACAGTGATGCTATGAACTGAACCAACTTGGCATTTTGTATTAATTTAATAAAGGAGTAGCTACCCGGTATTTAATTAGTCGGGGTGTCACATGTGGTATCAGAGCATCAGGTTCTAGTGTCCTTAGGATCTGTACGGCTTATTATGTTTCCGCTGAGCTTTCTTTGATGTAGATCCCTATATTTTAGGACTGTTGTATTCTTTTGTGTATGTTTCGCTCTTGAGCTATTTTGAAATAATTACTGTGAACTTATAGTCTTTACTCTCATTTCACATGCCTCCACAACGTGCACAGTGAGTTCCTAGGGATGCACAGCCCAAGCAACAGCCTGCACCAGTTCCGATTACCGTGAATGCCGCAGAGGTTGCAGCTATTATAGCCCAAGCGGTGAATGCCGCCCTTGTAGTTATACAGCAGGCACCACCTCAGGCGCCGGCAGTAGCGCCAGTTCAGGCTAATGCTGGCTACTTTTAAGCTAGTAGGATCAGCATTGCAGTGGTGGGAGTCCATTACCACCATGGAGGAGAGGGACGCTCTCACTATTCAGGAGTTATGGGTGCGGTTCGATCGCAAATATTTTCCGTCAGTTGTTCACACTGAGATGAGGAGGAAGATGATGAACCTCAAGCAGGTGGGAAAAACCGTAGCCGAGTATGAGGCTGAGTTCATCAATCTCTTGAATATTGTTTCGGATGAAATTCCAACCGAGGAGAAGAAAATTCAGAAGTTCACGGATGGATTGACTTGGAGGATCCTTCAGCACTTGTTGGGGAATCTCTCATTGGCCATTTATTCTGATGTGGTTAACGTTGCACTACTTCACTGCCAGGATCATCGCTTCCACATATCTGAGAGCAAGAGATCAGGAGAGTCCAACCAACAGGGCAGGATCGAGGGAAATGGTTCCAGCGGGGCACAATCTGCTCAGGGACAGTACAGGCAGGGTGATCAGGGTTCCCAATAGGGGGATCATAATAGATTCAGATCCGGGGGTTTCAGGAATGGTCAGGTAGGTTTCAGACATGGCCATCAGGGTCAGAATGGCCATCAGGGCTAGCAGGGCCAGAATGGTCAGTAGCAGCAATTTTAGCAGGGCCAGCATGGTCAGGGTAGGAATGGTAACAGCCAACAGGGCCGTGGGCAGCAGGGACAGCGAGGGGGAAACTTTCCAGGGAAGTGCTTCATTTATGGCAAGACTGGCCACAAATGCCAGGATTGTCCTGATAGGGATAGGGCCCCACCGCAGCAGCAGCAGGGTGCTCGACACGAGCCACAGAGGCCTATGTTTACCGCCGCCCTCCCAGCACCACCACATATGGCAGCACTACCACCCATTCCAGCGGTCCCAGTCCAGCAGGGACAGCTTCATTATGGGAGAGTGTATCAACTCCATCTTATCGCATTCCCATAGGATCCGCCTGCTATTGAGGGTATGTTCTCTATTCAGGGGACTTTAGGGCATATTTTATTTGATACGGGGGCCACACATTGTTTCATTTCCATGAGATTTTCACGCACTATTGGGTTGTTAGACACCGCAGAGATCATGGTTACTTGTGTAGATTCACCGTTGAGTAAGGGTTCCATGATTTTGTTTATTTGTAGAGGTGTGGGTATAGAGATCGGGAGGTTTACTTTACCCACTGATATGTTAGTGTTAGAGATGACTGAATATGATGCGATTATTGGTATGGATTGGCTAGTTGCGTACTGAGCCATGATTGATTGTTTTGGTAAGAGTATTATCTTTTCCATTCCCGGGCAGGAGATGTTTTTAGTGGCGATGCCTCGCCCTCAGGGAGGATCGTCCACTCATTTGTACTATATAGAGGAAGAGACCTCTAAGGAAGTGGTGCTACCACTCGATTCAATTCTAGTTGTTAGGGAGTTTTTTGATGTATTTCAGGATATACCTGGACTACTTCCGAGTTGGGAGATAGACTTTGTGATCGATTTGGCATCGGACACTCGACCAATTGCCCGCGCACCTTACCGTATGGCTCCAGCAGAGATGAGAGAGCTACGGGATCAGATAGAATAGTTATTGGGTCAGGGGTTTATTCGAAGGAGTACTTCATCGTGGGTTTCCCCTGTGTTGTTTGTAAAGAAGAGGGATGGATCGTTGAGGTTGTACGTAGATTACCGGGAGTTGAATAAAGTCATGATACGGAATAAGTATCCATTGCCCAGAATCGATGACTTATTTGACCAGTTGAGAGAATCTTCCTTCTTCTCGAAGATTGATTTACGATCGGGATACCATCAATTGCGTATCAGGGAACAGGACGTCTTGAAGACTGCTTTCTTAACGAGATATGGTTCCTATGAGTTTTGAGTTATGCCTTTTGGCTTGACCAATGCTCCAGCCATGTTTATGGACTTGATGAATAGGGTGTTCAGAGAGTTCCTAGACCAGTTCGTCATCATCTTTATTGATGACATCCTAGTTTACTGCCAGACAGAAGAGGAGCACGCCAAGCATTTGAGACAGGTTTTGCAAACATTGCGTCAGAACGAGCTTTATGCAAAGTATGAGAAGTGTGGGTTCTGGTTGAAGGAAGTTCAGTTTTTGGGGCATATCATTTCAGACCGGGGGATATCCGTTGATCCGGGGAAGGTATCCGCGGTGAGGGAGTGGGGACAGCCTACGACACCGACTGAGATCCATAGTTTCTTGGGACTAGCAGGATACTACAGGAGGTTTATTTAGGGCTTCTCAAAGATAGTGGGTCCTTTAACACATCTGACTCGCAAGGGTGTGCCATTCATCTGGAGCGATGCCTGTCAGTTGGCATTCGATGAGTTGAAGGACAAGTTAACCTCAGCACCTGTGTTAGCATTGCCCAGACTAGGAGTTGAGTATTTAGTTTACACCGATGCGTCCTTACAAGGACTCGGAGGTGTACTAAAGCAGGAGAGTCAGGCCATAGCTTATGCTTCTCGTAAGCTTAAGCCTCAGGAGAGAAATTACCCCACCCACGACTTGGAGTTAGGGGCAGTTGTATTCGCTCTTCAAATTTGGAGACATTATCTCCTGGGGAGAAATTTTGGTTGTTCACGGACCACAAGTCTCTACAGTACCTCTTCATGCAGAAGGAGTTGAATATGCGTCAAAGACGGTGGCTTGAGTTTGTGAAGGATTATCAGTTCGATATCCAGTATCACCCGGGGAAGGCTAACGTGGTAGCAGACGCGTTGAGCCGTAGGCCAGTAGATGATGTGGCCGAGTTGTGTAAAGCTAAGTGGAAGGAGTTGGGACACCAGGATGCGGTGGCCCGATCGTTCATGTCTGTTATGACTATTACACCTCAGATTGTTACGAGAGTGGTAAAGGCCCATGCAAATGACTCATTCTGTAAGAAGAAGATAGTTCGGTTACTAGCAGAGGGAGCCGAGTCCTATACCATTAGTTCAGATGGGGGATTATGCTTCAATGGAAGGCTGGTCGTTCCGAAAGGGGAAGACTTACGGCACAAGGTGATGACAGAGTCGCACGTCTCACGGTTCACAGTACACCCTGGTGAGGATAAGATGTACCAAGACATGAGACGACAGTATTGGTGGATTGGGATGAAGAGATATATCGTCGTGTTTGTTTCCAAATATGCCACTTATCAGCTGGTAAAGGTGGACCATCATAAACTGGCAGGACGTCTACAGCCGTTAGAGGTTCCGATGTGGATATGGGAGAGCATATCCATGGACTTTATCATGGGGTTACCTACGTCACAGAGGGGCCACAACTCCATTTGGGTAATTATGGATAGGTTGACCAAAGTTGCTCATTTTCTGCCCGTGAGGACCGACTACACTACGGGACAGTATGCCCAGGTTTTCATTGCGGAAATAGTGAGATTACACAGCGTACCTCTAAATATCGTGCTTGACCGAGACAAGATTTTTGTTTCACGATTTTGGTAGAGTTTCCAGGAGGCCATGGGTACGGAGTTACGGTTGAGTACAACTTATCACCCGCAGACTGATGGGAAAACCGAGCGGACAAATCAGATGTTGGAGGACATGTTGCGTATGTGCATCCTAGACTTTGGAGGTGGATGGGACCAGTACCTTCCACTGGTGGTGTTTGCTTATAACAACTCCTACCAGTTCACCATTAGCATGGCTCCATTTGAGGCATTGTACAGTAGACCATGTCATTCCCCAACATGTTGGTTAGAGGTGGGGGATAACAAACTCCTTGGACCCGAGGTGATTCAAGACACTTCAACAAGGATAGAGTTGATACGGAGTCGCATTCGGGTAGCTCAGGATCGGCAGAAGAGTTATGCTGATGCGAAGAGGTTCTTCAGGGAATTCAAAGTGGGGGACCAGGTGTTACTTAGAGTATCTCCTATGAAGGGTATCATGCGTTTTGGGAAGAAGGGGAAACTGGCACCAAGGTATGTGGGGCCATTTCCTATCATCGAGTGGATTAGGCAAGTTGCATATAGACTTGGGTTACCGGAGCACTTGCATAGGATTCATGATGTGTTCCATATTTCCTCTCTAAGGAGATACCTTATGGATGATTTTGCACATACTCACATTGCTTTGGAAGTTATCGATCTTCAACCCGATAGTTTGTACGAGGAGGGGCCGATTGCTATTTTGGATCGAAGCGAGCGAAAATTGAGGTCAAAGATAGTACCATTAGTACGTGTTCAGTGGCGGCATCATAATGCCGAGGAGTCCACATGGGAGCGCGAGGATGAGATGCGCGAACGTTATCCAGAGTTTTTTTTACCAGGTACTTTTTAGTTCCAAATTTCGGGACGAAATTTTGCTATTAGGGGGGAAGTATGTAATACTCCGTAATTTTATTGATATTTATTTAAGGGATTAATTGAATTAAATGAGAATTAATTGGAAATTAATCCGGGTATAAATACTAACAAGATGTGGGTTGGTATTTGATTATGATGTTAAAAATTTATTATTTCCGAGTATGTATGGTAATACATGAGTATTGATGATATCTAAATTGTCACGAGGTAGATATACGGTAATTTGGAAAATTTAATTGGGACGCGCGTGTCAGTCGCGTCAGGAACGTAATTAATTAAATTAAAAAGTGAATTTTATTTTTATCAACCGAATGATCATTTTGAGTACACCAACGTGTCCGTAAGGGTCAAAATAGTTAGAAAACACTAGCCAGAGGTTTAGTTTGGGTCCCGGGGCATTTTTAGGCCACACCGGCAACCCAAAAGGGTAGTTTGGTAATTTTAAAAATAGGGGAATTAAAACCCACGAATTTTAGAGGGTATTTTTATAATAGAAAAGAACCCACTAAGCCATTATCAGCATTTGGGAAGTTAGAGGGCTACGGGAGTTATAGGGAGGAGTTGGAAGAAGTTCCAAAAAGGAAACCCTAGCCACCATCACCATATTTGGAAGAAATTTATAGAGAGAGGGAGGAGAATCAACATTCAAATTCTTCAACATCAAATCAGAACATCTAAGGCAAGTGGTTTAATTACATTAATTTCAAGCGAATGTTTCTTCCATGCTTAGAGTTGAATAATTGTCTTATATTGGAAGTTTGATGAAAACCCATGAAATTGGAGGTAGGATTCATAATATGATATAGGGATTGCATGTAGAATGTTATTGGATGAATGCCATATATAAAATATATCTTTTGATGATGTGAAAACGGATTGATAAGGAGAAATTGTAGTCATTAAATTTTGGGTTTATGATTATAGGGTTGGGGACAAGATTTGGGAAATTTTGATGATTATATGTTAAATTAGGAAGCATCGACCCCATATATATGTTAAAGAGAGACCTAGGAGGACTTAGAGTAGTTTAATAACGTTAAAATACTATTGGGATGATCTTAGGATGAGTTTAGAGAAGAGAAAAATTGAGAAAAACGAAGTAGAAAATTTCTGGGTTCAAACTGCCATCTCGTTAGAAGACCTGCCCAGGTCGTTCGAACGAACTTCTAACGATATAACAGTGTCCCTTTAACGAGTTGGTAGTTCGTTTGAAGACTTTCGTTCGAATGACCTCGTTCGAACGAGACTTCCAACGAGTTGACAGAATGGCCTTTTAGTCCTGATTTCATTTCTAATGTCCCGTAGACTTATTAAATTGGAGTATTAACCTTCCCTCATTGATTAGTGGGTATAATTGTGAGAATTGGGGTACATTGAGGAGTAGAACTTATAACCTTATAATAAAATCGGATGTCAATTGTGGAGTAGGAAACGAGTACCTAATTACGACGTGAGAAGGGTTGATAACGTTAATATGCAAAACTGGGGACTTGTAATCGTATAACACTAAATTACGGTATAAGAACGAGAAGTATACCTATATTAATAATACGAGATATCTAAGATGTACGAATGCTTAGTATATGTGGTTTTATGTATATAACATACCTACCGTACTTGCTATCATGGGAGGTTTGCGTTCGATTAGGGCCATCTAATCTTTGTGTGCCTACGGGGAGATTTAGATTGGTACCTCTAGGACATAGGTCAGAGAAGGAATTATTGAGAAGTTAATAAGTCTATTGATCATGGGAGCGTAGGTATGTGCATGACCCATGTGATGTGAACTATGTTCGCCTCCATTGTTTGTGAATGTTGTTTATTGAAAACGATTCCTGAGAGATTCGGAATGCGTGGTCCTTATGTACGTGATGTACCGGGATTGGATAGCAGAGTATGTGTGCACCGCAGCTTAGTCTCGGGGTTCTAGTATTGTATATTTATGATGAGAATAATATATTGTTAATTGAAATGAACTGCCATGTATATATGTGAATATAAGTAATTGCAACGTTATGTAATGATGAGATGAAACATTTCTAGTAAGTAGTGTTACTAATACGGGAAATCGGAAATATATGAGAAGCTCTCTATATAAATGAAGATGCCGGAATTAAATCGTGAATCGTATAGTAATGTTAGATTTTATTTTGAATTAGTTAGATATGGGAATAACTAGAATGGGTACGGGTACGTTAGGAGTGCACAGATAGTCGAGAGGTGAGTATTTCATGTGAGCGCACGTCCTAACATGTATTTTGCATTCATTGTTTTAATGTCATTAAAACACTTGCTATATTTTTAAACAGTTTTCCACAATCGGGCTCTGACCCGTTTGATTTCAAATATATTTTTATAAAAACCTTTTAGGTGCCCAGCCATAAGGACACCACGCATAGGAGTTCCATTCAGGTGACGGACTGTAGCTGCTGTGGAAGTTACAGGGCTTTGACAGTAGACGCCTCCACTTTCGATCTTGATTATATGTTACTAGATTTTCCTCATCTATTGGGCATGTCGCCCCCTTTCTTTTAGACACTTTATTTTTTTCAGTTATCTCAGAATTTTGGGTTGTAATTAATTTAGTGATGCAGACTTACTATTTGTTTATTCCTGTATTTGGATTATTGTGAGGAGTATCCCTCCAGACTCATTACTATTTTATGGTTATTCCATTTTCATTATGTTGTGGTGGTTATGTTAGAATTTCATAATTTAATTATTGCGTGTTAATCGAATTTAATTAAAATTGACAATTCACTTTTTAAATATTAGGTGGCTAGTAATTGTTAAAATGTTTTCGACAGTGATGCTATGAACTGAACCAACTTGGCATTTTGTATTAATTTAATAAAGGAGTAGCTACCCGGTATTTAATTAGTCGGGGTGTCACACTAAGATCAAAGATTTCATCCCACATTTAGTCTTGGGTGTCTCTGCACTCCACCCTACACAATTTACTTGAGATTTCTTCAATCCACTTATCCATCACACTTTATCTCCTTAACAATTTCCTATAGGTGAATCTTCGAAAGAGTCCCTAGGACTCTCTCCCTATCTATAATGTTAGGTGAGTCTGAAGTTGTATTACTATTCCCTATAATGGTGTTTGGGAAATTACCATCCCCGAGTGATTTTCCTGGTCGTCATCTATCCAAACAATAATTATGGTGCTCTCTAACGCGATTACCATATCCCGAATACTCCTAATCTTAAGTTAAGCCCCTTCCTCCTGGAGTGCTTCTAACGCCCTTTGCTAACCGTTCTATGGTGTTCGATGTACCACGCCCAATTGAACTCGTATATGAATCACATCAACTATACTTCATAGAAGGGGAACGTAAGTCGAATACGTAGAGGGATACGATAATCCTATAATAGGGATCTAAATCAAAAGAACGATACGCTGAACTCATAGTAAGTCATATAGATCCTATGGACACTAGAACTCGGTGCTCTGATACCATCTGCGACACCTCGCCTAATTAAATATCAGGTGATCAAGACTTTATCAAATTAAAATAGGTTTCTTATATGGTTCATTCTTAGCATCACTGTTGAAAAACAAAATTAATTACTAACCGCCTAATAGTTTATTAAACCGGTGCCAAATTTTATCTTTCAATTAAATTGAATAAATACATAGATCGAAAACTAAAACAACATTCATAATATACTAAATTCCAAACCATCGTGATATGTAAATGAATCAAAATCATGCCGAATAAACCATCGGCTAAAACAACCAAAACCTAGTAATAATCCAAGTCCAAAATGCAAAGTAAAACTAATACAAAATTGAAACTATAATACCGACAACATGTTAGGTTCACGCACCACATTTTGAAAACATTTAACAAGAAATTTATCACAATTAAAATCGGTTATTGATTACACATGTTAGGTTCACGCATACTTCCTTTAGTTTCGTCACCTCTCATCTAATATGCATGTCGAACGTTCTATACTTAGACCACCTAGCTATCATACCCAAGCTATCTTGACTAAATTATATAACCGATTCTTATCAATGGTCTACTCTCCTGTACCGTCCA
The DNA here is from genome assembly GCA_949130495.1 of Sambucus nigra. Classification (NCBI taxonomy): domain Eukaryota; kingdom Viridiplantae; phylum Streptophyta; class Magnoliopsida; order Dipsacales; family Adoxaceae; genus Sambucus; species Sambucus nigra. The sequence continues at coordinate 269,973,522 of OX422217.1, forward strand.
TACAACACTCTTCATTATTAACATTTCTCGCATATTATTCAGTTTTCATATAACATTCACATATGTTATGTTTTATCATCATAATCAAGTATCACTACTTAATTCATATATCATTTCATATCTATCACCATTCAACTTCCATAATTAAGTTTCACTACTTAATTTACTTCCCAATCTATTTTTTTATCCTGTAATTAAGTTTCTATATATATATATATATATATCATCTACAAGTATACTTCTGCACATAGCTAGAATATCATGATGTATATATTTCATGAACAATATATACTATAGGATTATTGGTCGGGATAATCATCGACCCCCAATATTATTCAACTTCGATTTGGTCCGGATAATCATCGACCCTAAATCGAGCTTTCATGTATTGGTCGGGATAATCATGGACCCTAGTACAGAATGAAGCACACTTTAGGTATATATATTTCACACATAATATAGACTATAAACACATACTATTTAATCACCTACCTTTATCATAATTTAAGGGTTGTTGGCTCGGAATCCTACCTCAATCACCAATATTGATTTATATCTCTTGCCTCAGAATCATACCTCGATCACCAAGAGTCATTAATTATATTGGCTTGGAATCACACCTAGATCACCAATATATAGTACACTTTAGGTATTCACACAACCTATGTAGTACTATGCATCAATATGTATTCACAAAACCAGATAATACATGTTAGTACGTTGTATATCTCTCTCACATACTCGTCGTACTCTTTACTTTACGATTTATCTCACTATCGTATATATAGGAGTGTTCACACAACTCTAGGGTCCTAGTTATACCTCATTATATAAATTCAGTAGTTACCATCTTTAACCTACTGATATACATGTTGAATTGATGTTTTCTCTCTCTTTATAGCTCAGTCCCCAAATTTCATGATCTATCTCTCAATCGATTATCCCTTTCGGTCCATGCTCTAAGTCCTACACCCAATGACCTTAATGGACCTTAACTATACCTTACTGGTCTTTATCAAGTCCCTACATAGGTATAATATCACTCCTAAATTCCCCCTCAGTGTTAGAAATCGAAGAAAACTCAACCAACAAAAGAACTCAAATTCTGCCTGGGTTGATCGATCGAAGGATTTGGTCGATTGATCGACTCCATCTATCCATCGACATTCACGGGTCGATCGATTGATCGAACAAGTAAAGCTTCATCTTCTCAAATTTTTAACCATGTTCACCTCACCAAACACTCATTAAACCTCATGTAAATCTCTCCCAACATAAACCAAACACTAACCAAATGTATAGAAATTATTACTATCATAAAAACATTATCGAATGATTACAGAATGAACCCAAGAACCAAGAAAATCTAAATATCAACTTGAACGTCTGAATTTTGTATGTTCTTCATGTGTGATTATCACAAACTCAGATTTCCATCCATAGAAACAATAATATTTTCTTCTCATTTCAAGTCCTCTATAGTTATTAACACATCTACATGCAAATCTATCCCCAACATGTGTTCAATTCATAATTTTCATCCATGATTTTTCAATAAAATCAATATATTCATGAGACCCCTACACATGGGTATTATAACATCAATTTGATTTGCAATAAACACTTTCCTTTGTTTGATTGGTCTAATTTCATGCTTCTTGGTTGATGATTGATTGTTTCCTTCTCTAATATTTCTTTCCAATTGCCTTAAGGCGCAAGATTGTTTCACCATCTTCAAAATCTCTCTTTAAGCTTTGAAAATTGGCTCTCTCTTCTCTCTAATGACCACTCAAATCTTTTGTGTTGTGAGACCTAACCCCAATCTCTAATTATCAGATACATGTCTCTAAATTTTGTAGGCCCCTTAACTTTTTTTTTTGTAAAATCACCGAAAATCCCTTAAAAGGTGCCGGTTTGGTCAAAAATTGACCCGGGACCCAAACTATACTCCCAGGTACCCTATTCCGACTATTTTGACCCATATGGAACCATTCGTTACCTATAAATCATCATATGAGTAACTTAAAAAATATTTCTCATTTCTCAGCTCAAAATAGTCTACACGCGACTCCCGATGAGATAAAATAAAGTATGCATATATCGCTCGCTATGCCGTATAACCATTATTAATAAAATATGCACATATCACTCGCTATGCCGTATAACCATGATTAATAAAATACGCACATATCACTCGCTATGTCGTATAACCATAATTATCAATTATTTACTATTCACATTTCATAAAAATCATAATTCAATATTAATCAGTATCTATCTCTCGATTAATATTTAACAATCACAATTATTATCTAATCGCATTAAATTACTTCACTCGCATAATTTAATTAAAACGTAATTTTTTTAATTAGTTCCTCAAATTAATTAAACAATGATACACATAAATACGGGGTATAATATTGAACTCCTCATTAAGGATTGTTTCTAAGTTAGGATTCACAACCTACGTTTCTCCAAACAAATCTTGGATCATGCCTCGCCTAGGCTAATATAATCTCAACACTTCTCATCGTAGAAATAAATGATTCCTAAGACAGTAATTTTCTCACATAGGTCTACCCGACCAATATCCCCTACATAATGCTTATGCCAACCTAGAGTCATCTAAATATCATAACATAATTATACCCAAGTGATCATATCCTCAATTAGTACAAATCTTAATCGAGTGCAACGCTAGTACCTAATGTTACATCAAGTCATGATTCTCAGAATATTCTCAAGTCACGACCTCAAGACACACGACCAACTCGTAACTAGCCATGCCAGTTAAGTAACGAAACATGTTAACATAAAGCAGTTGAGTAACATATGCAAACTATATGAAACATTGTGAGACCACGCGTACACACAAACTGGTGGAGAATAAAGGTGCTTCCGAAGAAAAGTGCACTCATATATTGTGACACATCAGCCACAACTGGCCTAACCTGCACCACTACTAAGCTTTTACAGTGACATGACCGAATTACCACCGATCAATAACTTCTCATTACCAAGACGAGGAAGACCCAAATAACGCAACGAACAAGGTGACTTTCACGCCAAAAGGAAACAGTCAAATTCTGACAGTGACTCATGCCACACGACGTACAAACCCACAACGTACCCTTGAAGTCTATAACTATTTATCAATATCTGCTAAAGTCTTATCCTTTCCATATATCTTATCTTGGACCATTAACCATGACGAGTTCTAACCATGAATCCTCCATGTTTGGTGGATGAATGAAAAACAAAACCAATTTCTTCGAGAAAATGAACGTTATGCTTCCCCCTTAGGACCAATGTTACATGTTCCATTACTGGTAAATATAACTATCCTAAATAAAGTAGAGGTAACTTATGTTAACACTTACCATCAGTTACCGACCCATCACACCTAGGCCTCAAAATTTTCAATATGCGATAGTTAACTTCAATTTTCGGGATCACCCCCATTAAGTGAATCACAACGTCTGAAAAGGAGTATCTTTTCTCAATCAATGCTTTACTACTTCGAAAAGAGTAATTTCCTTTAAATATATGCGGAAGCGGAGATGGTTCAATTAAACAACAAATTTTAATTTTTTTTCGAATTAAAATTAAACCTAGTGAAATTAAAGTAAAATAATTAGTACATTTTTCACTTAAACCAATTTAACCCAAGTCCTAGAAATTTGCCTAAGTCATATTTTACATATTTACAAATTAGGCCAAAACAATTTTATGAAATTAAGTGATGACTTGAATTAAATTAACATTTACCCAAATAATTAGTTAGCACCAAATTAAAGATGAGTAGTGATTTAAACCAATTTTATCTTTTTACCTAAGCATGCGTTCTAGGCGATTTTACAAAAGATAAAATAAACAAAGAAACCACTATGCCGTGAAGTACGAGGAAAAACCCACAACGGGAAAAAATCTCGGACGACCCTGGCCTCAAATCCATTAAGTATGGTTTTACATATACAAGACAGTAAGACTTAAAACACTCGAATTGACTCCGTCCAAGACTTGACGCTTCTTCTTGTATCCACCTCTTCATAGCGAATAACCACGGAGCTCCACCGTGGTCTCGGAATCCACCGATCGGACCATTTCGATCACCGCCACCCGAACAAGGAGCCTTTCTCGAAGTGGGTAAGTTAACGCAAACTTTTTCTTCTTTGTGGGATGTAGAAGCAAACCCAAACCACTCTTCAACTCGGTTAGAAAAAAAACTGAGTGCCAAACACTCCAAGTAAGGATATATAAATTGAAACTTGGAATAAACAATATGGGTATGTAAACCTTGATTTTGTTCTAAGGATTAAAACATTTTAACAAAAATTCAAGGGGACTTTTTCTTTGGAAGAATTCACTCTCAAAAACTCTAAGTGAGGAAAAGGTTATGAAAAAGTCTTAACAAAAATGTTGTTTCCGTACTAGTTAAATCTGATAAAAAGGTAGTGGGGTAAAGTAGTGGAAAAAGTGGGAAAACTGTCAAAAACTGCCCAAAAAATTGTTCCCGCCAAATCTCGTTCGAACGAGATTTTCATTCGAACGAAGTCTGATTCGAACGATACTTCTAACGAAGTTCCAGTGGCAGGTCATTGCAAACCTCGTTTTAATGAAAAACTCGTTCAAACGACAATATCAAATGAAATGCCAGAAAGCTAAAAATTCTATTTTTAGCCCAGAAACTTTATTTTAATGTTTTAAAGAAACTTTTTGAATCCAAACAACAATTTAAACAAAACTTACACCCAATGAAAAATGTTCCAAGCTCCTATATATATATATTCAAAATGCATTAATACCTTAGGATCAATGGAACCAATGTTGTTGATGTAGAAACGAGGCATATTAAACTCGGCATTTGATGAAGCTTTAATATCTTGGCCACTACGTCTTCAACTTTAGCATGTCATAGGCTTGAAGGATGGACAATAACTCTATCCTATGACTCAAACGTTTTTGTTCGGAATTGACCTAAAACTACAAAGGACTCAATTGAAAATTTGTGTCCTTACAAATCTCCCCCTTTGGCTATTCCGGGACAAAAACCAACAAAAATCCTAAAGGGGCGTCAAGCTCTACTAGACTGACAAAAATGTCCCACCCAAAATAAAATTACCATAGCTTGACTCAAATAACCCAAGGATCAATATCTTTGCCCGATGATGAACGTTGCCATTTAGAAGAATTCCTGCACACTTAAGCAAACTATAAAATGCGTAGGGAATATCATAATATTTAATGCAATTAAAGTAACTACTTCCCCTAAATTAATTCTCCCATTTATCAACTGTGATATACCTAAGAAGGTCGCGACTCCCCCTAAGTGAAATCTCCCAAACTAAGATACGATTACAATAGGATTAGATCCCATTTCTCCCCCTTTTTGTTCAGGACTAGACAAAGGTTAAAGAATCAAAACATTAACTTATCTTCCCCAATTAAAGCAAATACACCCCTTAAACTAAATAAGGGATAAATAGAATGGGATAACAAGCTAAACATGCATTAGTGCATAAAGTGATGAGAACATTAAAGCACATAGGCAAGAAAATCATAACTAATCCATACAAATGAATACGAACTATGATGCGAAAACAAATGATACCAAATTGACAAATAAGATTCTAAGCATGTGATATCAAACAAAGTACGCAACAAACAAGGTACCAATTATGAATTGAAGCATAAATGGACTAGCTAAACATGGCACAGACTTAAACAAAATATCATATATATGTATACACAGTAGATACAAGATAATCATAAGTACACACATATAGATATAAACACCAAAATGACACAAAACTAAATAAGATAAGATTTTCTACACTCTTATAGCATAAATGTGTCATATGGAAACGGAAGTGTTGGGGTGTGAACAAGATACCAATGAATTAAAACCCAATCACTTAAACGTGTTCACGTAGTTCGCATTTGATTGCAAAACTTTATCAAATAGAATTTAGCCTTTATGTGACAGGATAAAGTGAACTAATGAACAAACAAACACAATGAATACAAGCCTAGCATGTTGCTGATTCTACACACCAATAGGGTCATGACATTGAAAGCGCAACTAGGATAAACGGACATTGTGCACACCGTTGATATACCATCCAAACTTCCTCAATAATCATATATATTATTCTTTTGAATGAATATATCAATTAAACATAGGCCTTGGCAATTATTTTTCTTTTTAATGCGATATTTTATTTTAGGCCTTTAAACCACGTATTTCTTTTAGGTCCAAACAAACGGTGGCTTACTTTTTGCAAAGGATAATATCCTTTCGGAGCCCTTCCTTGTGCACAATTATATATATTAATTTTTTATATCACACAAATATCGTGTGCAATGGATTTTGACATGCACTAGTCCTCCTAGGTCACAAATATATAGATGACAATATTGGTAGGAGAACACCTCACAAAGCTCAAATATAACATCTGACGTTAAGGTTCAAAAAGCTCGTGCATATGTATAAATGCATATAAAATTGAATCCATTAAGCAAGTCAAACTTAAGCTACTCTATGTAAGCATGATAAAGAACATTTTAAGGATTAAAATTCTAACCAAAAGTTCTAGTCACATGGAAGCGAAATGAGGATTCAAACACAAACATATGCCACAAAATGTGTGTAAAACCAAAATACACACAAAATAAAATCTTTTTGAGTTTTTGAATTCTTTAACCAAAAAATAAAAATATATACTCAACAGATAAACAAAAATCATTTGAATTTTTCATTAAGCTTAAATTACCAAGAGATAAAACTCAAATGATAAACAAAAATCTTTTTGTATTTTTCATTTAATGCAAACTAAAATGAAAGAAGTATAATACAAAAGATAAATAAAAATCATAATTCTAGCACGTAATTAAACATGGAGCATAGACTAGAAAATGACTAAACAAGCATACATTTAGAATGATAATATAACATGTAGTACAAAAGCTAAAGTATGAAAATAAAACTAACACATTCAACCTTTAGATTTAGCAAGGGAGGTTTCATGTGAAAGCAAATGAGAATCAACAAATCTAATATCTAGCGCGTCTAAAAATGATTTCCTAACCCATATAGATGTATATTTGAAATGATGGGATTTGGGAACTAATGAAATGCTATACATAGACTTCCTTGGACTTCATTTAAGATCAAAACAAAATGACCTAAGGTGACCTTTCCTACCACAATGCAAGCATGTGTAAACACGAGGAATGTTACCTAAGGTGTGACCTTTTCTAAAGTCCTTGGATAAAGTTGACCCCCTAAAACAAACAATGGTCTTATCTTTAGCAACGAAAGTATTTGAACAAGATGAGCTAGAACCATTACAACTACTACTCGAGTCAAGTAAATCATTTTTCATTTTTAGTATATCGGACTGAAGTAATAAATTAGACTCCTCAAATTTACGAGACTCCTTCTTTAAATTTTCTATAACTCCTAAAAGGTTATCACGCTCCCCCTCAATGTGAGCAAACTTATCACTAAGAGTCTTTTCTCGACTATCACTCTCTTTCTTGGACATTTCTAAAATATTAAAATTGTGATTTATGTCCATGAGCTTTTCATGAAAAATATCTTTTTGAGATAGGGAGATATGCAAAAACTCAACTTTAGTTTTAAAACAAGAATTTTCATTTTCAAGAAATTTGATTCTTTTTGCAATTCTCTTAATTTTTCATTACACTTATTAAGCTCATTAAATTCCTCTCGAATAGCAAAAAATTCATTATCATTATAAATGGACAAATTATCATTAAGACGTCCCATCGAGAGATACAAAAAAAAAAGAGTGAGTAAAAAATGAACCACCTAAAAATACAAGGAGCACAAAAAAATAAAGAAGCCGAAAAACAGATCTTTGACGCGGTAAATTAGCGCTCCAGCTCTGATACCAATTTGAAAAAAGTAACTTTTCTCAATCAATGCTTTACTACTTCAAAAAGAGTAATTTCCTTTTAAATATATGCAGAAGCAGAGATGGTTCAATTAAACAACAAATTTTAATTTCTTTTCGAATTAAAATTAAACCTAGTGAAATTGAAGTAAAACAATTAATACATTTTTCACTTGAACCAATTTAACCCAAGTCCTAGAAATTTTCCTAAGTCATATTTTCAATATTTCCAAATTAGGCCAAAATAATTTTATCAAATTAACTGATGACTTGAATTAAATTAACATTTACCCAAATAATTAGTTAGCACCAAATTAAAAATGAGTAGTGATTTAAAACAATTTTATCTTTTTACCTAAGTATACATTCTAGGTGATTTTCAAAAGATAAAATAAACAAAGAAACCACTACTCGCGATGTACGAGGAAAAATCCACAACAAGAAAAAACCTCGGATGGCCCTAGACTCAAATCCACTAAGTACGATTTTACAAATACAATTCAGTAAGACTTACAACACTCGACTTGACTCCGTCCAAGACCCGAAGCTTCTTCTTGTATCCACCTCTTCCTAGAGAATAACCATGGAGCTCCATCACGGTCTCGAAATCCACCGATCGGACTATTTCGGTCACAGCCACCCGAACAAGGAGCCTTTCTCCAAGTGGGTAAGTCAACGCAAACTTCTTCTTCTTTGTGGGATGTAAAATCAAACCCAAACTTCTCTTCAACTCGGTATAGAAAAAACTCGCTGCCAAACACTCCAAGCAAGGATATATAAATTGAAACTTGGAATAAAAATATGAGTTTGTAAACCTTAATTTTGTTCTAAGGATTAAAACATTTTAACAAAAATTCAAGGGGACTTTTTCGTTGGAAGAATTCACTCTCAAAACACTCTAAGTGAGGAAAAGGTTATGAAAAATCTTAACAATAATGTTTTTCCCGCACTAGTTAAATCTGTCAAAAAGGTAGTGGGGTAAAGTAGTGGGAAAAGTGGGAAAACTGTCAAAAACTGCCCAAAAACTTGTTCCCGCCAAATCTCATTCGAACGAGATTTTCGTTCGAACGAAGTCTCGTTCGAACGATACTTCTAACAAAGTCACAGTGGCAGGTCGTTGCAAACCTCGTTCGAATGACATTCTTGTTCGAACGACAAGCTCGTTTGAACGATAATATCGAACGAAATTCTAGAAAGCTGAAAATTCTATTTTTAGCCCACAAACTTTATTTTAAACTTTTAAAGAAACTTTTTGAATACAAAAAACAGTTTAAACAAAACTTACACCCAATGAAAAATGTTCCAAGCTCCTATATATATATTCCAAATGTATTCATACCTTAGGAGCAATGGAACCAATGTTGTTGACGTAGAAACGAGGCACATTAAACTTGACATTTGATGAAGCTTTAATATCTTGGCCGCTACGTCTTCAACCTTAGCACGTCATAGGCTTCAAGGATGGACAATAACTCTATCCTATGACTCAAACGTTTTTGTCCAAAATTGAGCCAAAACTACAAAGGACTCAATTGGAAATTTGTGTCCTTACAACGTCCACATAGTTTCAAACATTCAACTCATGGAAAGCTTATACGACTCCTAGTAACTTCCTATATGATCCCAAATCACAACCATTTGAATGGTGCCTCAAACTTTCAATCATTTCACATGACTATAACCTAATGATTTCCCTGACTAGGGCAAACCAAACCATATAGCTAGCACACGCAAGTTCTATATTCGATCCTAACACTCTCTTTCGAATGTTACCTCTAAAACTAGGATGAATGTCATCATGTTCTAAGTCTCCCAAGTGCATAATCTAGCACAAATCCTCCTATTCTAGAAATTATCCTCTAAGGTCATATCTGACACAAGCCTATAAACAAAAGTCATGGCACTAAATCCCAGTACTCCGATAAATTAACATGACTTAAACATACTATAATCATCAATTATTTACCATTACTATGTCAACTTCAATACAATAATGATTCCCAAATGCTATGTGGGTGATGACATCGAGTTCAGTCATCGCTCTAAATAGTCTACATTTATTAAGAGAAACCATAGATCATGTCATGACCTATGCTACACAATCTAGAATATACTACTATGAAATGTATATCACCATATAAACCTCGAATTCACTCTTATTAGGTAATATCTCACACTCGTACTAACATCTCACTAGATAAGCCTTAGCATACATCTCCAATGAATTTCAATATGGCTTCACATGCCTATCCATGTCACTAAACCGAATTTAGCCTCATTAGGCTACATCATACTATGTGCTAATCTACAAACTAACACAACTACGTACTTTGGTACGATACGGGACGTCTTAAACTTTCTATGAACACTAAGGATCATGCCTACAAACTCCACAATGGATCTTATCTCTCAATGCCACATTATAATCGTTAAACTAGAATTTCATATTACTAGAGTTTTGGTAGGACACAGGACGTCGAGTATTGCCCAAAAGGAGGCTCACCCTAGTGACGCCGCAAGAGGTCCTACTTTAACAAATTATAATTCTAGTACTTAACACTAAGTCACCAAGATCAACTAGATTCACTCATAGGTTAACTGAAATCATCACAAACATCTTAACTCACATTATAGTTGAGGTACATAAATCAAGATATCCTAAATCCAAGCCCACAACCAAGGGACCTAACATGTACACCACAGAATTATCACTTATAAATACATCACTCAATAACTTAATTTAAATGGGAAAATTCATAGGCTATCCCACAAAGTCGCAACAGACACTACACAATGTTACTATTACTACTAAGGCTTTATGGTAGGATACATGACACGACATAGAATTCGTACATCCCCAAGTATACGCTACCGGTGTCATTAAAGATCTTATTCATCAAATGTTACATTATTCTTTCGCTACTACGAAGCGCTTCCAAAGGTTCACTCCCTTGTCCCTACAACTCCTCATTGTCACTTACGCGACCTCTTGCCATAAATGGCCCGTAACCCTAATCACGGCTCATAAGGTATATTCATTGGCCAGTAACCACAAAGGCATTCACCCACATTAATAGCACCCTATCTAACTAAGACTGAATGTACCCATCCCTAAGTGTTAACCCACACAAATTTACATGTTAATCGAATATACCATCAATCACATTATTACCCCAAGGAGCAAATTCTCCTACTCATCGCATAACAATGACCACTTCCAAGTTGTGTACCTAAGGATTTCATGCATTTGAAATCATAATTCATCATTGCTTAGCCATGACATTAAAACTATCAATCTCATCAGTTGATTATGCACAAATTGATGCCCCCTGACCAGTGGGCATCATCTCATTTTATCAATGTCTCTAGAGACTCGATGTCATTAAAGGTTGGGACAACAACAGCTCACACTAAGAACTATGGTGTCACCATTATCGTCTTTCATGGACACTTGTAATTTACTGACATATCTAATCAAAAGCGCGGAAGCAATTTATAACGAATGACTTGACCGTATGCCACTTGGCATTAACTTACTAATCGCGATAACCTCATTAACTTCATTGTTGAGGACACGAACTAAAACCATCACCAAACTAACATGATTGGCCCAAATCAACATCGTTGTTGAAATATCCACTTCTGATTACACCACGTCATTCTTGAAAAGAACCTTGAACCCAGAGCTCTGATATCATTTGTAACACCCTGACCCAAATTTATGGGCTACCCATGCTCACCCCGGACCTACCCGGGTGTTAGGTGTGAAGTGTAATGAAACAACCTATATAATGTTGCAATTCCAATTTTATTATAATTTGCATTTCACTTGTTTAACATGCAATTCCAATTCTAAAATAAACTTCGTGAGGGACCCATGAGGGGCACCCGAGGTCCAAGTAAATAGATCTACTAATGTAAATATAAACAAATTACTTACCTATAAAATTCTCTCAACATACGAAACTTCTAACAACTTTCCCTAACAAAAGAAGGCAGTGAGTTGAATGCTCAGTATGAACTTTACAATGCAGTATCGATACGAATATCAGAAAAGATTACTCACATGCTACAACAACATGTATGTGGAAATACATACATACATACATATATATATATATATATATATATATATATATATATATATATATATATATATATATAACTAGGGCTGTAAATTGGGTGGGGTGAGCCGGGCTTGCTCAAGCTCGACCCGAACTTACTTACCCATGCTCAAGCCCGAGCTGGGCTCGAACAAATTTTTACTACCTAGGCCCAAACTCGGCTCATAAATTTTATGAGCTTCGAGACCGATTTTGGGTAAGCCCAATTTCAATTTTTTTGTTAAAAAAGTTTGAATTAGTATTTTTTTTCTTATATTTTCGTCATGGTTAAAATGTACACACGAAATCTAATTGATATTTCATAAAATAAAATATATAATTATGAAATATATTAAATTAAAACATGGTAAATAAGAGTGTAAACCTACAAATGCCTATTAAATTTTATACATTTAGCATTATTTGATCACTAACAAAGGCCTATTGTAACTTGAGCAATTAATAAATAAAATACTTGTAATGAGATTAACAATAAAATCACAGAATTGAAAATCTCATGTAATTAAATGGATTATGACAAATAAAACTTTAAAAAAATTAGTAAATGAAATAAAAGAATGAAAACTAATTAAATAATGTTAACATAAATATGTTATAATATATAAATTATTTATTTATTTATTTATAAATTCGAAGTTCAGGCTTCGGGCCCAATTCGGGCTTGGCAAAGTTCGGCTCAAGCTCGGCCCGAAATTGATTCGGGCTTGAAATTTTGGCAAAATCTTGGCTTGGATCAAACTCATATAAATCTCGTCCCAAAAATAGTGGGCCGAACGGGTGGGCTTCGGGCCGTGGTGACTCAATTTACAAGCCTATATATAACTTTTAAAATACATATATCAATGCATTACATTTTATTTCAAAAATGTTATATGGTACCGTTTATTCTCTTTTTCCTTCCAAAATGGTTATTTTGTATCGCTATGCATAAAACTAGTTTTTCTTCCCATTTGTGCGCACGGTTAAAAAATTAGCAATTGTTAGTAAAACTCTTCACTTACTTTTTAAAACGTTTGTTACTCATTGTTCATTAACTCACACTAGAGTTGTTTAACCACTACTTAAGACTTTCTTTCGACATAAGGGTACATCATGTTAGAATTGTTTATTTAACACGAAATCCTTATACGGCACACATGTTTGATAATTTCCCAATAATCCATGTACTTTAACGGGCTCCACACCGTCGACGATGACACCATATGCTTTGGACAGTGGTTTTGGGCTTTTCACCCTTGGGATTCGGCCCCTTCTTGCTGGCATACCGGTTGCATCGAAGCATTTATTAGTGTATTTAACATTTTACACATGTCATTATTCCCCATTTACAGGATGAAGCCAAAAGTCCAGACTTAAACCAGTCATTTTTACATTAACACTTGAAAAACTACTTCCTTCTCCTTTAAGTCCTTTATTCACACACATTAATGTTATACCAAAATCATTCATGCTTCTAGGACTTAATTTAATTTCACCTATAATAGTATAAAAGCATTTATTTACATTTGTATTCCGTAAAATGTTCCACTTTAAGTAAATTACCAATTTACCCTTTTTTTGTTGCCAAATATACAATTTAATCCTTTAACAAGTGTCGTTTTCCCAAAATGGTTATTAATTTCCGACTTAATAGTTTAAACACGATTAGACATCATGAACAAAATACTCCAAGAATGCTTTAACAAACCCATCTCCTTCCTCCAAGAACACCCCCTTAAATACCCATCAAACCCCCCAACAACCAACTTCTATATTTTGTAGATAATCATTAACAATGGCGAAATAGGCATTTTATGGTGTGAGTGTAGTTGTTAGAACCCTATATGGAGGAAGACAGTGTAATAAAATGAGAGGGAGTTGCGAGCTCCTGAGACAGGAAATAAGAAATGACCGTAGGTTTCTCTACCCCACATCTCTCTCTCATACATACTCAAATCCCTAAAGCATTGAATTATATCTCATCTAATTAATCTCAAGCATCAAGCTCCAAGATCTGACATGAATGTGTTGATCTACAGCTCTAAGGATGACGACAAAAATATAATGAATGAAATTGTCAGGTTATCGTTCGAAAGACGAAGATTGTGGTTCAAATGAGATAAAAATCTCATTTGAGCGATGAAGGTTGTCATTCGAACGAGATAGGTATCTAGTTTGTGCGACGAGAATATTGTCTCAAGGCCTTAATTTATAGTTTTTTCGCAGATTTGCCCCAATAACTTCCAAAATCTTATGAGAGGTACCAAATTAAATCAAATGAAAGGATAAAAGTTTCTTAAAACTAATTCTCTTTAATTTTCTCCAATTTTAAGCACAACTCTTCTACATTTATTATTAACTCCTCGATAATTTATAATCCATATAAAATTTAAACGAATTATTGGGGTAGGGTATTATGACACACCGCTTATAATAATAACAGGTGGCCATCCCTATACTAAGATAAAATAGGAATCTCAAGCGAATCATTCTTAGCATCAACTGACGAACATATATAATAATAAACAACCCAAAAGTAGAATAAACGGATGCCAAAATAATTTTTCAAAACATATAGAACAATAAAACCATATACAATCAACATAAAGTGATCATGTCTAAACAACATGTACAAAAAAAAGATCACACCTGAATATGTTGTCGAGCAACAGACTATACAATATCAAGTATCTGGAATATAAGAGATATACAACAGTACAACCCTTGGGTACACATTCGAGTTATAAATATGTATCCTTAACTAGATTTACAAAAAATGTATGCAACTATAAAAAAAAGTCTGCAACAGTCCGCACATGTTATAGCTCCGTAGACACAGGAACGGATAATAACCATTGGCACCCTTACGGTGGGACACCTACATAATAATAAATAATAGCAAGAGAGAGGATATAAATGGTTCAGAGCCTGAGGTTTGAAAATAATCTATCAAGTGAATGAAAATGCATAATAATTACGAATGCACAATTTCATAAGGTAAAGTGGTGTTGCACTCTCTTGAGATTTACCCTTACCCCTCACCTATAGTGTGCACCTAAACATATGCATTTTAATGTTAATCAAGCTACCGAATTCCTCTAGGTATCACTCCACCTCAAGTCTACGCATTTACTCCACTTGTGTATCTTGTTTACCCAAAACGTAATCATTTAAATCTCATCCTAATTGATTATATAATAAATCATTACATAATAACTTTCACTATTTATTTTCACATCATGACACATATTATTTTCAAGTATGTATAATATTCATCTCACTATTATACAAGTTAAATCATCGCTACCAAGTACACATAGATAACACATATAATATATGTATACTAACCATCCCTCAATGCTTTAACTCAATGGATGCAATCTCTACAATGCTATTATCTTCTAGGGAGAACACGCATCTACCTAGGCAACCAGGATGGAATCTGACACTGACTCGAAATCCAAATCACAACGTATGGTAAGAAGTCATAGTTCCTCACCGAAAATAATACGAATCATACCCAAGACATCTTACCCCTGATAAATGCTAAATAATAAATAAATGGACGCTTATGACCTGGGGACTATCCGCAACCTGCTCCTCGAGCTAGCGGCCTCACCTATATCGCGTAACTTCCCATGATACCACTAGATGGGTATGTCCACACATTAGATATATATCATACAAATAAGATATATATATACACATCATATATACAAACCATCTCATATCTGAATGTATATATTATTAATCTCGGCTACGTGTATATCAATCATCAAACTAGCCGACAGTCCACTAAATTAAACCCGGTATACTTAATTATACAATCACTCACTTGAACATTGATCATCAATCACGCATATGATATAAACATTTACCAATTTAACACCTCGCAAGACACACGATCTCTCTCAACTAGTCCGTATCCATCCTTAAAAAAAATTCTATCACTAGAAGAATTTACTAAAGAACTCGACATGATAAACTCCTAAATATGCCTCCATAATTGACCCGATGTCTCTTCAACCATCTTGTCATAGCATTTTCCCACCTTATTACTCATAAACATGTTTATCGTATTACTCTAGAGGGTTTTCAAGCACCAAACTCAATTGGAATGGAGTTGCACAAGTGTTAAAAATCTATCACGACCGAACCGAACATAGGTTCCTAAAAATGAACCGATCTGCTACACTAAAAGGACGAACTGAATCGATGACCTTTAAAAATGAGCCGGTATGCTGCTAAAACGAACCGATCTGAGGTCTACAATATAACCGATCCGATCATTTCAGATTCTGTTCCTACGAGATTTTCCTACATATTAGAAAAAAAAAAACCTTTTCCCTAATCTTAACATCAAAGATCAACCTAAATATAATCCCAACCATTTTTTACACCATCAAACCCATACATACTCATCAAATGCTAGATTTTTAACATAAATCTAGGGTTTATCATGTATATTCAATATCACCGTAATTTATTCAAAAATTATGAAATAACTCATACACACATAAGCATTTAGCAAGTTTAATCACTTTCCCCAAAATGTAGAGTCTGAAACGAATTTAACCAAAATTTTCCAAAGCTCAAAGGTTTTCTCCTCTTCTTTTCTTGCTTTGTTCTCTTTCTCTCTCTCTCTCTCAAATGATTTTTCCCTCAAATGAGATTGTATAATAACCCATTTTATATTAAAACCAACTTTGAATGATAATACACACTTAAAATTACTCACATGCCCCAATTCGAGTCAAACTAGCCAAAAGAGACCCCGGAACCCAAATAAAACCCTCGGGCGGTCATTTTGACTATCTTGGCCCTTTAGAGATCAACAACACACTCCAAATTATCTTCTGAGAACCCGAATATAAAAATCATCTCCAAACCTCATATAACTCTCTCAAATATGCCCCAGTTGAGAAATAGTTAATTCCCGTCGTTAATACACACACATACGACGTAATTGCATGCAACATGATTATATTTACATTACCACACTAGTAAATATACAATTCGCATAAATATTAACTATTTTACCAAAATAAATATTTATGTTAAATTCTCATTTTAATTCTCAATTATATTAAATGGAGTGAATGGGATGCTCCAGTATCAAATAACACCCGACCCATAAGACCATGGATAGGGAACTTACCCTCAACTACCGATGGAGGTTGCTACCCCTGTGGTAACGCCGCATTCTGGACATTATAAACTTGTTCGTATTGCATTATCCCTAATGGGGCTAAAAAACTGGACCAGGTGCTGGAGGTGCTAAAGGCACCTGCTGAATCTGTTAAACTCCTGATCCCTGTACTCTGTTCTACTGTAGACACTCTTACTTCTTGTGACCCACTTATCCACACTGAAATCAACGGCCCATAAAATTATCATGCCTCCAGCCCTTGTTCCTATATCTGGGTTGCCTTTGCTCCTGGACCAGACGACCTCGACCTGGTTAGCCTCCCACGTTGTTCCCTCAGCCTTCCTGGCCCTGGGGAACAATCTGTTGTTTCTACTACTGGGCCCTTGAAAATTTTGTCTAAAACCACCGCCATCAAATCTGAAGCCTCCTTAATGCTTCCTTTTAGATGAATCCCTAGAATGGAGATCCCGGTCCTTCTGCCTATTTCCCCGTGGCTGAGCCTGTTGTTCCCCACTGGAACCATTTACTCCCGAATTGCTCGATGAGACCGAGTCCATAAACTTCTTACTCCCCCTCAAATGTAGATGGTGGTCCTGATAATGTAATAATGCACCATTCATACATATGCAAATGTTAACAATGTCGGGTTCTCAACAGATGTTGCCAAATTCTCCAATTCAAAACTCCCATAAACTTCAAAATTGTTTTTTCCTTCGTATTTACCTCATCCAACACAAAATTCGACAGGCGGGTAAATTCTTCTTCATATTCAGCCACTGGTCGATTTTCTTGAGTTACATCCAACAATCTTCTCATCATCTTAATTTGAACTACAGGAGGAAAATGCTTACGATCAAAACGTACCTAAAATTTTTCTATGGGCATAGTATCTCTTTGCTCAGAGGTAGTAACTGACTCCCACCATGGGAGAGCCGCGCCCACTAGTTTAAAAGTGGTGGGTATTTGCTTCTGAACCTCACTGCATTCAACCATTTGAATATACCTTTGAATATCCTTCTTCCATTAACTTGCAATTATAACATCATTTCCCCATGGAATTACTAAGGATGTCCCTTCTCAAAATATTCCCGTAATCTTTCCCATGTGGATGGCCCCGAGTGGCACCTGAGGAAACTGTTGTTCCATCACAGTCATGAAAACATTGACTTCTTGCGCCATAATATTGGTATCTTCGGATGCAGTCATAGTCCCCTGAGGAAAATGGGGCTCCAAATTATCACCCCCTATGTCTGCCCTAGCCAGGCGACCTCGTTTTGGTGGCATCCGAAATAATGACAAATTGTATTAGCCCACATTTCAAGAAATATATCATCGCAGAAGATCGTATACACATAATGAACATAACTATCCTAATACCAGGGCTCTATCTAAAAAATGCTACGGTAGAACGTAGAGAATCCACACAGGTCCTAAAACTCTAGAACCTGATGCTCTGATACACCCTATAACACCCCACTTATAATAATAACGGGTGGCGAGCCCTATACTAAGATAAAATAGGAATCTAAAGTGGATCATTCTTAGCATCAACTGATGAACAAGTATAATAATAACTAACCACCCAAAAGTAGAATAAACGGATGCCAAAATTATTTTCCAAAACATATGGAACAATAAAACGATATACAATCAACAGAAAGGGATCATGTATAAACAACATGTACAACAAAAGATCATACCCAAATAAGCTGTCGGGCAACAGACTATACAATATCAAGTATCTGGGATATAAGAGATATACAACTGTACAACCCTTGGGTACACACCCGAGTTGTAATTATAGATCCTTAACTAGATTTACAAAAAGGTATGTGAATATAACAAACACTCTGCAACATTTCGCACATGTTACAGCTCCATAGACACTGGAATGGATAATCATCATTGGCATCCTTGCGGTGGAACACCTACATAATAATAAATAATAGAAGGAGACAGGATATAAATGGGTCAGATCCTGAGGTTTGAAAATAGTTTAACACATGAATTAAAATGCATAATAATTATGAATGCGCAATTTCATAATGTAAAGTGGTGTCACACTCTTTTGAGACCCCTCAACTATAGTGCGCACCTAAATGTATGCATTTTAATCTTAATCAAGCTACCCAATTCATCTAGAAATAACTCCAAAATGAACCAAAGGCTCCCCAAAATGAACCAATCCGCTACACTGAAAGGGAAAATCGAACCGATTACCTTTAAAAACAAATCGATTCGCTGCTAAAATGGACTGATCTGAGGTCTTCTACCAAACCGATCCGGCCTGATCAGATATTATTCCTACAATATTTCCTACATCTCACAAAAAAAACCTTTTTTCCTAATTTTAACATTAAAGATCAACCTAAATATAATCCTAACCATTATTTTACACCATCAAACCCATACATACTCATCCAATGGTAGATTTTTAACATAAATCTAGGGTTTATCATATATATTCAATATCACCATAATTTATCCATAAATTATGAAATAACTCACACACACACACAATCATTTAGCGAGTTTAATCACTTGCCTCAAAGATGTAGAGTTTGAATCTTCCTCAAAGTTACGTATTTAATCAGAAATTTCCAAAGCTCCAAGGTTTTCTCCTCTTCTTTTATTGCCTTGTTCTCTTTCTCTCAAAATATTTTTTCCCTCAAATGAGTTTGTCTAATAACCCATTTTCTATTCAAACCAACTTTAAATGATAATACACAGGTAAAATTACTCGTACACCCCAATTCGAGCCAAACTAGTCAAAAGAGATCCCGAAACCCAAATAAAACCCCCGAGCAATCATTTTGACTATCTCGGCCCTTCCAAGATCAACCGCACACTCCAAATTATCATCCGAGAAACCGAATACAAAAATGATCTCCAACCTCATACGACTCACTCAAATATTCCCCGGTTGAGAAATAACTAATTCTCGCAGCTAATACACATACATACAACGTAATTGCATGCAACGTGATTACATTTACATTATCACACTAGTAAATATATAATTCACATAAATATTAACTATTCTACCCAAATAAATATTTATGTTAAATTCTCATTTTAATTCTTAATTATATTAAATCACACATGCACCGAGTAATTTAAAATATAAAAATATAAATACACGAAAGTAAGGGGTATTACATGTAATGACCCCACTTTTATATATAGTTTGTTTTTACACTCTTTTGTTACTTATTATCTTATAGATGTTGTATTATTAGATATGTGGTATTATTGGCTATCAATATAACAAACCCCATTTTTAATTACGAAGAATCAACTGTAAATTGGATCAAATCGAAGTCTTATCACATATCTTAAGGTAAATAATAAGTTTTGGGGTAGAAAATATAATTTTATGAAAATTTAAGGACTAAAATAAAAATATAAAATGGGCCATTTTGTAAATAAAATATTTTCAAGGACCTCTAAGAAATATTCAAAATATATAGTGTGAAATTACCAAAATACCCTTCATGTGTTAAATGACCCTTATACCCCTATCACCTTTCCACCACGTGTTGGTGACCTCCACCATACACGTGTCATCATTAGAGGAGAAGCCAAAACACGTGTCATCGTTAGAGGATAAGATAAAATACGTGTCGCAGTCTAGTGAAATAAGACTGCAAGATACCTCCGTTACGCGACACGTCAACGCTGACTCCCATTGTAAAAGCTTGGTCATCATGGACACGTGTCAATGTCGTGATATCATTGGAAAACTATAAATAGGGCCTTTGGGGATCATTTGAAACTCACACCAATTCCTTGAGAATTATAGTAAGAAAGAGTGATAGAAAGCTTGGGAAATATCTTAAGAAGGAGTTATATAATTTCGAAGAAAGAATTCATTTCGTAGGTATGATTTTATTTAAATTTTATAATGTATTTTTATATTTTTAATTTTGTGTTTTATAGCTTTACTTAGTAGTTATGCTGGTAAAATACACTAAGGACTTCACTAATCAAAACTTAAAGTTTAGAAGAAATCTAAGTTGATTTTATTTTCATGTAAACTTGTTTGAAGTTGTATATACGCTTTTAAAAATGATTTTTTTTAAAGTAATTGCTCATTATTATGGAATCCCATTTAAGTAATTCCAAAGTCAGGCCCGGTGAAATTCTGTCTAGATGAGATGGTATTAAAGTGGTGCCCCTGTGACCCTCCATCTCTACTGGGAATGAATCCGGAAATGTTATGTCTAGAGGAGATGGTATTTAAGCGGTGCCCCTGTGACCCTCCATCTCTACTGGGAACCGACTGATTAGGAAGAACTATGAATTGAATCCTTTAATTACGATCAATAAGTTTTAAAAGTTAAGAAAATAGATTTTTAGTAATCCTTTGAATTACTATTAAAATACAATATGTAGACTGGACCTTGTTTAGAACATATACTTAAACCTTTATCGTATTTGTTAGATTAACGTGCGATCGAAGACTCGTTATCTATAATTTCGACCTCTATTTTAGGTGAGTACTCTATGCAATTTCTTGCGCATTTTGATTATATTATATTATGCAAACTATGTATATTTTGTAAAATGCTTTTATTCTAAAAATGCATCTGATACCGATGATTTCTTCGTTTGTTATATGTTTATATCTCTCCATATAAACATATGATTTGAATTCTGAAATTATTGATTCGGCCTATGGAAACTATCTTACTATATTGGCCTTGACTACCGGGTGGAAATATTTGGGTGGTACCTTCCCAGCTGGTTTATCGCTGGTTTGCCCTAAACAAGGCGTTATTCCAGAAATCATGATTACCTGTTTGTGATGTTATCGGGTGGAAACATTTGATAACACTATCTGTCTGGGTATTAGAGTGTACATGGCCACTAAAACTGAATAATTGACACATGCTCAATTGTTTTATCTGTTCTGTTCTGAACTGTTTATTCTGAATATATATATTGTCATTTACTTTATATATATTACTTGAAACTCCTATCTCTATGTATATACCTTCTGTTCTAAATTGAATAGGTATCTATTTTCTGAAAACCTTGGAATATTTGGAGATTGAATCTCATTCGGCTTTTAGCTGACGTTGTATAAATAACCATTTTTTATGTTCGTGGATGGAACGAAAAAGGACTATGTTGAAGATTTAGCTTTTAAAGCTCTGTTTGTTACCTTAAGTAGAAGTTTGTTTAATTAGATAGAGCATGTTTAGCTCTTTGTGTCAAGTTGTAACTCGTTGATATTTTAATACAAATGAAGTTCCCTTTAGAAAGATCTGATGATGTTATTCCTTCACTTTCAGTATTTTACGATTCATAACCATGTGATTATACTTCCGCTACATATATTTTAAAACAAAAATTTTAAGGCCAGAATATTGGATGCCTTGGTGGCATGTCAAGACACCCGTTCCCTAATATTTATGGGTCGGGGTCGTGATAGAGGTGGTATCAGAGCATAGGTTATGAAGCCGTAGACTACTGAGCATAGGTTTCGAATGTTATAGATTTTATATTATTTACGTTTGGCCATGACTGTAGAAAATGACCAAGAGAAGATCATCAATGGGAACTAGTGATTTGAATATAGAAGGACTGGAAGGTTCATACAAGAAAATTGAAAGTCTGGCAAAGATTGTGGAGCAGTAGGTAAATAATGGAGTACCAAAGAATCTTGAACTAAGTAGAGGTACTATTGAACAGTTCAAGAAGTTGAATCCTCCATCTTTTAAAGGTAATCCTAACCCCACCGGAGGCAGAAAGTTGGGTGATGCAGATGGAAAAGATACTCGATGTTCTTAAGTGTACCGACGAAGAAATGGTGCCATTTGCAACATTTATGTTAGAAGGGGAGGCTGAACATTGGTGGAGAATGACTAAGAGAATACACGGGGAAAGGAATACTTACATAGGTTGGAATGATTTCTTAGTAATCTTTTATGAGAAATATATTCCAGAAACGGTGAAAGATGAAATGGCAGCTGACTTCATAAGTGTGGTGCAAGGGAATATGACGGTTAGTCAATATGAGGCAAAGTTTACTGAGTTATCCCGTTTTTCACGTCATGTTGTAGCAACTGGTGTTTTAAAAGCGAAGAAGTTTGAGCGTGGGTTAAGGTTGAATATTCGTAGTCGAATTTCCATCCTGAAATTAACATCATATATTGATGTCGTGACTAGGGCTACAATAGCTGAGAGGGATGGTGAGGAGTACAATCGAATTAGAGATGGCAAGAGGAAGTTTGGGGAACAAAAAGTAAATAACCTGAATAATAGAAATTTCTTTAGGAACACATCCAATGTTGGGGGATCTAGTGATAACAAACAGTATAATAACCAAACATGTCAGCAATGTGGAAAGAATCATGGAGGATGACCCTGTTATAAGGATTCAGGAGCTTGTTTTAGATGTGGACAGAAAGGACATTAGATAAAAGACTGCCCAAACCCAGCAAAGATTCCGATAAAACCTTCAAGTGCAAAGAAGGATCAAGACAGACAAGGTAGAGTTTTCGGACTTTCTGATACCCAAGCTTCTAATGCGGTAGTGTCAGGTACACTTTCTATATGTGCACAACCTTTTAAAGCTTTGATAGATCCTGGTTCTACCCATTCGTTCATATCTATACATGTACTAAATCGCTTTCAAAAATTTCCTGAACCCTTGAATCATAACTTACATTTTTCTACTCCTTCGGCTGAGTTATTGATGGGCAAGTTAGTATACAAGGCTTGCCCCATAGATATTGATAGTCATAAACTATATGTTGATTTGATAGTTTTAGACATTAAAGATTTTGAAGTCATTTTGGGGATGGAT
This sequence comes from Sambucus nigra, assembly GCA_949130495.1. Lineage (NCBI taxonomy): Eukaryota > Viridiplantae > Streptophyta > Magnoliopsida > Dipsacales > Adoxaceae > Sambucus > Sambucus nigra. The sequence goes on from OX422217.1 coordinate 269,997,507, forward strand.
TGGTTAGCATCACATCATGCTAAGGTAGACTGTTTTGAGTAGAGTGTTACTTTCCAAATTCCTCACCAACCAAAATTTAGTTTTGAAGGAACTGGCATCATATCTCCGATGTGTATTATTTTTGCAATGCAAGCCTATAGTTTTCTTAAGAAGGAATGTCAAGGATTTCTTGCAACTGTTACCAGTTTGCAGACAATAGGGCCTCGATTAGAAGATATTCCTATCGCTAAGAAATTTACGGATGTTTTTCCAGATGATTTACCAGGCCTACCTCCTAATAGAGAAATAGAATTTACCATTGACCTTATTCCTGGAACTATACCAATCTCAAAACCACCATATCGTATGGCACCTTTAGAATTAAGGGAGTTAAAAGTGCAATTAGAAGACCTTTTAAACAAGGGTTTTATCAGACCAAGTATATCGCCTTTGGGTGCTCTAGTGTTATTTGTGAAAAATAAGGATGGGACAATGAGACTATGTATAGATTATCGTGAACTAAATAAGGTAAGCATTAAGAATAAATACCCCTTACCTCGTATAGATGACTTGTTTGATCAATTAGAAGGTGCACAAGTATTCTCTAAGATTGACCTTAGGTCAGGTTATCATCAATTAAAGATTAAGGATGATGATATTTCAAAATCATCTTTTCGTACTAGATATGGTCACTATGAATTTCTTGTAATGCTATTTGGGCTAACTAATGCACCAGCTGCTTTTATGGATATGATGAATAGAGTCTTTAGGAAATATTTGGATCAATGTGTTGTTGCTTTTATCGATGACATTCTCATTTATTCTAAGAGTATTGAAGAACACGAGAAGCATTTAGAGACAATATTACAAATCCTTAGGAAAGAGAAATTATATGCAAAATTAAAGAAGTGTGAGTTTTGGATGCCTAGCGTTTCTTTTCTAGGACATGTCATATCCAAAGAGGGAGTGTCAGTTGACCCTCAAAAGATTGAGGCTATAGTAGATTGGTCCAGACCAACTAATGTGAGTGAGATTCGTAGTTTCCTTGGATTAGCAGGTTATTACCGAAGATTTGTTGAAGGATTCTCTAGCATTGCCAAACCTCTATCTAGGTTAACACAAAAGAAGGTACAATATGAATGGTCTGAGGAAGCCGAGAAAAGTTTTCAAGAACTTAAGAATCGATTAGTAACTGCCCCAATTTTGACTATTCCTTCCGGGATAGGGGGATTTGTGATTTATAGTGATGCTTCAAAAAATGGTTTGGGATGTGTGCTAATGCAAAATGGAAAAGTAGTAGCTTATGCCTCAAGACAGTTGAAAACTCATGAGCAGAATTATCCAACCCATGACCTAGAATTAGCAGGTGTAATTTTTGCTCTTAAGATTTGGAGGCACTATTTGTATGGTGAGACTTGTGAGATTTATACCGATCATAAGAGTTTGAAGTATATATTTACTCAGAAAGAGTTGAATATGAGACAAAGGAGGTGGTTAGAATTGATGAAGGATTATGATGTAGATATTCACTATCACCCGAGGAAAGCTAATGTAGTAGCCGATGCTTTAAGTAGGAAATCTACACCAAATTTAGCATGTCTTATTACAATACAGGAAGCACTGTTAAGGGATTTGAGAAGTATGGAAATAGATGCACGTATCTATAGAAAAGGAGGAATAATTGCAAACTTACAAGTACAACCCATGTTGATGGAGAGGATCAAAATTGCATAAGTAAATGACCCACAACTGAAGAAGATTAGAGAAGAAGTCATCGAGGGTAAGAGAACTGAATTTGCGATGCGAGATGATATATTGAGGTTTGGAAATAGAGTGTGTGTGCCATGTGATGCCCAACTAAAGAGGCAAATTTTGGAGGAAAGTCATTACTCAAGATTCACATTTCATCCTGGATGTACAAAAATGTATAGGGATCTTCGAGAAGTATTTTGGTGGAATAACATGAAGAGGGAGATAGCAGAATTTATATCTCAGTGTTTGGTTTGTCAACAAGTAAAGGCAGAACATCAAAAACCATCAGGATTACTGCAACCCCTACCTATCCCTGAGTGGAAATGGGAACATATTACTATGGATTTTGTGATAGGTTTACCGAGGAGTTCAAATGGTAATGACTCTATTTGGGTAATTATTGATAGGTTAACTAAATATGCTCATTTTCTTGCCATTAAGATTACCCATTCTTTAGAGAAGTTAGCTAAGTTGTATGTGCGGGAAATTATTAGGCTTCATGGAACCCCAATTTCAATTATTTCTGACCGTGACCCTAGATTTGTGTCTCGCTTCTGGAAAAACCTACAAGAAGCCATGGGAACAAAATTGAATTTTAGCACTGCTTTTCATCCTCAAACGGATGGACAATCAGAGATAACTATTCAAACCTTGGAGGATATGCTTAGGGCATGTGCACTTGATTTAAAAGGAAATTGGGATGATCATTTACCGTTAGTGGAATTCGCATATAATAATAGTTATCAAGCAAGTATTCAAATGGCTCCGTATGAGGCACTCTATGGTAGAAGGTGTCGTTCCCCTACATGTTGGGTAGAAGTTGGGGAAAGAAAATTATTGGGACCATAATTGATTCAGATCACAACAGAGAAGGTGAAATTAATACAAGACCGACTTCGAACCGCTCAAAGCCGTCAAAAGAGTTATGTTAACAATGAACACCGACAGTTAGAATTCCAAAGAGGAGATTATGTGTCCTTGCGAGTATCGCCTATAAGGGGAGTAATACGATTTGGGAAGAAAGGGAAATTGAGCCCAAGATACATAGGACCTTTTGAAATCCTTGAAAGGATAGGAGCTGTTGCGTATAAAATAGCCTTACCACCGGAACTCTCTAGTGTACATAATGTGTTTTACGTATCAATAATAAAGAAATATGTCCCAGATCCAAAACATATCTTAATTCATGAGCGTCTTCAAGTTAGAGAAGATTTGTCGTACATTGAGCATCCAGTGGAAATTTTGGATCATAAAGATCAAATATTACGAACCAAGGTTATTTCACTAGTTAAAGTATTATGGCGGAATCATTCTGTTAAAGAAGCAACGTGGGAGCGGGAAGATGAGATAAAGGAGCGATATCCATACCTTTTTGAAAATTAATGCAAGTAAAGTTTGGGGACCAAACTTTTTATAAGGAGGGTAGGATGTAATGACCCCACTTTTATATATAGTTTGTTTTTACACTCTTGTGTTACTTATTATCTTATAGATGTTGTATTATTAGATATGTGGTATTTTTGGCTATAAATATAACAAACCCCATTTTTAAATACGAAGAATCAACTGTAAATTGGATCAAATCGAAGTCTTATCACATATCTTAAGGTAAATAATAAGTTTTGGGGTAGAAAATATAATTTTATGAAAATTTAAGGACTAAAATAAAAATATAAAATGGGCCATTTTGTAAATATAATATTTTCAAGGACCTCTAAGAAATATTCAAAATATATAGTGTGAAATTACCAAAATACCCTTCATGTGTTAAATGACCCTTATACCCCTATCACCTTTCCACCACGTGCTGGTCACCTCCACCATACACGTGTCATCATTAGAGGAGAATCCAAAATACGTGTCATCGTTAGAGGATAAGCTAAAACACGTGTCGCAGTCTAGTGAAATAAGACTGCAAGATACCTCCGTTACGCGACACGTCAATGCTGACTCCCATTGTAAAAGCTTGGTCATCATGGACACGTGTCAATGCCGTGATATCTTTGGAAAACTATAAATAGGGCCTTTGGGGATCATTTGAAACTCACACCAATTCCTTGAGAATTATAGTAAGAAAGAGTGATAGAAAGCTTGGGAAATATCTTAAGAAGGAGTTCTATAATTTTGAAGAAAGAATTCATTTCGTAGGTATGATTTTATTTAAATGTTATAATGTATTTTTATATTTTTAATTTTGTGTTTTATAGCTTTACTTAGTAGTTATGCTGGTAAAATACACTAAGGACTTCACTAATCAAAACTTAAAGTTTAGAAGAAATCCAAGTTGATTTTATTTTCATGTAAACTTGTTTGAAGTTGTATAGACGCTTTTAAAAATGATTTTTTTTAAAAGTAATTGCTCGTTATTATGGAATCCCATTTAAGTCATTCCAAAGTCAGGCCCGGTGAAATTCTGTCTAGACGAGATGGTATTTAAGTGGTGCCCCAGTGACCCTCCATCTCTACTGGGAATGAATCCGGAAATGTTATGTCTAGAGGAGATGGTATTTAAGCGGTGCCCCTGTGACCCTCCATCTCTACTGGGAACCGACTGATTAGGAAGAACTATGAATTGAATCCTTTAATTATGATCAATAAGTTTTAAAAGTTAAGAAAATGGTTTTTTAGTAATCCTTTGAAACAAGTTACTATTAAAATACAATAGGTAGACTGGACCTTGTTTAGAACATATACTTAAACCTTTATCGTATTTGTTAGATTAACGTGCGATCAAAGACTCGTTATCTATAATTTCGACCTCTATTTTAGGTGAGTACTCTATGCAATTTCTTGCGCATTTTGATTATATTATATTATGCAAACTATGTATATTTTGTAAAATGCTTTTATTCTCAAAATGCATCTGATACCGATGATTTCGTCGTTTGTTATATGTTTATATCTCTCCATATAAACATCTGATTTGAATTCTGAAATTATTGATTCGGCCTATGGAAACTCTCTTACTATATTGGCCTTGACTACCGGGTGAAAATATTTGGGAGGTACCTTCCCAGCTGGTTTATCGCTGGTGTGCCCTAAACAAGGCGTTGTTCCAGGAATCATGATTATCTGTCTGTGATGTTATCGGGTGGAAACATTTGATAACACTATCTGTCTGGGTATTAGAGTGTACATGGCCACTAAAACTGAATAATTGACAGATGCTCAATTGTTTTATCTGTTCTGTTCTGAACTGTATATTCTGAATATATATATTGTCATTTACTTTATATATATTACTTGAAATTCCTATCTCTATCTATATACCTTCTATTCTAAATTGAATAGGTATCTATTTTCTGAAAACCATGGAATATTTGGAGATTGAATCTCATTCGGCTTTTAGCTGACGTTGTATAAATAACCATTTTTTAAGTTCGTGGATGGAACGAAAAAGGACTATGTTGAAGATTTAGCTTTTAAAGATCTTTTTGTTACCTTAAGTAGAAGTTTGTTTAATTAGATAGAGCATGTTTAGCTCTTTGTGTCAAGTTGTAACTCATTGATATTTTAATACAAATGAAGTTCCCTTTAGAAAGCTCTGATGATGTAATTCCTTCACTTTCAGTATTTTACGATTCATAACCATGTAATAATACTTTCGCTACATATATTTTAAAACAAAAATTTTAAGGCCAGAATATTGGATGCCTTGGTGGCATGTCAAGACTCCCGTTCCCTACTATTTTCGGGTCGGGGTCGTGACATTACATGTATTACGTTTCTCCTCCTCGATGATTTTTAAGAAGGGAGACTTCATTTAGGTTATAAGAGCTCTCATTGTTAGCTCTTTTATTGACATAGAACCTTTGTGAGGGGGGTGTTGGTACCTTTACCTTCGAACAAAACTCCTTATATGATCTATGTGGTACTCATTGTCTCTGTGGTGCCTGCCTTGATGACTTCCATGCCCTGAACACTCTTAGTCGTGCCTAGTTCTCCTTCCTCGACTACGAGTCTTGCTCGCGTGAGGGCTAGGATTCAGACTACGATGCTTTCGATTTTGGTGTAGTTCTCTCTTCATCTATTCTAGTCACCATTGGAGGCAATAATTCTTTTCAACTTAGAGGCGAGTTGCCTACTCTTGCTCCTTAAACATTGCTTAGGCATGAGATTTGAGAAGACCTGGGTTGCCCATGGATTTCCTTTGAAGGATGGTGTTTTGGTCAGAACCTTGGGTTCCCATCTTGACGAACTCAGACTTGACCCTTAGTGAAGCCAAATCATCTCGCACGTCTCTAGGCTAGGGTACATTATTTGGTCGGTGAGACATTATAACTACTCTTTGAAGGAATCTATTTCGTGGAAGGAAAATAGTTTCCATAGATGACACTAATTATGAGAATAAATTAATAATAAATAAAAGGATTCCATAATGAAATTAAATAATGAATTTGAGACACCAATCACACAACAAAAGAATATACGTGGTTTGAAAATTTTCTACGTCCATGAAGAGGTCATTGTATTTTATTTATTTCTATCAAAGTTTGTATTTTTACACCCCCTTGGCCCTAGGGTATGGGTGGTATTTATACTTATGGAAATACGAAGTGGTTAAATTATTCAAGGAACTCTCTTGGTTTCAGATAAGCTTCTGTCTTGACTCCCTAAATATCTCGTCCGATATTTTGGGTTACCAATGTGAACTTATCGTAGCTATAGATATATTCATTAGTATTTATGGGATAAATTGTGTCAATAATCCCTTATTGATAATGGGATGGGTCAGGCGCGCCGCACATGCTGTTGGGCCTAGTATGTCGATCTTAGATTGGGCCTAAGTTATATTTAGGTCCCCATCATTATTATGTATTATATATATATATGTATATCATACTTTATGCATGTAATTATATTATTTTTATTATGTATTATGCATATAATATCATAACAATATACGTATTTAATATACATCATAAACAAAGTCAAGATTTTTCAAGTGTGGGGGTTAATTTAATTGTGATTTCTTGGGGTTCTAGGGCTGGATCCCTCAAGCCGATTTATTTTAGATTATTTTTTAGTGTTTACAAAAAAATTATTTAAATATTTATTTAATATAACTGAAAAAGATACAAACATTGATTGATTAAATATTTTAAACCATAAAAAATGGAATCATAAATAAAAATTTTAAAATAAATATAAATAAAAAGGGGGAGAAATAAAACATACCTTTATCTTTTCTATCTATAAAAGAACATACCTTTATTTTTTAGCATCAACATAAATAAAGAGGGAGAAAAACAAGACATGTTTTTTAAAATACTTCTCCATAACTTAACTATTTTCACAACCTAAATAATTTCATCAATCTCAAATTTAAGCCAATATTTCAGCCTCAAATTTAAACCAACAACATTCCTAAAATTTAAACTAATAATAACACTAAAATTAAGTCTAACAACCATTGACCATGTAATATAAAAATCAATCCCAGATTTAACATCACAAATATATAGTGAGAGAGAGAGAGAGAGAGAGAGAGAGAGAGAGAGAGAGAGAGAGAGAGAGAAACAATCCATGTGTAGTCTCTATTAAATTATGGCAGTGAGTGTAATGCTTGAAAACTTCACCCTATATTTACCCCCAATTGATTGACATTATGAAACCCTAAAAAATAGTTCAATCGATGTAGAGATAAATAAATGAGATAAAACAAACATAGAGAAATAGTTTGTACAGGGCATTGGCGCACTGGCGGAGGAGGTAGAATGCAGGGAGGGAGATGGAGGAGAGTAGGATATCAAAGAGAAAATCGTGGGTGGGGGGGGGGGGGGGGGGGGTGAGGGGAGGATTGAATGTTTGAAATAAATGGATGCTACAACTGATTGGTTTGTAAAAGGTTTAGGTTTATGTTCAAATTTTAGTTATATATATATATTCCCCAAACAATTTTAATAATAACTTTTTTACACCTATATTTTAGAAAAGCTTATATGTGTATTTTTTTTAAATTAATGGGGTTTTCGTCCCACATTAGTCACTAGACCTACACCACAAATCGACAATGGTCAGGATAGAAGGGTCATGGCTCAAAACCATGACCGTAGTCAAGCTTCGCGTGACACAGAACATGACTAAGTCAAAGGGTGACATCCAATGGATATAGTCAGGGCCTTAGACCATGACCATGGGGGTTACGACCATAGTTCGTGACCACCTCGTGACCAACTAGGAGCCAAAATCATGCCGAAACTCCCTCCAAAGTGGGTCATAGCCCCAGACCATGACTAGGTACGTGATAAATTTAAGGTATTCAGTCAACAGCCTTGGGTCGCGACCATTTTGAAATAGTCACATTGGTGGTCACAGCCTTACTCAATGACTAAATCCTATAGACATAACATTATAGGTATGTTTTTTTTCTTTTACGAAATCTACTCTCTCTCTATCTCTCTCTCTCTCTCTCTATCTCTCTCTCTCTCTCTCTCTCTCTCTCCGATGACCCTCAAGGAATCTTCGACGACTCTCAATCTCTCGCTATCTCTCTCTAGTTTTGGTATCTCTACACTACCCTCTCTATATATATATTTTGTGTATGTGTATGTTTATGTATTCTTATATGTGTGATAATACTATAAAGTCACCATTTAAATTTATACATGCAAGTCTAGCTCAAGCACAGCCAGTAATGGATATGTATATAACAACACAGTATAAAACCGGGATGAGGATAAGTGGAAAGATAATAGAATTTAAGTGGTTAGACTATGTTAGCCTACTCTAGTGTGCAGATGAGTATGGTAAAATGCCCTCACTAATATAAGGTACTAAGGCCAACACGGGGGTGTCATCAGTAGAAGACGTGGGACCTTCAAGAGATGCCGCAACGTCGGTGGGTATAGAAGAACTAACATGAAGAGCAGCAGGATCAACCTGGGCCATGGAAAGGAAAAGGTCAATGAGAGCAAAGGGTGGAGAGAGACTTGGAGAAAGCTGCAGTAACAAATCTAAGTGTTAGAAATGACAAATTGGTACTCAAAAAAGAGAGAGAAATACTTATAAACGTTACTTACCCCCATTATGGCACTAAAGAGGGTAATTGCAGTTAGAGGTCTCGCCAGTACAGGGGGAAGAAGAAGGCTAGCTACCAGAGATGCCATCTCGACCTGGGGCACCCCAACATATCAAGGTTCAACATATTAGACGGAAAGAAAAGAGGTGGAGTAGATTAATTTTGCCAGACCTAAAAGGTGATAGATAATATGTTACCTCGAGGAAATTTTCTACAACAGGAACAAGGGGAAGAAGAGCCTCGGGCTGAGGCTCTAATTCAGAAAAAGCTGGGGGTGGGCTCATTACCTCGAAAGGTTCAATAGTAGTAGCCCCCGCAGCAGCATCTCTAACCCGTTGGGAGGATGAATGGCGAGAATAAGTAAGACTTATCAAGGGGGAACGGGGAGGGGTAGTGTCTAGTGGAGAAATACTGCAATGCCTCCCCACAAAACGGCTTAGGGGGCCAGGGGGACAAAGCCCTTCTTCTTCAACTCCCTGCACCAAAACATTTTCTTATTAAGAAATGAGCAGATGCAACACACCTTAAGAGAAGGGGAATAAAAAATAAAGAATGCACACATACCTCAGACCCAGAGGGAGAACAAGAAGGTATAACCAATAGTGAAGGTGGCGAGGAGGCAACATCAGAAGGAGCTAGGGATAGAGGTTTCTCAGACATCCGTTTCTTCTGGGACTTGGTACCCAACATTTTATTGCTTAAGCTCGTTGCATCATCACCTTCAGGTACCCCCGACCTCCTCCTCCTTTTTACCGGTGGCTCGGTGGGATCAACCTCGATCATGGGAAAAGCAACCGAGGGAGGAACGATGATAGCGCGCCATTAGAATTCAACATTTGTTCTTTCGACCTCGGCTTGAACCTACTTTCCCAACTCTTCAGCTACTTCTGGAGACATAGGAGGGGGAACAAAGGGAATAGAGAATGCCTCCAAAGGAGTTAGTGCCTGATCCTGGGTCTTGGACTTCGAGGACTTAGATTTCTTGGCTTTCTTAGCAGGTGGCTGAGAAGTCCCTTCTCCTATTATTGTAGCTTCGACTAAAGGGGAAGGTGGTTTGGGGGTTGTAGTGGCCTTGGGTTTGGTCATGGCAATAGGGATCATGGGAAAGTATGGAGAAAGTTCAGTGGGAGGTTCTTTGGGGGTCTGGATTAGAGGGAACACAATCCCAAGAACAGAATTACGCTTTAACCCCAACTCCAAGGCAGAAAACGAAAGAACTGGAGGATACAAGGGATCCCCCTCGATGAATTCAAAATTTTGGGTCAGTTGCTTCAGCCAGTACTTTGTTGCAAATAGAGGGGTCACGTCCCCTTGCCTTGTGATACTGGGAATGGTGACTCGCCCAGCCAGTGTAGAACTCACTCCCCACGTAGCAGTTAAGGAAAACAGAGAACATGCCTCGCTAAAGGAGACCTTGGGGTTGGATAATTGAAACACCGGGCGAGGAGACCCTTGGTCAAACCCAAACTGAGGGTTGCATCGGTTGGGATTATAGTGCTCGTTGGTGTATCCCCACTCGGTGTAAGAGGGCAGGTAGCCTAACGAAAATAAAAGGACCACGGCTAGCGAGGAGTCTTCAGTAATGAGGTCTACAGTAGTCTCCTGGACCACTCTTGCCTCATGTTTAAAAAAATCACAAGTCTAGAGAGAAATATCCTCTTCATAGGGCCTCATCACAAAACTCAAAAAGTCATCGATAAAGAAGGTCATCCCCTTTAGGCTTTATCTCCTGTGATAGACAAAGGATCGTGGGGCCAGGATTGCTTCCCCCAAAGGAGGATGGTTGGTCTTGGCTGCTACGATCGGTAAACGCACATAAAGGAAGCCCATGAGGAGTATACAGTTGGTGAAATTCGCCAAGTTATAACGGCCTAGAGAGCGTTCCATGTCAAAAAGGGTTCTATCATGCCATGTGTAGAGGGATCCCAAGGCGATTGTAGCCAGATGAAGCTTGGTACCCCGGGCCAAACGAAGGGATAAATTTATGAGGTCCCTTTAAGGTTGGTCATTAGGTTTCCCCATTATAAGGAAATGAGAAAGAATGACAAGGATATAGGCATGAAGTTCCAACGATGTACCTTGTCCAGGGGAAGCCTCAGAGGAACTGCTTTCAGAAGGACCCCTGAAGAAATAGTTGATGAGAGGAGTGAAGGTAGCTTTATTTGAAGTACCGATGAACCTTCGGCATATACAGTCTAACTCCAAACGGTCAGCAGTCTCTTGGGCATCTAGGGCTTCATTAGAATAGGGCTCATGACCTGTTGCCTCAAGGCCTAGGATCTCGCACACATCCTCCAATGTTATTGTAAATTTGCCCCACGCAGTAATGAACGTATCAGTAGTAATGTTCCAACGAAATACCAGAATGGGAAGAGCAGTATTATTCTTGGACAGGGTGAACTCACCAAACCACTTGGCCCGATGAAGCCCAATATTGGTGAGGGTATCAACATGGGAACTATGCATGTGGGAGTTACAGGAAGCAAAGTGAGCAGGAGAACCCCCAGGACCTTTAAAGTCGATGTGGGACCATGGGAAGTCCCCTCGCTCAATACGGAATCGGAGACTCCCCTTGGGAGGTAGAAAGCCCAGTCATCAGCACTCTCATCCTCATCACCAAGCGTCATGACATCATACTTGGCATTAAAAATGCAACTCTTACAAAACCTAGAAAAGTCATCACCTTGCCGAAATATGGGGGACCTGCGGTAGAAGCGCAACTGGTCCTGGCGGGCAGCAGTCAGTGAGGCGGCATCAGAGGTGGTAACAACTGGGGTGGCAGGTGGAGCACTGGTGGCCGATGTGGTAAGGTTGCTTGAGGAGGCCATTGCAGAAAACATAAAAGCCTGAGAATAGCTTGGTAAAAGAAGGGTTGGGAATGAGGAAGGAGAGGCACAACCATAGGTGGTGGCACAAAAGAGGAGAGAAGAAGGAAGCTTGGTAAAAGCTTGGGCAACAATGGAGTTCGAACAGAGTTTGCACAAAGTTTCTCTCTATAAAGGAATGCGGTAGCATGAAGAAGAAGAAGAAGAAGGAAAGACAAGGGTTTGAAAAAAGGAGACGTTTGAAGCCTTTTAAACCTTACCATTTGAGTTTCCCATCATCGCACGTGCAAGGCCGCCTATAATCATTTCAAATGAACACGTGGCACTTCGGGAAGTGTTTTGACAGCTGAAAAGACAACGCTGCATCATTTACGAAGTGACACCTGGAAACATAAAGGGTTTCCTTCCTAATCAAGTTTGAGTTTTGGCGCCACAATTTTTGTCAGACATATTCAATAAATCCCAACGGAAAAGATGTCCCAACGATTCCAAAAAGCTACGATGCCCCCTTGTGACAAGTCCAAACATTTTTCAAATAGGTGACTCGACTGCATCGAGGAGAATTTCTAATATTTTGAACATAGCAAAGAATTACAAAGGAGAATTTCACCTACCAAGAATCAGAACGAGTATTTGAGAAGGTTAGCATGCGTTTCGGGAGAAGTTCAAACAATAAAGCTAGAATGGTTGAAGCACAGTATAAGGAAAAAGTAGTGGTGTCCCTTCGTCAAAGCCCCAACGAGTCGTAGTGCTTCGGCTCAGGTACATCGGGGAGAATTTTACTTTTTCCTGGAAATTATAATGATGTGGTTCTAACGAACGAAAGGAGGCTAGAATTTTTTCATGCAAAGAAGGTTCATCGGTTTGAGAAGTTTCGTACAGACATTTCTTTCTCCAACAAATCTCTCCACGGAGGGCCAAATGTAGAGGGGGCTCGAGGGTAATTTTGAGATTAGAAGTAATTCCACATTAGCAACAGTGTTTTGGGGATTAAGGCACCATGGTAGCTTAGCGTGGCAGCTCAAGCGAGGTAGCTCAGCGTGATAACTTGTATTTTAGCTTGTTGTATTAGTCATATTGTATCATGTTTTATATTGATTGTAAGCTATAATGGTTGTAATTATGTAACGAGAATAATAAAGAGTTTTAGTGTGAGGTCAAATGGTACTCGCGAGGGACCAGGCTTAGCAGGGCGTGAGAGAGCTTTCATGCTCTCTCAAATGACCTCACCGGGGGAACTTTAGAGGGACTTGGTTCGGAGGATTAAGAAGTGAGGCACTGTTGGGGATCATCCTAACCATCTTAGAAGCACCTGGTAAAACACCAAAAAACCCTAACAGTGGAACCTCGGGCAGAGCAACTTGGAGTCCCATCGGGCATTGAGTTGTGAACCAAACAACCCTTTACTTAATGTTGCATCTACTGTAGGTGATGTCACTAGATAGCTAAACAATGTCAGACCTACTCTTGAGTAAACCATCGTGGTATTTAGGGCTATCAGGCATTTGGTGAGCCACCTTTGCAACAACAGCCCCCTAACACACAGTGATTAGGCAAAAGGCATGTCTTGGCATTTAATGTTTATAACGTGGAGACAACTAGTGCATCAGGCATTTAATGTTGTGACATAAAGTATGAGGGATGTATTTTATAGTCTTTAATGACTAAGTTGCCTCGGGGATGGTGTGGGGGGCTATTTAAGGACCCCAACCACCCCTAAGGAGAGGATGATCTTTTTGAGAGTTCAGAAGAGATCTTTTTTAGAGTTCAGAAGTTATTACTAGAGAGTTTTTGCAAACCAGAGGGTTGGCTTATCCACCATTGTCATTTATTAGGAATCTTTTAATACTTGATAGAGATTCTTGAGGGTGGTTGGTGTGTTTGGCTACCTGCCAAGGCGTATCTAGGGTGCTTACTTATCTTTCCCTCTAACTAAGTTACTTATAAGTTCATTACTATCTTCTGAGTTATACACGAGAGATTTTTGAGTTTTAACTAAGTTTTATCTACATTGAGTTTATGTTTGCGTGTTCTATCACTAATCCAAGGTTTTAGCTAATTAAAGTATCATTACCATAATCAAAAGGGGTTACGCCTCGATCTTATCTAAACCACCCTCTTACATTTGGCGACTCTGTTGGGGAGGCATTCTTCTAAAGAAGGAGTATGGCACAAGGTAATGTTAATTGAAGTCTCATCTTTGATGACATCCAATATAATGGAGAATAAGCTGCGAGAGAACTAGAGGCTCTAAGGGATGGAGCTCCTCAAATAGAGGTACCTCCAGTTCAGGCGATAACAGGCATTCTAGGGGTGACACAAGCTTCCACGAGTGCAGGGTTGGGACCTAATCAGGTGGCACTCCTCATAAGTAAGTTTTATGAGTTTTTTTAAACTCTGGTAGCTTCAAAGATCTTGGGAGGATTAGAAGCCAATGCCTTCATAACACTAGGGGCAGCCTGAATGGCCCCACTAGGTACATGTGTAGCGAGAAAGGTGCCCACAAGCATGCCCTCTGTTATGAATCCAGCAGCAGGAACATCAGGAGTATCAATAGCCCCAACTATAACGACTGATCCAGCTGCAACGGGCATTCATCCCATTGTCCCATTGGTTATTTCCCCAGTAGCATCACCCATGGAGGAAATGAGGAAGGAGATGCTTAAGTTTATGCAAGCTTCCTCGCAATCGGCTAGAGAGGTAGCTTCGGTTTATGATGACTTTCGAAAACCTTATCCGCAGGAATACAATGATGAGCCCTATCTAAAGGACTATATTCCTCCTATTTTTAAAAAATACACACAAAAAGGTGGGAACCCGAAGGAGCACATTAAGTGCTTCATTGAACACTTGGGAGCACATTGTAATAATAAGAAGCTCAGGTTGAAAGGGTTTTCTAAATCCTTAACTGATAAAGCATATACCTGGTATTCCCATTTGGCTCCTAAGAGTGTTTCTAAGTGGCAGGAGATGCACGTATTGTTTGTCCATAAGTTCTTTCTGGCAGAAGATGAGTTTACTTTGACCCAACTAGGTAGGGAGAAGCAACGACTTGGGGAAGAAGTGGTAGCCTATGTTCAAAGGTTCAAGGAAAGATCCCTCGATGTGAGGGAGGAGGCCAAAGAGTCCAAGTTATTGCAGATCTGTGATGAGGGGCTGCTTTCTGAGTACATTTGCCATCTTATTCATGAGACGAGCGAGGGGACTTTTTTGAGGTTCTTAAACGCGGCAAGAAATATCTCCTTGGTGGTGAGGCCCAATCCGGTGGTGGGGCCCATGATGTTAAGTAATCTGATACAACCCACGGGGGGGGGGGGGGGGAGGTCTCAGCCCCCACGGGTAGGGTACACCGAGGGAGGAGATGGGGATAGGCATCGAAGAAGGATAATAAGAGAAAGTTCGGAAGAAATAGGGAGGACCCACCACTATTACCTTGTACAGTAGAGGAAGTTGTCAGTTCTTACAAACACGATGCTCCAAGAAGGTACGGTCTACAAACCAAAAGACATTCTTGTTGGGGAACCCGATGCGATAACGAAGGCGGATCCTAAGTATTGCCAGGTTCATCAGAGGATCCAACATCCAACGGAGATCTATTTTACACTGAGAAGAATTATCGACAAGTACGTGAAGGCAGGGACGTTGTAAATCCCTCCATAGAACATCAACAATAATCCACTGCCAGCACATGGGGCCAATATCGTGGTGGCCTATGATGAAGAAGCTAAGAGAGGAGAAAGAGAGTCAGCGATGAATCAAGAAGAGTATGAAGAAGCTCTGGAAGATTGTACGAGGGGAATGGCTAGTGTAGTACTGGCCTATGAAGAGGCAAGCACTAAAGATGTTAAGGATGTGTAAGGCATTGAAGGTGAGGAAGCAGACCCAGTCCTAGAGTACTGTGCAGTTTTAAAATCCTCAAAATTCACCTGGTTCTTTGACCAGGTAGGGATACCGAAAGAGAGTAGGTTAGAGATAACCCAGGCAGTATTTGACATTACGAGGAAGAATGCGGTCCCTTCACTGAGATGGAAGGGACCCATGGACAGGTTGGTTAGGATATTTCTCTCAAAAGTAACCTTCAGCGATGCCGATAGGGCTGTAAGGTTCCCTCATAATAGGCCATTGTATGTGATCGCCAGCGTCAACGAAGTTAGATTTGCAAGGACTCTTATGGATAGAGGAGCTTCCATCAATATCATGACAATCAACTATTTCCATGCCACCAATATTCCAGAAGAAAGGTTGGTCCCCATGCCCTTGGTGATTTTGGTGTATAATAACCAATCTTCCAAATCCATTGGGTATGTTAATGTTGGGATTGTGATGGGAAATCTGAGTTCCAAAATCAAGTTACATGTAATAGAGATTGTGACTTCCTATTATCTGCTAATAGGAAGGGTGTGGATGCACAACCAAGGGCTAGTTCGTTCTACGTACCACCAATGTGCTAAGGCAAACATCGAGGGGACATAGGTGACCATTAGGGCTATGAAGAGGCCCTTTACTGTCAAGGAAGCTCACTTGGTATACGCGACATTTTACATTGAGTTGAAAGTGGATGTTCGGGTCCTAACTCGAAGAATGGAGGGAGCATAGGTTCCCTCGATCAGAGAAAGCATAGGGTCTTTGAACGAGCAGCGTAAAGAGGTTGTAAGCAGCGTAAGAGTAATGATCGAAAAAGCTCACCAGGTGGTCCCTCGGCCCCAAAACATCTTGAAGTAGATCAAAAATAGGATGAGGCCCAGAGTGGATTCGATGGAGCATGAGGTCCAACGATAAATCGTGTTGAGCCGGTTCTCAGGAAAAAGAGTGGTCGAGGCTTCTAGAGAGAAGAAGAGGAAGGCAGTCATCGCTACCAATGAACAATGTAAGAAATTCATTACTAAAGAAGTAAAGGTGGTGTATCAATTATAATGGTGTGAGCGGGTGACCGAGGAAGCTGATGATGAGGTTGACCCGATATATGAATGATTTCTGGTGGATCAAAGGGGACAATGTATGGTGATAGATAATTCCAGCATACAGGAATTTGTGGAAGAAGTCGTCAAGGAACCAGATTATATGGCAGATCAGCCAAAGCCCCAGGCACAAGAGTTGGAGCAATTGAACCTGGAGAAAGAAGAAGAAGATCCAAGGCCCATATTCATCTTGAAATATTTCAGTAAGGAGAAACAAGAGGCCTTAATTGAGTTGATTCGTGAGTTTATAGACATCTTTGCTTGGAAATACACAGAGATGGAGGGCTGGATGAGGAGGTAAGCTGCCACATGGTGAACGTAATGCCTTCAGCTATTCCAGTGAAATAAGAGATGAGAACGTACAAGCCTGAACTAGATTTGAAGATCAAGGAAGATGTTCAACTCTTACTAACGGTAGGGTTCATCACACCGATACATCACCCACTCTGGCTATCTAGCATTGTCCCAGTGGGAAAGAAAGATAAAAACCAAATAAGGATTTGTGTGGATTTTAGATATTTAAACCAAGCTTATCCTAAAGATGAGTTCCCTCTTCCCTCCATCGATAGCCTGATAGATGCAACGACTGGTCATGAGATGTATAACTTCATGGGTGGGTATGTAGGGTACATCCAGATCAAGATGGACCCCATGAATGCATAGAAAATAGCGTTCAGAACCTCCTTGGGCAACTTCATGTACAAGGTGATACCGTTTGTACTCAAGAACGCTGGGGCGACTTACCAGAGAACAATGATGGCCATTTTCCATGACTTATTCCACAAATTTGTGGAGTTCTATGTGGATGATTTGGTCATCAAATTGAGAAAGCAGGAGTCCCATCTGAGCGATTTGAGGAAGGTGTTTTTCCATTGCAGGAAGTTTAAATTAATGATGAACCCATTGAAGTGTGTTTTTGGAGTGACAAGTGGGAAATTCCTAGGCTTTGTGGTTGATCATCAAGGGGTGCAAATGGACCAGGATAAATAGAGGGAAACCTTGGAAATTCCATGTCCAAAAATGGCGAAAGAGCTGCACAATTTCCTCTATAAGGTCTCCTAACTTAGAAAATTTATGCCTGTGTTGATTGAAATAACACACCCGCTGATGCAGCTATTGCGAAAGAACATAAAATTCAGGTGGGAGGAGGCTCACCAAGAATCTCTTGACGGACTGAAGAAGCTGCTCGTTTCAACACAGACCATGGTTCCCCCAAAGGCATGAATATCAGTGCAGTTATACCTCACATCGACTACGAGGTCCATGGGAGCTTGGCTAGCACAAGAGATCGATGGGTAAGAATGGTCAGTCTACTACCTCAGTGATACGACGGACATATTGTGCATTTCACCCGTTAACCTACGCCTTATTAGCCCCCTTGGGTATCTTAATTCCTATACTTATGCTCGTTAACCAGACAACCTCGGATTTCTATGTTAACATGTTTTGCAGGGGTTAATTGAGCTTTTGTAGGTGTTTCGATGCTTAGTATGAAGTTTGGACGCTTTCCGAAAAACTTTCGTCGACTATTGCAGCTTCGGGGGTGTTTTAGTAATTTCAGCATTCGGGTTTGAATCCCTAGCTCTTCATGGAAGTTAAATCCCTTTAATTTCTCTTCGCGTGGCCGCCGACGGTGCATGAATCCGAGTTGTATCGAGGGAGTTATGGCATTTTTAGGATCGTTTTGACTTAAAAAGTACACTCAAGGTCACATTCAAGGGCATTTTAGTCATTTCATATTTTGGTTTTTTAACCTAATGTCTTCTTGGATGATGTATCCCTCTGAGTTATCTTCGCGTAGCCTCCGATCGTGCCTAATTACGAGCTATAACGAAGAAATAACGGTATTTTCCGTAAAGCAGGACAAAGCTGTAGAATTCAGACCTGTAGGGTGCGAATTGATTCGGCCAAAAACCGAATCGATTCGGACTGCACCAAAATTGCAGTTCGAATTTCCCTTGTTTCCAAATCGATTTGGCCCATTTTCGAATCGATTCGGCCCTCCATATTTTTGTTTTTCTTCCCTTTTATTACAAGTTTGCCATTGGATATTTTGTATATAACTAATTTCTCTCATTTGGGAGAGAATATCTTTCATTTTTAGCTTAGTTTAGGGTTAGGTTTTGGGAGCTTTTCTTCATTTCTCCTTGGGGTTATGCCCTTTTTGGGTTTTGTAAGTTGGTTTTCATTGTCCATTCCATTAATATAGTTGATTTATTGCTTTATTTCCATTCTTTTCATTTAACTCCTTGCCTAGAAAATTAGTTGTCTTTATTTATTTCTTGCTTTAATTAGTTAATTAGTTGTTTAAAGTAGTTTAATCCATGTATTGTCCGTAGATAACGGGTTGGGATTGCGTTTCCGCCACTAATGGGCTTCGAGCTACGAAAGTTAGGTATTGTGTAAAATTGCATTTAATTGAAACCTCGCGTATTAAAGTCGTATTATTATGCGTTTAACTTTCTTTGTCACGCAACGTTAGTGTTTATAGCGATAATTCGAATTTAATCCGCGTGTAACCATTTTTGATTAAATGTTTAATCTCGCAACTTTGGGTTAAATTCCTTATTGTGTGATGTTTATGCTTAATTTATAATGCTTTATTAAATGTTTTCGAAACGAAATTCTAATTATTAGTTGTTTAGCCCATGGTGGGGACGCGATCCCGACTCTCGTTTTATTAATTGTAGTATAGTGTTAAATTCTTCCATTTTCCCTTTTTCACCATTTTCAACCTATCACCTTTTATACTTTTATTCCAGAAGTAATTAAACAATTAACATCTAAAATTCAATCACTCCCTGTGGATTTCTTACGATACCCGACTTACCGTTGTACTTGCCTCGCAAGTTCAGTCGTTGTTTAGGTTTTTGTATTGAGTAGGCGAAATGAAAACAACGATTAGCTTTCTGACGCGATGCTACTTTTCGCGCTCGATCAAAATGGCGCCGTTGTCGGGGAGTGTGTTTTAGATTGTAATTCTTTTATTGTTTCATAGTATTTCTTTCATTCATATTTGTATTCTTTATTTTCCCCTTTCTTTTTGACTTGTGCTAGATTGTTTTGAAAAATTGAAATTTTGGCGCTTGTTGCTTTTGTTGAATAGCTTATTTTGAAATGTCTCGCTATTACGCTTTAGATAACCTTAATTGTTACAAGAATTGTTTTCCAAGTTATACTCCCAAAACAATGAGAGAATGCCTATAAATTCTTGAAGATGAGCACATTGAGCGTGAAATTCAAGAGTATGTAAGTAATCCCTCATTGCCTTGTGAGGGTAATTTGGAATTCGGGGAATCCATTAGCTATGAGCAACCAGCACAAGAAGATGTAATGTCTTCTTGTTCGTTTGATTATGAGTTAATGATTAAGGAAATGAATGACCAATCCCAAAGTTCTCAAGCTTGGTTTCTAGAAAATGATTCCATGCTCGATGAGATTATTTCTTTTCAAAATCGGGTCGAGGTTGAAACTTGCGTATCTCCACCCCTTTTCGTTGAAGAAATAATTGAGAGTGAGCCAAGCTTTAGCACTTTTGATTTTCAACCTCTTATTAATTCTTTCGATTGTATTGAGGTTGATGGTCCTTCTTTTCCTTTACTCCCTACTATTCCCGAACAATTAAATTTATCACAAGAATCGCTTGAAAGTCTTGAGGACTTTGACCCGATTCTTGAACGAGTTTGTTATTTTGAGATGCTTCATCTCATGGGCTATTCACTTGCACTATCCCCATCTTTTAATTGAAGAATATTGGGGATGTGATTTTGATTTTATCGAGACTAATGTAGTCTTGTTCCCCGTAGTATCCAAATCCCCCATCGTCTGCCCAAAATTTCAAATTGGCGATGGTTCACTTTTTTCACCTCTCACATGCCTTCCGTTGTTCAAACGGAATTCCTATTTTCCGGGAGGCATGTTCTCTTTGGAGGGTCCACCGTTGATCTTTCAAAGTCAAATCCCTTTTTGGGTGGACCCTCAACTATTTAGACTTCTAGTGTATAGTTAGTGTGTAGTCTAAATAGTAGGTTGTAAATAGTTAGCTTTTTAATTTTCTTTCTTTCTTTTTTTTTTCCTTTTAATTTAGTCTAGTGTAATTAGTTAACTTTTTGTTATTTATTTTTGGTATGCTCGTTACTAACTTGTTTTGTAGATTTCATTGGACTCATGCTTATGGTCATCGCTCCAATTTTTGGTAATATCGTTATTTTCCTCTCTTTGTGTTGTGTTCTTAATGCGCATTGAGGACAATGCAACATTTAAGTTAAGGGGTGTAGGATATTTTATCCATTTCTTTGTTTTGTAAATGGATTTTCTCACATTTAGTTACTAATTATGCCTTTTTGTGAAAAATTTGAAAATTTTCAAAAATATTTTCTTTCTTTTTTCTCCTTTGTTGGGCATTTTGCCTTGTTTCCGATGATAAATTTTAATAATTGCCCGATCCGATTGACAACTCAATGATGCATGTTCCCGATTTTAGAAGTTATTAGACTTTAGTCCTCAAATCATTGATATAGTGAATAACTTTATCCCATGAGCATATGCACTTTCCTTGTCATATTGATTTGGTTTAAGATTTTTATAACTCGGGAATCTTTTGTTGCATTGTATATACTTACACCGAGTAAGCTTTGTACCTTTCGTCATTTGTGAGTGTTATACACTATTCTTTTCTCATTGAAAACGTTGAATTCGTTGTTAATCTCACTATTCTTTCATTTGACCATACATTAATTGAGTTCATACTTGAAATGTGTTACTTGAGCATGATTTTCATATATTGTTTTGACTCGAGAATTGCATAAACTTTGTGAAATGATCATAGGCCATCTTTGTTATATCACCCATATTAGCCTTGACCTCACCTTATATGTTTCCCTAGTTAACCCCTTCGAGCCGAAATATAGCCTTTCGTTTCATAACCCAATTCCCATAACCAACTCTAAATTGGAGTTTTAGCCCATACATACACTTTTCATACCTTTGTTTGGAATGTTACCTGGGATTGAATGTTGTTGTTATGATGTCAGTTGCAATTTAGGCATATGAGAGTTTGATAAGCAAAGAAAAGAAAGTAAAAAAAACAATGAAGAAAAAGAGAAAGCAAAAAGCAAAAGAAAACAAAAGAAAACATGAGAAAAAGAAGAAAAGAAAAGAAAGAGAAAGTTGTATATGTTGTGTATATAGTTCAATAAGCTTTGATTAATATCCAATTGTTATATCTAATGCTTGTTTGGAAGTTACTTTCCATTTTTTATACTGCCCGCATCCTTCCCATTATTCCTAGTTTTCATCTTCGAACACTTTGAATCTGTACATATACCTTTCATTTCGTACCTTAACCCCAAACCTACATTACAACCCTTTGTAGTCCTATGTGATCTTAGGGCGCATTTAATTTAAAAGTTATAATAGTTTTGATAATCTGTGAAAATGCATTTCGCCTCTTTTGATGAGTGGTATCTTTCATTGAGATTACAAGTTTTTCATTTCCTATATAGCGTTCTTCATCTGTGACATGTGTGCAACCTAGTTTCCATTTACATTTACTCTTTATGCCCGCATGTTCCGTGTATTACCTCCCTTTTCATAGTGAATTCATTTGTTGAACGTAATGCCCGTGAGGATTGAATGTATGCTTGCTTTGATTAGTATCCTGTTTATATAAGTTTTTCGCCAAATCACAATATGCATGTGCTCTCCCCCCTCCCACTTTTAAAGTTTCAATTCTATGATGTGCATTTAACCTGTTAATAACAACGGACTTTAACTTGAATTCGTTCAATATGCTAATAATTTGAAATCTTTTTCGTTGTTGTTGAGTTTGTCGCATATTGGGTTGGGCATATTTTGAGGAAACCATATAATGTTTGTGGGTTTCATCCCTGAAAACCCTCACGAGACGACACTCGTCCACTAGGGTAACCTAGGGGTTTAACGGCTTATTGCATATGCTAAATGCAATCGTTCGCCCGTGAAAGTGGCCTTATCTTTTTATTACTTTTTGATCCCATTTTGTACTTATATCCTGTTTTTGGTTTACTTGTAGTTCTTGTAGTTTCTTATTTCATTGCTAGGGACTAGCAATGTATAAGTTAAGGGGTGTGATATGACGCAAATATTGTGTATTTCACCTGTTAACCTACGCCTTATTAGCCCCCTTGGGTATCTTAATCCCTATACTTATGCTCGTTAATCAGACAACCTCGGATTTCTATGTTAACATGTTTTGCAGGGGTTAATTGAGATTTTGTAGGTGTTTCGATGCTTAGTATGAAGTTTGGACGCTTTCCGGAAAACTTTCGTCGACTATTTCAGCTTCGGGGGCATTTTAGTAATTTCAGCATTCGGGTTTGAATCCCGGTCTCTTCTCAGAAGTTAAATCCCTTTGATTTCTCTTCGCGTGGCCGCCGACGGTGCATGAATCCGAGTTGTATCGAGGGAGTTATGGCATTTTTAGGATGGTTTTGACTTAAAAAGTACACTCAAGGTCACATTCAAGGGCATTTTAGTCATTTCATATTTTGGTTTTTTAACCTAATGTCTTCTTGGATGATGTATCCCTCTGAGTTATCTTCGCGTAGCCTCCGATCATGCCTAATTCCGAGCTATAACGAATAAATGACGACATTTTTCGTAAAATAAGACAAAGCTGCAGAATTCAAACCTGTAGGGTGCGAATCGATTCGGCCAAAAACCGAATCGATTCGGAATGCACCAAAATTGCAGTTCGAATTTCCCCTGTTTCCGAATCGATTCGGCCCATTTTCGAATCGATTCGTCCCTCCAGATTTTTTTTTCTTCCCTTTTATTACAAATTTGCCATTGGATATTTTGTATATAACTAATTTCTCTCATTTGGGAGAGAATATCTCTCATTTTTAGCTTAGTTTAGGGTTTGGTTTTGGGAGATTTTCTTCATTTCTCCTTGGGGTTATGCACTTTTTGGGGTTTGTAAGTTGGTTTTCATTGTCCATTCCATTAATATAGTTGATTTCTTGCTTTATTTCCATTCTTTTCATTTAACTCCTTGCCTAGATAATTAGTTGTAGTTATTTATTTCTTGCTTTAATTAGTTAGTTGTTTAAAGTAGTTTAATCCATGCATTGTCCGTAGATAACGGGTTGGGATTGCATTTCCGTCATTAATGGGCGTCGAGCTCCGAAAGTTAGGTTTTGTGTAAAATTGCATTTAATTGGAACCTCGCGTATTAAAGTCGTATTATTATGCGTTTAACTTTCTTTGTCATGCAACGTTAGTGTTTATAGCGATAATCCAAATTTAATCCGCGTGTAACCATTTTTGATTAAATGTTTAATCTCGCAACTTTGGGTTAAATTCCTTATTGTGTGATCTTTATGCTTAATTGAAAATGCTTGATTAAATGTTTTCGAAACGAAATTCTAATTATTAGTTGTTTATCCCATGGTGGGGACGCGATCCCGACTCTCGTTTTATTAATTGTAGTATAGTGTTAAATTCTTCCTTTTTCCCTTTTTCACCATTTCCAACCTATCACCTTTTGTACTTTTATTCCTGAAGTGATTAAACAATTAACATCTAAAATTCGATCACTCCCTGTGGATTTCTTATGATACCCAACTTATCGCTGTACTTGCCTCGTAGGTTCAGTCGTAGTTTAGGTTTTTGTATTGAGTAAGCGAAACGAAAACAACGATTAGCGTTCTGACGCGATGCTACTTTTCACGCTCGATCACTCAGCAGGATCATCCATAGTCTAGAAGTCGGATATTGTAGCTTGGAAAAGCATTGTTTAGCCTTAGTATTTATAGCGCAAAAACTTAGACATTATATGTTGTCTTTTACAATTCATATTGTAACTAGATGTGATCCTATTAAGTATTTTCTAGCAAGAACGATATTGATTGGTAGAGCAGCGAGGTGGTTCCTCATCCTTTCCGAGTATGACTTGAAATGTGTGGTTCCTTGCGCAATCAAAATCCAAGCGTACGCTGATCTGTTGGTTATTCTCCCCTCAGGAACATTTGAGCCACCCAAGGAAAGTGTTATAGGAGACGATTTGCAGGCCAATCACCTAGATGCAACGAGGGAGGAATGGAAAATGCAGTTCGATGGGTCTTCAGCGGAAAAGAAAGGAGGAGCAGGGGTTATTCTTTCAAAAGGATTGGAGGAGATTTACTTTTCCTACAAATTAGATTTCCCTTATTCTAACAACGAGGTGGAGTATGAAGCATTGGTGCTATGGTTGCTAGAGGCTCTTCAAAGGGGGATTCGTTCACTTTGCATCAAAGGGGATTCAAACTTGGTGGTTCAGCAAGTGAATGGAGAGTACGCATTGAAACACATGAGCCTGGCGCCATAGAGAACAATAATCCAGAGACTTATTTTCCAGTTCCATCGGACCAAGATCAAGAGGCAACCTAGAATGATGAACCGACACCCGGACGCCTATGCCACCATTGCCCAGAAAATGGTCATGAGGAGCAATACAACTACCGTCGTGATCCAACAAAGATCAGCTCCTTCGATGGTACAGTCAATTCTACTAATATAAGAGGATGCAGACTAGAGGGGAGAGATCAAAAGGCAATTAGAATTTGGGGAATGAGCAATGGGGCTGAGGGAATTATCCCAATACTTCACGAACCAAGGAAACCTTTACTTCAGGAATGCCGAAGGATGGCTGTCAAGGTGCATCGGCCCAGAAGAAGTAGAGCGAAGATTGAAGAAAACACACGAAGAGCACTGCAAAACGTCTGAGATACCCCTTTACAAGAGAATTTAAAGGGAGGGATATTTTTGGCCTAGTATGAAGCAGGATGCAGCCGAGCTACAACGGAAGTGTGACAAATGCCAGTTATTCTTTGAGGTAGTTGAATGTCACTTTATGGAGGCTCAACATAACTGGAGACAGTCCTATATCGATTTCATTAAAGATAGAGTTATCCCAACAGAGAAAATTAATGCGATGGGACTTCGATGAAGGGCCCCGAGATTTTACATTCAGGAGGGGAAGCTTTATCGAAGGGGATACTTAAATATGCCATTGCGTTGTATCACGAAGGAAGAATCAGTCGAAGTTCTTAGACAGGCACACGATCCAGCTCATATAGGGGGGCCAAGTTATATGACCAGTTGATGACTTTAGGATACTATTAGCCAACGATGGAGAAAGATTCTGCTGAGTTCGTTCGAAGGTGCAAGGCTTGCTAGCTTCATAGAAATATGATCCATGCCCCATCAGTGGACCTAAACTCCCTGGCAATGCCTTATCCTTTTCACACTTGGGCATTCGACCTGGTGGGGGCAATACATCCTTCTTCGAGGGGGAAGATATGGATACTAGTAGCAATGGAGTGCTTCACAAAGTGGGCTGAGGCGATACCACTAAGAAGGAAAACAGCAGCGGTGGTGAACAACTTCATCAGAGAATACATCATTTGCCATTTTAGGATCCCAAAGGATTGCCTTTCTGACAATTGAACTCCTTTCATCAATTCGGAAGTAACGATGCTTACAGATAAGTACTCCAGTGTCCATCATACTTCGACGGTGGCATATCCAAAGGGGAACAGTCAGGTCGAAGCAACTAACAAAACTTTGGTTAATATCTCGGCTAAAATAATGGAGGATTTCCTAGGATCGTGGGATAACAAGATACTAGTTGTATTGTGGGATTATCGAATAACTAAGAGGAAGCCCGCAGGGTGTACACCATTCTCTATTGTCTATGGAGTCGAGGCGATTCTCCCAGTAGAGTTAGAAGTACCATATACTCGATATGCTTTTTGAAGTAGCAAGATCCATCAGAATAGACACGTGCAGCTCGAAGCATTGGATGAACACAGAGACAATGAGATGCAACACTTTCAAATGTATACAAAATAGCTCTCCAGGGCATATGATAACTTGGTGAGACCGAAGAAGTTCGTGAAAGGAGGCCTCGTGTTGAAAGCAGCATTAAAGCATATAAGAGGATTTCCCCTACCCAAGTTTGCAGCGAATTAGGAGGGACCTTTAATCGTAAAAGAGGCTTATGACTCAGGTTATTGCTTAATTTCAAAAATGAAATAAGATAAACCATTCAAGATTAATAATAAATGGTTGAAAGTCTATCATGTGTAGGCAGTTATGTTTTACCACTGATGTATTTGGTTGTTCTTATGAATACACAAGTTCTTTTTATGATGAGTATGCGAGTTATTTTTATTATAACTCAAGTAGAGATGAAAGAATTATAGAACTTCACACTTCACAATATATGTAAACAATTGTGACACAAAGAAATGGCATAAGAAAATAAATATCTTTTTACATTCATAAACTTTGGGGAATTACAAAATTGGGAGCTATTGCCCAAGAATTACATAAGAAGAAAAGAAACAAACATATATACAAGTTCATTGGCCTAAGAGGAACCACAGATATAGAGAAGAAAAAAATCTCCAGGGAGGCCCGAAGAAGCTGCTTGGCAAGACCGTTGAGAGTTGATAGAGACCTCCAACCTTATTTGCACCTGTGTACGCTCGATCAGGAGTTTCTCTCGTTTGATCTTTGCCAGATCCCGAGCTTCTTCGATATCCTCCACCTCCTTGTTAATGGCTCCAAGAATAGGTGCTAGCTCGGCCAACTTAGCTTCCTTGGCCCGTTGGTCCTCCTGATGTTTTCGCAAGAGCTCCCTCTGGTTGTCCAGTTGTTGGCTTTTCATAGTCTTCAAATGCCTGATGAACTAGTCAAAATGGAAGCCGTCGCAACCCAACTCCCTCAGATAACCCAGAAATTGGTTAAGGAGGGGTGTGGTAACGTTTAAAGTTGGAGTATTGGCAATTTTAGCAACAACGGTGGCCATACCTTGAAGCTTGTAGCTCATAACTGAGATGTTTGAACGAAGGCAATCCACCGTGAATGTTTCAGGATGATGGTTCACAAGCTGTTCAATGACCAGACGATGGTTGGCAGACATTTAAGGGGAACACTGAAGCACCATCAGTCAGAAGGCATGAGGAGTTAGGTCTGGAAGAGGAAGGTTGCAGCCAGATTCGCTCTCCGCAGTATCACTAGTCGTGGAACCTTGATCATTATGGCTAGTTTCTTTGGAAGAGACAGGTTCCCGATGGGGCGAGGCAATAGGCGAAGGAACTGGTGAAGAATCCTCCTGAGCAACCTGAAAATAGTTAGAGGAAACAAGGAGTTGATGAAAAAAACCTTAACAAGTGTTTTCATTGTTAAGTCACCAATATAGGTGGAGTTTATGAAAAAAACCTTTATAAGCATTTTCGTTGTTAAGTCACCGATATAGGTGGAGTTTATGAAAAAACCTTAACATGTGTTTTCGTTGTTAAGTCACTGATATAGGTGGAGTTGATGGAAAATCTTAACAAGCGTTTTTGTTGTTAAGTCACCGATATAGATGGAGTTTATGAAAAAAAAACTTAACAAGAGTTTTCATTGTTAAGTCACCGATATAGGTGGAGTTTATGAAAAAAAACTTAACAAGCATTTTCGTTGTTAAGACACCCTTATAGGTGGAGTTTATGGGGAAAAAAAAACTTAACAAGTGTTTTCGTTGTTAAGTCACCGATATAGATGGAGTTTATTGAAAAATCTTAACAAGTGTTTTCATTGTTAAGTCACCGATATAGGTGGAGTTTATGGAGAAAAAAAAACTTAACAAGAATTTTCGTTGTTAAGTCACCCTTATAGGTGCAGTTTATGGAAAAAAAACCTTAACAAGTGTTTTCGTTGTTAAATCACCGATATAGGTGGAGTTTATGGAAAAATATTAACAAGTGTTTTCATTGTTAAGTCACCTTTATAGGTGGATTTTATGAAATAAAAACTTAACAAGTGTTTTCATTGTTAAGTCACAAACACAGGTGAAACTTGAGAAACTGAGAAATGCAGAGAGAAATTTGCGAAGTACCTCAGCAGTGGTAGAAGCGAGAACGAGAGTCACCACGGTGGCCATAATGCTAGAAACCATTGGGGCGGGATCATTGCCTCAGTAGCTTCAACGATGCCCTTAGCTAAAAAAGCCTCAACTGTAGGCAAACCGCCCTCGCCAATATAAGGTACTGAGGCCAACGCGGGTGTATCATCAGTAGAAGATGTTGGACCTTCATGAGATTCCCCAACGTCGGTGGGTACAAAAGAACTAACATGAGGAGCAGCAGTATCAACCTAGGCCTTGGCAAGGAAAAGGCCACTAACACTACACCAAAAATAGGAATCTGGCACGGTTTTGAACTGTGCCAGAATCAGGTGTTACAAAATAGCCATTTTTTTCTGGCACGGCTCAAAAGTGTGCCAGATTTAGCCAAACAGGAACACTTCTTGCACACTTTTAAACCGTGCCAGAATTTGATATTTCTGGTACACTTTTGGCACAGTTTTTAACTGTGCCAGATTCAGCACAGTTTAATAAAATTTGGCACAGTTCAAAACCGTGCCAAATATGATAAACTTTTGCCACGGTTTTGAATTGTGCCAATTTTTTTTTTATAAAAAGAAAAAAACATTAATTATTTGAAAGCACAAAAATTCACAAATTAAAAATATTGCACGTTGTTGATAAACTAATGTACATACAAACTTCAAAATATTACAAGTCTTTAATAGTTCACAGGCCAAAAAAAATTGGGCAGAGTTTCCTCTATTTTCTGGACATTTCAAAACCTGCTAATACAAAACCTACCTAACATAAAGCCCGCACGTCCACAAAATATAACAATTAACTTACAAAAGCCCGCACGGCCACAAAATATAACACTAAAACTACAAAAGCCCGCACGGTCATAACACAAAAAAATGGAATCATGAATAAACCCCTTGTTGTAAACCATTGAGTTCTCTGTGTGTTCCACGTGAATAATTACCAATGATAAACTGTTATCCTGCAAAAAAAAATAGGATACAAAAAGATACGATATTAGTAACCCAATAATTTACAAAAAAAAAATTTACTCAAACTAAAAAATTACATATAGAAGTGGAAATTATCGTCACATTTTCAAATTGGGAGACCCGAGACTACGCGGTCAGTTCCTACAAGTTACAATGGTCTCGTGCGAGGTGTTCGAGCCTCCTACGGGGTCGTTTGGGGGTTGGTTTGGGTTTTCACCCTTTAATGGATTGTTTTTAAGTTAAAGTGATGATTTTTGCAAATTATCACCATATTCTCAAACCGGGAGACCCGGGACTACGCGGTCAGTTCCTCTAAGTTACATTGGTCCAGTACGAGGTGTTCGTGCCTCTTACGGGGTCGTTTGGGGGCTGGTTTGAATTTTCACCCTTTAATGGCTTGTTTTTAAGTCTAAGTGTGATTTTTGCAAATTATCGTCATGTTCTCAAACCGGGACACCCGGGACTACGCGGTCAGTTCCAACAAGTTACATTGGTCCCGTGCGAGGTGTTCGTGCCTCCTATGGGGTCGTTTGGGGGTTAGTTTAGGTTTTCACCCTTTTTAAGTCTAAGTGTGATTTTTGTAAATTATCATCATATTCTCAAACTGGGAGACCCGGGACTATGCGGTCAGTTCCAACAAGTTATATTAATCCCGTGCGAGGTGTTCGTTCCCCCTACGGGGTCGTTTGGGGGGTGGTTTGGGTTTTTACCCTTTAACGGCTTGATTTTAAGTTTAAGAGTTGATTTTTGCAAATTATCATCATATTCTCAAACCGAGAGACCCGAGACAACGCGATCAGTTCGTACAAGTTACATTGGTCCCGTGCGCGGTGTTCATGCCTCTTACGGGGTCGTTTGGGGGATGGTTTGGGTTTCCACCCTTTAACGGCTTATTTTTAAGTCTAAGTGTTGATTTTTACAAATTATCGTCATATTCACAAACCGAAGGACCCGAGACTATGCGGTCAGTTCCTACAAGTTACGTTGGACCCGTGCGAGGTGTTCGTGCCTCCTACGGGGTCGTTTGGGGGCTGGTTTGGGTTTTCACCCCTTTAAAGTCTATGTGTGATTTTTGTAAATTATCGTCATATTCTCAAATCGGGAGAGCCGAGACTACGCGGT
Organism: Sambucus nigra; assembly: GCA_949130495.1. Classification (NCBI taxonomy): domain Eukaryota; kingdom Viridiplantae; phylum Streptophyta; class Magnoliopsida; order Dipsacales; family Adoxaceae; genus Sambucus; species Sambucus nigra. The sequence continues at coordinate 270,028,052 of OX422217.1, forward strand.
CAGTTCCTACAAGTTACGTTGGTCCCGTGCGAGGAGTCCGTGGCTCCTACGGGGTCGTTTGGGGGATGGTTTGGGTTTTCGCCCTTTAACGGTTATTTTTAAGTCTAAGTGTTGATTTTTGCAAATTATCGTCATATTCACAAACCGAGAGACCCGGGACTACGCGGTCAGTTCCTACAAGTTACGTTTGTCCCGTGTGAGGTGTTCGTGCCTCTTACGGGGTCGTTTGGGGGATGGTTTGGGTTTTCACCCCTTTTAAGTCTAAGTGTGATTTTTGCAAATTATCGTCATATTCTCAATCCGGGAGACCCGAGACTACGTGGTCAGTTCCTATAAGTTACATTGGTCCCATGCGAGGTGTTCGTGCCTCCTACAGGGTTGTTTGGGGGTGGTTTGGGCTTTCACCCTTTAACAGCTTGTTTTTATGTTTAAGTATTGATTTTTATAAATTATCGTCATATTCTCAAACCGAGAGACCCGGGACTACGCGGTCACTTCCTACAAGTTACATTGGTCCCGTGCGCGGTGTTCATGCCTCTTACGGGGTCGTTTGGGGGATGGTTTGGGTTTTCACCCTTTAACGGCTTATTTTTAAGTCAAAGTGTTGATTTTTGCAAATTATCGTCATATTCACAAACCGAAACACCCGAGACTATGCGGTCAGTTCCTACAAGTTACGTTGGTCCCGTGCGAGGTGTTCGTGCCTCCTACGGGGTCGTTTGGGGACTGGTTTGGGTTTTCACCCTTTAACGGCTTATTTTTAAGTCTAAGTATTATTTTTGCAAATTATCATCATATTCTGGAACCGGGAGACCCGGGACTATGCGAGCAGTTCCTACAAGTTACATTGGTCCCGTGCGAGGTATTCGTACCTCCTACGGGGTTGTTTGGTGGCTGGTTTTGGTTTTCACCCTTTAACAGTCTGTTTTTAAGTCTTAGTGTTATTTTTGCAAATTGCCATATTCTCGAATCGAAAGACCCGTGACTACGCAATCAGTTCGTACAAGTTAAATTGGTCCCGTGCGAGGTGTTCGTGCCTCTTACTGGGTCGTTTTGGGGGTTGGTTTGGGTTTTCACCCATTAATGGCCTGTTTTTAAGTCTAAGTGTTATTTTTGCAAATTATCACCGTATTCTCAAATCGGGAGACCCGAGACTACGCGGTCAGTTCCTACAGGTTACATTGGTCTCGTGCGAGGTGTTCGTTCCTCCTACGGGGTCGTTTGGGGGCTGGTTTGGGTTTTCACCCTTTAATGGCTTGTTTTTAAGTCTAAGTGTTATTTTTGCAAATTATCGTCACATTCTCAAATCAGGAGACCCGGGACTACGCGGTCAATTTCAACAAGTTACATTGGTCCCGTGCGATGTGTTCGTGCCTCCTACTGGGTGGTTTGGGGGCTGGATTGGGTTTTCACCCCTTTTAAGTCTAAGTGTGATTTTTTGCAAATTATCGTCATATTCTCAAACCGGGAGACCCGGGACTACGTAATCAGTTCCTACAAGTTACATTGGTCCCGTGCGAGCTCTTCGTGCCACTTACGGGATCGTTTGGGTTTTCACCCTTTAACGGCTTGTTTTTAAGTTTAAGTGCTGATTTTTGCAAATTATCATCATATTCTCAAACCGGGAGACCCGGGACTACGCGGTCAGTTCCTCTAAGTTACATTGGTCCCGTACGAGGTGTTCGTGCCTCTTACGGGGTCGTTTGGGGGCTGGTTTGAATTTTCACCCTTTAATGGCTTGTTTTTAAGTCTCAGTGTGATTTTTGCAAATTATCGTCATGTTCTCAAACCGGGACACCCGGGACTACGCGATCAGTTCCAACAAGTTACATTGGTCCCGTGCGAGGTGTTCGTGCCTCCTATGGGGTCGTTTGGGGGTTAGTTTAGGTTTTCACCCTTTTTAAGTCTAAGTGTGATTTTTGTAAATTATCATCATATTCTCAAACCGGGAGACCCGGGACTATGCGGTCAGTTCCAACAAGTTACATTAATCCCGTGCGAGGTGTTCGTTCCCCCTATGGGGTGGTTTGGGGGGTGGTTTGGGTTTTTACCCTTTAACGGCTTGTTTTTAAGTTTAAGTGTTGATTTTTGCAAATTATCGTCATATTCTCAAACCGAGAGACCCGAGAAAACGCGATCAGTTCGTACAAGTTACATTGGTCCCGTGCGCGGTGTTCATGCCTCTTACGGGGTCGTTTGGGGGATGGTTTGGGTTTCCACCCTTTAACGACTTATTTTTAAGTCTAAGTGTTGATTTTTACAAATTATTGTCATATTCACAAACCGAAGGACCCGAGACTATGCGGTCAGTTCCTACAAGTTACGTTGGACCCGTGCGAGGTGTTCGTGCCTCCTACGGGGTCGTTTGGGGGCTGGTTTGGGTTTTCACCCCTTTAAAGTCTAAGTGTGATTTTTGTAAATTATCGTCATATTCTCAAATCGGGAGACCCGAGACTACGCGGTCAGTTCCTACAAGTTACGTTGGTCCCTTGCGAAGAGTTCGTGGCTCCTACGGGGTCGTTTGGGGGATGGTTTGGGTTTTCGCCCTTTAACGGTTATTTTTAAGTCTAAGTGTTGATTTTTGCAAATTATCGTCATATTCACAAACCGAGAGACCCGGGACTACGCGGTCAGTTCCTACAAGTTACGTTTGTCCCGTGTGAGGTGTTCGTGCCTCTTACGGGGTCGTTTGGGGGATGGTTTGGGTTTTCACCCCTTTTAAGTCTAAGTGTGATTTTTGCAAATTATCGTCATATTCTCAATCCGGGAGACCCGAGACTACGTGGTCAGTTCCTCTAAGTTACATTGGTCCCGTGCGAGGTGTTCGTGCCTCCTACAGGGTCGTTTGGGGGTGGTTTGGGCTTTCACCCTTTAACAGCTTGTTTTTATGTTTAAGTATTGATTTTTATAAATTATCGTCATATTCTCAAACCGAGAGACCCGGGACTACGCGGTCACTTCCTACAAGTTACATTGGTCCCGTGCGCGGTGTTCATGCCTCTTACGGGGTCGTTTGCGGGATGGTTTGGGTTTTCACCCTTTAACGGCTTATTTTTAAGTCAAAGTGTTGATTTTTGCAAATTATCGTCATATTCACAAACCGAAACACCCGAGACTACGCGGTCAGTTCCTACAAGTTACGTTGGTCCCGTGCGAGGTGTTCGTGCCTCCTACGGGGTCGTTTGGGGACTGGTTTGGGTTTTCACCCTTTAACGGCTTATTTTTAAGTCTAAGTATTATTTTTGCAAATTATCATCATATTCTCGAACCGGGAGACCCGGGACTATGCGAGCAGTTCCTACAAGTTACATTGGTCCCGTGCGAGGTGTTCGTACCTCCTACGGGGTTGTTTGGTGGCTGGTTTTGGTTTTCACCCTTTAACAATCAGTTTTTAAGTCTAAGTGTTATTTTTGCAAATTGCCATATTCTCAAATCGAAAGACCCGTGACTACGCAATCAGTTCGTACAAGTTAAATTGATCCCGTGCGAGGTGTTCGTGCCTCTTACTGGGTCGTTTTGGGGGTTGGTTTGGGTTTTCACCCATTAATGGCCTGTTTTTAAGTCTAAGTGTTATTTTTGCAAATTATCATCGTATTCTCAAATCGGGAGACCCGAGACTACGCGGTCAGTTCCTACAAGTTACGTTGGTCCCGTGCGAGGTGTTCGTTCCTCCTACGGGGTCGTTTGGGGGCTGGTTTGGGTTTTCACCCTTTAATGGCTTGTTTTTAAGTCTAAGTGTTATTTTTGCAAATTATCGTCACATTCTCAAATCGGGAGACCCGGGACTACGCGGTCAGTTTCAACAAGTTACATTGGTCCCGTGCGATGTGTTCGTGCCTCCTACTGGGTGGTTTGGGGGCTGGATTGGGTTTTCACCCCTTTTAAGTCTAAGTGTGATTTTTTGCAAATTATCGTCATATTCTCAAACCGGGAGACCCGGGACTACGCAATCAGTTCCTACAAGTTACATTGGTCCCGTGCGAGCTCTTCGTGCCACTTACGGGGTCGTTTGGGTTTTCACCCTTTAACGGCTTGTTTTTAAGTTTAAGTACTGATTTATGCAAATTATCATCATATTCTCAAACCAAGAGACCCGGAACTACGCGGTTAGTTCCTACCAGTTACATTGGTCCCATGCGCGGTGTTCGTGCCTCTTACGGGGTCATTTGGGGGTTAGTTTGGGGTTTCACCCTTTAACGGCTTATTTTTAAGTCTAAGTGTTGATTTTTGCAAATTATCGTCATATTCACAAACCGGGAGACCCGATACTACGCTGTCAGTTCCTACCAGTTACGTTGGTCCCGTGCGAGGAGTTCGTGCCTCCTACGGGGTCGTTTGGGGACTGGTTAGGGTTTTCACCCTTTAACGGCTTGTTTTTAAGTCTAAGTGTTATTTTTGCAAGTTTTCGTCATATTCTCGAATCGGGACACCCGGGACTACGCGTTCAGTTCTTACAAGTTACATTGTCCCGTGCGAGGTGTTCGTACCTCCAACGGGGTCGTTTGGTGGCTGATTTGGGTTTTCACCCTTTAACTGCCTATTTTTAAGTCTAAGTGTTATTTTTGCCAATTATCATCATATTCTCAAACCGAAAGACCCGCGACTACGCAGTCAGTTCGTACAAGTTATATTGGTCCCGTGCGAGGTGTTCGTGCCTCTTACTGGGTCGTTTGGGGGTTGGTTTGGGTTTTCACCCATTAATGGCCTGTTTTTAAGTCGAAGTGTTATTTTTGCAAATTATCATCGTATTCTCAAACCGGGAGACCCGAGACTACACGGTCAGTTCCTACAAGTTACGTTGGTCCCGTGCGAGGTGTTCATTCCTCCTACGGCGTCGTTTGGGGGCTGGTTTGGGTTTTCACCCTTTAACGGCTTGTTTTTTAAGTCCAAGTGTTATTTTTCCATTATGTAAATTATAAAGTTTAGTTGGATTGAATGCATTATGTAAATTATAAAGTTATAATTTACATTATCAAAAATTCTGACATAATGAGAAATTTTAAAAGCAAAAATAGAGGAAAACCGAACCTCATGGAATTCACCCAGTGTGTCTTTTCTTTATTTGTCTTTTCTTTTCGGACAACACCCCTTTTTCTTCCTAATCAACCATTCAAAATGAGGAAAATTCAACTTCCTTTTCCTAGGAAAACCATTTCAACACTTCTAGATTCCCTTCCAATTTTACATTCCTTCTACCAAACTAACTTTTAGTGAATACTTTTAAACCTTTTCAAAGCTATTTGGTTAGGCCACAATCATCAGAGTTTCAAGCATATGGACTTATCATATCAAGCAATGTCCATATGGTGCTTTTGAGGCTTTATACAGATCTTAAAGTGTGAATTGTAACTCAAAACAAAACATAAAAAGTGTTATCGAGAAAAGATGAGAGGATCGCACCATTCTGTCACATGCTTCGTGAAGAGTTTTTGTCTTCATAGCTACTGTTTGATGTTGTTGCTGTAATTCATCAAATACATCAAGGGTTTGATCCACCTGAAAAATTGGGTAATTGGCAACTGTTCAGTAGACTAAAATATAAGCAAAAGTAATATGGTTTCCGACTGTTCAGTAGACTAAAATACAACTATTACATGGTAGGAGGAAAAGAAGGGGAAATATGGCACAATAGTAGAAAGTGAATTGCACTAAAATCACCATCAACTAATATTCTAACTCCTTAAAAGATCATTATTGACCTTTGTACACATCACAAACCATCTAAACAATGCATGCATTCACTGCCAGCCATATTCCTAGAGAAAAAGAATCAGTATGGGCTAATAAAACAAATATGTTACATGACAATTACCATGTGTACCACAGGGGGTTGCATTTGCGAGTGAGGGAGAGAAGAGAGGACAAGGGCGGAAGAGAAGAGAGGACATAGGTGAGAGAGAAGAGAGGACAGGGGTTGCTGCTTTACTTCGGCTAGGGGTTGCCGCTGCTCTGCTTTACTTCGGCAGGGGGTTGCCGCTGCTCATAAGTGGTAAAAAAGCCTACAAGAATAAAAGAAAGAAAAACTTAGGCCTACAAATGGTTAAGGTAGTAAACAAAGTAGTATTAAAAATATAACACATCAGTTTCAGTATTTGGAATTTTAGAGAAGATTTGCATCACCTCTTTTAAGGACAAACAAGCATTTTTAAGAACCAAACAGGTAATAATAAGGACACTTCACAGATATAGTTTAGGTAAATGAATTCAGATACAACTGTTTAATAGGACCAATGATTTATCAAGGATAGATCTAACTCCGGCATTTCAAATTGGAGTATTTCAAAACTTCCCTTGTCCTTATTATCTAAAGTGGTTTCATTTTCCTCCTAAAATGAAATGAACTTGATGTAAACACACACTTTTTTCATGAATCTTGTTAAGAGTGAATGGAATAACATCAATTCAACTAGTTTCCCCGAGTATATTTTTAAATAGAAACTAAAACACCTCTCATGTGTTTTTATAATTTTGAATACTTCTTTTTTGGAGAATATTCATGGGAACCTTATTAAAGGTAAAGTCTCTTTAGCTAAAAAGTAAGAAGAAATTCAAGACACGGAACACTTCCAATTCAGGGAAAACCTTGAAATAGAAGCTCAGAAACACTTGATTGAAGCTCTTAAAGCTGAGGAAAACTATTGGAAGGATTTGATATTTCTGGTACACTTTTGGCACAGTTTTTAACTGTGCCAGATTCAGCACAGTTTAAAAAAATTTGGCACAGTTCAAAACCGTGCCAAAATATGATACACTTTTGCCACGGTTTTGAAATGTGCCAATTTTTTTTATTAAAAGAAAAAAACATTAATTATTTGAAAGAAAAAAAATTCACAAATTAAAAATATTGCACGTTGTTGATAAACTAATGTACATACAAACTTCAAAATATTACAAGTCTTTAATAGTTCACAGGCCAAAAAAATTGGGCAGAGTTTCCTCTATTTTCTGGACATTTCAAAACCTGCTAATACAAAACCTGCCTAACATAAAACCCGCACGTTCACAAAATATAACAATTAACTTACAAAAGCCCGCACGGCCACAAAATATAACAATAAAACTACAAAAGCCCGTACGGCCATAACACAAAAAAATGGAATCATGAACAAACCCCTTATTGTAAACCATTGAGTTCTCTGTGTGTTCTACGTGAATAAATGCCAACGATAAACTGTTATCCTGCAAAAAAAATAGGATACAAAAAAGATACGATATTAGTAACCCAATAATTTACAAAAACAAAAAATGTACTCAAACTAAAAAATTACATATAGGAGTGGAAATTATCATCACATTCTCAAACTGGGAGACCCGAGACTACGCGGTCAGTTCCTACAAGTTACAATGGTCTCGTGCGAGGTGTTCGAGCTTTCTACGGGGTCGTTTGGGGGTTGGTTTGGGTTTTCACCCTTTAACGGCTTGTTTTTAAGTTAAAGTGTTGATTTTTGCAAATTATCGCCATATTCTCAAACCGGGAGACCCGGAACTACGCGGTCAGTTCCTATAAGTTACATTGGTCCCGTACGAGGTGTTCGTACCTCTTACGGGGTCGTTTGGGGGCTGGTTTGGATTTTCACCCTTTAATGGCTTGTTTTTAAGTCTAAGTGTGATTTTTGCAAAGTATCATCATATTCTCAAACTGGGAGACCCGGGACCACGCGATCAGTTCCAACAAGTTACATTGGTCCCGTGTGAGGTGTTCGTGCCTCCTATGGGGTTGTTTGGGGGTTGGTTTAGATTTTCACCCTTTTTAAGTCTAAGTGTGATTTTTGTAAATTATCATCATATTCTCAAACCGGGAGACCCGAATCTACGCGGTCAGTTCCAACAAGTTACATTAATCCCGTGCGAGGTGTTCGTTCCCCCTACGGGGTCGTTTGGGGGGTGGTTTGGGTTTTTACCCTTTAACGACTTGTTTTTAAGTTTAAGTGTTGATTTTTGCAAATTATCGTCATATTCTCAAACCGAGAGACCCGGGACTACGCGATCAGTTCCTACAAGTTACATTGGTCCCGTGTGCGGTGTTCATGCATCTTACGGGGTCGTTTGGGGGATGGTTTGGGTTTTCACCCTTTAACGACTTATTTTTAAGTCTAAGTGTTGATTTTTACAAATTGTTGTCATATTCAAAAATCGAAAGACCCGAGACTATGCGGTCAGTTCCTACAGGTTACGTTGGTCCCGTGTGAGGTGTTCGTGCCTCCTATGGGGTCGTTTGGGGGCTGGTTTGGGTTTTCACCCCTTTTATGTCTAAGTGTGATTTTTGCAAATTATCGTCATATTCTCAAACCGGGAGACCCAAGACTACGCGATCAGTTCATACAAGTTACATTGGTCCCGTGCGAGGTGTTCGTGCCTCCTACAGGGTCATTTGGGGGATGGTTTGGGTTTTCACCCTTTAACGGCGTATTTTTAAGTCTAAGTGTTGATTTTTGTAAATTATTGTCATATTCACAAACCGAGAGACCCAGAACTACGCGGTCAGTTCCTACAAGTTACGTTGGTCCCGTGCGAGGTGTTCGTGCCTCTTACGGGGTCGTTTGGACGATGGTTTGGGTTTTCACCCCTTTTAACTCAAAGTGTTGATTTTTACAAATTATCGTCATATTCTCAAACCGGGAGACCCGAGACTACGCAGTCAGTTCCTACAAGTTACATTGGTCCCGTGCGAGGTGTTCGTGCCTCCTACGGGGTCATTTTGGGGGTGGTTTGTGCTTTCACCCTTTAATAGCTTGTTTTTATGTTTAAGTGTTGATTTTTGCAAATTATCGTCATATTCTCAAACCAAGAGACTCGGGACTACGCGGTCACTTCCTACAAGTTACATTGGTCCCGTGCGGTGTGTTCATGCCTCTTACGGGGTTGTTTGGGGGATGGTTTGGGTTTTCACCCTTTAACGGCTTATTTTTAAGTCAAAGTGTTGATTTTTATAAATTATCGTCATATTCACAAACCGAAAGACCCGAGACTATGCTGTCAGTTCCTACAAGTTACGTTGGTCCCGTGCGGGGTGTTCGTGCCTCCTACGGGGTCGTTTGGGGAGTGGTTTGGGTTTTCACCCTTTAACGTCTTGTTTTTAAGTCTAAGTATTATTTTTGCAAATTATCATCATATTCTCAAACCGGGAGACCCGCGACTACGCGAGCAGTTCCTACAAGTTACATTGGTCCCGTGCGAGGTGTTCGTACCTCCTACGGGGTCGTTTGGTGGCTGGTTTGGGTTTTCACCCTTTAACGGTCTGTTTTTAAGTCTAAGTGTTATTTTTCCAAATTGTCATATTCTCAAATCGAAAGACCCGCGACTACGCAATCAGTTCGTACAAGTTATATTGGTCCCGTGCGAGGTGTTCATGCCTCTTACTGGGTTGTTTAGGGGTTGGTTTGGGTTTTCACCCATTAATGGCATGTTTTTAAGTCTAAGTGTTATTTTTACAAATTATTATCGTATTATCAAATCGGGAGACCCGAGACTACGCGGTCAAATCCTACAAGTTACGTTGGTCCCGTGCGAGGTGTTCATTCCTCCTACGGGGTCGTATGGGGGCTGGTTTGGGTTTTCACCCTTTAACGGCTTGTTTTTAAGTCTAAGTGTTACTTTTGCAAATTATCGACACACTCTAAAATCGGGAGACCCGGGACTACGCGGTCAGTTCCAACAAGTGACATTGTCCCGTGCGATGTGTTCGTGCCTCCTACTAGGTCGTTTGGGGGCTGGATTGGGTTTTCACCCTTTTTAAGTCTAAGTGTGATTTTTTGCAAATTATCGTCATATTCTCAAACCGGGAGACCCGGGACTACGCGATCAGTTCCTACAAGTTACATTGGTCCCATGCGAGCTATTCGTGCCTCCTACGGGGTAGTTGGGTTTTCACCCTTTAACGGCTTGTTTTTAAGTTTAAGTGCTGATTTTTGCAAATTATCATCATATTCTCAAACCAAGAGACCCGTAACTACGCGGTTAGTTCCTACCAGTTACATTGGTCCCATGCGCAGTGTTCGTGCCTCTTACGGGGTCATTTGGGGGTTAGTTTGGGTTTTCACCCTTTAACGGCTTATTTTTAAGTCTAAGTATTGATTTTTGCAAATTATCGTCATATTCATAAACCGGGAGACCCGAGACTACGCTGTCAGTTCCTACCAGTTACGTTGGTACCGTGCGAGGAGTTTGTACCTCCTACGGGGTCGTTTAGGGACTGGTTAGGGTTTTCACCCTTTAACGGGTTGTTTTTAAGTCTAAGTGTTATTTTTGCAAGTTATCGTCATATTCTCGAATCGGGAGACCCAAGACTACGCGGTCAGTTCTTACAAGTTACATTGGTCCCGTGCGAGGTGTTCGTACCTCCTACGGGGTCGTTTGGTGGCTGATTTGGGTTTTCACCCTTTAACGGCTTATTTTTAAGTCTAAGTGTTATTTTTGCAAATTATCATCATATTCTCAAACCGAAAGACCCGCGACTACGCGGTTAGTTCGTATAAGTTATATTGGTCCCGTGCGAGGTGTTCGTGCCTCTTACTGGGTCGTTTGGGGGTTGGTTTGGGTTTTCACCCATTAATGGCCTGTTTTTAAGTCGAAGTGTTATTTTTGCAAATTATCATCGTATTCTCAAACCGGGAGACCCGAGACTACACGGTCAGTTCCTACAAGTTACGTTGGTCCCGTGCGAGGTGTTCATTCCTCCTACGGCGTCGTTTGGGGGCTGGTTTGGGTTTTCACCCTTTAACGGCTTGTTTTTTAAGTCCAAGTGTTATTTTTCCATTATGTAAATTATAAAGTTTAGTTGGATTGAATGCATTATGTAAATTATAAAGTTATAATTTACATTATCAAAAATTCCGACATAATGAGAAATTTTAAAAGAAAAAATAGAGGAAAATCGAACCTCATGAAATTCACCCAGTGTGTCTTTTCTTTATTTGTCTTTTCTTTTCGGACAACACCCCTTTTTCTTCCTAATCAACCATTCAAAATGAGGAAAATTCAACTTCCTTTTCCTAGGAAAACCATTTCAACACTTCTAGATTCCCTTCCAATTTTACATTCCTTCTACCAAACAAACTTTTAGTGAATATTTTTAAACCTTTTCAAAGCTATTTGGTTAGGCCACAATCATCAGAGTTTCAAGCATATGGACTTATCATATCAAGCAATGTCCATATGGTGCTTTTGAGGCTTTATACAGATCTTAAAGTGTGAATTGGAACTCAAAACAAAACATAAAAAGTGTTATCGAGAAAAGATGAGAGGATCGCACCATTCTGTCACATGCTTCGTGAAGAGTTTTTGTCTTCGTAGCTACTGTTTGATGTTGTTGCTGTAATTCATCAAATACATCAAGGGTTTGATCCACCTGAAAAATTGGGTAATTGGCAACTGTTCAGTAGACTAAAATATAAGCAAAAGTAATATGGTTTCCGACTGTTCAGTAGACTAAAATACAACGATTACATGGTAGGAGGAAAAGAAGGGGAAATATGGCACAATAGTAGAAAGTGAATTGCACTAAAATCACCATCAACTAATATTCTAACTCCTTAAAAGATCATTATTGACCTTTGTACACATCACAAACCATCTAAACAATGCATGCATTCACTGCCAGCCATATTCCTAGAGAAAAAGAATCAGTATGGGCTAATAAAACAAATATGTTACATGCTAATTACCATGTGTACCACAGGGGGTTGCATTTGCGAGTGAGGGAGAGAAGAGAGGACAAGGGCGGAAGAGAAGAGAGGACATAGGTGAGAGAGAAGAGAGGACAGGGGTTGCTGCTTTACTTCGGCTAGGGGTTGCCGCTGCTCTGCTTTACTTCGGCAGGGGGTTGCCGCTGCTCATAAGTGGTAAAAAAGCCTACAAGAATAAAAGAAAGAAAAACTTAGGCCTACAAATGGTTAAGGTAGTAAACAAAGTAGTATTAAAAATCTAACACATCAGTTTCAGTATTTGGAATTTTAGAGAAGATTTGCATCACCTATTTTAAGGACAAACAAGCCTTTTTAAGAACCAAACAGGTAATAATAAGGACACTTCACAGATATAGTTTAAGTAAATGAATTCAGATACAACTGTTTAATAGGACCAATGATTTATCAAGGATAGATCTAACTCCGGCATTTCAAATTGGAGTATTTCAAAACTTCCCTTGTCCTTATTATCTAAAGTAGTTTCATTTTCCTCCTAAAATGAAATGAACTTGATGTAAACACACACTTTTTTCATGAATCTTGTTAAGAGTGAATGGAATAACATCAATTCAACTAGTTTCCCTGAGTATATTTTTAAAGAGAAACTAAAACACCTCTCATGTGTTTTTATAATTTTGAATACTTCTTTTTTGGAGAATATTCATGGGAACCTTATTAAAGGTAAAGTCTCTTTAGCTAAAAAGTAAGAAGAAATTCAAGACCTGGAACACTTCCAATTCAGGGAAAACCTTGAAATAGAAGCTCAGAAACACTTGATTGAAGCTCTTAAAGCTGAGGAAAACTATTGGAAGGATTTGATATTTCTGGTACACTTTTGGCACAGTTTTTAACTGTGCCAGATTCAGCACAGTTTAAAAAAATTTGGCACAGTTCAAAACCGTGCCAAAATATGATACACTTTTGCCACGGTTTTGAAATGTGCCAATTTTTTTTATAAAAAGAAAAAAACATTAATTATTTGAAAGCAAAAAAATTAACAAATTAAAAATATTGCACGTTGTTGATAAACTAATGTACATACAAACTTCAAAATATTACAAGTCTTTAATAGTTCACAGGCCAAAAAAAATTGGGCAGAGTTTCCTCTATTTTCTAGACATTTCAAAACCTGCTAATACAAAACTTGCCTAACATAAAACCCGCACGTCCACAAAATATAACAATTAACTTACAAAAGCCCGCACGGCCACAAAATATAACAATAAAACTACAAAAGCCCGCACGGCCATAACACAAAAAAATGGAATCATGAATAAACCCCTTATTGTAAACCATTGAGTTCTCTGTGTGTTCCACGTGAATAAATGCCAACGATAAACTGTTATCCTGCAAAAAAAAAATAGGATACAAAAAAGATACGATATTAGTAACCCAATAATTTACAAAAACAAAAAATTTACTCAAACTAAAAAATTACATATAGGAGTGGAAATTATCGTCACATTCTCAAATTGGGAGACCCGAGACTACGCGGTCAGTTCCTACAAGTTACAATGGTCTCGTGCGAGGTGTTCGAGCTTTCTACAGGGTCGTTTGGGGGTTGGTTTGGGTTTTCACCCTTTAACGGCTTGTTTTTAAGTTAAAGTGTTGATTTTTGCAAATTATCGCCATATTCTCAAACCGGGAGACCCGGAACTACGCGGTCAGTTCCTATAAGTTACATTGGTCCCGTACGAGGTGTTCGTACCTCTTACGGGGTCGTTTGGGGGCTGGTTTGGATTTTCACCCTTTAATGGCTTGTTTTTAAGTCTAAGTGTGATTTTTGCAAAGTATCATCATATTCTCAAACTGGGAGACCCGGGACCACGCGATCAGTTCCAACAAGTTACATTGGTCCCGTGTGAGGTGTTCGTGCCTCCTATGGGGTTGTTTGGGGGTTGGTTTAGGTTTTCACCCTTTTTAAGTCTAAGTGTGATTTTTGTAAATTATCATCATATTCTCAAACCGGGAGACCCGGGACTACGCGGTCAGTTCCAACAAGTTACATTAATCCCGTGCGAGGTGTTCGTTCCCCCTACGGGGTCGTTTGGGGGGGTGGTTTGGGTTTTTTCCCTTTAACGACTTGTTTTTAAGTTTAAGTGTTGATTTTTGCAAATTATCGTCATATTCTCAAACCGAGAGACCCGGGACTACGCGATCAGTTCCTACAAGTTACATTGGTCCCGTGCGCGGTGTTCATGCATCTTACGGGGTCGTTTGGGGGATGGTTTGGGTTTTCACCCTTTAACGGCTTATTTTTAAGTCTAAGTGTTGATTTTTACAAATTGTTGTCATATTCAAAAATCGAAAGACCCGAGACTATGCGGTCAGTTCCTACAGGTTACGTTGGTCCCGTGCGAGGTGTTCGTGCCTCCTATGGGGTCGTTTGGGGGCTGGTTTGGGTTTTCACCCCTTTTATGTCTAAGTGTGATTTTTGCAAATTATCGTCATATTCTCAAACCGGGAGACTCGAGACTACGCGATCAGTTCCTACAAGTTACATTGGTCCCGTGCAAGGTGTTCATGCCTCCTACGGGGTCATTTGCGGGATGGTTTGGGTTTTCACCCTTTAACGGCGTATTTTTAAGTCTAAGTGTTGATTTTTGCAAATTATTGTCATATTCACAAACTGAGAGACCTAGAACTACGCGGTCAGTTCCTACAAGTTACGTTGGTCCCGTGCGAGGTGTTCGTGCCTCTTACGGGGTCGTTTGGACGATGGTTTGGGTTTTCACCCCTTTTAAGTCAAAGTGTTGATTTTTACAAATTATCGTCATATTCTCAAACCGGGAGACCCGAGACTACGCAGTCAGTTCCTACAAGTTACATTGGTTCCGTGCGAGGTGTTCGTGCCTCCTACGCGGTCATTTTGGGGGTGGTTTGTGCTTTCACCCTTTAACAGCTTGTTTTTATGTTTAAGTGTTGATTTTTGCAAATTATCGTCATATTCTCAAACCGAGAGACTCGGGACTACGCGGTCACTTCCTACAAGTTACATTGGTCCCGTGAAGTGTTCATGCCTCTTACGGGGTTGTTTGGGGGATGGTTTGGGTTTTCACCCTTTAACGGCTTATTTTTAAGTCAAAGTGTTGATTTTTATAAATTATCGTCATATTCACAAACCGAAAGACCCGAGACTATGCTGTCAGTTCCTACAAGTTACGTTGGTCCCGTGCGGGGTGTTCGTGCCTCCTACGGGGTCGTTTGGGGAGTGGTTTGGGTTTTCACCCTTTAACGTCTTGTTTTTAAGTCTAAGTATTATTTTTGCAAATTATCATCATATTCTCCAACCGGGAGACCCGCGACTATGCGAGCAGTTCCTAAAAGTTACATTGGTCCCGTGCGAGGTGTTCGTACCTCCTACGGGGTCGTTTGGTGGCTGGTTTGGGTTTTCACCCTTTAACGGTCTGTTTTTAAGTCTAAGTGTTATTTTTCCAAATTGTCATATTCTCAAATCGAAAGACCCGCGACTACGCAATCCGTTCGTACAAGTTATATTGGTCCCGTGCGAGGTGTTCGTGCCTCTTACTGGGTTGTTTAGGGGTTGGTTTGGGTTTTCACCCATTAATGGCCTGTTTTTAAGTCTAAGTGTTATTTTTGCAAATTATCATCGTATTATCAAATCGGGAGACCCGAGACTACGCGGTCAAATCCTACAAGTTACGTTGGTCCCGTGCGAGGTGTTCATTCCTCCTACGGGGTCGTATGGGGGCTGGTTTGGGTTTTCACCCTTTAACGGCTTGTTTTTAAGTCTAAGTGTTACTTTTGCAAATTATCGACACACTCTCAAATCGGGAGACCCGGGACTACGCGGTCAGTTCCAACAAGTGACATTGTCCCGTGCGATGTGTTCGTGCCTCCTACTGGGTCGTTTGGGGGCTGGATTGGGTTTTCACCCTTTTTAAGTCTAAGTGTGATTTTTTGCAAATTATCGTCATATTCTCAAACCGGGAGACCCGGGACTACGCGATCAGTTCCTACAAGTTACATTGGTCCCGTGCGAGCTCTTCGTGCCTCCTACGGGGTCGTTGGGTTTTCACCCTTTAACGGCTTGTTTTTATGTTTAAGTGCTGATTTTTGCAAATTATCATCATATTCTCAAACCAAGAGACCCGGAACTACGCGGTTAGTTCCTACCAGTTACATTGGTCCCATGCGTAGTGTTCGTGCCTCTTACGGGGTCATTTGGGTGTTAGTTTGGGTTTTCACCCTTTAACGGCTTATTTTTAAGTCTAAGTGTTGATTTTTGCAAATTATCGTCATATTCATTAACCGGGAGACCCGAGACTACGCTATCAGTTCCTACCAGTTACGTTGGTCCCGTGCGAGGAGTTCGTACCTCCTACGGGGTCGTTTAGGGACTGGTTAGGGTTTTCACCCTTTAACGGCTTGTTTTTAAGTCTAAGTGTTATTTTTGCAAGTTATCGTCATATTCTCGAATCGGGAGACCCAAGACTACGCGGTCAGTTCTTACAAGTTACATTGGTCCCGTGCGAGGTGTTCGTACCTCCTACGGGGTCGTTTGGTGGCTGATTTGGGTTTTCACCCTTTAACGGCCTATTTTTAAGTCTAAGTGTTATTTTTGCAAATTATCATCATATTCTCAAACCGAAAGACCCGCGACTACGCGGTTAGTTCGTACAAGTTATATTGGTCCCGTGCGAGGTGTCCGTGCCTCTTACTGGGTCGTTTGGGGGTTGGTTTGGGTTTTCACCCATTAATGGCCTGTTTTTAAGTCTAAGTGTTATTTTTGCAAATTATCATCGTATTCTCAAACCGGGAGACCCGAGACTACACGGTCAGTTCCTACAAGTTACGTTGGTCCCGTGCGAGGTGTTCATTCCTCCTACGGCGTCGTTTGGGGGCTGGTTTGGGTTTTCACCCTTTAACGGCTTGTTTTTTAAGTCCAAGTGTTATTTTTCCATTATGTAAATTATAAAGTTTAGTTGGATTGAATGCATTATGTAAATTATAAAGTTATAATTTACATTATCAGAAATTTCGACATAATGAGAAATTTTAAAAGCAAAAATAGAGCAAAATCGAACCTCATGGAATTCACCCAGTGTGTCTTTTCTTTATTTGTCTTTTCTTTTCGGACAACACCCCTTTTTCTTCCTAATCAACCGTTCAAAATGAGGAAAATTCAACTTCCTTTTCCTAGGAAAACCATTTCAACACTTCTAGATTCCCTTCCAATTTTACATTCCTTCTACCAAACTAACTTTTAGTGAATATTTTTAAACCTTTTCAAAGCTATTTGGTTAGGCCACAATCATCAGAGTTTCTTTTTAAACCTCTTCACGATGCATATGGACTTATCATATCAAGCGATGTCCATATGGTTCTTTTGAGGCTTTATACAGATCTTAAAGTGTGAATTGGAACTCAAAACAAAACATAAAAAATGTTATCGGGAAAAGATGAGAGGATCGCACCATTCTGTCACATGCATCGTGAAGAGTTTTTTTCTTCGTAGCTACTGTTTGATGTTGTTGTTGTAATTCATCAAATACATCAAGGGTTTGATCCACCTGGAAAATGGGGTAATTGGCAACTGTTCAGTAGACTAAAATATAAACAAAAGTAATATGGTTTTCGACTGTTCAGTAGACTAAAATACAACGATTACATGGTAGGAGGAAAAGAAAGGGAAATATGGCACAATAGTAAAAAGTGAATTGCACTAAAATCACCATCAACTAATATTTATACTCCTTAAAAGATCATTATTGACCTTTGTACACATCACAAACCATATAAACAATGCATGCATTCACTGCCAGCCATATTCCTAGAGAAAAAGAATCAGTATGGGCCAATAAAATAAATATGGTATATGCCAATTACCACGTGTACCACAGGGCGTTGCATTTGCGAGTGAGGGAGAGAAGAGAGTACAAGAGCAGAAGAGAAGAGAGGACATAGGTGAGAGAGAAGAGAGGACAGGGGCTGCTGCTTCTTTACTTCGGCTAGGGGCTGCCGCTGCTCTGCTTTACTTCGGCAGGGGGCTGCCGCTGCTCATAAGTGGTAAAAAAGCCTACAAGAATAAAAGAAAGAAAAACTTAGGCCTACAAATGGTTAGGGGAGTAAACAAAGTTGTATTAAAAATATAACACATCAGTTTCAGTATTTGGAATTTTAAAGAAGATTTGCATCACCTCTTTTAAGGACAAACAAGCATTTTTAAGAACCAAACAGGTAATAATAAGGACACTTCGCAGATATAGTTTAAGTAAATGAATTCAGATACAACTGTTTAATAGGACCAATGATTTATCAAGGATAGATCTAACTCTGGCATTTCAAATTGGAGTATTTCAAAACTTCCCTTATCCTTATTATCTAAAGTGGTTTCATTTTCCTCCTAAAATGAAATGAACTTGATGTAAACACACACTTTTTTCATGAATCTTGATAAGAGTGAATGGAATAACATCAATTCAACTAGTTTCCCCGAGTATATTTTTAAAGATAAACTAAAACATCTCTAATGTGTTTTTAGAATTTTGAATACTTCTTTTTTGGAGAATATTCATGAGAACCTTATTAAAGGTAAAGTCTCTTTAGCTAAAAACTAAGAAGAAATTCAAGACCTGGAACACTTCCAATTCAGGGAAAACCTTGAAATAGAAGCTCAAAAACACTTGATTGAAGCTCTTAAAGCTGAGGAGAACTATTGGAAGGATAAGGATATAGTTAAATGGAACTCTAAAGGAGATATAATCAAAGAGTTCAAACTAAACTTAATATTTGGAAAGGAAACATGATTTCTTCTGTTGGTAGGCTTTAACTGATCAAACTTGTGGTCCAACCTAATCTTATATACAATTTCATAGTATATAAATGGCTTGGAAATATCTTAAAGAAAATGCGAGATTGGGTTAGATTATTTATTTGGTATGGTTCAACTTATAAAGAATGTTGGTCATTATGACTTGGAATAAAGTTTGTGCTCTTATCAATGAAGGTGGTCTCAGTTTAACATGCTTCAAATGTCTTAATAATGCTATCATCTTCAAACATGTCTGGGAAACTTATTTTAAAAAGTCTACAAGGTTTGAATTTTTGAATCATAGATTCACTCCTTTTGGAGAGAAGATGTGTTACAAGGTTAGCTCTATTTGGCATGGTCATCAAGAAGATTATACCCTAATCATTCTTCATTTTGAATGGATTATTGGCAATGGAAAAACTGTGTAGATTTGGACTGACATGTGGATTGGAGAACCTATAGTAAACCAAATGAGAGATAGACCGAACTTTCCTTTTAATAATCAAATAGTGTGTGAATGGATTAGAGAGGGTAGTGAAATATACCTTCTGATTTCTCCTTTAAATTCCCTCTTATTTCTAGGAAGATAGAAGAATTACAGCTGCCACTTGATAATGAAGATGACTATTTTATATGGATTTCAACTCACATGGGGAATCTAACATTCAACGAGGCTTATGAAGTGGTCAGAATAAAACTTCCCAGATTTGATGAATTCTCATTCATTTGGAAGAAGTATATTCCTCCAAGAACCTCAGTTACATCAAAAATGACCAATAACTTATAAGTAGTTGTTTCTCTCAACCAATCACTTATAAGTAGCTATGTTTCATTATACAAAATGAAAATTCAATGAAGACTAAATAACATCAAAAAAATTAAATGACAGACAAAAAGATGACAAAAAACACATATCTAAAAGGGTTTTACCTTCGAGGAGATGTATCAACCTTGAAATATATCTCATTAACTTATAATAGGTGGAACTATAAGGCTCTGTTTGAACTTTTCATTACAAATTCTAGAACAAAAATTTTAAGGTGATACAATGGAAATAAAGAAGAAGTCCAAAGAAGAATGAAGACACAAGGGAAAAAACATTATTAAAGTAGCCAATAATGCTCGACTCAATGACGTGAATAAAAAGGCTACGATATCCAATTATAAAGGATCCTTAAACTCCAATCCCAAAGTAACTAAATGACCAGTCTCATTGTGTGGAACATTAGTTGAGTGGCTCAAAGATCTTATTCAATAAGAGTTAAAAAGTTGATGAAAACTCACAAAATGCAGATTCAATGTTGTTACTTGTCAGAAGAGAAACTAGGTGAAACTTAGGTGGATTCCAATGTTGTTAGAGATTTTAATCAAGCCATAGATGACTGTGGCTTACTGGATTTGGGGTTTAAATGAACCATATGGAAACTCGTAGTGGTCCTCACTCTTCTCTCATACTAGCATCCTTAATATGAATATAATTTGTTCGAATCATAATTCGTTGCTAGTGTCTGTGAAAACTGAGTTGGACATAATTCCTAAAGCGTTTAAATTTTAATCTATGTGGTGAAACCATCATGATTTTGTTGACGTGGTCAAATCTTCATGATGTGGGGAGGTTCGGGCTCTAGTCATGAGGAAATTCTCTATTAAAGTGTAGAGACTTAACGATGTCTTCAAAACATAGAACAAGAACAATTTTTGTGACATATTCCAATTAGTTAATGATTTGGAAGATGAAGTTCTTAAAAGCGAGGTGGATTATGAAGGATGTAAAAGTGATTCAAAGAGAGTTAGTCTTCAAGATTGCATAGCTAAATTATTAATGTCCCTTAACAGTAAAGAGATATATTAGAAGGGGATCCTATTTATTTCCCTAAGTCTATTTCTCATTCCTGAAAATTCTTTTAGTCGAGGGATGAATAAACTTTTTTCCCCAAGTCTATTTCAAAGTGACGAGTTAATGTATGTAGACTAAGTTACTGAGGAATTAAATTTTTGTCCAATAATCTATCCTGATTTTTCTTTTCTTTAGAACATTATTACCAAGGAGATCATTTGTCGTGATACTAAAAGAGAGGGGATATATTATATGGATTATTTCAGTCTTGGTAGAGTTAATAATATGCAACATTCGTCGGGTGTCAATCATAAGAGGATCAGTTGTGGCATCACCATCTGGGGCATCCTTCTTTTGCCCAAATGTGATGCATCATGTTTAAAGAATGATTTGCATACGAAATATTTCTAAAATGATAAAATTTACATTGAATTTGGCCCCAACCAATAAGACGCCAATGCTTCTCAACCAAAAATACCTATACGAATAAGAAGCTATAACGAATTTTGAGAAGGTTCAATCAATTGATCCATATATGGTCACCTATACGAATGACTATGCAATGCTTTTAAAGCTCAAGTCTGGTTACTCAAAGTTGAAGTTTCCACAAATCACAAAAAGCTGAAAATGGATTGAATTAAAGAGTGATGATTTCTTAACTCTTTTTTACCACTAGAGAGAAACACGTTGGGCAAAATAGGATCTCACAACCCACACTGAAATAAGCTTATAATATAAACATGAAAATTATTAAAGACATACCCAAATCATGAAATAATCTTATAATCTAACAAAAATAATGAGAAAATGAAAGATAAACTCACCCAGAATGGAAAAACAGGATCTCGATCGGTAACGATGAGCCATACCCAACCATAGCTAATAAAGTTTTGCATAGCACCAATAAGAAGAACCACAATGGCAAAAACTCGCACAATATGCCAGCGAGGGAGCCAACACTGACCACAAAATTATACACGCATACAAAATCTCAACAACAAACATTTCCATTAAAAAAAAAAACTTTCTCCAACAACACACAGCACAAAATCTCAATCTTACCTCAAAAATAAAAATTGTATATTAACTTATATCCCCATCAAGCAATTGAAACCAAAATATCCCAAATTAGGTGTTCCTAAAATGCCCAGATCACAAAATCTCAATATAAAATCGAAAACCCGTCTCATTTTCTCATCAATATAACAGAAAATGGTAATCAATAATTCACAATCATCCAAATAAAGCTAAAGTAAACTAGTTACATATATTTGTTTAAAATATCAAAACTACATTTCAAGGATTTGGTCAGAGTTTACCTTGATTCGGAGCTTTTCTCAATGGCCAAACATGATGGAGCTTCTACCTTTGGTCAATTGAAGTCCCAGTGGCCAAAATCGATCGGAGGTTTTTTACCAATGGAGGTTTTTTACCGGAGAGAGAGAGTATGGAAGAAAGAGCTATCCGGAGAGAGAGAGAGAGAGAGAAAGAAAGAGAAAGAGCTGGCGGGAAAGATGATGAAGTTGGTCGGATATAGATATATATATATATATATATATATATATATATATATATATATATATATATAGAGAGAGAGAGAGAGAGAGTTGGTCGAAGAGAGAGAAAGAGATGCGAGAGTGCCAATGAGATGAAAGAGAGACGGGCTTGAGCGGGAATGAAAAGAAATGACATCTAATGTTTTTTTAGGTCTTTTATATTTTAGTAAGTGTACTCAATTTTGGCACACTTTAAAACAGTGCCAAATTTTGGCACTGTTTTAAAGTGTGACAGATTGTTATTAAACCGTGCCAAAATTTGGCATAGTTTTAAACTGTGCCAGATTTTTAATATTAGGGTGTGCTAAATTGCTATTTTTGGTGTAGTGTAAGAGCAAAGGTTGGAGAGAGACTTGGAGAAAGCTGCAGCAACTAAGGTAAGTGTTAGAAATGACAAATCGTTACTCAAAAAAGAGAGAGAAATTCTTATAAACGTTACTTACCCCCGTTATGGAACTAAAGAGGGGAATTGCAGTTAGAGGTCTCGCCAGTACAGGGGGAAGAAGAAGGCTGGTAACCAAAGACGCATGTCGACCTGAGGCACCCCAAAATATTAAGGTTCAGCATATTACACAGAAAGAAAAGAGGTAGAGTAGAGAAATGTTGCCATACCTAATAGGTGATAGATAATATGTTACCTCGAGGAAATTTTCTGCAACTGGAACAAAGAGCAGAAGAGCCTCAGGCTAAGGCTCTAATTCAGAAGAAGCTGGGGGTGGTCTCATTGCCTCAGAAGGTTCAACAGTAGTACCCCCCGGAGCAGCATCTCTAACCCATTAGGAGGATGAATGGTGAGAATAAGTAAGACTTAACAGGGGGAACGAGGAGGAGTAGTGTCCGTTGGTGAGATACCGCAATGCCACCCACAAAACGGTTTACGGGGGGCTGGGGGACTAGGCCCTTCTTCTTCAACTTTCTGCACCAAAACATTTTCTTATTAAGAAATGAGACGTTGCAACACACCTTAAGATAAAGGGAATAAAAAATAAAGAATGCACACATACCTCAGACCCAGAGGGAGAACGAGAAGGTATAACCACTGGTGAAGGCGGTGAGGAGGCAGCAACAGAAGGATCTGGGGATAGAGGTTTCTCAGACATCCATTTCTTCTGGGACTTTGTACCTAGCATTTTCTTCCTTGAGATCGTTGCATCACCTTCAAGTACCATCAACCTCCTCCTCCTTTTTGTCGGTGGCTCAGTGGGATCAACCACGATCATGGGAAAACCAATCGAGGGAGGAACGATGATAGCGCGCCATTGGAATTCAGCATTTATTCTTTTGACCTCGGCTTGCACCTGCTTTTATATCTCTTTAACTACTTCTGGAGACATAGGAGGGGGAACGGAGGCAATAGGGAATGCCTCCAAAGGAGTTGGTGCCTGAGTCCCGGGCTTGGAATTCGAGGACTTGGATTTCTTGGATTTCTTAGTAGGTGGTTGAAAAGGCCCTTCTCCCATTATTATAGCTTTGGCTGAAGGGGGAGGTGGTTTGGGGGTTGCAGCAGCCTTGGGTTTGGGCGTGGCAATAGGGATCATGGGGAAGTATGGAGGAAGTTCAATGGGAGGTTCTTTGGGGGTCTGTCATAGAGGGAACTCAATCCCAAGAACAGAATTACCATTCAACCCCAACTCTAAGGCTGAAAATGAAAGAACTAGAGGATACACAGGATCCCCCTCGATGAATTCAGAAATTTGGGCCAGTTGCCTCGGCCAGTACTTTATTGAAAACAGAGGGGTCACGTCTCTTTTCCTTGCGATACTGGGAATGGTGACTCGCCCAGCCAGTGTAGAACTCACTCCTCATATAGCAGTTGAGGAAAACCGAGAACATGCATCGCTAAAGGAGACCTTGGGGTTGGATAATTGAAACACTGGGCGAGGAGCCCCTTGATCAAATCCAAACTTATGGCTACATCGGTTGGGATTGTAGTGCTCACTAGTGTATCCCCACTAGGTGTAAGAGGGTAGATAGCCTGGGAAAAATAGAAGGACCACGGCTAGTGAGGTTTCTTCAGTAATGAGGTCTACAGCTGTCGCCAGGACCACTCTCGCCTCATGTTTGAAAAAATCACAAGTGTAGAGAAAAATACCTTTTCATAGGGCTTCATCACAAAACTCGAAAAGTCATCGATAAAGGAGGTCAGCTCCTTTCGGCTATGTCTCTTGTGATAGACAAAGGAGCGTGGGGGCAGGATTGTTTCCCCCAAAGGAGGGTGATTGGTCTTGGCTGCTACGACCGGGAAATATACATAGAGGAAGCCCGTGAGGAGTATACAGTTGGCAAAGTTGGCCAAGTTATAATGGCCTGGTGAGCGTTCCATGTCCAAAAGGGTTCTATCGAGAGATGTGTAGAGGGATCCCAAGGCGATTGCAGTCAGAGGAAGCTTGGTACCCCGAGCCAAATGAAGGGACGGGTGGATGAGGTCCCTTCGAGGTTGGTCATTGAGTTTCCCCATTAAAAGGAAACTAGAAAGAATGGTAAGGATTTAGGCAGGAAGTTCCAGCGATGTACCTTGTACAGGGGCAGCCTCAGAGGAACTACCTTCAGAAGGACCCTTGAAGAAATAGTTAATGATAGGAGTGAAGGTAGCTTTATTTGAAGTACTGATGCACCTCCGATGTATACGGTCTAACTCCAAATGGTCAGCAGTCTCTTAGGCATCCAGGGCTTCATTAGAATAGGGCTCATAACCTGTTGCCTCAAGGCCTAGGAGCTCGCACACATCCTCCAATGTTATTGTAAATTTGCCCCACATAACAATGAATGTATGAATAGTAACGTTCCAACGAGATACCAGAATGGGAAGAGAAGTATTATTCTTGGATAGGGTGAACTCACCAAAACACTTGGCCCGATGAAGCCAATTCTTGATGAGGGTATCATCATGGGAACTATGCACGTGGGAGTTCCAGGCATCAAAGTGAGCAGGAGAGCCCCCGGGACCATCAAAGTCGATGTGGGACCATGGGAAGTCACCTCGCTCAACACGGAATCGGAGAGTCCCCTCGGGAGGAAGAAAGCCCCAGTCATCAGCACTCTTATCCTCATCACCAAACATTATGGCATCATACTTGGCATTAAAAACACAACTCTTACAAAACCCAGAACAGTCATAACCCTTACAGAATATGGGGGACCGGCGGTAGAAGCGCAGCTGGTCCTGGTGGGCATCAGTCAATGGGGCAGCAACAGAGGTGGTAACAACTGGGGTGGTAGGTGGAGCACTGGTGGACGATGTGGTAGGATTGCTTGAAGGGGCCATTGATGAAAACAACGAAGCTTGACAATAGCTTGGTAAAAGAAGGGTTGGGAATGAGGAGGGAGAGGCACAACCATAGGTGGTGGCATAAAAAATGAGAGAAGAAGGAAGCTTGGTAAAAGCTTGGGAAATAATGGAGTTCGAACAGAGTTCGCACAAAGTTTCTCTCTCTAAAGGAATGCAGGAGCTTGAAGAAGAAGAAGGAAAGAGAAGGGTTTGAAAAAAGGAGACATTTGAAGCCTTTTAAACCTTACCATTTGAGTTTCCCACCATCGCACGTGCAAGGCCACCTATAATCATTTCAAATGAACACGTAGCACTTCGGGAAGTGTTTTGACAGCTGAAAAGACAGCGCTACGTCATTTACGAAGTGACGCCTGAGGAATAGAAAGGGTTTCCTTCCTAACCAAGTTTGAGTTTTGGCGCCATAATTTTTTTCACACATATCCAATAACTCCAAACGGAAAAGATGTCCTAACGGTTCCAAAAAGCTATGAGGCCCCCTCGCCACAAGTCCAAACGTTGTTCAAATAGGTGACTCGGTTACATCGGGGAGAATTTCTACTTTTTCAAACATAGCAAAGTATTACAAAGCACCTACCAAGAATCAGAACAAGTATTTGAGAAGGTTAGTTGTCGTTTCGAGAGGCGTTCAAATAATAAAGCTAGAACTATTGAAGCATAGTATTAGGAAAAAGTGGTGATGTCCCTTCGTTAAAGCCCCAACGAGTCATAGTGCTTCGGCTCAGTTACATCAGGGATAATTTTACTTTTTCATGGAAATTATAACGATGTGGTTCTAACGAAGGAAAGGGGGCCAGAATGTTTTCACGTAAAGAAGGTTCATCGGTTTGAGAAGTTTCGTGCAGACATTTCTTGCTCCAACTAATATCTCCATGAAGGGGAAAATGTAGAGGGGGCTTGAAGGTAATTTTGATATTATAAGTAATTCCACATTAGCAACAGTGTTTTGGGGATTAAGGCACCGTGGCATCTCAGCGTGGCAGCTCAAGCGAGGCAGCTCAGCATGACAACTTGTATTTCAGCTTGTTGTATTAGTCATATTGTATCTTTTTTATATTGACTATAAGCTATAACAGTTGTAATTATGTAACGATAATAATAAAGAGTTTTAGTGTGAGGTTAAACGGTACTCGTGAGAGACCAGGCTTGGAAGGGCCTGGGAGAGCTTCCATGCTTTATCGAATTACCTAACCACGGGAACTTTAGAGGGACTTGGTTTGGAGGATTGAGAAGTGAGTCACCATTGGGTCTTGTCCCAACCATCTTAGATACATCTGGTAAAACATTGAAGAACCCTGACCGTGGAACCTCGGGCGGAGCAACTTAGAGTTCCATCGGGTGTTGAGTTGTGAACCAAACAGCCCTCTACTTAATGTCACGTCTACTGTAGGTGATGTCACTAGCTATCTAAACAATGTCAGACCTGCACTTGAGTAAACCACCATGGTATTTGGGTTTATCAGGTAGTTGATGAGCCACCTCTGCGACAACAGTCCCCTGACACACAGTGATTAGGCAAAAGGCATGTCTTGGCATTTAATGTTTATGACGTGGAGACAACTAGTGAATCAGGAATTTAATATTGTGAAATAAAGTATGAGGGATGTCTTTCTTAGTCTTTAATGACTGAGTTGCCTCGGGGATGGTGTGGGGGGCTATTTAAGGACCCCAACCACCCTTGAGGAGAAGATGATCTTTTTGATAATTCATAAGAGATCTTTTTTAGAGTTCAGAAGTTATTACTAAAGAGTTGTTACAAACCAGAGGGTTGGCTCATCCACCATTGTCATTTATTAGGAAGCTTTTAAATCTTGATAGATATTCTTGAGGGTGGTTGGTGTGTCTGGCTGCCTGCCAAGGCGTATCTAGGGTGCTTACTTCTCTCTACCTCTAGCTAAGTTACTTCTAAGTTCATTACTATCTTCTGAGTTATACACTAGATATTTGTGAGTTTTAACTAAGTTTTATCTTCATTGAGTTTGTGTTTGCGTGTTATATCACTAATCCAAGGTTTTAGCTAATTAACTTATCATTACCATACTCAAAAGGGGTTATGCCTCCATTTTATCTAAACTACCCTCGTACAAACTAGTTAATGATTAATTACAGTCATTACATGTAGCACTGATATTCACACCCTCATATATTTTTCTCATGAAAAATGAGACACGGTGATAATCACTGGCAATAAGAGTATGAGAGGTTGCCATTGTACCGAACTTATACCTCTTTTATTAGTGCACTCCATTTAGAGGGTAATGATATTTACAAGTATGGGAATAATATTATAAAACAACTTAAATACCTTGCAAATCATAGAGTTTATCTCTAGTAAGAGTACCTATTCGATCGTATGAAGTTTTCCCTACCAGAAAGATGGGATGAGGCTACAGGGAATATTCTACATACATAATCCCGACATAGCCATGACATTTCTTATGCTATTAGAAGTGGTCAAAAAAACATTCACCCATTGCGGACACTACTACCTAAGGAGAGCATTGACTGAGACTGCCATGTCTTGCGACATATGCACGTTAAATTGAATCTGGCTAAAAAGTTCAAAACGAAAGGATTCCAAGTTCATGTCACGGATATCTATAAAAAAAAAACATTAATATCATTCTTGTTAGTTGGACATGTGCAAAAATCCATAGATTTTTAAAAATGTAATATCGAATGGATGGAGATCAGACACATTGAACATATTTTAAAGTCCTACTATGAGAAGGTACATATATATAAACACATGGTCGTAGACATGATTAGTTAGTCGTAAACATGTTATTATAAAGATTTTTTTCCTTGTCAGATGATCATGAATACATATGGTTGAAAGCCAACATCGCTAGACCATTGTATGAAGATTGTGATGAACATCACTTGATATTATACACAATTATTGGTTTTCAAAATTTGTAGAGTCACTCTGGTTTGTCAGGCAACAGCACAATCGGAACTCTTAAGTGGGTTAAAGACATTATCTCAAAATAAAACACATTATGATACAATTATCCTAGCATGAAGAATAACTTCAAGGGTTTGGGTTTGAAGTACAAATCGATTCACACTATCGTAAAATACATAAAATGTCACTCGTCACCGAGCTAGCTTTGTCACGGTAAAAAAATGTGACAAAAAACACGTGTTTGTTGTCACGGTCAATGACCATGACAATAATGTTGCCACGGGTTTGTCAAGGCTTTTCAGCGTGACAACATCTAACAACATTTTTAATGAAATAACAGGGCAGCAGCAAAACCCTTTTCCCCTTACCACCAAAACTCTCTCTCTCTCTCTCTGATTTCAGGTGCAATTCCAACCACACACACCACACACAGAAATACACACACAGCACACACACCACATAACAATACACACACACACACACAGCCCATTTAATTACAAAAATTATAAAAAATCACATGTAATTTTTGTGCGTTATTATGTGTTATTTTGTGTGTGTGTGTGTTAATGCGTGTTATTATTTGTGTGTGTGTTTGCATTTTGTTTTCCCTATTTATTATGTGTGGGTTATTGTTGGTTTATTGGGTTTAATTTCTGTGGTTTTTGGTATTAAAAATTTATGATTACCAACAATTCAATTCGCAATTTATTTTTACAATAATTGAATGAATTTTGTTGATGTGGTATAAAAATTATCAATTCAAATGTTCAACTTACATGTGATGTAGTTCTTGAATTTTGTTGTGAACATCACTAAATTCCTGTTTATTTTATTTTAATAAAGTATGCATATATAGAACCAAATTAACGGATTTATTAATGGACACCTCAAAACGACGTAGTTTTGGGTATGTTTAGGCAAAGCTTGTGGTTTTCTTTAAATTTTTCCCTCTTTGTCACACCAAAAATACGTCGTTTTGAGTTGATCCATTAAGTTGTTCTCTTTAATTGTTTCTCCCTCATTGTTGAGCTAATTGTTTCCATTCTGTGATTGGATCTTAGATTATTTAAATGTTGAAACACTATTGAATATTTCACATTATTATTTGAATTGTTGTTTGGGATTCTTGTTGTTGTTGAGAGTGCACTAGCAATCAATGATTAAACTTGTTTAATTAAATTCCAATTTTTAATCACAAAAATCCTAACTCTTGCAAACAAATGTCACGGACAAATTAAATAAATTCAAGCGTGCAATTCAATCACATATTTGAGGAAAAATCCCCCAAAGGGTCAAAACCATTTTTATTTCACTATAATTCGTAACACTTACAATTACATAGAAATATAGAGACACAAATACCCATAGGCATCGGTGTGTTGTCGTCGGCAAGAGATCTCGCAAGAGCTCCAAGTCAGGAAAGGAGAATAACCTTCTTCTACACAAGAATAATCCTATAGCAATAAATCTAAGGGTTTATAAAGATTCACATATGTATTTGGGAAGGATTTGTGAATCAAAAAGGTTTAAAAACCTTGAAAAATGAAGTCTGATATACGCATCAGTACTGCAGAAAGAGGAGGTTCAAATACTTAAGAAACGTGTATAAATAACATTGTTATTTATACAAAAATTAAGGCGATGCATCGCTCGAATGACAGAGGGTTGTCGGTTGAACGACTTCGTGCGACAGCTACATGTTGCTTGAACGACACTGTGATGCCGCTCGAATCACGTCAGTGTCAAAATTTTCTCGCCTTTACACATAGAAAAAATTCTTTTTGCGAAGGAAAACATTTTGAAACCTTTAAAAAGATTTTCTAAAAATTTCCAAATAATTATGCAGCCATTAAAAACTCCAAATTAATTATGTTACCATTAATGCGAGTGGAATAGTGGGAATGTTAAATGTTGAATATGCATATTGCACGATGCTCAGTGATGATGCACTACGCACATATGAAGATAGTGGGAGCGTGATAACTTCGGATCCAGATCGAGGCCGTCATGGATGAACATGTTGACTTGCCGAATGTAGCGGTATCAGACATACTAACTGTTATTTAGGACACACAAAAAACTCTCTAGATTCTATATGGACATTTATAAAATCGTGTCCTTACAAATTTTCCCCTCTGTCTATGCTGGTACATACATAAAAACTATCCCAATTATGCTACCCAAACTCAAAACAAATGACATGCAATTTAATATCCCCATTAAAACCAAAAACTGAAAATACTAAAAGATATGTCTTTAAAAAGACTTCAACATCTTCAATTCTTCAACTTCTTCAATCTTTCTTTTTCATCATCAGGGTATGAAAAAGTAATCCTCAATTTTGTACCTACACAAATGAGACAAGAAATAATACCCCTGACACGCAACAGCTTGAAATATAATGATAAGGAAAAATAAATATCAATTAAGCTCAAGAAAATCATTATTAAATCAAAAAACAAAAATTATCCCCCCATAATCCGTTCTCCCCCTTTTTTGATGTCCCCAAATAGACAAATATGAAGAACACAACACAATGAAAATGGAGAATGTCACAAGGTAAACTATATCTTTTTGAATTTTTCAAAATTTTTCTCACAAATTATACAATAAAGAATCACACCATGAAAGAACATGAAAATAACAAAGTCGATGATAGCGAAAATGTAGGAGTGTGAACAAATTCCATAGGAAAATCAATACATATAACCATAACATATGTGCACGATGAATTTAGGATATTCCTAACGAATGAACTCAACATCTTCCTTCGGTGTTAAAAAAGTGAATTATAAGAAATTGATTCAATCAAATCAACAAATCAAACCTCAATGTGATTTCCACACCAATAACATCCAAAACTATGTAATGCTTTTTCATAACTTTCAAGGACGTGAAAATCCATTTTATATTCCATCCAAACTCCCTTAATAAATAATAATGCTTTTTATTTTTCTTTTGAGGTGATGAAAGTAAAACCTTTTGACCCACATTTTGGCATACTTTTCTTTTTATTGCCTATGAATCTTTTTTGAGCTCTTGTCAACCTCTTTGGACCTTGGCTTTTTTTTTACCAAAAATTTTATTTAGGTCCGATTTAAACGGTGGGTTAGTCACAACGGACAAATGATTACCTTTCACAGTCCTTCCCCGTTTTTCAAGTACACACAAACTCAATGCAATGGTTTTTACATGCACTACTTTCTTGTCAAGGTTTATCGCATTTAGTTCGTTGTATGGATAGAATTGAGATGGAAACACTCAAGCCAATATGTGATAGATAAGTATGATACTCAAATAATACCATGCATGTGTGAAATAAAGGAGATAAAGAACTAAACATGTATATGCTATCACTAATCATGTCTCAATGACTCTAAACAATGTAAAGCACGTGGATGAAATGATGTAGCATCTCAAATCACTATCAAACAGTCACGTGGCATATGGAATGAAGTTGTGACTATGGATATCTTAAATGTTCATCCATAAATGGTGTAAACAAAATATAAAACTCTTTTTGTGTTTTCAAAAATTTTATAAATACAAAATCTTTTTGGATTTTTCAATTTTTCAAAACAATATAAAAATCTTTTTGTATTTTTCTAAAAAAAAGATAAAAAAAACAAATCATGATACAAATGATGCAATCTAGATATAGGAATCATATTATATGAACATGAAAAATTCATCATACTCTATAAATGGTAACCACCCCTCTGTCAACTGTGCAAATTCCAAAGACTTCCTAAGACTCTCGAATCTAAGGGCAGCTAAAGGCTTCATGAAAATATTAGTTAACTGGAGGTCGGTAGACACAAAACTCAAGGATACGACCTTCTCTTATACTAACTCACATATAAAGTTCTCACGTATCCTAATGAGATTTATGCCCGAATACTAGACTGTATTACAGGATATGTGTATCGCACTCATGTTATCACAGAAAGTAGTCATGGTGTCATGTGATATCCCATAATCCTCCAACATCTGCTTCATCAACAAAAGTTGTGTGCAACAATTTTCAGTGACAATGTACTTAGACTCCGTGGTGGACAAAGAGATGGAGTTTTGCGTCTTGCTTAACTAAGAGACAAGAGCAGAACCAAAAATAAACACCCACCAGAAGTG
Organism: Sambucus nigra; assembly: GCA_949130495.1. Classification (NCBI taxonomy): domain Eukaryota; kingdom Viridiplantae; phylum Streptophyta; class Magnoliopsida; order Dipsacales; family Adoxaceae; genus Sambucus; species Sambucus nigra. Next base: position 270,060,229 of record OX422217.1, read on the forward strand.
CTCCCACATCCATCTGCATCCCCGATCCAATCGCCATCCGAATAGGCAGATAAACGATCATCGGTATCAAAGAAATACCAAATGCCAAATGAGAGAGTCCCACTCATGTATTTAATAATACGTAGCGAGTAAGTGAGACTCTTTTGGGGACGCCTGATATCGTGCACAAACTCCAACACTAAAGGCTATGCCGGGACGACTGGTAGTCAAGTAGAGAAGACTACCTATTATACTCTGATACAAGGTTTGATCCATGCCCTTTCCTAAAGTGTCCTTGCTAAGATTTGTTGAGGTACTCATCGAGGTACATGATTGCTTAGCGGAGTCTAAACCAAATTTCTTCACAAGGTCTCTAGCATACTTAGATTGGGAGATGAACACCCCATCCTCTAGCTGAAGAACCTGGAGACCAAGGAAGAAAGTAAGCTCACCTACCATGCTCATCTCAAACTTACTCTTCATCTCCTTATCAAAGTGTTGATCATGATGGGAGCACGTGTATCCAAAGACTATATCATCCACATAAACATAGGCAACCAAAATAGTACCGTCATCTCCCCTGACAAACAACATCATATCAACTCCCCCTCTCTTAAGGCCCCATGCTAAGAGATAGGAAGTAAGCCTCTCGTACCAAGCATGGGGTGCTTGTTTCAAACCATACAAGCCTTTCCTAAGATAGTAGACGTGGGTTCTTAGGGTATTCAAACCCTTTTGGTTGTTCCACATAAACCTCCTCTTATAGAATGCCATTCAGTAAGGCACTCTTAACATCCATCTGATATAACTTCAAGTGCATATGACATGTGATGGAAAGTAGTAAGCAGACAGAATCAAGCCTCACAACAGAAGAAAATGCCTCGTTAATGTCCACACCATCTCTATGTGTGCAGCCTTGAGTGACCAACCTAGCCTTATTTCAAATAATGGTACCAGTCTCATCCATATTATTCTTGAAGAGCTACATGGTACCTATCACATTTCTCTCACTAGGTCAGGGGACTAGTTCTCATACATCATTCTTTATGAAATGAAGTAACTCATCATTCATAACGCCTATCCAGTGTTCATCTTTGAGTGATTCCTTATGATTCTTAGGCTCGACTTTAGATATGTAGCAAACAAATATAACCAGATTCTCCAGATGAGCACGAACCATGACCCCGAGGGTGGGATCACCTAGAATGGCAGTAATATCATAACTCTTAGGAACCTATGTAGTTGTGTCCCCTAAGCCAGGAGTTGGGTCCACCCTGGGTGTGGGAGGCACTGTGGGATCATCAGTAGAAAGTGTGTTATCCTCATAGAAAAGTTTAAAATCAATAAACGTTGGTGGTTCGTCATCTTGCACGTTAACATTTATTGGCTCCATAACCTTAGATCTACTCAGGTTAAAATCTCAATACACTCTACTTGTCCCTCGTCACTTCAAAAGTCAAACTTTCCTAATTGCTCTCTATCCCGTAAGATGTAGCATTTGCTCCCAAAGACACGGAAATATGAAAGGTTGGGATTCTTTCTAGTCCACAATTCATAAGGCATCTTAAGTGTGTGTGGACAAAGGAAAACCCCATTCACCATGTGGAATACGATAGACACCGCCTCTGCCCAAAATCTCCTAGCAACTCTACGACCTAGAATTATAGATTTATCCATCTCCTGAATCATCCGATTCTTCCTCTCAATAATCCCATTTTACTGAGGAGTCTTCACGACCTAAAATTCATGTTTGATCCCATGGCTATCATAATAAAGATATACTTTAGCTTCTTAAAACTCAGTGTTGTTGTCACTAAGTATTCTATTAATAGTGACACCATATTGATTTTGCAGGACACGACACTTGGTCATAAGAAATTCCACAACATCAGATTTCTCTCTCATAAAACCTATAATGGAGTCACGAGAGAAATCATCTACCCTAACGAGGATATACATCTTACCACCTAAACTCTCAGTATGAGTGGGACCCATAAGATCCATGTGTATCAACTGTAGCACTCGTGAAGTGGTAATGGAATTCAACTTCCTATGGGGGGTACAGACTTTCTTTCCCAACTGACAGGGTCCACTAACCACGGAACTCATCTTTCTAAGTGATGGAAAGCCACGTACTAACTCCTTTTTAGCTAATATCTCCAAGTGTCTAAAATTCACATGACCTAGATGTTTATTCCACAGATCCATAGGAGTGATCGTGGCGCTATTGCAGACAAATGAGGACTTGGGCACAATCCCATAAAAATATTCTTTTGTCCTCACCGCTTACAATAAAAGTTTATCGGATTGATCATAAATGTTACATTCTTTCCAAGAAAACTTTACTGCAAAGTCAGCGTCGCACAGCTGGCTAATGCTGAGAAGATTTCTTTTAAACCTTTGACGTACAAAACATCCTCTATCTTAGGAAATCATGATATATCAACTGTACCTCATCCTACAATGCTAGGCTTGATTTCATTTCCAAATGTGACTTTACCCTCCTTATGATCCTGCAGGTAGGTAAAAAATGAAACGTCACCATTAATGTGTTTGGAGAACCCACTATCAAAGTACCACTGAGAGGCATTATGTGCTTTAAGAGCAACATTAATAACAAGGGATTCTGCGTTGTGTTTAGGCACCCAAGTGGATGTAACCTTCTATTTGCCCTTGCCATTATTGGTTCTAGTCGGGATTCTGGAAGTATCCGTAGACGACAAAGAAATCCGTTGAAAATATTCCATTAAACCCTGAGATGTGGGGACTAGAAACTCAACCTTCTCTCTAAGACTCACAAAATCGATAGTGGCACGTGGTGGAGCAAACGTAAGTCGTATTTGGCCCAAATTATAGCAAAATTACTTAAGGTGGACTTTTCTTTTGCAATATGTACAGAAGTACACAGTCTTAGGCGACCTTGGTTTGTTTTTCCTAGCCGAACTCTTCTCTGGGGTTTTGGTTAATGGCCATATAGATTTGTAGTAAACTTAGGAATTGGTTCGGATGTCACATGAGACGTGAAAGCACCATCAAAACCTATTCCCTGCCTTTCAACAAACCCTAAAGAAGGGGTGAAGAGAATCTTTCCCATCTTTCCAGATCTTTACTCTAGTTTTACCTTGACCTCCTAGGCTCTCTTAAGGTCATGAGTGAGTTGGGATACAAGGGCTTCAAGTTTCTTCCTAGTATTCAGGGAGGAATGGAGCTCACTCTTAAGACTATTCACTTTCTTGGTAAAGTCCCATTCTCTTTCTCTAAACTACTCTCTTTCTCTCCAAACAGTCTCTCTCTCTCTCTCTCTCTCTCTCTCTCTCTCTCTCTCTCTCAATAGTGCTAATAGAGGAATATCTCTATCTCTTGTCTCTCCTAAATATTTCTCTAAGGAAAATATCCTAAGTTCCAAGTCTTTGTTATGATTTTTTTAAAAGAATCAGCATATAAATCAGTGTACGCATGTCGTAAATCACTCTCGCTCTCACTTTCAGCATCCTCCCCCTCACTCACATCACTTTCACTGTCAAGGTGTCCCTGTGAAGTAGCATCATCATCGTCGTGAGGTGCAGCGTCAGTACTCACATGACCAGCCATGAATGCGATGAAGTTACATTCATGCAATGACTCATCTCTAGAATCCACCGACTTGACCTCCCTGTCCTCACGCCGGGAGGCATTTAAAGGAGCTTTGCTTTTTCCTTGATTCTTCAACGTAATAGGACACTCAAATGCCTTATGGCCTCTACCGTCACACTCATGACATCTCTCCTCTTCTTTCTTAAGCGTGTCCTTTTTATCTTTATCATTTTTCTTTTCAAACTTTTTTTTCTCAAAATTCTTTTTATCTTTGAAATTGCCATTTTTCTTTAATTTGAGAAATTTCTTAATTTTTTTTTAAAACAAGGTCAAATAATCTAAGGCAACATCAAACTAAGAATCAAACATCTCTTCCTTTCTTCTCCTAGACGACTTACCTCTATTTCTTGCTAAACCCTCACTCTTCCTAGCTTGGGCTTTAAGTGCTACCCCTTTATCTTTTGATTTTAACATGTTGGGAAACATGTCAATTTCATAAGTCTGGAGGTCTCCTACCAATTCTTCTAATTTCAAACTACTCAATTTTCCTATAGAATTTAGCGCATTGACTTTAGGGATAAAACACTTAGGCAGTGATCTCAGAATCTTCTTAACTACTCTAGCATTAAGATTGTGTTCACCTAATTTAAAACTAGTGCTTATAATATCAGATAAGCGTGGATAGAATTCATCCAAACACTTAGATTCAAGCATGGTGATTGTCTTAAATTGTGTTGTTAAATTTTATAATTTTGATTCTTTGACCGCATTAGTTCCCTTTTGGATAAGTTGAAAAACATCTCATGCTTCTTTTGATGTGGTACACGTCATAATGAGTTGAAACTCGTCAGGGGTGATGTTTTCAAAAATTTCCCTAAGCCCACGTGAGTTATATGTGCTCCATTTAAATTCATCCTTAGTCTATGTAGTCACAGGTTTTAAAGTTGTTAAGTTATGTACATTGATAGTGGGAGGCGTCCACCCTCTTTCACACATAACCCAAACACGTTCATCAATAGACTTTAAGTGAGATTTCATATGGGCTTTCCGATATGCATAATTTGACCCATCAAAAATTGGCACTCGATTATACAAGTTTTCCATTGAAATTACGCTTTTTCAAAAATCAATTTTTAGAACAAAATTGATATCCAAAAAAAATTTATAGAAAAATTACACGGTATAATTGTGTAATAGGCTCTAATACCAATTTGAGAGTGCGCCAGTAATCAATGATTAAACTTGTTTAGTTAAATTTTAATTTTCAATCCCAAAAATCCTAACTCTTACAAATAAATGTGACTGACAAATTAAATAAATTCAAGCATGAAATTCAATCACACATATAAGGAAAAATCCCCTGAATGGGCCAAAACAATTTTTATTTCACTATAATTCGTAAAACTTACAATTACAGATAAATAGAGAGACACACGAATACCCACAGGCGTCGGTTCGTTATTGTCAGCAAGAGCTCCAAGTCAGCAATGGAGAACAGTCTTCTTCTCCACAAGAATACTCCAGATGAGTAGAACAATCATTCTAGGGTTTATAAGGATTCACATATGTATTTAGGAAGGACTTGTAAATCAAAAAGGTATGAAGACCTTGAAAAACGAAGTCTGAAACATGAAGCAGTTCTACTGAAAATGGAGGTTCAAAGACTTGAGAAACATGCATACAGAACACAGTTATTTATATGAAAATCGAGGCGGTGCGTCGCTTGAACGACAGAGGGCGGTTACTCGAATGAAAAGGTCAGTCACTTGAACGACTTTGCGTGAAAACTACATGTCGCTCAAACGACGTCAGCATCAAAAAAAAATTCACCCCTACACTTAGAAAAAATTGAGTTGGTTGTCCCTATGCATTTCTAACATTTAAGGTTGTGATATTACCTATTAGGAATGAAACATACTTACCATGGAAATATAAATAAAATGTGGTGGGCAATATAAATTCTAAAACATCAACTAAAAGTAGGGTAAAATTATATAGAAGAGCAACACAAATCATACACTCAATGTGCATAATTTAACATTGTAGACTTTGTGTTTTTTATTTGGCGGTAGCTGTAACACCCCGTATTTTTGGGCATTAAATATTTAATTAATTCGAGAATTCTAAATTACTTGTGTGTTGTAATTTTAATTGAATTAATTATGGCAAACTATAATTAAATATTAATCGGAGAGTGAATGGTTAATATTTAGGGAAATTTATTTACTAAGTGAATAGTAATAATTTATTTAAGTCATTTCGGGTGTTAATGACGGGGTATACACTTATCTCAGCCCGGGAGTCGGTATAGACTAAATTGGGTGTGAGATAAGGATTTTTATAAATTAATTGGGATGCCAATTCCGAGTATACGGTTAAGTCCGGATGCGCCAAGATAGTTGGAAATGTGTACCCGGGGGTAGTAAACGGGTCACGGGAAGTTTTTAGACATAGCCGGGCCCACACGATGGCATTTGGGTCACTTGGGCTTGGCCCATTAGGCAAAAAACGGGATTAAGGCTAATTGAACAATTATAAGAGATAAGGGAACGGCTGATGTGAGTTTAGAAAAAGTCTTAGTGGGTTAGGAAACCCTAATAGCAGTTAGAGGCAAATTTGGGGATCACAAGAGAGCCAAAGAGAATCATCTTCAACCTTGGACATTCATCTCCAAAATCAGACTCTATGAGACCTAAGGAAAGTGGTTAACTTGCTGTAGTATTGAATCTATTTTTCAATTCATATTTATGCGATGTGGTTAATTAAAATTCGTTTTGGGTGTTAATGGCATAAACATGGGTTCTGAAAACCAATAATATGATTTACGAATTTGGGTAAGGATTCATGTATAATCTGATAGAAGTAACTTGATATATATCTGGTACGATGTAATCTAGATAACTAGAAACGAATTTAAGGAAGAAATTTGAGGTTTGAATGGGTTAAAGGTTAAAGATAGATTTTTCCCCAAATTATGAAATCAGTGGATAATGGACGAATTAATAATGGTTGTGGACATTCTGGAGGTCTCTAATGAGGTTTCTAACATGTACTATTGATAAGAAGGCTTGAGGTTGCTGTTAGAAAGAATTAGGGTTTCGAGGTTTTCGTCCATGGATGAATTTGTCTTCGTGGAGAAGACGAAGACCTGCTCGATCGATCGATCGAAGGTCTGGGGTCGATCGATCAAGGGTCGGCAGATTTTGACAGCTTCGCCCAGTTATGTGTATAAAAAGAAAAATTATATTATAAAATCTATCATGTTATAATTATTGAGAAATTTATACATGAGTTAAATCTAATTAATTGTGAATAACATTAATTAGGATTCGAGGGAGTTTTTGTGTGACACGTCATGGTTAAAAGTTAACTAGAGTTTGGAGGAAATTAGGAGTGTCACACTAAAGTTAAATTTTTATTTAGGTGAAGGATAAATAATTTAGAGTCGGGGATTTAGACTCAGGTGAGGTTATTTCGGGCTACGAGAATAAGTCCAGATTTATGGTGGGAGCGACACCAAAAGTAACTTAATTAATTAATGTGCAAATTAATTAATAATGGGAGTTGGACCATAAACACGGTGTGTGATAGTATATATATATATGATGTGTACATTAATATCAGTGAATAGATATTATTATTATTATTATTATATATATACTCTAGCGCTATAGGGGGGTTGTTCGTAGTGGATAAATCCCCTAGCTTGAGGAGTAGGGCGAGTATAATCCCAGGTCATAGCGTCCGTTATATGGGTGAGGGGAATCTCACTTTCAGGGAAGGAATATGACCTCCACCAACATTTACATATTAACCAAGTTAGTGAACAAATCTGACTTGGGATAACTAGGTTATGTGAACATACCTAGTGGGATAGCACGTTTGAGGATTTATGCCTGATGAGGATTTACTCGGAGAAAATACTATTTTTAAACATTACATTAGTATGTTTGTGAGTACTATAATGTGATTGAGTATATAAGTAGGTAAATAATTATATACGGGCTAATTAATACAAAGCATGAGTTGTATTATATGTATAACAGACGTGGAAGTTATATGAAATTAAAAGGGGAAATGATTTATTTAAGTTGATGTTTATAATAACTTATAAATGAAATTAAGGCATACTCGGTTAAAGTAGGGTGGTTGCAAGGGTTTGTATAATTTATCTAGTCATAAGATAAAATTCTAGGTAAATTTCATTAAGGCGTTAGTATTGCACATGAGAGGAGGGGTGAGGATATCCTCAAGGGAGTGCGGCACTAACTACAATATGGAGAGCATGCATATTTATTTATTACTGCAGGTTAATCATTTTCTATATGTTTTTTCAAATATTTTTGGGTACTAACCCTTGCTATAAATTTTTTAAAAACCTTTTAGGTGTCGAGCCACAGGGACACCAGGCTTGACTCTATTTCCGGAAATCCGTTGATGCAGCATATGTGGATGTTGCGGGAGTTTTGATAGACGCCCCACTCTTTCATTCTAGTATAGAGACTTCTATCAATTATTTCGAGCATGTCGCTCACAGTTCATTTAGTATTTGTTAGAATTGTTGAGGTTGATTACTTGTCTTTATTTTATATTTGTTGGAGTTTGGACCGATGGTTTATTCGGTCAGTTAATAAATTGTGAATGGTTGTTTTAGTTAATTGTGATTATTGTGTTATTTTATTTTCCGCATGAGTTTCGTTTTAGTTAATGAAAGATAAAACTTGGCACCAGTCTAAGTTTCTCACTTAGGTGGTTAGTAATTAAAAAGGAGACAGTGATGCTAAGAATTATCCAACTGAGAAACCTGTTCAAACTTAATTTAGGACTGATCACCTGGGGTTAATTAGGCGGGGTGTCACATATGGTATCAGAGCATCATGTTCTAGTGTCCTTAGGATCTGTGTGGCTTTCTATATTTCAGCGTAGCACTCGGTTATTATAGATCCCTATTATTAGGACTGTTGATTCATTTTTCCGCTTGTGAGATATCGTATTTCTTCTGTGAATATTTTTGTTTAAATTATATACTTATCCAATTCAATCTATTTCAGATGCCACCGAAGAGATTGAGAGCAGAGAGGGCTGAGGCTAGGGATGAGGTCAGGAAGGCTCATCAGGAGCCACAGGTACCGCCACCACCACCCCCACCCGAGTTGATTTCCACTACTCAGGTGGTAGTGACAGTGGCCCAGGCGGTCGAGACAGCGATGAGAGCTATGGAAGCTCACTTTCCACAGTCCCAGGCACCGCCTCCAGTGGCATCGGCAGTTCAGGCTCTAGTGGGACCACCATCTTGGCAGAGAGTTAGGGAGACCTTTCAGAAGGGTCACCCACCTGAGTTTTGGTGTAGCACAGATGTAGTAGAGGCTTGTGACTGGAAGAAGAACATTCAGCTCCATCTGCGCATGCTGGAGTGTACTGAGGTAGAAAAATAGATGCTTGCTACCTTTCATCTGGCGGGGGCAGCCTTACAGTGGTGGGAGTCAGTTACCACCGTCGAGGAGCGGGATTTGATGCCGATAGCAGAGTTCTGGGTGCGGTTCGACCACAAATACTTTCCACCAGCGGTAGAGGCTGAGATGAGAAAGAAATTCAGTGATTTAGTACAGGGTGACCGATCAGTGGAAGACTATGAGGAAGAGTTCACCCGTTTGGCAAACTTTGTTCCAAATGAGGTGAGCGATGAGGAGCGGAAGGAATCGAGATTTATGGATGGTTTAGCCTAGCGGATCAGGCAACATTTGATTGGAAATACGGCGTTGGTGACTTATACGGATGTCGTTAATGTCGCACTTATGCATTGCCAGGATCATCACTTCCATGCGAAAGGGAACAAGAGAAGAGAGGAGCCGAGCCAACAGGGCAAGGCAGTTACTGGTGGTGACACGAGTGGTACTCAGCAGCAGACGGGAAGTCATCAGGGGAATCAGGCTAAGAAGTTTAAGCCTGGTGGGTTTCGATCGGGAGGACAAGGGTTCAGGCAGGGGCAGTTGGGCCCGAGTCAACAGCAGCAGGTTCCTCAGGGCCGTCAGGGTCAAGGGAACAATGGGGGAGGCTAGTAGGGCCAGCCACATCAGGGAAAACAGGGCCAACAATAGGGAGATGGTCAGAAACGCTGTTTTGTCTGTGGCCAGCCAGGACACTTCAAGAGGGAGTGCCCACAGAGGGGTAGAGGTCAACAGCAGGAGGCCCAACAGGGGCAACGGGGGCAGATACCGCCAGCAGCACCAGCCCCATCGCAGCAGGGGCAGATGCACTACGGGCGTGTGTATAACGTCCGGGATGTTCCCAATCCTCGAGCACAGCAAGCACCGCCAGCAGTTGAGGGTATGTTTCTCTTTTATGGTTATGAGGGTAGTATTCTTTTTTATATGGGAGCATCACATTCATTCATTAAATATAATTTTGCTAAACGGGCCGGGTTACTAGAGACCACGGGTAGTCTTCGAATGTGTGTCGAGTCACTAGTAGGCAGCGGGGCTTCGATTCACTCGATTTGTCGCGGGGTGGACATTTTGATTGGGAGGCTTAGTTTAGCAGCGGACCTCTTGGTGTTAGATATGGAGGGATACGATGTCATCTTGGGTATGGATTGGTTGGCAAGTTATCGGGCAATGGTGAATTTCTACGAGAGGACAATCGTGTTCTCCATTCCAGGACAGGAGATGTTTTTTATAGCAATGTTGTTACCTGAGGAGGGATCACGCACGCACCTATATTACATCGAGGAGGAGACCTCACAAAGGTGGCGATTTCGTGGGAATCAATCCCGGTAGTGAGGGACTTTGAGGATGTGTTCCAGGAGATACCAGGGTTGCCACCTAGCAGGAAAATCGAATTTGTAATCGATTTAGCATCAGGGACGATGTTGATTGCTTGGGCACCATACCGTATGGCCCCGTCAGAGATGTGTGAGTTGAGAGAGTAGATTCAGCAGCTTCTGGGTCAAGGTTTCATCCAGCAGAGTACATCGACGTGGGGTGCACCGGTGTTGTTTGTGAAGAAGTGGGACAGCTCACTACGGTTATGCGTTGACTATAGAAAGCTGAACAAGGCGACTATACGGAATAAGTATCTGTTGCCTAGGATTGATGATCTATTTGACCAGTTGAGAGGGGCGTCTTACTTCTCTAAGGTCAACTTGAGGTCAGGGTATCATCAATTATGTATCTAAGAGGAGGATGTTCCTAAGACCACTTTCCTATCCCGGTATGGATCTTATGAGTTCAGGGTGATGCCATTCGGGATCACCAATGCACCAGCAGTGTTCATGGACCTTATGAACAGGGTTTTTCAGGGAGTTTCTTGATCAGTTTGTCATCGTGTTCATTGATGACATCCTGATCTACTCGCGCACCGAGGAGGAACACACAGAGCATCTGCGTATAGTGTTACAAACATTGCGGGATCACCAGATCTATGCCAAATTCGGTAAGTGTGGATTTTGGCTATGGGAGCTTCAGTTTCTTGGCCACGTGGTGTCATACCGGGGTATTACGGTGGATCCAAGTAAGGTATCGGCGGTGAGGGAGTGGTGACAACCCACGACACCGATCGAGGTGCGTAGTTTTCTAGGATTGGTTGGTTATTATAGGTGGTTCATCGAAGGATTCTCAAAGATTGCAGACCCTTTGACGAATCTGACCCGAAAGGGGGTACCTTTCACATGGAATGATCATTGTCAATTAGCTTTCGACGAGCTAAAGGACAAGTTAACATCTGCATCCGTACTTGCGTTGCCGAAGGGAGGATCGGAATATCAGGTTTACACTGACGCATCCTTACAGGGACTAGGGGGTGTGCTTTTGCAGGAGGAAAGGGATATAGCTTATGCGTCTAGAAAGCTAAAGCCCCACGAGAAGATTACCCCACTCACGACCTAGAGCTAGCAACGGTCGTTTTTTCTTTGAGGATATGGAGACATTATCTTCTGGGAGAGCAGTTCACGTTATTCACGGATCACAAATCACTTCAGTATCTCTTCGCATAGAAGGATCTGAATATGAGGCAGAGGCGATGGCTAGAATTCGTGAAAGATTACCAGTTTGATATTCAGTATCATCCTGGTAAGGCTAATGTGGTAGCAGATGCATTGAGCCGGAGACCGACTGGGAAATATCAAAAGTCTAGAAAGCGAAGTGGAGAGAACTTCGATATGAGGATGATATATCCAGGGCTTGCATGTCAGCATTATCCATCACACCTGAGATCATTATGCGGGTTGTGAGATCTCAGGCAGAGGATCAGACCTTCCGGGATAGGGTGAGCTAGTTACTAGCTGAGGGAGAAGAGGGTTACTCAGTCATCTCGAAAGGAGGCTTACGCCTAAATGGGAGGTTAATTGTGCCAGAGGATGAGGAGCGGAGGCACGCCGTTATGACAGAATCCCATGGGTCGAGATTCACGGTACATCCTGGTGGGGAAAAAATGTACCAGGATATGAGGAGGCAGTATTGGTGGGCAGGAATGAAACGGGACATAGCAGAGTTTATTTCAAAATGTGCCACGTGTCAGCTCGTGAAAGTTGACAATTAGAGACCATCAAGGATGCTACAGCCACTGGAGATTCTCGTGTTGAAGTGGGAGAGCATCTCCATGGACTTTATTATAGGGTTACCTGCATCGCAAAAGGGTCACGATTCCATATGGGTTATTCTGGATCGGTTGACCAAAGTGGCCCACTTTCTACCGGTTTGCACAAACTTTGAGACGATGCGATATGCGCAGCTATTCATAGCTGAGATTGTTAAGTTGCGCGGGGCACCGATTAATATTGTGTCTAACAGAGACAAGATCTTTGTGGCCCACTTTTGGCAGAGCTTTTAGGAGGCCATGGGCACGGAGTTACGCTTAAGTACAGCCTATCATCCACAGACTGACGGACAGACTGAGAGAGTCAATCAGATGCTGGAAGATATGCTCAGAATTTGCATATTGGACTTCAGGGGAGGTTGGGAGATATATCTTCCTTTGGTAGAGTTCGCGTATAACAACTCTTACCAATTCACAATCGGTATGGCACCATTCGAGTCACTATACGGGAGACCTTTTTGTTCACCCGCTTGTTGGTTAGAGGTGGGGGACAACAAACTATTGGGGCCAGAGATTGTTCAGGAGACATCTTCTATGATAGAGCTGATCAGAGGGAGGATTCAGATAGCTCGGGATAGGCAGAAAAGTTAGGCTGATGCTTCACAAAGACATGTGGAGTTAGAGGTTGGGGATCAGGTATTGGTTCGGGTGTCCCCTATGAAATGGGTGATGAGATTCGACAAGAAGGGTAAGTTATCACCGAGGTATGTGGGACCTTTCCCTATTATTGAGAGGGTGGGGCCAGTAGCTTACAGGCTGGGATTGCCGGAGCACCTTCAGCAGATACACGACGTGTTCCATGTGGCATCGCTGAAGAAATATCGCTGGAGCGAGAGGGCTTTCTGGCACATTCCACTCGAGAAAATTGATTTACATCCAGACATCTCATATGAGGACAGACCGGTGGAAAATCTGGACCATAGTGAGCGAAAGTTACGATCCAAGGTTGTTCCACTAGTTAGAGTATAGTGGGGTCATCACAAAGTTGACGAGTCTACCTGGGAACGGGAGGAGGATATGCGGGAACAATATCCGGAGCTTTTCACCACAAGTACGACCGAATTTCGAGGACGAAATTCCTTTGTAGGGGGGAGTATGTAGCACCCCGTATTTTTGGGCATTATATATTTAATTAATTCGGGAATTCTAAATTACTTGTGTGTTGTAATTTTAATTAAATTAATTATGGGAAACAATAATTAAATATTAATCGGAGAGTGAATGGTTAATAGTTAGGGAAATTTATTTACTAAGTGAATAGTAATAATTTATTTAAGTCATTTCGGGTGTTAATGACGGGGTATACACTTATCTCAGCCCAGGAGTCGGTATAGACTAAATTGGGTGTGAGATAAGGATTTTTATAAATTAATTGTGATGCCAATTCTGAGTGTATGGTTGAGTCTGGATGCGCTGAGATAGTCGAAAAAGTGTACCCGGGGGTAGTAAACGGGTCACGAGACGTTTTTAGATATAGTCGGGCCCACACGGGGGAATTTGGGTCACTTGGGCTTGGCCCATTAGGCAAAAAAGGGGATTAAGGCTAATTGAACAATTATAAGAGATAAGGGAACGACTGATGTGGGTTTAGAAAAAGGCTTGGTGGGTTAGGAAACCCTAATAGTAGTTAGAGGCAAATTTGGGGATCACAAGAGAGCCAAAGAGAATCATCTTCAACCTTGGACATTCATCTCCAAAATCAGACTCTACGAAACCTAAGGCAAGTGGTTAACTTTCTGTAGTATTGAATCTGTTTTTCACTTCATATTTATGCGATGTGGTTAATTAAAATTCGTTTTGGGTGTTAATGCCATAAACATGGGGTTTGAAAACCAATAATCTGATTTACGAATTTGGGTAAGGATTCATGTATAATCTGATAGAAGTAACTTGATATATATCTGGTACGATGTAATCTGGATAACTAGAAACAAATTTAAGGAAGAAATTTGAGGTTTGAATGGGTTAAAGGTTAAAGATAGATTTTTTCCCAAATTATGAAATCGGTCGATAATGGACGAATTAATAATGGTTGTGGACATTCTGGAGGTCTCTAATGAGATTTCTAACATGTACTATTGATAAGAAGGCTTGAGGTTGCTGTTAGAAAGAGTTAGGTTTCGAGGTTTCCATCCATGGCTGAATCTGTCTTCACGGAGAAGACGAAAACCTGCTCGATCGATCGATCGAAGGTCTGGGGTCGATCGATCAAGGGTCGGAAGATTTTGACAGCTTCGCCCAGTTATGTGTATAAAAAGAAAAATTATATTATAAAATCTATCATGTTATAATTATTGAGAAATTTATAAATGAGTTAAATCTAATTAATTGTGAATAACATTAATTAGGATTTGAGGGAGTTTTTGTGTGACACGTCATGGTTAAAAGTTAACTAGAGTTTGGAGGAAATTAGGAGTGTCACACTAAAGTTAAATTTTTATTTAGGTGAAGGCTAAATAATTTAGAGTCGGGGATTTAGACTCGGGTGAGGTTATTTTGGGCTACGAGAATAAGTCCAAATTTATGGTCGGAGTGACACCAAAAGTAACTTAATTAATTAATGTGCAAATTAATTAATAATGGGAGTTGGACCATAAACTCTTAATAATTTAAATGGGCTTGCATTACGGACTTAGTACACGGTGTAGCCGGGATATTTTATATTTATACATATACGGTGTGTGATAGTATATATATATATGACGTGTACATTAATATCAGTGAATAGATATTATTATTATATATATACTCTAGCGCGATAGGGGGAGATTGTGCGTAGTGGATAAATCCCCTAGCTTGAGGAGTAGGGCGAGTATAATCCCAGGTCATAGCGTCCGTTATATGGGTGAGGGGCATCTCACTCTCAGGGAAGGAATATGACTGCCTCCAACATTTACATATTAACCAAGTTAGTGAGAAAATCTGACTTGGGATAACTAGGTTATGTGAACATACCTAGTGGGATAGCACGTTAGAGGATTTATGACCGATGAGGATTTACTCGGGGAAAATACTATTATTAAACATTACATTAGTATGTTTGTGAGTACTATAATGTGATTGAGTACATAAGTAGGTAAATAATTATAAATGGGCTAATTAATACAAAGCATGAGTTGTATTATATGTATAACAGACGTGGAAGTTATATGAAATTAAAAGGGGAAATGATTTATTTAAGTTGATGTTTATAATAACTTATAAATGAAATTAAGGCATACTCGGTTAAAGTAGGGTGGTTGCAAGGGGTGGTATAATTTATCTAGTCATAAGATAAAGTTCTAGGTAATTTAATTTAGGCGTTAGTAGTGCACATTAGAGGAGGGGTGAGGATATCCTCAAGGGAGTGCGGCACTAACTAAAATATGGAGAGCATGCATATTTATTTATTACTGCAAGTTAATCTTTTGCTAAATATTTTTTCAAATGTTTTTGGGTACTAACCCTTGCTATAGATTTTTTAAAAACCTTTTAGGTGTCCAACCATAGGGACGCCAGGCTTTACTCAATTTCAGGAAATCCGTTACTGCAGCATATGTGGATGTTGCGGTAGTTTTGATAGACGCCACACTCTTTCATTCTAGTATAGAGACTTCCATCAGTTATTTCGAGCATGTCGCTCACAGTTCATTTAGTATTTGTTAGACTTGTTGAGGTTGATTACTTGTCTTTATTTTATATTTGTTGCAGTTTGGACCGATGGTTTATTTGGTCAGTTAATAAATTGTGAATGGTTGTTTTGGTTAATTGTGATTATTGTGTTATTTTATTTTCCGCATGAGTTTCGTTTTAGTTAATGAAAGATAAAACTTGGCACCAGTCTAATTTTCTCACTTAGGTGGTTAGTAATTAAAAAGGTGACAGTGATGCTAAGAATGATCCAACTAAAAAACCTGTTCTAACTTAATGTAGGACTGATCACCCGGGGTTAATTAGGTGGGGTGTCACAGTAGCATCATATTGTAAATTTAAATCATCAAACAATGCATGTTCAGACTTTACCGACAAATAACAAACAAAGTCTATAGTATTAAATTATACATAGTTATAAATCCGTGATAACTTTTTCTTTGTCACGGACTTGTCATGGTCAACGTCCGTAATAAGAAAAATATGTCATGAACTTTGATCGTAACACATCCGTGACAATTATTGTTGTCACCTCTAAACTTGTCACAATTTTTTACCTTGACAAAGGCGTCTTGTCAAGGTTTTTTACCGTGACAATTCGCCAGTTTTGGTGTAGTGTCATACATGCAAGTATGATTTCATATTGTACCGCAACGAGCACGGTGAGAAGGATGATTTTTCTATATATAGTGAGTCTAGATATGTGGCTTGTGAAAATGGAAAAGACAAGACCATAAATATTACAAGGGGTAACAAGTTCCAAAAAAGGATTTGAAGTATTTACTTCTCGGTCCATGGTTACAACAAGTTTTCATTGTACCGTAGATAACTGACCCAATGACATGGAACACTCATTGCGAGGTGAGTGGGAATCGCATGCATCATCTAGTTGATTCACTCATCTGGCAACATTCAAATGCACGACAATATGAATTTGCAAAGGAAACATACAATGTTTTCCTTGCATTATCAAACGATGGGTTTAACCCTTTAGATAATTTAAGTACTGGTCAAAGCTATTGGACAATTCTCATGGATCCTTTAAGTCTCCCTTCAACATTATGCGTGAGAAAGGAGTTCACATTATTGTCTTTATTAATATCTGGGATAAAGGCTCTTAATAATGATATTGATATATTCTTATCCCCATTAATCAAAAAACCTAAAGAGTCATGGGATGAAGGCATGAAGATGTTTGACTCTCATAAGGATGAAGAGTTCACACTTAGTGAAATGGTAATGTTGTCGATCCATGACCTTCCTTCTTATGGGAATTTATTGGTTGCAATGTTTATGCTTATTATGTATGTGGGAGGACACTGAAGTCGCTTGTCTACATCATAGTGGTAAAATAAGTTATACAGGACATCGTAGATTTCTGCCGACCAATCAACCTTTTAGGAACAACGAATCTAACTTCTTACCCGTCGATAATGAGTGTACGACAAAACCTGATCGACTTTCTATTTATCATATCGAGAAGAAGATGAAGGCTTTGACTGCGAGGAATAAATATGTAGGACCTAAAGCATAAAGCTAGGGAGGACTCAGTCGATGATCCTAATAAAACAAAGGCGTGGTCCTGATGATCAATATTATTTGACATGCCATATTGCAAAGATCATCATGTAAGGAATGTAATTGATGTGATGAACATGGAGAATAATGTTGTGGAACATCTGATAGGAACCTGTTTGGTTGGATCTCGTTCAAAAGATAGAGAGTAAACGTACCACAATCTACAAAAGATGAAAATAAAGAAGAAATTGTGGTTAAAAAATGATCATACAAAAGGCAAAATTTCTATCCCCCCCCCCCCCTGACTGCACTACTAGTGAGAAAAAGATCCTCCAAAACACTTTGTTCAACTTGAAGACTATGAATGGTTATTCCGATACTTTTCACAAGCTAGTAAGCTTCCATACAAATGGTTTGAAATAGTGCAAGTCTAGCGATTTACACGTCGTCATTCAATTAATACCTCTAGTGTTTAGTCATTTCTTCTTTGACCACAAAGATCTCCATTGGGAAATTATGAAAATAATTTTTTGATTTACCCTACTATGAATAAAGCTGCGAAATCAACTTTAGCCGAGGCAATTTATGTAATAGAGAAATATTTTCCTTTGTTGTTCTTCGATATCAACATCCACCTACTTCTGCATATATGCATTGAGGCTTTATTATGTGGTCCCATTTGGTATCATTGGATGTATCCTTTCGAGCTCTTGATGAAAATCTTCAAAGATTACGTTAAGAATACACGGTATATTGGAGGGTCAATTTTTAAAGAATACATATATGTAGAATCATCATTATACGCTTGATAACATATGCCAGAAAAAGATCTAAGGAGGTTCAATTCTCATGGAGGATGAGTGATCGAGGACCCTGACAAGTTTGAGTATCAATTAACTTTTGGGAACCCTAAAGAGGTGAGATTGACTAATCTACAATACGAGAAAATAGCCCGTTACATCTTCAAATCACAAGATGAAGGTGAATATTTGAGAGAGTAAGTATCTATATAGTTAACTTAATTATTCTTGTTTGAGTATATGTATTCTATATATTGTTAATTAACTCTACAATATAACATTAGGAAGTGTGAGAACAAAATTTCCCAAAGTCATAGGAGAAATTTCGATACAAATAAATGCATGCGTGGCAAAGTCATTTCCACCTCTTATATGTGCGGTTAGTTATTCATGTGTGGTAAAAAATGTCGTAATACAAATTCATTAATAAATGAAACTTTAAAAAAAAGGTGATGTATCCTCAAGGCTTTCACACCTAGAAAAAGATCCCAAATTTAGTGCGAAAGAGTCTAAGAAATTTTTCACCAACGGTTTTGATTTTGTTTCATATCTATTTGAGGAAAACATTTTAATACAAAACAATGGAATTTCAATTTCCTCCATGACTAATTGTGTCGCTAGCAAAAGAAAAAAATCCAAATGATATGTTGCTAACCTATTATGGGATTGTCCAACAAATACTAGAACTCGATTATTTTGATTTCACATAATTTGTATTCTGTTGTGACTGGGAGAAGGTGGAGGACACTGCGAATGCTTATAAAGTTGATCTTGACTTAACACTTATCATGGCAGATTTATCAAAGATGAAGAGTAAATATCGCATAGTCGATGAAACTTTTATTTGTGCCTTTGAGAACGTAAAGAATGTATTTTACTCAAAGTTTATAAATGATGGAAATTCGTATACTATTGTGCATGCACCAAAGGGTATGACCACCCAAGCAGATACATTAAAGGATCCTAAAAAGTTATAGTGTACTCTTGATGACAACCCTAATTTGAAGAATCTTTTAGTTCATTTAGACGAACAATGAGTGTCAAAATATTATTTTACCCCTGATAATCCTATTTGTATCCTTTTATTATATTAGCCCTTGACAATCCAATTTTTATCCAAATTGTATCATATTATGAAATTGACGATATATTGGCTCTCTAATTTTATTTATGAATTTTTAGATTGATTTATGAATGTATAGTTTGAATTATAAAAACATGACGCTAAAGGGGGAA
The DNA here is from genome assembly GCA_949130495.1 of Sambucus nigra. Lineage (NCBI taxonomy): Eukaryota > Viridiplantae > Streptophyta > Magnoliopsida > Dipsacales > Adoxaceae > Sambucus > Sambucus nigra. Next base: position 270,079,557 of record OX422217.1, read on the forward strand.
AGCCCAAAATAGCCCCCAAATAACCCGTTAAGGCCCACGAATACCTCTCACAGGACCAATGTAACATGTAGGAACTAATCGTGTAGTCCCGGGAAGCCCGGATTGAAAATATGACTAAAATTTGTAAATAACTAGACTTAGTCTTAAAAATATGCCTCTAGAGGGAAAAACCCCAAATATCCCCCAAAAGGCCCTATAAGAGGCAAAAACACCTCGCCCGAGACGAATATAACTCGTAGGAACTAATCACATAGTCACAAGATCCCCGTCTTGAGAATTTGACTAAAATTACCAAATAACTAGGCTTAATATTAAAAATATGCATCTAACGGATGAAAACTCAAAATAACCCCCAAACATCCCTGTAAGGGACACAAACACCTCGCACGAGACAATATATTTCCTAGGAACTGATCGTGTAGTCATGGGATGTAAAATTTTAGAGTATGTTAAATTTAAAAATAACTAGACTTAGGCTTAAAAATATGTCTATAGAGGAGAAAATCCAAAACATTCCCCAGATGGCCCTGAAAGAGGCACGAACACCTTGCATGGGATCGATGTAACTTGTAGGAACTGACCGCATAGTCACAGGACAATCGGCTTTAGAATATGACTAAAATTTGAAAATAACTAGACATAGTCTTAATAATATGACCCTAGAAGGGAAAACCAAAAATAACTCCCAAACGGCCCCGTAAGGGGCACGAACATCTCGCACGGAAAGAATGTAACTCGTAGGAATGGATCACGTAGTCACAGGATGCCCGATTTTACAATATGACTAAGATTTGTAAATAACTAAACTTAAGATTAAAAATATACCACTAGAGGGAAAAACCATAAAATAATCCTTACACAGACCCCTTAAGGAAATGACCACCTCGCATGGGACTAATGTTCCTAGAAACTGACCACGTGGTCACTAGACGCTCGATTTAAGAATATGACAAAATTTTATAAATAACTTGATTTAGTCTTAAAAACATGCCACTAGAGGGGGAAACCCAAAACGGCCCCGTAAGGAGCACGAACTCCTCGCTTGGGACCAATATAACTCGTAGAAACTGACTACATAGTCACGGGATGCCCAATTTGAGAATATGAATATAATTTTCAAATAACCAGGCTTAGGCTGAAAAACATGCCAGAGGGAGAAAAAAAATATCTACCAATGTAATTGGTAGGAACTGACTGCGTAGTCACGGGATAATCGGTTTGAGAATATGACTAAATTTTCAAATATCTAGACATAGGATGAAAACATGTCGCTAGAAGGTGACAATGCATAACATCCATCATATGGCCTCGTAAAGGGCACGAACACCTTGCACCTGACCAATGTAACTAATAGGGACTGATCGTATCATCACAAGATGCCCAATTTGTGAATATGACTATAATTTGTAAATAACTAGACTTAGCTTAAAAATATGCCACCAGAGGGTGAAAGCCCAAAACATCCCCCTAACTACCCCGTAAAGAGAACAAACACCTCGCACGGGGCCAATATAACTCGAAGGAACTGATCGCATAGCCATGGGATGCCCACTTTGAAAATATGATTAAAATTTGCAAATAATGAGGGTTAGGCATAAAAATATGCTGCTAGAGGGCAAAAACCTAAAATAAAAGTCTGCAAAAGGCCCAATCGGAGACATAAACACCTCGAACGGTACCAATGTAAGTCGTTGGAATTGAAGGCGTAGTCATTAGATTCCTTGTTTAAGAAAATGACTAAAATTATCAAATAACTAAAATTAAGCTTAAAAACATGTCGCGATAGGGAAAAACCCAAAACATCCCACAAATGGCCCCGTTTGAGGCACGGACACCTCGCACGAGACTAATGTAACTCATAGGAAATGACCACGTAGTCATAAAATTCCCGATTTGAGAATATGACTAAAATTTTCAAATAACTAGACTTAGACTTAAAAATATGTCTCTATAGAACAAAAATCCAAAAATAACCCCCAAACGCCCCCGTAAGAGGCATAAACACCTCGCACGGGACCAATATAACTCATAGGAAATAAACTCGTAGTCAAGGGATGTGTAGTTTGAGAATTTTACTAAAATTTGAAAATAACTAGAGTTGGGTTTAAAAACCAGCTTCTAGTGGGATAAACCTAAAACAACTCCCAAACGTCCCCGTAAGAGGCATAAACACCTCGCACAGGATCAATGTAATTCGTACGAACTAAATGCATAGTCATGGGATGTGTAGATTGATATTATTACTAAAATATGCAAAGAACTAGATTTAGGCTTAAAGACAGGCCGCCGGAGGGAGATAATAAAAAAAATACCCAAAAATGGCCCCATTAGAGACACGAACACCTCCCACGGGATCAACGTAACTCGTAGGAATTGACCGCATAGTAATGGGATTCCCGGTTTGGGAATATAACTGGAAATTACAAATAACTAGATTTAGGTTTAAAAACATGCAGCTAGAGGGTGAAAACACAAAACAGTCCCCAAACAGCCTAGGTACAGGCACAAACATCTCGCACGGGACTAATGTAAATCGTAGCAACTGATCACGTAGTCATTAGAAGTCTAGTTTGAGAATATGACTAAAATTTTCAAATAACTAGAATTAAGCTTAAAAACAAATCGTTACAGGGGGAACCCAAAACAACCCCCAAATGCCCCGTTAGAGGAAATAACACCTCGAAAGGGACTTGTGTAATTCGTAGCAACTGAAAGCATAATCACATGATTTCTAGTTTCAAAATATGACTAAAATCTTCAAATAACTAGACTTAAGATTAAAATACGATGCTTGAGAGAAAAAATCCAAAATTACCACCAAAAGCCCCTGTAAAAAGCATAAACACCTCACACGGGACCAATATAACTCGCAAAAATTGAACGCATAGTCATAGGACCCCTGGTTTGTGAATATTACTAAAAATATGCAAATAACTAGAATTAGGCTTAAAAAATGCCGCTAAAGGATGATAAAAATAAAATCTCCCAACTGGCCCCGTTAAAGGCACGAACACCTCGCACAGGACCAATGTAACTCATAGGAATTTACTGCATTGTCATTAGTTGTCTGATTTGAAAATATGATTTAGAATTGAAAATAACTAGACTTAGACTTACAACCAATTTATTAGATTGGGAAGACCCAAGAAAACCCTCAAACGGCCCCATATGGGCACAAACACATTACACGGGACTAATGTTACTCGTAGGACTGGCCGCGTACTCACGGGACACCTGGTTTGACAATATAAAAAAATATTTCAAATAATTAGACTTAGGATTTAAAACATTCCGCTTGTGGGAGAAAGCCCAAAATATCCACCAAACGGCCCCAAAAGGGGCATAAACACCTCGTACGGGACCAATGTAACTCACAGGAACTGACCGCGTAGTCATTGGATGCTTGATTTGAGACTATGGACAAAATTTGCAAATACCTAGACTTAGGTTTAAAATCATGCCATTTGAGGGTGAAAACCTAAAACAGCCCCAAAATGGCTCCGTAAGAGGTAGAACAACCTACACAGGACCAATATAACTCATAGGAACTGATCGCATAGTCACAAGATGTTCAATTTGATAATATGATTAAAATTTACAAATAACTAGACTTTGGCTGAAAATATGCAACTAGATGGTAAAATTTTAAAATAACTACCAAACAGACCCATAAAGGGCACAAACACGTCGCACTGGACAATATAACTCATAGGAATTGAAAGCATAATCACGGGATGCCCGATTTAATAATATGACTAAAATTTATGAATAACGAAACATAGACTTAAATACATGCCGCCAAAGGGTGAAAGCCAAAAAAACTCCAAACAGCCCATAAGAGTTATAAGCACCTCGCACCGGATCATAGGAACTGAACGCGTAGTTAGGGGATGAACGGTTTGAGAATATGACTAAAATTTTCAAATAACTAGAGTTATGCCTAAAAACATGCCAATAGAGGGAAAAAAACAAAAACATCCCTCAAACGGACCCATAAGAGGAACGAACACCTCTCATGGCACCAAAGTTAAGGGACGCCCAATTTGACAATATGACTAAAATTTGAAAATAATTAGACTTAAGCTTAAAAACATGCCTTTAGAGTGGAACACCTCAAACAGCCTCCAAACGGCCCCGTAAGAGGAATGAACACCTCGCATGGGAATAATTTAACTTGTAAGAACTGACCACAAAGTCATGGTATGTTGATTTGAGAATATGACTAAAATTTATAAATAACTAGACTTACGCTTTAGAACATGCAAACCAAAAACAACCCCCAAAGAGTCCCGTAAGGAGAGCAAACACCTCGCATGGGAAAAATGTAATTCGAAGGAACTGACCTCATATCCACGGGATGCCCGATTTGAGAATATGACTAATATTTGCAAATAACTAGGCTTAGGCATAAAAACATGTCGTTACAGGGCGAAAACCCAAAATAATCCCCAAACGGCCCAGTTAGAGGCATACACACCTCCAATAGGACCAATGTAACCCGTATGAAATGACCGCATAGACATTAGATACCTGGTTTGACTATATGACTAAAATTATCAAATAACTAGAATTAGGTTTAAAAACATGTTGCTACAGGGAAAAATCACAAATGAATCTTTAATGGCCCCGTGAGGGGCTCAAACACCTCGCATGGGAAAAATGTAACTCATAGGAACTGATCGCATCATCATGGAATCTCCGATTTGAGAATAGGGTAAAAATTTCAAATAACTGGTCTTAGACTTAAAAATATGCCTCTAGAAGGCAAAAATCCAAAACGACCACCAAATGCCCCCGTAAGAAGCATCAGCACCTCACACGGGAATAATGTAACTAGTAGGAACTAAACACGTAGTCGCGAGACATCTAATTTGATGATATAATTAAAATATGCAAATACTACACTTAGGCTTAAAAAACATTCGCCAATGGGGTAACCCAAAATAGCGCCCGAACACCCCGTAAAAGGCATAAACACCTCGCACAGGACTATTGTAACTCATAAGAACTAAACGTGTTGTCACGGGACACCTAGTTTGATAATATTACTAAAATATTCAATTAACTAGAATTAAGCTTAAAAACATGGCACTAGAGGGCAATAAAAAAATCCCCCAAACGGCCCCATTAGAGGCACGAACACCTCGCATGGAACCAATGTAACTCATAGGAGTTGACCACATTTTCATGGGACGCCTAGTTTGAGAATATAACTAAAAATTGAAAATAACTAGACTTAGGTTTAAAAGCATGCAGCTAAAGGGGAAAAACACAAAACAACACCCAAACGGACCAATTAGAGGCACGAACACCTCATAAGAGACTAATGTAACTCGTACTAACTAACTACGTAGTCATTAGACGTCCGGTTTGAGAATATCACTAAAATTTTAAAATAATAATAATTAGGTTTAAAAACATCCCGCTAGAGGGGGATAACCCAAAATAAACCCCAAATGCCCATTGGAGTCACAAACACCTTGAGCGGAACTATTGTAATTAGTCACACCTGAACGCATAGTTACGAGATATTTGATTTGAGAATATGACTAAAATTTTCAAATAACTAGACATAGGGTTTTAAACATGCAGCTAGAGGGACAAAATCAAAAATATCCCCCAAAAGGGGCACGAACACCTCGCACCAGACCAACGTAACTCACGATAACTGATCGCGTAGTCACGAGATGCCCGATTTGAGAATATGACTAAAATTTGCAAATAGTGAGACTTAAGCTTAAAAACATGCCGCCAAAGTGTGAAAATCCAAAAGAACCTCCAAACAGCCCGTAAGAGGTATTAGCACCGCGCACCGCACCAATGTAACTCACAGGAACTGAACGCATAGTCATGGGACGGTCGGTTTCAGAATATGACTAAAATTGTTAAGTAACAAGAGTTAAGCTTAAAAATATTCCACTAGGGGCAAAACCAAAAAACATCCCTCAAACAGCCCCGTAAGAGGAACAAACACCTTGCACAGCAACAAATTAAATCTTCAGAACTAACCCCACTGTCACAGGATGCCCGATTTGATGATATGACTAAAATTTGAAAATAATTAGAGTTTAACTTAAAAACATACCGTGAGAGGGGAACACTTGAAACAACCTCCAAACGACCCCGTAAGAGTAACGAACACCTTGCATGGAACCAATATAACTCATAAGAACTAACACATAATCATGGGATGATCGATTTGAGAATATGACTAAAAAAATTTAATAAATAGACTTCGGCTTAAAAACAAGCCACCAAAGGGAGAAAACCAAATTAAGCCTTTAACGGCTCTGTAAGGAGAACAAACACCCTGTATGGGACCAATGTAACTCAAAAGAACTGATCGCATTACCACGGGATGCCTGGTTAGATAATATGAACCAAATTTATAAATAACTAAGCTTAGGCTAGAAACATGCCGCTAGAGGGCGAAAATCGAAAGCAATCCCCTAACGGCCCAACTAAGGCATAAATACCTCGAATGGGACCAATGTAACTCGCAGAAAATCACTTCATAGTTATTAGATGCCCAATTTATGAATATCAAATAACTAAAATTAGGCTTAAAAACATGTCGCTATAGGGGAAAACCTAAAACGTCCCTTAAATGGCCCCATGAGGGGTACAAACACCTCGCACGGGACTAATGTAACTCGTAGGAACTGACCGTGTATTCATGGAATTATTGGTTTGAAACTATGACTAAAAATTTTAAATAACTAGACTTCAGTTTAAAAATATGCAGCTAGAGGGAAACAATCCAAAACATCCCCAAATGCCCCCGTAAGGGGCATAAACACCTCACACGGGACCAATATAACTCGTAGGAACTAAACGCGTAGTCATGGGACGTCTAGCTTGAGAATATTACTAAAAGTTTCAAATAACTAGACTTAGGCTTAAAAAACTTCCGCTAGTGGGGGTAAATAGAAAAATGCTCCCAAACACCACTGTTAGAGGCATAAACACCTCGGACGGGGCCAATGTAACTCGTAGGAACTAAATGCAAAGCCACGGCACGTGTATGTTAATATTATTACTAACATATAAAATAAATAGACTTAGATTTAAAAATAGACCTCCGGATGGCGATAACAAAAAACAACCCCCAAAACTGCACCATTAGAGGCACGAGCACCTAACATGGGACCAATGTAACTCATAGGAATTGACCACGTAGTCACGGGATGCCCGGTTTGATAATATAACTAAAAATTACAAATGACTAAACTTAGGCTTAAAAACAAGCACCTAGAGGGCTTAAGCACAAAACGTTCCCCAACGGCCCAGTTAGAGGCACGAACACCACACGTAAAATATAACTAGTCATTAGATGTTCGTTTTGAGAATATGATGAAAATTTTCAAATAACTATAATTAGGCTTAGAATCATGTCACTAGCGGGGAGAAACCCAAAACAACCCCCAAACACCCCAACAGAGGCACAAACACCTCAAACAGAACTAATGTAATTCATAGCAACTGAATGCATAGTCACGAGATTTTTAATTTGAGAATATGACTAAAATTTTCAAATAACTAGACTTAGACTTAAAAATATGCCGCTAGAGTGCAAAAATCCAAAATACCCACCAAAACCCCCATAAGCGGCACAAACGCCTTGTATGGGACCAATGTAACTCGTAGGAAATGAACGCATAGTCACAAGATGTTCGATTTGAGAATATTACTAAAATAATCAACAACTACTCATAGGCTTAAAAACATGCCGCTTGAGGGCAGTAACAAAAAACAACCCCCAAATAACCCCATTAAAGGTACGAACATCTCGCACGGGACAAACGTAACTCGTAGGAATTTATCGTGTAGTCACGGATGCCAGGCTTGAGAATATAACTAAAAATTACATATAACTAGACTTTAGGCTTAAAAAATACCACTAGAGGATGAAAACCCAAAATAGCCCAAAATGGCCCAGTTGGAGGCACGAGCACCTCCTACGGGACCAATGTAACTAGTAGGAACTGACTGTGTAGTCATTAGATATCCAATTTAGGAATATTACTAAAAATTGAAATTAACTAGACTTAGCCTTAAAAAAATTCAACTAAAGTGGGAAGACACAAGACAACACCAAACGATCCCGTATAGGTCATAGACACCTTACAGGAGACTAATACAACTCGTAGGAACTTATCGCATCATCACGGGACACCTGTTTTAAGAATATGACTAAAATTATCAAATAAATAGGCATAGGCTTTAAAACATGCCGCTAGAGGGAGAAAACCTAAAATAGCCCACAAACGGTCCCCAAAGGGGTTCTAAAAACTCATACGGGACCAATGTAACTCGGGCGAACTGAGCGTGTAGTCACGGGATGCCCAGTTTGAGAATATGGAGAAAATTTGCATATACTTGAACTTAGTCATAAAATCATGCTGTTAGAGTGCGACAATCTAAAACAACCCCCAAATGGTCCCGTAATAGGTACGAACACCACGCAAGTGACAATTTAACTCGTTGGAAATGACCGCTAAGTCACAGGACATCCGATTTGAGAATATGACTAAAATCTTCAAATAACTAGACTTGGGATGAAAAACATGCCGCTAGAGGGTGAAACCCAAAATAGTCACCAAACGCAAACAGCACGCAACGAAACAATGTAACCCATAGGAACTGATCGCGTAGTCACGGGATGCTCGATTTGAGAATATGACTAAAATTTGCGAATAACGAGAATTAGGATTAAAACATGCCTCTAGAGGGTGAAAATCCAAAACAACACCCAAACGGCTCGTAAGAGGCATACGCACCTCACACCGGACCAATATAACCCATAGGAACTGGCCTTGTAGTCAAGAGATGTTCGGTTTGAGAATATTCCTAAAATTTGCAAATAACTAGAGTTAGGCTTAAAAACATGCCGCTCGAGGGAAAAAACATAAACAACCACCAAACGGCCCCGTAAGGGAACGAACACCTCTTATGGCACTATAAAAAATCTTAGGAACTAATCTCATACTCGCGGGATGGCAGATTGTACATTATGAATAAAATTTGAAAGAACTAGACTTAGGATTAAAAAATATAACGTTAGAGGGAAAAACCCAAAACAACTCCAAATTTCCTTGTAAGGGGAATAAACACCTCACATGAGACCAATGTAACTCGTAATAACTGACTACATAGTCATGGGATACCCGGTTCGACATTATGACTAAAATTACAAATAATTAGTTGTAGGCTTAAAACATGCTGCATGAGGGCAAAAACCTAAAATAACCTTCAAACGACCCCGTAAGGGGGATAAACACCTCGTACGAGACTAATGTGACTCGATGGAACAGACCACAGAGCCATGGGACATGAATTTTAGAATATGACTAAAATTTTTAGAAAATAAAGCATGGGCTTAGAAACATGCTGGTAGAGGGTGAAAACCCAAAACACCCCCCAAATGGTTTAGCTAGAGGCACGAACACCTCACACGAGACCATTGTAACTCCTAGGAATTAATCGCGTAGTTATTAGATGCCTGATTTTACAATATTACTAAAATCATCAAATAAAATAATTAGGCTTAACAAAGTCTTGCTATAAGGGAAAACCCAAAATGACCCCCAAATGGCACCGTAAGATGCACTCAGACCTCGCACTGGACTAATGTAACTTATAGGAATTGATCACATAGTCACAATATTCTTGATTTGAGAATACAAATATACTTTCAAATAACTAGAGTTAGCCTTAAAAATATGCCGCTATAGGGCAAAAATTCAAATCATCCCCCAAACGCCCCCGTAAGAGGCATAAACATCTCATTTGGGACAAATGTAACTCGTTAGAACTGAAGACGTAGTCATGGGATGTCTAGTTTGATAATATTACTAAAGTATGCAAGTAATTAGACTTAGTCTTAAAATTATGCCGCTAGAGGGCGATAATAAAAAATATCCCCCAAACGGCCCCGGAAGAGGCTGGAATCACCTCGCGCAGGATCACTATTACTCCTAGGAATTGACCGCATAGTCATGGGATGCCCACTTTGAGAATAGAACTAATAAATTTAAATAACTAGAGTTGGGCTTAAAAACATGCCCAATAAGGGAGAAATGAAAAATAATCCACAAATGCCCCCATTAAAGGCATTAATACCTCGCACGAGACTAATGTAACTCATAGGAATTGACCTCATAATCACGGGACGCTTGTTTGGGAATATAACCAAAAATTGCAAATAACTAGACTTAGGCATAAAAATATGCCGCTCGAGGAGGAAAATCTAAAACTGAACCTAAATAGCCCCATTAGAGGCATAAACACGTCACACGGGACAATGTAACTTGTTGGAACTGACCGCATATTCACAGTATGGCCGATTTTAGAATATCATTAAAATTTGCAATTAACTAGTCTTAGACTTAAAAAGATGCCTCTAAAGTGGGAAACTCTAAGAAAATCCCCAACCATCCCAATATGGGGCAAGAATACCTTGCACGGGACTAATGTAACTCGTAGGAACTGACTGCGTAGTCACGGGACACCTGGGTAGAAAATATGACTAAAATTTTCAAATCACTCGACTTGGGCATAAAAACATGTCGCTAGAGAGAGAAAACACAAAACAGCCTCCAAATAATTATAAAAGGGGCACGAACACCTCGTACAGGACCAATGTAACTTGAAGGAACTAATCGCATACTCACGGGATGCCCAGTTTAAGAATATGACCAAAATTTGCAAATAACTTTACTTGGGCTTAAAAACATGTAGCTAAAGGGAAAAATCCCAAAACAACCCCAAAGGGCCCTATTAGAAGCACGAACACCTCGCATGGGACCAATGTAACTCATAGGAACTGATCGCGTAGTCATGAGATGTTTGGTTTGAGAATATGACTAAAATTTACAAATAACTAGACCTAGGTTAAAAAGCATGCTGCTAAAGGGTGAAACCCCAAAATTGCCACCAAACAGCCCTGTAGGGGCACATACACCTTACACTGGATGGCTGTAATCGTAGGAACTAATCGCATAGTAACGAGATGTCAGATTTCTGAATATCACTACATTTTGCTAATAATGAGGCTTAGGCTTAAAAATGTGTCGTTAGAGGGAAAAAAATCCAAAACAACCCCCAAACGGCCTATAAGTGGCATAACCAACTCGCATTGGACTAATTTAACTCATAAGATATGACTACATCGTCACAGGATAATCGGTTTGAAAATATGAATAAATTTTGCAAATAACTATAGTTACACTCAAAAACATGCCGCTAGAGGGCAAAAACTAAAAATATCCACCAAATGGCCCTATAAGGGGAACAAACACCTCACACTATACCAAATTAACTCATAGTAACTGACCCCTTAGTCATAGTATACCTAGTTTCATAATACGACTAAAATTTTAAAATGACTAGACTTAGGCTTAAAAACATGCCATTAGAGGGGGAAACTCAAAACAGCTTCCAAATGGCCCCGAGAGAGGGATGAACACCTCGTATAAGATCAATGTAACTCATCAGAACTAACCGCGCCTACAATCGATGATTTTATTATTAGTTAGGGATGGGCTAATGAGCCTTATTTATGTTTACAAAATAAAACCCAAAATACCTGGTCATGGTCTAATTCGTAGCGGGCCTCCTATCCTAGTTTGTAGATCGAATTGGTTTCATGTTACCTTATCAGGTAAGAGTTTGACAGGAAGCGGATGGAAGAACACCAGATAAGGAATTCATTCTTCTTCTCCCCATCCCTTCGTGATATCTTCTCTCCTATCTCGGGCCTGGCTAGACTATCATTGACCTCGTACCCCTCTTACTAGATGGTCAAACGAATAGGAATGGAATAATATCGATTCATATAGAAAAAAGGTTCTCTATTGATTCAAACACTGTACATCCGTTGAATTAATTCATCCCCGGGTAAATCTCGATATTAAGCAAGTATATCCGTGACTAATGGGAAGACCCCCTCTATGATTCGTAGAACCGGTACACTGACCCTCCATCAATCATCGCCCATCAAACATTTATATGGATTCCTAAAAATTGAAATAATAGTCTGTCATGTCAAAATATATGACAAAGTCATCACTATGTCTGTTGTATGCCCTTCTTGCCCATGTCTTCCACTCCGAAAAGGTTCTTCCCATTTCTATTAATCCTACTATGTTGTATTCTGTTTCCACTATCTAGTTCCGATTTTCCTTCGCCCTTAGCTAGCCACTTGGGGGGCAGGTAATACTCTAAGAAAACATACTAGACGAGCATATTAAGCTCCGAGGAATCACTTCAAACAAACTCTAATAGGTTATGGTCCCAGAGATAGATTCGAATATGGGGGTGATGAGAGCCCTACTAATCTAAAGGGGGCATATTGAATTCGCCTTTTCGTATAAGGAAATGAGTAAAAACTAGAATATTCATAACAGTGACAGTTGTTCAGTGATAGATACTAAAACCTCCTATTGGTTCATCTGATTAGAAAATCAGAATCGAAAGAATAAAGACCTAAGAATCACTTTTCTTTTTATAAGGGATAAAATCACTTATTTTGTCCATTTTACCCCTTATTATAGGGTGGATGTCGACCAATACGAGACTCAATGGAGCCATTTCACAAATAATTTCTCATGGATTTATTGGTGCTACACTTTTTTTCCTGGCATGAATGAGTTATGATAGAATACGTCTTGTTTATCTCGACGAAATGGACAAAATAGCTATCCCAATGCCAAAAATATTCCCATCGTAGATAAAAACTATCCGATTTGCACATTCACGTGTTTACTGACTATTCAAATTCTATTTTTTCCATTTTGAGAGATTGGTTGGTGTTCAGTCACTGTCTAAAAATAATGAAATCAATCATATCCTTCTATTGTGTATGAAATTTATGGTTTTCGTTGGTGCAAATCCAATCACCTCAATTTAAGATGGGAAGCAGTTCTCCATTGGTAACAAATGGTTATACATTAAGCGGAGGAAATCTTAGTTAAAAAATAAAAAGACTAAGCCCCTAGTAGTCGTCGGTCAGCCATACGGCGGTGAATTCCTTCTTGGGCCTTGTACACACCGCCTGTCACACAATGGGAACTGGCCATGCCTGAAGTTATTACCTTAACCGCGAGGATGGGCATGTCGAAGGCAGGTATAGTGACTTACCGGAAGGTTTTTCGATTCCATACATATTCGTTCGTGAGCTTTTTTAAACAAATAAAGCGGGTAGAGTCTTTGGAATAATAATTGGTATCTTTATTGAATTTTATTTTTCCTTGTTCCTGAAGTATAAAACACTACAACTGTTCCTGAATAGCTTCTTTCAAAAAAGCTTCTGCAGAAGCTAATTTGAAAAATGATGAAAGAAAGAGACAAACAATTGAGGTAAATCTAGCTCTTCGATGAGCTAGTATACGAGTAAAGACTATAAATGCAATCACAAGCAAGTGATTGAATGAGTGGGGGGACTTAAAAGCACATGCAGGATAAGCAGGTGTTTCAGGAGACGGTCTAAAAAATGGTCTGATCCAGGAAGATAACTCTCAACAACAATTATATGGAACTAATCAAGATCCCCTTATTGCATCCCATGCTACTGAATCAGCTGCTTTATTTTTAGTGCCAAGAATTAAGAATTGTCTTCCCCTACTTGTTGCATCAAAAACCAAATCACAAGCTTCTGATAAAAAATGAGAAGTTCTAGTAAGATTTGTAATATGAATACCTTTACGTTTTGAAGAAATATTAGTGGCGAATAATATCAGTGGCGAATAATGTCGCTTGTGTTGCGGGAGATGCCTGCCCGTATGTCTCGGCATCCCCCCCCCCCCCCCCCCCGCCTCCCCCCCAAAAAAGAAGCACACACTAGCTAGCTGGAGTCATGGGATGCCCATTTTGAGAATATGACTAAAATTATTAAATAACTAGACTTAGGCTTAAAAAGATGTTGCTAGAGGGAAAAATCCAAAACAATCCCTACAGAACCCCGTAAAGGAAACAAACACCACACCCGAGACAAATGTAACTCGAAGGAACTGATCGTAGATCCATGAGATGTCCAATTTGAAAATATGACTAAAATTTGAAAATAACTAGGCTTGGGATAAAAAACATACTGCTAGATGGAGAAAACCAAAAATAGATCCCAAAGGGCCCAGTTAGAAGTGCGAACACCTCTCACGAGACCAATGTAATTCGTAGGAAATGACCGCCTAGTCATCAGATGAACGATTTGATTATATGACTAAAATTTTCAAATAACTAGAATTGCTTTATGCTTAAAAATATGCTGCTAGAAGGCAAAACCTAAAACAAGCCCCATATGGCTCGTAAGAGGAATGAACACCTCGCACAAGACTAATGTCACTTGTCGAAACTGACCATGTAGTAATTAAATTACCAATTTGATAATATGACAAAAAAAATTCAAATAATAATGCATAGGCTTGGGAAATGCATAAACACCTCGCACTGGATCATTGTAACTTGTAGGAACTAAATGGATAGTCACGGGACGTCTAGTTTGAGATTATTACTGAAATATGAAAATAACTAAACTTAGGCTTAAAAGCATGTCTCTAGTGGGCAATAATAAAAAAAAATCCCCCAAAAGGCACCATTAGAGGCACAAACACCTCACACGGGACCAACATAACTCCTAGAAATTGACCATGTAGTCGTGGGACACCCGATTTCAAAATAAAACTAAAAATTGTAAATAACTAGACTTAGGCTTAATAACATACCGCTAGAGTGAGAAAACCCAAAATATCCCATAGACGGCCTCATTAGGGGCATGAACACCTCGCACGGGACCAATGTAACTCATAAGAACTGAACGCGCATTCACGGGATAGTCGGTTTAATAATATGACTAAGTTTTGCAATTAACTAGAGTTAGGCTTAAAAACATGTCGCTAGAGGGCGAAAACTAAAAATAGCCCCCAAATGGCCTATAAGTGGCATAATGAGCTCGCATCGGACTAATGTAACTGATATCAACTGGCTTCATAGTCATGGGACAACCAATTTGAGAATATGACTAAAATTTGCAAATAACTGGAGTTAAGCTCAAAAACATGTCACTAAAGGGAAAAAACCAAAAATATCCCCCAAACGGCCCCATAATGGGGACGAACACCTCGCACGGCACCAAAATAACTAATATGAATTGACCCCTCAGTCACAGTATACTCGGTTTGACAATATGGCTAAAATTTGAAAATGAATAGACTTAGGCTTAAAAATATTCCGTTAAAGGGGGAAACTCAAAACAGCTTCCAAACGGTCCCTTAAGAGGAATAAACACCTTACATGAGATTAATGTAACTCGTCGAAAATGATCCCGGAGTTATGGTACGCCAAATCTGAGAATATGACAAACTTTTGAATTACTAGACTTAGGCTTAAAAACATTCCCTTAGAGGGAGAAAATCCAAAACAACGCCCAAATAGCCCCCCGTAAGGGGACAAATACCTCACACGGGACAAATGTAAATTGAAGAACTGATCGCAGAGACATGAGATGTTCAATTTGAGAATATGACTAAAATTTTCAAATACCTAGGGTTGGGCTTAAAAACTTGCCACTAGAGGGCAAAAACCCAAAATAGCCACCAAACAGCCTAGTTAGAAGCACGAATACCTCTCATGAGACCAATGTAACTCGTAGGAACAGATTATCTACTCATTAGACGCTCTGGTTGAAAATATGACTAAAGTTTTCAAAAAACTAGAAGTAGGATTAAAAACAAGCCGCTAGAAGAAAAACCCAAAACAACACCCAAACAGTCCGTAAGAGGCATGAACACCTAGCACAGGACTAATGTCACTCATTAGAACTGACCGCATAGTAATGAAATTACCGATTTGTGATTAAAATTTAAAAATAATAACACTTAGGCTTAAAAATATGCCGCTAGAGGAAAAAAATCTTAAATATCCCCCAAACGGCACCGCAAGAGACATAAACACCTCACACGGGACCAATGCAACTCGCAGGAAATGAACGAGTAGTCACAGTACGTCTAGTTTGAGATTATTACTATAATATGAAAATAACTAGCCTAAGGCTTAAAAACATGTCGCCAATGGGAGATAACAAAAAATAGTCGAAAAACGGCACCATTAAAGACACGAATACCTCACACGGGACCAATGTAACTCGTAGGAATTGAGCATGTAGTCACGGGACGGCCGGTTTCAAAATAAAACTAAAAATTACAAATAACTAGACTTAGGCTTAATAATATACCGAGAGAGAGAGAAAACACAAAATAGCCGCAAAAAAATCCTACTATAAGCAATAGGGACTAATGTAACTTGTAGAAACTGACCACGTAGTCATGGGATGCCCACTCTTATAATATTACTGAAATTTTCAAATAATTAGATTTAGGCTTAAAAATATGCCGCCAGTGGGAAAAAATCCAAAAGATCCCCCAAACGGCCTCGTTAGGGGCATGAACAATGTAACTCGTAGGAACTAAACGCACAGCCACGGGATGGATGATTTAAGAATATGACTAAAATTTAGAAATAACTAGATTTAGGCTAAAAACATGCCGCTAGAGGGAGAAAACCAAAAACAACCCCCAAAAGGCCACATAAGGTAACGAACACCTCACATGGCACCAGAGTAAATCTTAGGAACTAATCCCATAGTCATGGGATGCTCGATTTTACAATATGACTAAAATTTGAAAATAACTAGACTTAAGCTTAAAAATATGTCATTCGAGGGAAAAACCCAAAACAGCTTCCAAACGGGCCTGTAAGAAAAATGAATAACCACCCAAACGGCATTGTTAGGGGCACAAACACAATGTACGGAACAATATAACTTGTAGTAATTGACCTCTTAGTCACGGGACTCTTATTTGAGAATATAACTAAAGAATGTAAATAACTAGACTTATCTTAAAAACATGTCTCTAGTGGAGGAAAATCTATAACTACACCCAAATATCCCCCATTAGAGGCACGAACACCTCGCATGGGCCAATGTAACATATAGGAGCTTACCGCGTAGTCACGGTATGCTCAATTTGAGCATGTGATTAAAATTTACAAATAACTAGACTTAGGCTTAAAACCATGCTGCTAAAGTGGGAAAACACAACGTAATCCCTAAAGGGATTGTATGGGGCACGGACACCTTGCACGGGACTAATGTAACTCGTAGGAACTGACCACATAGTCACGGGACACTTGGTTTGAGAATATGACTAAAATTTTCAAATAACTAGACTTAGGCTTAAAAACATGTCACGGGAGGAAGAAAATCCAAAATAGCCCCCAAGCAACCCAAAAAGGAGCACGAACCTCCTATGGGACCAACTTAACATAGGAACTAATCGCGTAGTCATGGGATGCCCGATTTGAGAATGTGACCAAAATTTTCAAATAACTAGACGGGGGATTAAGCACATTCTGCTAGAGGGCCGAATCCCAAAATAGCTCCTAAACGGCCCTGTTAGAGGCACGAACACCTCTCATGGGACTAATGTAACTTGTAGGAACTGACCGTGTAGTACAAGATGTCTGTTGGAGAATACGACTTAAATTTTAAAATAACTAGACTTAGGATAAAAGATATACCACTAAAGGGTGAAAGCCTAAAACAACCATCAAACAGCCCCGTAAGGGACAAGAACACCTCACACGGACCAATGTAACTCGTAGGAACTAATTGCATAGTCATGGGATGCTCGATTTGAGAATATGACTAAAATTTGATACTAATGAGACTCACGCTTAAAAATATATCGCTAGAGGTAAAAAATCAAAAATAATCCCCGAACGACCGTTGGTGGCATAATCACCTCGCACCGGACTAATGTAACTCATAAAAACTAACTGCGTAGTCACAAGACGGTCGATTTGAGAATATGACTAAAATTTGCCAATAACTAGAGTTAGGCTTAAAAACATGCATCTAGAGGGTAAAAACCAAAAATAGCCCCAAAAGGCCTTGTAAGGGGAATGAGTACCTCGCATGGAACAAAAGTAACTCGTAGGAACTGACCCCTTAGTCACTGGATGCCATATTTGATAATATGACTAAAATTTGAAAATAACTAGACTTAGGATTAAAGACATGCAGTTAGAGGGGGAACCCCAAAACAACTTCTAAACATCCCCGTAATAGGACTGAACACCTCGCACGAGACCATTGTAACTCGTATGAACTGACCACGGAATCAAGGGATGCTTAGTTGAGAATGTGCGTAAAATTTGCGAATAATAAGACTTAGGCTTAAAAACATGCCGCTAGAGGGAGAAAACTCAAAACAACACCCACACTGCCCTATAAGGGGAATAAACACCTCAAACTAGACATATATAAGTCAGGAAACTGCTCTCAGAGCCGCAGGATGTTTATTTTGAGAATATGACTAAAATTTGAAAATAACTAGGCTTGGGCTTAAAAACATGATGCTAGAGGTCAAAACCCCAAAACAGCCCCCAAACGGCCAAGTTAGAAGTACGAACACCTCTCACGGGACCAATATAACTCATATGAACTGACCGCGTAGTCATTAGATGCCCGGTTTGAGAATATGACTAAAATTTCCAAATAAATAGCATTAGGTAGAAAAAAATGCCGCTATAAGAGAAAACTCAAAAGAACCCCCAAATGACACTGTAAGAGGCACGAACATCTCACACAGAACCAATATAACTCATCGGAATTGATCGTGTTATTACAAGATTCTCGATATCAGAATATGACTAACATTTTCAAATAACTTGACTTAGGCTTAAAAATGTGCCGTTACAGGCCAAAAATTCATAACAACACCCAAACACCCTCTTAAGAGGCATAAACACCTCGCACGCCACCAATGTTACTCGTAGGAACTGAATGCGTATCATGGGACATCTAGTTTGACATTATTACTAAAATATGCAAAAAATAAGAATTAGTCTTAAAATGATGCCGCTAGTAGGCGATAACAAACAAAGCCTCCAAACGGCACCATTACAGGCACACACACATTGCACGGGATTAATGTAACTCGTAGGAATTGACCGTGTAACCACAAAATGCTCAGTTTCAGAATAAAATTAAAAATTTCAAATAATTAGACATAGGCCTAAAAACATGCCGCTAGAGGTCAAAAACCAAAAACAGCCGCCAAACGGCCTTGCTATGGCACGAATACCTCGTATTGGACCAATCTAAGTCATAGGAACTAATATCATAGTCATGGGATGCCCAGTTTGAGAATATGACTAAGATTTTCAAATAACTAGACTTAGGGTTGAAAATTTGCTACTAGAGGGAAAAAATTCCAAACAGACCCAGAACGGCCTCGTTAGGGGCATGAACACCTCATACAGAACCAGTGTAACTTATAGGAACTGAAGCATAGTCACAGGATGCCTAGTTTGAGAATATAACTAATATTTTCTAATAACTAGAGGCTTAAAAATATGCTGCTAGAAGATGAAAATAAAAAATAACCCCCAAACAACTTCATAAGGGGAACGAGAACCTCACACAGGGCAAAGTTACTCATAAGAACTGATCGTAAATGGGATGCTCGGCTAAAATGTTGAAATCCCTAGACTTCGGCTCAAAAACATGTCGTTTGAGGGTAAAACCCAAAATAGCCACCAAACGGCCTTGTAAGAGGAAAAAACACCTCGTGCGGGACTAATGTAACTCGTGAGAACTAACCGTATAGTCACGAGATGCCCGGTTTAATAATTTGACTGAAACTTAAGAATAACTAGACCGAGGCTTAAAAACATGCTGCAAGAGGGAGAAAACCCAAAAGGGTTCCCAAACGGCCATGTTAGGGGCACGAACACCTCACACGGAACTAATGTAACTCATAGAAACTGACTGTGTAGTCATGGGATGCCCATTTAAGAATTTGACTTAAATTTACAAGTAATTAAACTCTGGATTAAAAACATGCTACTAGTGGGGTAAACCTAAAACAACCCCAAACGACCTTGTAAGGGCACAAACACCTCGTACGGGACCAATGTAACTCGTAGGAACTGATCATCTGTTCATGGGATGCCCAGTTTGAGAATATGACTAAAATTTGAAAATAACTAGACTTAGGCTTAAAAATGTGCTGCTAGAAGGGAAAACCCCAAAATAGCCCCCAAACGGCCCCGTATATTGGCATGAGCAAATCGCATGGGACCAATGTAACTCGTAAGAACCGACTATAGTCTCGGAATGCTCAGTTGGACAATATGACTAAAACATCCCTCAAAATACTCTTAAGGGTTACGAACACCTATCATCGGACTAATGTAACTCGTAGGAATTGATTATGTAGGCACGCGATGCTCGGTTTACGAATATGACTAAAATTATCAAATAACTAGACATACTTAAAAACATGCATGTAGAGGAGGAATACCCAAAATAACCCCCAAACTCCTCGTAATAGCCACGAACACATCGCACGGGACCAATGTAATTAGTAAAATTGACTGCATAGTCATGGCATGCCCAGTTTGAGAATATGACTAAGATTTACAAATAACTAGACTTAGGATTAAAAACATGTCGCTAAAGGGGAGAAACCCAAAATAACCCCCAAATGGCCCCGTAAGGGGCAAGGACACCTCGCATGGGACTAATAAACACGTAAGAAATGATCGCATAGTCATGGGACACCCGGCTTGAGAATATGACTAAAATTTGCAAATAACTAAACGCATGTCACTAGAGGCAGGAAACCCAAAATAGCCCTGTAGGAGCACGAACACCTCACACGAAACTAATGTAACTCGTAGGAACTATCCGCATAGTCATGAGACACACTATTTAAGAATGTGAATAAAAAATTTAAATAACAAGATATATGCTTAAAAACACGCTACAAGAGGGGAAAACCAACAACAACCCCCAAACGACCCCTTAAGGGGAATGAATACCTCTCACGGTACCATTGTAACTCGTAAAAATGACCACAAAATAACTTTACGCCTAGTTTGAGAATATGACCCAAATTTGCAAATAAATTAACTTTGGCTTAAAAACATGGTGTTAGAGGGAAAAACCCAAAATAACCCACAAAAGGCCCCATAAAGGGCATTAACACATCATTCGGGACTAATGTAACTCGTAGGAACTGATCGCATTTATCGGTACAGTGATTGATGATTGCCCATGGAAACTGTTTGACATTATATCCAGTTTTTGGTTGCACACCCCTGTTTAGGCTTAAGCCTAATTCTTTCATATGAGGGGTTGTCGGTTTCTTAGAGTCACCAATTTATTTTACATAAAAACAAATAAGAGGTTCAGCTTATCCCTTTAGGTCTAATCCTGAGGTGGGTTTAGGTATGTGATTGATCTAGAGATTCTTATTGTGGGGTTTGGTAAATGGGTTACAAACGTAAAACGTATTAGGAACCCCACTTGTTCTTTATGCTTCCTTATCTATATACTTATTATCGTTCCTTATATTATGTGACTGCCCTTTTGTTTATTTTGGAACATGCTGAGAGACCTTAATTTCAGAATCCCTTAAAATGTAGATATATGCTTAGGTATGAAGAAGGGTATTAGTTGAGAAAAATACCACTTAAGTCGTTTAATACAATATTAAACAGTTTAAATGGATCCGAATAATTTTTTGAAGAAACTCTTTAATCAAAACA
The DNA here is from genome assembly GCA_949130495.1 of Sambucus nigra. Taxonomy (NCBI): domain Eukaryota; kingdom Viridiplantae; phylum Streptophyta; class Magnoliopsida; order Dipsacales; family Adoxaceae; genus Sambucus; species Sambucus nigra. Next base: position 270,101,169 of record OX422217.1, read on the forward strand.
AACAGCCAACACAAGATGTGTATAAAAGATTATATGAATGGGTTATTTAAGGTAAGGGTGTACCAGTTTTGAAAAATAAAACCTATATATTTCTAAATCAGCACAGCCTCAAGAAGGTGATGAGAGAAGAGTAAGTATACAAGTACACAAGATTTTAACGTTGTAAAACCGCACCCAATTGGGGAAACATCCACGGAGGTCTCTACACCTCAAAATCAAAATCCACTAAAATAGAATAACACAAGATAAAAGATATAACAAACCAAACACACAAACAGACCTAATCTAAGTCCAGAATTTTTACCAACTCCTTTGGATTATTCTGACTCCTATGAAGGTTCTGATGTTGAGGTTGTTTTACCTGCATTGTAATCACTTCTCCTTTATGATTTACGTCGACTCTAAAGTCAAGAATCTCTCTACCAACACTTCTTTAGTATTATAAGAGGGTAGTTTAAATTAATGGAGGCGTGACCCCTTTTGAGTATGATAATGATAAGTTAATTAACAAAACCTTGGATTAACTATAGGGCACACAAACACAACTTAGTGAAGAGAAAGATGGAATAAACTCACAAATCTCTCGTGTATGACTCATAAAATAACAATGGACTTAGAAGTAACTCAGTTAGAGGGAGAAAGAAGTAAGCACCCTAGATAAACCTTGGCAGGCAGCCAAACACACCAACCACCCTCAAGAATCCATGTCAAGTAATAAATAACAATGGTGGGTGAGTGAAACTCTCTCTCTTATATATATCTTCTCTAGCTATAACTTTCGTATTCTCAAAAAGAACATGATGTCTCACCAAAGGTGGTTGGATTCTTTAAAGAGCCTCCCCACACCACTCTTGAGGCAACTCAGTCATCAATGCCTATGAAAGACATCCCTCATAATTTATGTCACAAACATTAAATACCTGATGCCCTAATTATCTCTACGTTATAAACATTAAATGCCAAGACATGCCTTTTGCCTAACCACTGTGCGTCAGGGGGCTGTTGTCACAGAGGTGGATCACAAACTGTCTGACTGCCCCAAATACCACGGTGGTTTACTCAAGTGAAGATTTGACATTATTTAGCTGGATAGTGACATCATCTACAATGAATGTGATATTAAGTAGAGGGTTGTTTAGTTCACCGCTCGATGCCCAATGGAACTCCGAGCTGCTCCGCCTGAGGTTCCACGGTAAGGGTCCTTTGGTGTTTTACCAGATGTATCTAAGATGGTTAGGACAATCCCCAATAGTGCCTCACTTCTCAATATTCCAAACCAAGTCTCTCAAGAGTTCCCACGGCGAGGTCGTTCGATAAAGCATGAAAGCTCTCCCAGACCCTGCCAGGCCTGGTCTCTTGCGAGTACCGTTTGACCTCATACATAATCATTATTCTAGTTACATCATTACCATTGTTATATCTCATAGTCAAGATAAACAAAAATACATTATGACTAAATTAATTAATAGGGCTAAAGGACGAGCTCTTTCGGTCAGCTCCTTCATTGGAAGGTCCCTCTGGGCTGCCATGCTGAGCTGCCTTAATCCTAAACACTGTTGTAAATGGGGGGGTTATCTCTAATCTCAGGATTACCTTCAGTCCCCCTCTACATTTTCCCCTTCGTGTGGAGATTTTTTATGGGAACAAGAAATGTCTGCACGAAAACTTCTCAATCCGATGAACCTTCTCTGTGTGAAAAAAATTGGCATCTTCTCTTTCATTATAACCACTGCGGTGTCCATATCCAGAAAAAGTAAAATTATCCCTGTTGCATATGATGACTTTCTCAAATACCCGTTTTGACTCTGGAGAAGTGAAATTTTCCCGTTCATGTCGTTGCGGAGTATAGTTATGAGGAGTGATTTTTTATCAGGACTGCCCCTATCATAGGGACTTGGGAAGTTCTCCCTTGTAACGCTTTTCTATATTTGAAAATGCAAAAATTCTCCCTTATGTAGATGAGTCGCAATTTAAACAACATTTAGACTTGTGGCAAGGGGACATCATAGATTTTTGAACCGTTGGGGCATCTTTTTCGTTGGGAGTTTATTGGATATGTCTAACAAAAATTTTGGCGCCAAAACTCAAACTTGCTTAAGAAGGCAACCCTTTTTGTTCCCCAAGTGTCACTTCGTAAATGACGTGGTGCAATCTTTTTAGCTGTAAAAAACACTTCTCAAACTGCCACATGTTCATTTGAAATGATTATAGGCAGCCTTGCACGTGTGGTGGTGGGAAACTCAATAGGCAGGTTTAAAAGGTTTCAAACGTCTCTTTTTTCAAAACCCTTCTCTTTTCTTCGTCTTCTTCAAGCTCCCGTCTTCCTTAGAGAGAGAACTTTGTGCGAAAACCCCATTATTATCCAACTCTTTAGCTTGCCTCTTCCTTCTCTCATTTTTTACGCCACCACCTGTGGTTGTGCTCCTTTATCTTTGTTCCTAGCCATTCTTACCAAGCTGTTTCATTTATCGCCACTTATTATGGATTCTTCAAGTGCCTCAAAGGTTGACACCTCCATTTTTTAGCCAAGCTCCCCTTCTGCAACCTCTGGCGTCGCTACTACCCATGTTAGCATCACCTCTTCTACCGCCACTTTGACTGCCGCAAGATCAGTTGCGCTTCTACCATCAGTCCCCTATATTTGGCAAGGGTGATGATTTTGCTGGGGTTTTTCAAAACTTGCATTTTCATCGCTAAGAATGATGCCCTGGACCTTGGTGATGAAAACGAAAGTGCTACGGACTGGGGCTTTCTCCCCACAGAGGGGAATCTGCGAATTCGTCTTGAGCGAGGGGACTTCCCGTGGTCCCATATTGATTTCGAAGGGCCTGGGGGTTCTCCTACTCATTTCTCTTCCTGTAACTCCCACATGCAGAGTTCCCACGCTGATATCCTCACCAAAATTGGGCTTCATCGAGCTAAATATTTGGTGAGTGTACTCTGTCCAAAAATAATGCTTCCCTACTCGTTCTGGTATCCCGCTGGAACATTACAACTCATACTTTCATTGCTGCATGGGGCGAGTTTACGATAACGTTGGAAGATGTGTGCGATCTTTCGAGCCTTGAGGGAACAGGACATGAGCCCTATTTAGATGAGGCCCTAGATACCCAGGAGGCTACTGACCATTTGGAGCTGGACCGTATATGTCGAAGGTGAATTGGTTCTTCAAATAAGGCCACTTTCACTCCGCTTATCAACTATTTCTTCAAGGATACCTCTAAGGGTAGTTCCTCTGAGGCTAACCCTGGTTAAGGTACATCACTAAAACTTCTTGCCTATATCCTTATCATTTTTTCTCGTTTCCTCCTAACATGGAAACCCAATGAACAACCTCGAAGGGACCTCATCAATATATCCCTCTGTTTGGCAAGCTTCCTCTAGCTGCAATCGCCCTGGGATCCCTCTACACGTGGCTTGATAGAACCCTTTTCGACATAGAACGGTCTCTTGGTCATTATAACCTGGTCAATTTTTCCAACTGTGTCCTTTTGACAGGCTTCCTCTTTGTTCGTTTCCCCACCGTAGTAGCCAAGACCAACTGCCCTCCATCGGGGTAAACTATTCTGACCCCATGCTCCTTTGTTTATCACAAGAGATAAAGCTTAAAGGAATTGACCTCTACTATTTATCAACTTGAGAATTTTGTGATGAGGCCTTACGAAGAGGATATCTTCCTCCACACTTGTGGTTTTTTTTTAACATGAGGCAAGGGTGATCCAGCAAACTACCTTAGACCTTATTACTGAAGACCCTTCTCTAGCTGTGGTGCTTCTGTTTTCACCAGGGTACCTGCCTTCCTACACTGAGTAGGGGTACACCAATGAGCACTATAACCCCAACTGATGCAGACATCAGTTTGGTTTCAATCAGGGGGCTCCTCGCCTAGTTTTTTAATTATCTAACCCCAAAGTCTCTTTTAGCAAGGCATGCTCCCTGTTCTCATCAACTGTTGCATGGGGAGTGAGTTCTACCATGGCTGGGCGAATCACTATACCATGCATCACCAGGCAAGGGGACGTGACCCCTTTATTTGTAACAAAGTACTGGCCGAGGCAACTAGCCCAAATTTTTGAGTTCATTGAGGGGGATCCTATGTATCCTTTAGTTATTTCATTTTCTTCTCTAGAGTTGGGTTAAAAGGTAATCCCGTTATTGGGATCGATTTCCCTCTAAGAAAAAACCCCAAGACACCTCCCACTGAACTTCCTCCACATTGCTCCATGATCCCTACTTCCACGCCCAAACCTAAAACCGCTACAACCTCCAAAACGCCTGCTCCTACTACCGAAGTAGCTTTTGGCGAAGGGCCTTCCCATCCACCAGCCAAAAAATCTAGGAAGGCCAAAAGGGGGACATCCTCAAAATCCAAATCTGAAACCCCTTTGGAGACATTCCCCACAGCATCTATTCCTCCTGCCATGCCTGAAGAAATGGCGGGGGAGTTGAGAAGGCAAGTGCAAGCAGAGGTGGAATGAATAAATACTGAGTTCCAACGACGCACTCCCGTTGCTCCTGCTTCGGCTTCCTTACCCATAATCTTGGTGGACCAACTGAGCCAATAGCAAAGAGGAGAAAGATTTCGAAGGTTCCTCGAGATGCTGGTACAGTGGGTGCGAGGAAGAAGACTCTGGGTACTAAGTCCCAGAGAAAATGAACCCTCGAGGTACCTCTCTCCTCAGTCCCCTATCGCTGCCTCCTCTCCTCCTTCGCCAGTGGCTATATCCTCTCATTACCCTCTACAAGTGTTGTAGTGTGATAAGTGTAAATAGTGAAGTGCCTAATCACATGCATGCAACACATACACACTTATACAGATAATATTCCTAACAAATTACAAATATTGTTCTAAGATACAGTAAGTATTTATGAAACACAGTTTGTTTAATATTCTTAGACCACGGATCGTTATATATATCCACAGATCTTGAGGGAACCTTGCTATAAAAAGCAGCCAAGGTCATAAACACTTTCTTTATTTTATTTACAAAGCATATTCACAAAATGTGAAATATTTCACAAAAGCGTAAAACCCCATTCAAGATCTTAACTAGATACAAGTCTGATTTTTCTTAGAAACTGAAAACTGAAAAAAGTTTGTCGGTTCTGATTTTGAAAAATAATCAAATAAGAATAAAACAACCAAAAAATATGATTTCTTGAAAAACGAAATCAAACTTAACAAGATCTAAGTGATATGTATCACACAGTTTGAGATCTCAGATTTCTATGAGAACAAATTGAAATATAAACTTTGTGACTTAGTTGGATAAGAGATTAAAGACTAGAGAGGCTGGTTCTTCTCGCTTTTAACTCATACAAACTCACAGAAAGGTTTTCTTGTGAAAGATTTGGCCGGAGTTTGATTAGGGTTTTTAATTCTCTCTATCTATTCTCTCTCTCTCTCTCTCTCTCTCTCTCTCTCTCTCTCTCTCTCTTCTCTTATTTTCTCTCAAAACTGAAAGTGATTAAAAAATTGGAAATGTACACTAGTTGGTCTCTATTTATACTAATCTAGGAAGGATCTGGAAGGGTTGTATAAAATCAATATTTGAGATTAAGTCTAATATTATCGAAGTAAATCTTATGGCAGAAGATGGATCGCAATTAAAAGGCTTTTGATTGGTTTTCTTAGATATGACAAGGATTAAAGTAAAGACATGACGACCATAGATAGCAAATGATCCAATGGACAGGAATACGTATTAAGGCTGTGAGAGTAAACAAACACAAATCAAATCGCTCATAGACCAACACGTGTAGGGTAGTGATCAAGACTAAAACGCTTGTTTTGAAGTTTACAATAATATCATTTTCAACCACACAATTCTTTGCCGCTTTCGGATCCTACCCAAGAAAGTTTTTAGGAGAAAAAGGTAATTATAAATCAACCCACAAAATTATTAAAACCAGCTTTTAAATGAAAACAATGTTTTACAAATTCCTAAAAATTATTAAAAAAATCATTTTTATGGGATTTAACACACACACCTAAATTATAAAGAATACAACAAATGATGAAATCTTAGGTGTGGTGTTGATATTCTACCTTTGAGACTTTCATAGGAATTTGATATATAGAGTCTCAGGCTTTTGGGTAGACTAGGACATGACCCAATTTAATCATTATTTCCAAACTAGACAAGCACAAATGTAGACTCAAGTGAGTCAAAGATATAGGGTGCTTCAATCTCCCCCTTTGGAAATATGATATAAAATCTCCTTTGAGTCATCAAGGACTCATAGGGATGCAAAAGATATAAGAAAATCCTATTCCTATACAAAATTCTAACTACCCCATATCCTAGAAAAGAAAATTATATTACTCAACTAAATACAAACCAATACCCTAACAACACTATGATAACATGCGGAACTGATCTCCTAAAAATAAGATAACTAAGATCAAGATTTTTAGTTGAAGTGATTGAAGTAATGTCCAAGTGGACTCAAAGCTTCTCCCCCATTTTGTCTCAAATGGACAAAGGGTCTACACACAGATAAGAGAGAAATATCAAAGTAGAAATATCAAAGATACATTACAATTCAGCCATAACCATCCTAATTGATTTACATAAGGATTCAAACCATATATTGTCCAAGGGTTTAGTGAATAAATCAGCTAATTGCAATTGAGTAGGCAGGTAATTAATCTCTAATTCTTTTGATTTGACAAACTCGCATATAAAATGATGTCAAATTTTAATATATTTAGTACGAGAGAGTTAAACAGGATTGTTGGAAATATTAATCGCGCTTTGATTATCACAATAGAGATGTAAATAATACCATAATCTCTTAACATTTGTTTTAGCCAAAAGTAACTGAGCACGGAAATTGCCTATGGTGATATATTTAGATTCAGCTGTGGATAAAGAAGTAAAATTTTGTTTCTTACTATCCCACCCTACCAAATTATTACTTATGTAATAACATGCTCCTGATGTACTTTTACTATCATCATAACAACCAACCCAATCAGCATCGTTGTAGCCAATTATCATGCTAGATGTGTCCTTTGTGTACCAAAGTCCTATGTTAAGAGTTCCTTTAACATATTTTATAATTATTTTAATGAAAAGTAATTGACTCTCTTTAGGATTACTTTGATAGCGGGCGCATACACAAACAACATACATAATATTAGTATGGGAGGCAGTAATGTATAAAAGACTTCCTATCATACTTCGGTATAAGGTTGAGTCGATGGATTTTCCATTCTCATCTTTTGATAGTTTAGCCGAAGTACTCATGGGAGTCCTAGCATCTTTGGCTGTTTCTAAACCAAACTTTTTGACAATCTCTAAAGCGTATTTGGATTTTGATACGAACAAACCATATGAATTTTGCTTAACTTAAAGACCTAAGAAAATTGTAACTCCCCCATAAGTGACATATGGAATTCTTTATGCATAATGTCAGAAAATGTTATGACATATGTTGGGGAGGTAGATCCAAAAATGATATCATATACGTATAGTTGGGCTATGGTAATATTCTTGTCAAAGTGTTTAATAAAAAAAATTTGATCAATACCTCCTCGTTTAAAACCGTTGTTTAGAAGGAAGGTAGATAGACGTTCATACCAAGCTCTGGGATATTGTTTTAACCCATAAAGAGATTTCTTAAGCCGGTAGACGTGATTTGGATAACGGGGGTCAATGAACCCTTCGGGTTGTTCTACATAGATCTCTTCAATCAAGATGCCATTAAGGAAAGAATATTTCACATCCATTTGATAAAGTGCGAAATGAAAATAATAAGCTATTGCAAAGAGAAAGCGAACAGATTCAAGGCGAGTGATTGGTGCAATAGTTTCCTTGAAATCTATTCCTTCTCTAAGAGTAAACTAGGGCAACTAGTCTAGATTTATTCCGAATAATCATCCCAGATTCATTTTTTTATTTTTGAAAAGCCAGCGTGTGCCAATAACCCTTTTATTCTCAGGACGAGGTACAAGATACCATACATCATGAATAACAAATTAAAGAAGTTCCTCCCGTATAGAACTTATCCACAATGGGTCAGTCTGTGCTTCATTAACATTCTTTGGTTCTATAAAAGAAACAAAGCATGCATAATGAGAAGAGTACGTAATTGGGATCTTGTACGAACTGGCTCAGTAGGGTTACCAACTACACTATCTAAAGGATGATCTTTGGAAACCCAATTAGGCACTTCAGGTCTCTGTTTGTAAAGACTCATATATCTCTAGAGAATCATATGTTAAATTGTTTTAAGATTCATCCACTATAGTTAGTCCTTTGATCTTACTATCTACATTAGTGTCACTTACAACCACATTAATGGATTCCATTAATGTTTTGGTACATAGATTCTAGACACGGTAGGCACTACTATTTGGATAATATCCTAAGAAAATAGGTTTATCTCCCTAGGTTTCAAATTGAGACAGATGTTCTCTATCCTTGCATACATAACAAGTACTGACAAAGGTTTTAAAGTATTTTAGGTTAGGTTTCTTACCATACCAAAGTTCATAGTATGTTTGTTTGGTGTTTTTCCTTTGGTATACATGATTTATTATGTGATAAGCTGTACAAATGGATTCTACCCATAAATACTTAGGTAAGTTCTTCGCATGAATCATCACACAGGCCATTTATTGAAGAGTATAATTTTTACACTCAGTAATTCCATTTTGTTGAGGTGTCATAGGGGCACTAAACTCATGTTTGTAACCATTATAGTCACAATATTCGATGACTCCTGAATCTATAAATTCACCTCCTCTATCATTATGAATTCTATCTACTTGGGAATCCTTTTCATTTTCTATACGAACTAAAATTTTCAAAAACTTACAAAATATTTCTGATTTGTGTTTTAAAAAGGCAACCAGGGTAAATTGAGTGAATTCATCAACGATAACTAGGATATAATTATTTCCATAAAGACTTACAGTATGAGAAGGACCCATTAGGTCCATATGGATGAGTTCTGAAGGTTTAGTGGATAGAACTTCTTTAACTTTCTTGTGGGGAGCTTTAACAATCTTTCCTTCTTGATACGGACCACATATGATGTTTGAAATTGATTTAATCATAGGAAGATCTCTAACTATCTCATGGGAACACAATTTATTAAGGTTGTCGTAATTAATGTGACCCAACCTATTATGCCATATCTCATTGTCATCCATTCAGGAAATGTTACAAACCTCTGTACTTGGATTGACTGTATAACAGTTATTTGGGGTACGGAGTCCTGTAATAATGCAAAAACCTTTTTCATTTAAAATTTTGCAATTATTCTTTGAAAAGGTGATAGTATGGTTGGAGTCATAAAATTGCGATATACTTAGTAAATTAGCCTTAAGACCTTTTACCAGAAGAACAACCTCGAGAATAGGTAATCCTTCTTCATGGAATGTTCCTTTACCAATGATCTGGGTTGATACACCATCTCCAAACAAGACTTTTCCTCCGGAGAAGTTAGTTTTGTTTAAAAGTTTGGTATCATCCCCGATCATATGTTCAGAGCATCCGGCGTCTAAATACTATCTAGATGTTGTGTGTTCATCTTTATAGGCATTGATCACAATGTTGCAATTCATATGGGGTAATAATTCATCTTTTCTAACCCAAATTGCTCTAGTTTACAATTTGGGCTTCTTAGCTCGTATTTGATCAAAATTGCGATCTTCAGTCTTTTCTCTAAAAGATTTTTGTGCATGTTTATGAGGATTATAAGAAGCTTGAGCATTTGGTTTAGAAAACACTCTAGGATTACTTTTTGTTGATGACCTATTAGTATTTGCTCTTTTCTTCCTATTATGATATTTAGAATTCTTATCCGACTGTCTAGGTAGGACATAATTATTTGGGCTTCTCCTAGAATAGTTAAAGTTATGGTACACGAGAGAGTGATAGACTGGTTTATATAGACGTTTGGAATAGAAACCATCAAAGGTATGTCCATAAACATCACAATAGGAGTAGTAAAGATGGCTTGTAGAAATATTAAACTTAGGAAAATTGTTAATCAAAGGCTTGTCTAAGTTTTAAGCTCTAGTCTTGTTCCTAGGTGGCACAGGATGAAATGACGAATCAGTTAGTCTAATAGGAGGGCAGACGTATTTAGCCTTATGTTCAACATTACGCATAGAGTTACTAGTTTCACCAATGTCTAACTTTTATTGTTTTGAATCTAAATCATTTTTCAAGATTTGAAAATCTATACAAACTTGATATGTTCAAAATTTATAGTTTTCTTGGAATTGTTGGGGAAAAAACCTATTCCAGTTCTGTCATCAGAATTGGTCTTACTTTCAGCAACATAATCTTCAAAACATTTTGAGTTATTTTCAAATTTAGCAAACTTTTTGAAGACTGTTAATGTCTTTTCTTTTGTTTGTTCCAATTCTAACAATGTCCCTTTGTATTTATTTTCCAGAATTTCATTTGAGTTGGGCAACTCTTTCAGTTTTTGTTCAAAAGTTATAGTTTCATTCTCATAAGTTAGACATTGAGAAGTGTACTCTTCAGCATTATGTTTGATCATATGACTTAGGGTTTCTATCTTCTGTGTAATATCTTTGACAATCTTTTCAAGTCTAGTTCTTTTCCTGAGAGTTTTTTAGTATAGTGTGTGAATGTCAAGAAGGTCCTCATTATCGGAGTCACTAAGTGTGCAGTGTGAAGTGTGCAGTGTCCCTTACCAATTCATTTTTAGGACTCACACACCCATTAGCATTAACAATAGATCGTTCCCTTTGACTCACACACACCGCGTTTGAATCATTATCATCATTCTCAAGGAATAAAGAAGAAAAATCATTAGGGATAGCATCATTCAACATAGCATGATCAGATTCCTTATTGTTAGTGTATATGATTTTGGCAAAAAAAGGACATAAAAGGGTCATAAGGATTAGATAACTCAGGTTCCTCACTTTTTGATTCACTTGAGTCATACCAAGTCTTGCACAAGTTAGCCCTAGTGTTCTTGCTCTTAATCAAATTAACTCTACAGTCACTAGATATGTGTCCTAACTTTCCACATCTATAGCGTTCAGTGTTCTTAAGACCTCTACTGGGTTTATTGTCAAGTCTTTTCTCATGAAGCCTATTATTAGAGTTATTTGAATATGTAATTTTGCCTTGTCTATTTGCAATTTTATTTCTGAATTTCATAATTTTCTTGAAATGGTTAGATATTAAGGCAATCTGATTATCCAAGATCTCTAAATTACAGTCCTCATCAGAATCTAAGTTAATTTCAGGTAAATGGCATTCAGGTTTAGTCAACTTAGAGGTAAAGACAAGATTATGGGCAAACTGTTTCTTATTAGTTTGTATTAATTGCTTCTTAAACTCTAATTCCATTTTCACAGTTCTTAGGTTGCTACTGAGGAGTTCAGGGGTAAGGTTTTGATCATCCATCTCCTCAATTGCATAGAGCTTATTGTCAAATTTTTATGGAAGTGACCTTAGAATTTTAGAGATAATTTCTTTCCCATCATAAATTATCCCATTAGCATGCAACTTAGTCACTATGTATGTCAACCTAATATAGAAGTCATCAAAAGACTCAGTCTTAGTTATGACTAAAGTGTTGTACTACTGGATTAACATTTGAGTGTTAGCAGCTTTAACATGTTTGTCTCCTTCATGTACAGTTACTAGGGTGTCCCATGCTTACTTAGAGGTAGTACAAAAGGATATTCTTTTGAATTCGTGTTCATTGATAGACATGAATATGGAACTTTTGCCTTTATTATTATTGAGGGAAGTCTGTTTTTCTTCTTTAGTGAATTCACTTAGCAACTTCCTAATCCTCACAGTACTTCCTTCAGTGGCTGGTTTAGTAGGACAAGTGTATCCATTTTCAATAGCATCCCAGACATCATCTCCCAATGTCCCTTGGATGAAAGCAACTATCCTCACCTTCCAGTAAGGGAAGTTAGTTCCATCAAAGAGAGGGGGCTTGGACAGGTTACCTAATCTCTCAAATTTCTAGTCCATAGTTTGTCTTGAGAAAACAATTTTAGAAACTCAAAATCTAAAAGAATTTGTAAAACCAATGCTCTGATACCAATTGAAAAAAATACCACTTAAGTTGTTTAATATAAGATTAAACAATCTAAATGGCTCCGAACAGTTTTTTGAAGAAACTCTTTAATTAAAACAAACAGCTAACACAAGATGTGTATAAAAGATTATATGAATGAGTTATTTAAGGTAAGGGTGTACCAGTTTTGAAAAACAAAAACTATATATGTTCTAAATCAGCACATCATCAAGAAGGTGATGAGAGAAAGAGTAAGTATACAAGTACACAAGATGTTAATGTGGTAAAATCCAACCTAATTGGGAAAACGTCCACAGAGGTCTCCACACCTCAAAAGAAAAATCCACTAAAATAGAATAAAAGATTACAAACTATATATCAAACCAAACACACAAATAGACCAAATCTAAGTCCAAACTTTTTACCAACTCCTTTGGATTATTCTGACTCCTCTGAAGGTTCTGATGTTGAGGTTGTTCTCCCAGCTTTGTAATCACTTCTCCTTTTAGCTTTACGTCGACTCTAAAGTCAAGAATCTCTCTACCAATACTTCTTTAGTATTGTAGTGTGATAAGTGTAAGTGGTGAAGTTCCTAATCACATGCATGCAACACATACACACTTATACAGACAATATTCATAACAAATTACAAATATTGTTCTAAGATGCACTAAGTATTTTTAAATCACAATTTGTTTAATATTCTTAGACCAGGGATATTTATATCTATCCATATATCTTGGGAGAACCTAGCTATAAAAAGCATCCAAGTTCCTAAACACTTTCTTTATTTTATTTACAAAGCTATTTCACAAAGTTCGAAATATTTCACGAAAGTGTAAAACCCATTCAAGATCTTAACTAGATCTAAGTCTGATTTTTCTTAGAATCTGAAAACTGAAATAAGTTTGTTGGTTCTGATTTTGAAAAATAATCAAATAAGAGTAAAACAACCAACAAACGTGATTTCTTGAAAAAAGAAATCAATCTTAACAAGATCTAAGTGATACGTATCACACAGTTTGATATCTCAGATTTCTATGAGAAGAAATTGAAATCTAAACTTTTTGACTTGGTTGGACAAGAGATTAAAGACTAGAGATGCTGGTTCTTCTCACTTTTAACTCATATAAACTCATAGAAAGGTTTTCTTGTGAAAGATTTAGCCGGAGTTTGATTAGGGTTTCTAATTCTCTCTATATATATTCTCTCTCTCTCTCTCTCTCTCTCTCTCTCTCTCTCTCTCTTCTCTTCTCTTATTTTCTCTCAGAACTCAAAGTGATTAAAAGATTGGAAATGTACACCATTTGGTCTCTATTTATACTAAGTTAGGAAGGATCTGGAAGGATTATATAAGATCAATGGATAAGATTAAGTCTAACATTATCGAAATAAATCTTACGGCTGAAGATGGACCGTAAATAAAAGACTTTTGATTGGTCCTGTTAGATATGACAAGGATTGAAGTAAAGACATGAAGACCATATATAGAAAATGATCCGATGGAGAGGATTATGTATTGAAGCTGTGAGAGTAAACAAACACAAATCGAGTCGCTCATAGACTAACACGTGTAGGGCAGTGATCAAGCCTAAAACGTGTATTTTGAAGTTTAAAATAATCTTATTTTCAGCCACATAATTCTCTACCACTTTCGAATCCTACCCAAGAAAGTTTTTAGGAGAAAAGGGTAATTATAAATTAACCCACAAAATTATTAAAACCAACTTTTAAATGATAAAAAAAGAATTATAATTCCTAAAAATAATTTACCAGATCCCAAAAATTATTAAAAAAATCATTTTTATGGGATTTAACACACACACCTACATTATAAAGAATGCAACAAATGAATGCAATCCTAGGTGTAGTGTTCGTATTCTATATTTGAGACTTTCATAGGAATTTGATATGTAGAGTCTAAGGGTTTTGGGTAGACTAGGAAATGACTCAATTTTGTCACTATTTACAAACTAGACAAGCGCCTATATAATGTAGACTCAAGTGAGTCAAAGATAGAGGGTGCTTAATTAGTTTGAGGTGTAACCAATGTCGGTACACAAGAGTGCTTGGGTGTCAATATATATGCAAACAACTGGTGGTTGTTAATATGTCTATAAATATACAAGAAATCTCGACTTGGGTAACGAGAAGTCATTAAATGTGTGTATGCATGAATGACTGCGACATAAGATTGGTTAATATCTTGTTCGAGGCGTGAGAGGGGATCAAATATTAATGTGGGAGATGGATGCATCTCTGTGGTGATAACATATCGAGAGAGATATTTTTTAGGCTTGTGCTCATGAGAAGGAGTTGGTATTTTTTGAGGCATGTGTTCTTGAGACAACATAAATCAATAACCAATAACCCTAAAATGGTATAAAAATGAGCACCAAGCCCCAACAAAGAGAATAGTACTTGAATTAGATAAGGAATAAAAGTGATAAGATTAAATCCATAAAGAGAATTCAAAGGACAAGGCTTGATATTATGGGGAAATATTAATGTTATTTTCTTCAAAACCCAAAATTTGTGATTAAAACACCCAATAAATCATATGCACATCGAGATATCAACACTGTTCACAGGGTGCATTAAAATTAAGCATCTCTGACAAAGTAGATGGGTTATCTTGTTAGGGGTCAAGGTTGTGTGCTCTAAGACAATTTTGAACCATATGATCAATCTAATTCACACATAAACGCTTTGGCCAAAATCTTATGCTCCCAATGGTTTTGGGAGGTGTGAGCATGTGATGGAAAGATACTCCAATCAATAAAGATGTTATTGGCTAGAAAACACCCACATATTGTTCACAATTTATCACAATGGATAGCTCCTAATTCAAAATTAAAGATATGATTAATCTAAATAAGATCAGACTTAATACCTAACACTTTAGGACACAAATATACATGATAAACTAGTAATATGACGATTGAACGCTATAAAGCTTGAAAAGGCATCAAAACACATGCAATTAAAAAAATACTACATATGATATAGTTATAAGAAAAAATGAAAATGGACTATTTGAATCTCAAATTAACATTTTAACCAATTGTAAAATAGAATAAATTTTATTAATAAGACAAAAACTTGACAATTACAACACGTCAATGACCCAAAATCACATAGAAAAAATATTAGAGAATAACTCTATAATTACTGACAAGGTGTGAAAATATTATATTGAGAGCTCACAAAGGTAGATACCTAAATAAAATTTAATTACCAATTTAAAACATAATTTCTTTTTCAAATAACAAAGGGCATAAAGAATTCTAATGACTATGTCACAAAATGTTTTATCAAGATTAGAATCTAATAAAATTACATCTTCTAATTAAGACAGTTAATTCTATTAATGTGGAAAGATAAATTAATTCACCAACATTGGGTGCATGGGGAAACACCCACTAAAGGAAAAAACATGGTTTAAATGAATGAAAAATGTACTATGGTACAGATTTATAGGAGTAAAAAATAATTTACAATCACACAATGAACTAAATTTGTATCCAATCTTTTGCACCATATTCTCTGGAGAGACACTACACGACCGTGAGTGATTTTGACCTCTACCAATATCTTCAAATCCTCCTCCAATCAAATAATATTTACCTAGAAGAGAACTTTCTTCCAAGGAAATAAAAAATCGAGTAACCAAAAAGTACAGCTACGATGTGTAAGGATACCCTATTTTTGGAAAGATGTAATGAAAGGTTTGGCTCCTTAAAAAACTCACAAAGTCTTTTACAAGTATTTAAAAGTAGACTATATTCAAGAATAAAAATATTTTGAAAAATAATTTGTTAAAGAAACCTTGAATATGAAATTCTAACTTTCTTTGATTCAAAAATGAATCAAAAGAAATTTAACAAAACAACGAGAATATAAAAAAAGTCTCTTGAAATCTAAGACACTTTCTCTCTTCAAAAATTTTCTTCTCTTTTTTTGGAGTATTGGGGTAACTCTTGATTATATACATAAATTTATGATGACAAGTGGGATATAACTCATGCTGGAAAAAATATAAGTCAAGATAAGATCAATTGGTCTTACCAACCACAATTTTGTATTGGCACAACTTCTAAGTTATTATGTTTAAAGATATTCTATAAGGTAAAAACTCCAATGGGCTCATGGACCCATCGCGAATGTAAAAAAATTTATTTGCTTCAGCGAAGGAACATCGACACTAAGTCACGACACAAGATTAGAGTTTTACAAAGGGTTTTTAAAAGATCATGCCAGTGAAGATAACGCTTCATGGACGCAAAGTTCGCCTTCTCCACGGTGAACAACCAGCTAACGAAGTCATTTCTAGAACTAGTTTTTTTCAATTTTGTAAAAATTCACAAAAATTAGAATTTTTCTTGTCTCACCTGTGATTCTAAATAAAAAATAAGCTTCTCAAACATTTTTTTTATATAATAATAATAATACATAGGATCGTGTATTTTTCAATCTGAAAAACCACAAGGTAAGTTAAAACATTTTTCAATTTAAGAAAATATTTACATAGGGAGTGAATTAAGTCCTCTAGACAATATAACCGTATCTTAAGTTATTATATCCAGGGAGCGATATGAATATCCGATATGAAGTTGATGAATCTTCTAAAGACCTCTTGGAAGAGACTCATATGTGTTTTTTAAAACAAAATATGACAATCCAAAAAACGTGAGGCACATGAGCACATGTATACTCCTATAATCTCCCCATTTGTCTATTCTATGATAAAATACATAAAAGAAAAAAAATTAAGAAAATGTATCAATTATGTCACCTAAGACACAAATTCCTTAAGCAAAGGTGTATAAGATAGACTATATACAATTACATGAAATGTTAAACCAAGATGCTCAAGGACTTTTTTAACGAGATTCTTGTATGTATTTTCCTATCACACGCTAGCAAGTTCATCAAACACCATTGTATATTTTAAAGACATTAAAATATGAGAGTAATGAGATACAAATCTATAAAAATAACAATCTATATATGTGAGAATCAAACTACTAAAGTAACTCACCCTTAACTATTCAATTCCTCTCAATAATTATGGTATAACATATTGACACTCCCCCTATTCTAATATGATCAACACTATGTACTCCCACTATTTACAAACTTCTCCCCCTTTTTGTTAAGAATCAGACAAAGGAAATAATTAGGCATATAATGAGATAAATATAACTAAGTATTTCAACAAGGATGGATATGTTGATCAAACTAAAAAATAAAAGTAAACCGTATAGGGAGTGAGAAATTAATACAGAGAAGTAAGCAACGTATGAAAAACTAATAAAACATGGATGAGATAAACATATTAACAACTACCCATGGAGATACATGATTCGTTAAAGAGACCATATATATTAAACTCGTACTAAAATGTGATAAGAAATTAAAATAACCTACAGTTATATTAAAATATATGAGTAAATGAAGCAAAGTCCTAAATCTTAAACTATAACGCCTAATAACGAATAAGATACATATAACTATCCTTACTTAATCTTAATCAAGGCCTTAATATCCTAAAAATTAGACTGACCATCCTATAAGGCGTCCTAAATGTTGATGATATCATATACAAAACCTAGTATTCCAAAAAATTTCTTAGACTCCCAGCCCTCAACTCCCCCGTACAAGGATGAGGGTACTAAGGTCAATTCCCGACCTTTCCAATACGCTTCTAATTTCCTAATACCTCTGTTGCATTTAACAAAGGACCACACAAGCACTATGGACCTTAATTTCCTCTTTAATCTCCTATAACAATTTTTCATTCCAGTATATCTCTATAACCAAGCTTAGAGACCTCATCACAAGCATCTTGTTATGTCTTCTAACCCTCAGTCCAAAGGGATAACCTTGTTACATGCCTCCTAAATGTCCTATGACTAACCATTGATGTTTCCAGACTTCCTAAACATCTAGTTGAATTCCTGTAACACATCTGGCGGGTAGGTTAAAAATGCGGCATTATTCCACCTACCACCACCACATAGGTCCACTTGCATTAATGACTCCCAGTTGCATGAAATGTACCCAACAACTACCTTATACTACCTGCAAAACCTTTAATCCAAACTCCACCCAAACTCCCTTAGACTTTAGAGAAACTATAAATATGTTATGATAGTCCAGTCATTCTCTCTCCTAAATAATGCATATATATGGAGAGCTGGATAATAGTTGAAGACAGGTTAAACTCATAATATAGCAGTAGAATTGAGATTTTAGCTCCTGTAAGTGTCCCCTCATTTCTTTAGGCACTCTCAACCCACTATTGTGATCTTAACACCATAACTTGGACTGGTTCAAGTTATCTTACTTATTGTGTTCATTGTTGAACCCCAAATTAATACTTAGAAATACTTAGAGAATTATATTGATTACTACCTAAGTTCCTTTGGATTAGTGACAAAGTTCATAGAAGCTTAGAATCTCTTGGACAAAGCCCAAGAGCTCTCCTAGATTGTAATAAATCTTTTATTATCTAATAAATAGTACAACACCCTTTAACAGTTGACGTATGATCCTCAATTGAGGTTCGAACCACTTTATATTATTATCTTATACTTTGACACTTCTCCCCTTAACCTAATTGAGGTCATGAGGGGAGCAACTATTAGGTCAAAGATAGGGCTATCAATGGACCGAGTCTAGACCTGAACCTAACCCGAATTAATAAATCTGAGTAAAATTTATATACCTGATTATCCATTTACCTTATTAGTTAATGGACCAGGTACAGATATGTATGACCCTGATACAATATATATATATATATATATATATATATATATATATATATATATATATATAAAGAGAGAGAGAGAGAGAGAGAGAGGAATGCTCTTCTATATCACACCTAGTTCTAGGCCAAAATAAACCTTTAAACTTTATATTTTCCAATTGATATTAACCTTTAAATTAGAAAAAGTTACACAATTAGGTCAAAATACATTTTGTAGCTACATATATATATATATATATATATATATATATATATATATATATATATAAAGAGAGAGAGAGAGAGAGAGAGGAATGCTCTTCTATATCACACCTAGTTCTAGGCCAAAAGAAACCTTTAAATTTTATATTTTCCAATTTATATTAACCTTTAAATTAGCAAAAGTTACACAATTAGGTCAAAATACATTTTGTAGCTATTTTTAAAATTTTTACAAACTTCTACTAGCACAGACCCTTATAAATAAGGTATTTTCAGTATTTTTTCATTGGATTTGTAAAAAATAGCTAGAAATTTTATTTTGACCTAATTTTTTGAACATGTATTGACTAGAAGGTTAAATCCATGGATAAAATAATAATTGGAAAACAAATAATACCCTATAACTACGTGTGATGTATGGGTGATGTAGGAAGCAAGATGTATAAGAACAGAGCAATCTTGCTGGTCAATCAGGTAGGAGTGGTAATTCGGGTTAATCGTGCCATTTTTGAGTCACTTTAATTTTGATTTAAGTATAAGTTTTTGGTACTCTTAAATATATACAATCTAATTATGTCATGTTCGGGTCATTTAGAGTTATTACCATAAACGAATTATCTTGTCAAAATTGGCTAGTCCTACAGGCAGGTCAGGGGGTAATAGTGCTAGTGGGGCACTGCAACAGCAAACTGGTCGTCATCATGACCAAGATTTCTAGATAGGTATTATGATAAGATATTTCATACAAAAGGATTCAGGACAGGTAGCAGTGGTCTTAGACAGGGTCATTAGGGCCAAAGGAATAATGGGGTCGGCCGGCAAGGCCAGCGACCAGGACAACCCCGACATGGCTAGCAAGGCCAGAGGCAGGGGTTACAGAGGAAGGTATTTTATATGTGGAGAGCATGGCCACATGCATCAAACTTTTTTGCATCGAACTAGGGGACAAGATAAGGTGCCTAGCAGGGGAAATAGGTGCAGCAGTTTTTAGGTCAGTTCAAAATGAGTATTACATCTAAGAACCAGTTGAACAACCAGTACCATTGGCAGTTAAAGGTACCATTATTATCCTTGAACAAATGGGGTAAATTTTACATGACACAGATGTTTCTCTGTATTTTTTAGCAATGGATTGGTGCATCAGACAGATTATGTGGATGTATCGTTAGTATTAATATTATGAATATATTTACCATTGGGTAGAGGGGCACTCTTTAGTTCCACCCATAGGGGAGCGAGTGTGGACACTGGGTAAATATGTTTTTGTAAATATACTTGTATTAAAAAGGTTTGATATGCGAGTATGCTGTCATCTTGGGTATGGACTGGTTATCGATGGTTTAAGTAATGGTGAACTGTTAGAGTAAGGCTATCATGCTAGTCGTTCCATAATAGAATGTGTTATTTTTATGATGTCTCACCTGAAAGAGTGTTGAGCCCATGTATATACTATATTTTAATATATACTTTAGAGAGTATAGTTTTCTCATTCTATTCAATCCTGATGTGTACGGACTTTATTCATATGATTTAGAGGATATCTGGTTTACTACGGAGTGGAGAGATTTAACTCTTTATTTATTTAGCACAAGGGACTTAGTTATAGTGAGAACACCATATTGTGGTACTCTTTTATGGATGCGAGAGTTGAGGATGAGACTTACACGTATGGGGACAAGAGTTTAAGTTTTTCAATTATATGCTTTGTGCCTACGAAACTCGACGATCGATAATGCTAGGTAGTAGTGTATCGGGCGATTCATTGTTCACATTTTGCTTGGGAGACGTCCATGCATGAACCGCAGTGAATGTAGGGAGTTGAGAGATGTGTTGAGCGCTAGAGAAGTGATTATTAATTTAGTTGTTACATGTGTATGTGGATAACACCTTGGACTGAGAGCAATTAAAGGATATAAGGCTAGTGGAGCTTGGTTGTGCTATGTTGGAAGCACTAGAAAAACTTTTGTACCACTAGTTAATGGGTGGGGAAATATCAAGAAGAATTAAGTTGCGATTAGGTGGGTAACTGAGCATAACCTTACTGTATATCCACATCGGGAATGCAAGTCGAGCATGAGATAAATTTGTTATGTATGTGATGTGGTGCAGATATACACGGGCTATAGGGTGTATGGGCACCCTGGTTAGTTTTACTTTCAGTATCTTTAGACACCAGAGGACATGGAATACATGTGTTGAGTAGTATGCTTATAGGAAAGTAAGAAACGGAGTTGGAAAAGTAAGGTGGACTGAACTTCAGTTGACGAAGGAAAGATTCCGTATATATATATATATATATATATATATATATATATATATATATATATATAGATATAGATATAGATATAGATATATAGATATTGTTTTACATTTTTTTTCTCATCCTCACATTTTTTTAATCTAATGGTCAAATTAGAAACAAAGTAGCTATCTAACCCTAAAACCATCTCATTTCCATCTCCATCTCATTTCAGTTGTTTCTCTCTCCAAGGTTGAGCTCCCATACCATCTCCATCTGCAAGACTTAGTCATTTCTCTCTCCAAGACTAAGTATGCTCCCATCTCCATCTCCATTTTATATACTATTTCTCCATCTCTCCATCTCTATCTCTCTTAGAATGCTACTCAGTTTCTCCATCGCCTGCTACACAGAAAACTTAGATTGAGATCAGATCAATAAATGCATATCGATTTCTCTCTCCATCTCTGAGATCATCCAATATCGAAAAACACATATCGGTAAACTGTTATTTCAGTTTCCTTTTTTAGTTTTCATAGCCCATAAAACCTTGTATTTCAGATTATTTTTCACTTAATAATTAAGGATCATTATTTTTTCAGTTTATTACAGAATAGTGATTTTGGTGTGTTTAAGGGTTTTTTTTTATAGAATATGAAAATTGTAGGTGTTGTCTTTTATAAAAACATTAAATTCCTTCCAAACTAAAGTTCATGCATATGTGATCTTTATACATTGTTTTGTTGTGAAAGTATAGTAATGGTGAAGAATTTTTTTCTATTGTTTATCCACTGATTTATTGTGAAAAGTATAGTAATAGGGAAGATTTTTTTGCTATGAAAATCGTATATTTACATGTTTTTGGTTGAATTTAATTTTCTTGTTCCTTTTTCATAGACAGAGACATGTCTGCGGATCTAACTTGTGTTGGAGGTGGCAATTCTGGATTTAGGACCAATGGAGAGAAAAAACAAAGAAGATGCAAGCAGTGTGGAGGTTCAACTCAAGAAGGAGAGGGGAAAAACATCTTCGGCATGTAATAACTTTACCAAAATTAAATCTCCTAATAGTGAAGATCTTGCTAGGTGCAATCATTACAAAAAAAAATGGTAAGGGATAGTAGTAAGGGAACAAGTCACTTGCGAAAAACCTTACCAAATATATGTAAAGGGAAATTTCTTAGGGATATAAAACAACAAATTTTGGGAGCTACAAAAGGGATGAAAATCGTAACATGTAGCTTGAAAACTAAAAATTTAGTCAAGAGAAAAGTCGAAAGGATCTTGCAACTATGATCATAAGACATAATAACCCCTTTGCAAAGGTTGGTCATGAGTAGTTTAAGGTCTTTGTTAAGCGTTTTAGTCCTAATTTCAAGCTTTTATCTCAAAACACAATTAGGCTGAACATCATGTCTATGTATTAACAAGAGAATGATAGAATTTATAATGTTTTAGATGGATGCTCTTGTAGGATCATATTAGCTACTGATTTGTGGGCTAGTGATTATCAAAACATTTCATATGCATGTCTCACCGCATAATATATTGATGACGATTGAAATTTGTAAAAGAAGATCCTTAATTATAGATGCCTTGAATATCCTCACAGTGGTGAAACACTATTTAGTTTTATCTCTCATATGGTTTTAGATTGGAACATAGATAAAAAAAATATTTTCATTGGTGGTGGATAATGCGGGATCAAATGATGTCATGGTTTTAAAAAATTGGCTTGGTGATAAATATTTTCTTCCTTTAGGTGTGATGCATTTTATGTGTGATGTATTGTATATGTACTTAACTTGATTACACAAGGTGGATTAAAGGAGATTGGGGGTATTTTAAATCAAATTCTATACATGCAATGAAGAGTGGAGAATTCCAAGTTTGGTGATGAATAGTTGGAGTTTTTTTATAATGTATCTAGGCATTTTAATGTCACTTACTTCCCTACATCAAATTTTTTCTTTGGTAGTGTTTGGAAAATTCAACTTTGTTTATTGGAATGGGAGAATAGTGAGCATGAATGTATCTGGTGGATGGTTATATAAAAAAAATGAGATGTTTGAAAAATATTGGGATGAAAGTTGTTTGGTGCTTACAACTTCTATTGTGCTTGATTCTAGGTATAAGATATACTATATGAGTTACTATTATGATAAGATTTAGGGGAGTGCATCTCGTTTTTACATAGAGAGAGTTTGTATTTTCTTTGTTAAATTATTTCATGAGTATGGTGGTGATTTTTCTTATTCCTTGGAGACCCTTACTTGTGGTGTTGATAATGGAAACTCTAGTACTAGTTCTTTAGTCTCTTCTAACACAGATATGGATGATAATTTTGATAAATGGTATGTTAAAACATGTTCTTTAAATATGCATGCATATCAAAAATGAAAAGTGGAACAATATTTGGAGGAACCGGTATTTCCAAGGAAGTATAATTTTAATATCTTGAATTGGTGGAAAGTTAACAGTCCAGAGCTACTAATTTTAGCTAAGATGGATCGTGATATCCTAGACATTCTCTCTACCACCGTTGCATTCAAGTCGACCTTTATAACGTGAGGAAGAGTGTTTGATAAGACATGTACCTCTTTGCATCCCAATATTGTGGAGGCTTTGGGGACTATTTTTGATTGGATTGAATAAAATAATATAAGTATGTATAGTTCATTCCTTTTTATTTATTTATTTACTAATGTTTATGTTTTAGATATAATCTACTCCATTGTATTAAATGATTTATTAATAATGTTAGACATTGTTTTTCTTTTTAGAAATTGAAGATAATGGCATGTCGATGTCGCCTCCCCAACCTAAATGAAGTTGTTATCCTATTGGTTGTCTGGTTTCTAATGTCCTATTTTTGGAAATTTCAAGTTTTTGTTATTGCCCTATTGATGTCTTGTTGGTTGTCTTAGTTAATAGTTGTTCAAATTTCAAGTTTGTCATGTATTTATGTCTTCATGAGACTTAAGGAATGATATTTGTAATGTATTTGGATATTTAAATTGTTGGTATTTTTCTTATTATTGTATTTGGGTGTCCATATGTTGCATTAAAAAAACTTTGGAATATTGCAACAAAATTAAAGATGTTCTATTGATTCTAGTTTTGAATTTTTTTATTATCTTGTTAGCGTTTAAAATGAACCGCTTATTCTTTTATCTTTTGAAATGAGCAACATATATTTTTTGAAATGAACAACAAATCAACACGGGTTACTGGGATGGGAAATCGAATTAGCATAAATACCTATAAAATCATCACAAATAAAATTCGGGTAAGCGGATCGGCTCCCTGGGACCTTAATGGATTCGGGTCTGGATCCATTTACTAATACCCATCGAGTAATCGGGGAGGATCCAATCCACTATAAAAAATACTCGAATCAAATATGGATATACCCTTGCTTTATCCGTTTACGTCCCTAATCTGAGATTAGTCGAGAATTCAATACCCTATGTTATTACCTCAAAACATTGGTTCCTAAGTGGAAGGTCCCTATGTTATTACCTTTAGGACATGGAGGAATATGAACATCCACACCCTTAAAGCATAGAACATCTCAAAAATTACTACCGATGATGTATTATGTTATTTGAATGAAATGAAAATAACTCTTCGAGTTATAAGGCTACATAAATGAATCGAAAAGAACAGTTAGGGTTTATGATGTCTCAGTACAATGTTTAATATGACTTATAATGTTGTAATATTTTTGTCTAAGTCATACCTAAGGTCCAAGGACCCAAAATGAGTTATAACGCTTCAATACTTGACTCCAGGTTTAATCTAAGGTTTAAGGACACACCAACGAGTTGCAAGGCTTCAATCCCTGGCTCTGACCAAATGGTTGAGGTCCAAAAGACCTCAGACTAACGACTCATAAAGGATTCAATCCTTGGTTCCCAAATTCCCAAAGATCTTAAAAGACCCAACAAGAGTCTTAAGTAATTCATCGTTGGATCGAATGTAAACTCAAAGGATTAAAAATCCAAAAAATACTAAAGGAATTACCAAGGATTTCATCTTTTATTCCACTAAAATTAACTCATGTTTGAGGCTCCATGATAATCAATTTTTAATGACCCTCTCTACAACTAATAAAGTTTCCAAAAGCACATAATTGTGCAAAAATGCAAAAAACCTTAGCAAACAATCTTTTGAATCCCATTTTAAAAAAAAAAGGCCAACTTTAAAGTCAAAAGTCTCTATTAAAACTAGGACTAAAAAGTGTAAGACTTAGAAAAATCTTCCATTAAAAAAAAAAAATTGGGCCTTATGTGTTTACATGCAAAATATTGTTCAAAATTCCAGTTTTATGAAAGTATAAGGTCCCAACTTTGTAAGAAAAGGTTCAAAGGTTTTAGCATCCTTTATGGAACCTCAGAACTATACCAAATGGCTTACAACCTATAGGAAAAAGGTTCAGACATCTTAGGACCCTTTATGGAACCTTAGATTAGGACCCTTCATGGAACCTCATAATTATAGCACAAGGCTTCCATCCTAATGGATAAAGGTTTAGAGGTCTTAGGACTAACTGTGGAATTTCAGATATAAAGAATTCTAAGTTTAGAGGTTATATGACTGATCATGGAACTTAAGATGTAAAAACTTTTAAAGTTCGTAGGTCTTATGACCCATTGTGCAACTTCATGTGTAAAGACTTCTAAGTTAAAAGGGCTTATGACCTATTATGGGGATTCAAATGTAAAAACTCATAAGTCCAGAGGTGTTGGGACCTATAGAGGGACTTCGAATTATAAAAATTCCCAAGTTTTAAGGTCTTAGGACCCTCAATAGAACTTTATTTTTATCCTAACGCTTTCATCCTTAGTAAAACATGATTCGGAGGTCTTAGTACCATTTATGTAATTATTTCAAAATACATAAATTCTCACTTTCAAGTTGAATTATGAATCTAAGGTCTTAGGATCCTTAAGTATTTATTTATTTATTTTCACTTCCACTCCAAAACAATTTGGTGGTCTAAGTGTTTATGAACAAAAATTTGGGGGATTTTAGTCTTAAAAAACTAAAAGTTTAAAAGATTGTATGGTTCTAAGTCTTATGATGCAATTAAGAACCTTAGTCCTGACTTCAAAAGCTATGAAATTATATAAAAGAGGTCTCTATACCCTCATTTATACTTTAAAAATATTATTGCTCATTATTTTACTTTACCAAGAAATTTTGGGGGCTAAAGGGTAATACTACCTACTTGACAGACCTCGAACAAATAAATGCTAATGCAAAAATCCAATGGCAACGCAAATAAAAAGAAAGAAGGGAGAAGCAAGCAGTATAGAAGTCAAATGTTCAAACAAACCCTACTAGAATTTCCATTTATTATATATAGTAAATAATGGGGTTACATAAAAAGGCACATGGCCTGAAAGAGTTCTCAAGGTTCAGGATTAATGGAATGTAACACCCCGTATTTTTATGAGATTAAATAATTAGGACATTAATTATGATTGTTCGATTAATTAAATTAAATAGTTATTTTATGTGTAGTCTTGTTTCAACAATGTTTTTTAGCCACCGATCCTGCGTTTTTTTTGTTTGGTTAGAAGTCCCATAATCTCTGAGTTCCATCCCATAACTGTTAAGATTTGTGGGTAGTTTTTCTTTTTTTATGCCCTACTTTTATGGAGACGAGGCCACGTTATTATCAAGAGGACCAATAACAAAACAAAAAACTGATGGGATCACTTGCTTATTTAATTGAAAAATGGGGACTAAAAACCCGAAACCCCTAAATTAAAAGGTGGAAAACAATTATTTATTAATTAATCCGAATTAAAATAAATATTAACTAGTGCGCTAAGGGTTAATACTTATTGATTAGATTTATTGCATATTATTGTGTAAATAGGTAATGTGCAATTATGAAATTTTATAAATTGTCGGAATGTGAAATGCGACAGTTTGGTCTATTATGTCGGGACGTGCTTGCTAGTCGTGTCGGGACTAATTTAATGGATTAAATAGGTAAATTGTTTTTAAGTTACTCGTATGGTTATTTCGAGTGTTCCATTGAGTCCGTAAGGGTTGAGATGGTCAGAAAACTCTACTCGGGTATTTTATTTAGATTTCGTAATATTTTTAGGCCTGACCGGCACCCCGAAGGGGTATTTTTGTCATTTGGATTTTTGAGGAAATAAAATGGACGAAAAATTGGAAAATAAAATAAAGTGTACGTGGGTAAGATGGGAGTCTATTACTTCCAAACCAGCGTGACAGAAAGAGAGAACCATCAAGAAAGAGAGTAGAGAACCCATAAGTGTTCTTGGTACAATACCCATCATCTTACAACACCGTAACCATCTTCGCGTAGATGGAAAGACAAGGAGAAAGCCCATACCAATTTCATCAATAGATCGGAACATCAATTTCAGGCAAGTGTTTATTACTTTCTTTCCTTATCAATAATTATGTTCGTGTTACACTCTTTGTTATAAAGATTCAATTTGGTGAAAGACTTTGGAGAATTAGTCATAAATTGGGCATAATTTGAATAAAGTATGATTCGCTTATGTAGATAGGTTTATGTCCTTGAATCTATGATAATTTCTGGATAGAATCTGGGATTAATTTAGAGTTTTTCATGTAAATTTTATAACTAGGGTTCTTAACATTTAGATTTGGGGATTTCGAATTTTGATGATGATTAGTGATGATTTAATGATGATACATTGTTGGAAATCATATATAGATGATAGGTAATTGATTAGAAGTGAATGATTGATGTTTGGGTTGATTATTGTAGAGGTTTTAGGCTTAAAATGGTGAAAAATGAAACTGGAAATGGTGAAAACGTAGCAGATCTGCTTGGGGAAGGGAACTGCTCAATCTCGTTCGAACGAGATTGAGCTTCATTTGAACAAGATAGGATCTCGTGAAATGTCCTTCAAACGACATATGACCTGGATCGAACGACAGGTCCAAAACTTGGAAAATTGCAATTTTTACCCAATTAGGTTTATGCAGTTGTTTTGAGATAGGGAACTGTCATTTGGTGATTGTAGCATAGTGCATAATTGCTAGGGAATATTCGTAGAGTAATACCTTAAATATTTGGAAAGGTGAATTAACCTTGGAAATTTCGAGAGAGGGAATAACGAAAATAACCATATTATAAGTAGTAACGAGAGAATACTACGTATGGAAAATACAAGTAAGGGTTGGTGAATACCATGAATTTTAATGGGATGTGGAAATGCCTATTATATGATTATTATTATTATTATTATTATTATTATTATTATTATTATTATTATTATTATTATTGTTATTATTATTATTATTATTATTATTATTATTATTATTATTATTATTATTATTATTGTGTATATAGCATACCTACGCTGCTTGCTATTGGGAGAAGGTTTTCGCGCAGTAGACAGTCTTATCCTGGGTGACCCAATGGGGGGATATTTGACTTGTACCCAGAATATATTAACTTGGCTACATGCTATCTGAGATGTAGGATAGTTTTGACAGCTGAATGGGAGAGTAGGTATGTGTGTGACCCATTTGGTTGGGGAATATACTCGCATCCAATATTTTTGTTTTGAATTTATGGTTCATGAGAGATTGAACCAGTTGTCCTTTATGTAGTGATTGATGAGCCAATACCTGATAACAGAGTATCCATTGCGCCAAGTGGTCTTAACCTAAGGCTGAAGGACTATGTATATATGTACAGGGATGATGTGACTATGTATATATATATATATATATATATATATATATATATGTGTGTGTGTGTGTGTGTGTGCTTGTGGATAATTCTACTATGTGAAATTAGTAGAGAAATTAATGTTGAGAATTAAAGTAATCTCTGTGGGTAAAAGATTTACTAACAACAGTGAATGTGTGTTGATGTAAAAAATTAGATTATCTCTAATTATTTAATCACAGATAAAAAATAAATAAAACAAGAGATTTTTAAAGTGGTTTAGCCTTAAAATAATGGCCTACGTCCACTGTTTGTGTTATTGCTGATTGTTTGCAGAATTCTTGATAATGGGTTTACCAAGAAATTCCTAGTCCCCTACTAATTAGGAGTTTACAATGTATTTATAGCCTTGAGGTTGTACGTGTGAAAGAATAATACATAGCCGTCCAGTAGGCGTGTACATCTGTATGACAATAACTGCGCATTTAATGCGCCTTCAATCCTCTTAATTATTCGGTTATAAATGCTCTGTACGAGGTGCAGCTCGAACCGCCTGAGCTGCTCGGACCGCCTAAGTTGCTCGGTATACATGAGTTCCTCAGAGAACACTTGTTGCTCGAAGCGTTCTGAGTTGGTCCGGGAGATTGAGTTCCTCGGGGTCAAGGAGTTATTCAAAAATGTTTGCGGGTACCATGTAAGTTGACACGTGTCTCCACATAATCGGTCCACGTCAGCATACTAAATTTGTTATCAACAAAAGCCCCCAATGTTTCATAGTTTGATGTTGAAGAAGAGTATGGAACATTACGCTGCCTAAACTTTATGGATTTTAAACAATCGTTCGTTGTTTATAACCCCTTTTTGAGTGCATAGTATTAGGCTTTTTAAAGTATTTCGAATTTCAATAATCGCCTCGTGTTTCGTGCCTTTTTCTTCTTTTTAGCCGCCGGATACGTAATCGTCCATCTTGGTAATCATTGCTTTTCTCCATTCTCGAGGTAAAGTATTTAAACGCTTCAGAAAACACGATCGTCTTTTACTTTTTCAAATCTACATCTTAGAATTTCTTTAATTCTTCTCTGTCTTGTGCGTTCGTTTCTTCCATTGTTCGTTGTCACCTGATTCATCTTTTTCCTGTAAGATCTTCTTCCTTTTCTTTTATTTATTTTGTTCATCATGGTTTACCTTGTTGAGTCGCTTGATAAATTTTGTTCTGATTTTTCTATTCCTTCCTGGGTCATATTGGGAGAGCTTTCTGAACCTTCTGACTATTTTCATTTGGCTGAGGGACATTGGTTCCCCAGTCTCTTTGTAGCTGAATGTGGCTTTTCTTTTCCTCCAAACCCCTTGTGTTTGGAATTTTGTCAATATTTTGACGTGGTACCTGCAAAAATAGCTCCTAATACCTGGAGAATAGTTAATGGAGTCCATAGGTTAAATCAGATTCATGGAACCCGTTTAGGAATTCCAGAAATTATATTTTACTATAGATGGGTTGTTAGTGATAGCACTTTTTATTTTAAAACTAGGTTTTTAAATAGGGCTTTAGTTGTCAATCTCCCCGATGCCAATAGGGATTACTTCGAGCATGGGGTTGTTATGAAAAATTGGCAACATGCTCCATTAAATGAAAATGATGTGTATCAGGGTCCTAGATGCCCTCCCTATGGCAATGGAATAGGTTTTTTTATTTTATTTTATTTTTGAAATTATGTTTTCTTTGTGTTTGATAAAATGTGTCATTGACATTTTAATTTTTGTTTATTTGCAGTTGATAGCAAAGAGAAATCTCCTAAAGAAACTAATGTTAATTTGAGGCATTTGAAACTTATCTGGAGTTTGCACCAAATTGTTGCTGATGAACATATCAGATCAGCCTCGTACTTATTTCAGTATAAGAGTTACACTTCATCTTTTACTGCTTGTCCAGTAATAAGTGCCATAGAACCAGCACCAGCTTCTGAAGGTTCCTCTCTTGAATCAAATCTTCCCCTCAGTATCAGAATGAAGAGACGAAAAGTTCCTTCATACTTCGATAAATTAGACTCGGCCAAGGTGGAGGCAAAGAGAAATAATCAAGATGTCCCAGAGGAAGGGATAAGGAAAGTTGATGCACCCCCTCCTGCTGTTGTTAAAAAGGTTGCCGAGAAAACCCCTGTGGCTCCGAGCAAGATTGTAGCTATTTCTCATCCAAGCGAGGTTATAGTTATATCACCGACCAAGACAACATCCTTGGTCGAGAATGTTCCTGCTCCCATGAGGAAATTGAAGAAAAGATCCTCGGATAAACTGGCTGAACCTGTCTCTCAACCTTTAACTACTGCAAGTGGTGTTCCCACTTTTGTTGCTCCGAGCTCTGCCATGGGCTCTATGAAGTCTTGGATTATCCCAGAAATCCAAGGTCTTTAAGATACTCTTTCTCGGGATAGGGTTACCACCTTGGCATCTCAACATATTGCCTCAGTAAGTATTACTAATCTAAACTTTCATTTTTCAATGTTCTATCCCTGCATTGACTTATAATTATTTTTTTTTCCAGCTGGTGACCTGTTTTAACACTATTCTGAAAAAGGATGAAGCTCTTAAAGTTTCGAGCTCCTCGGGAGGTGTGGAGGAGGCTTTTGTAGGTCTGACTCAATCCTTAAATGATTCTCATCAGAAATATGAAGAAGATAAGGTTGCTTGGGAGAAGCAACTGAAGTCCGTCAAGCAAAAGAGAGAAAAAGCTATGGAGGCCTCTCAGGAGTTGGAGAGGAAAATGAAAGAGTTTAAGAAGAAAAATGAAGTTCTTAAAGAAAAGCTCAAGAATGCTGGAGAGCTTGAGACCAAGCTTAAAACTGCTGAAACAGAACTGGGCAAACTCCGTGAAGCTGATCGTCAGAAGGAAGAGGCAAAAAG
This sequence comes from Sambucus nigra, assembly GCA_949130495.1. NCBI lineage: Eukaryota > Viridiplantae > Streptophyta > Magnoliopsida > Dipsacales > Adoxaceae > Sambucus > Sambucus nigra. Next base: position 270,133,010 of record OX422217.1, read on the forward strand.
GAAATTGAAAGTTGTCGAGGAACTTCTATCTAAGAAGATTTCCTCAAAGAAGGTGAAGAGAAAACTGGTTGTTAAAAAGTCCTTCAGTGCTGGCTGGGACAAAGGTTGGAACAAAGGCCTAGCTTCATGTCCTCTCAGTTGGATTTTCCTAGCCTCAAATTCTTCAGGGATGGATGGATTGTTAAAGGTCTCAGAGAGTTCTGAAATTTTTCAGCGCCATGTTCATGGTCCTCATCCCTATGTCGGTGAAGAAGAATAGGACGAAGCTGCCTCTCAAGAGTCTTCAATGATGGTTGGGGATCAGGTCCCTACTGTTAAACTTTGCTACGAGCAGCCCCAACCAACTTTTACTCCTACCGAGCAGCTTCAATCTACCAGTATATTTATCGAGCAACTGCTAATATCCTCTGAGCAACCAGCATCCTCATCTCAGCCTTCTGAGGAAGTCGCAAAACACAAGGAGAAGGTGTAAAAGTTGCTTGGGCTTTAATTTTATTATTTCTTTTGAATGTAACCCTGAACCTTGTACTTGTCTTTGATGAATAAAAATTTGAGTTCTTGTTGTTCATGTTGACTTTCTTTGTCTTATTCTACCTTTATCATTTATTAATATTGTTTGTTGCTTCTCTCTACAATTTTATAGCCAGGATGGAACTCTTGTCAGCTCACGATACTGAGTTGATGAAAAAATGTAATGAATATTTTAAAGTTGGCCATACAGACTTGGATGAGTCACAAATTTTTGATATCCTGGGCTTAGATGCCTTTGAACGAGCAGTGGAAGCTTACCAATATCTGAAATGCTTATTCGACCGAGCAGTTGCCAATAATGTGGCTTATTATGAGATGATTGAAGATCTCCAGGGTACCATCGAGGAACTTCAGTAACAATACAAGGAATCCTCTTCCCTTTTTCATCAGGGGTATGAGAAAAAGTATCAGCAACTAAATGTTGACAAAGGATATGATAAGTTAGTCTCTACTTATGATTTTAAGGAGAGGACTTTGAAGACCGAGGTTTAAGAGCATAGGCAGATCGCGAAACTACTGGAGCAAGAAAACAATAACTTGCGAGGAGAGATATCCCAACTAAAATCTGTAACATCTACCTCAGGAGCCTTGGTCCCTGTCAATGACGAAGGTTTCTCATTTCTGGAGGTTGAAAATACCAATTTGAGAGACGAATTGGAAACTCTAAAGAGAATTGGACCCTCTACAACTGCTCGCGGACAAGCAAGGGCTGCTCGTATTTCAATTGAAGAATAAAGAACTCAATCAGCCTTGGAGAATCAGGCCTTCCAATTGATGGCGAAGAATCAAGCATTAGCACAGATGTCCAAGAAGATTCTGAACCTCGACGAGCAACTTTCTGTACAGAGTTCTGCTTTGGAGAATAAAACGAATCTGGTGAAAAATCTTCACGAGCAATTAGAGAGGTTGACCTATCAGTTCCACAAATAGCCCAGACAATTTTGGATGGCTAGTTATAATGAAGCCCTCTACCACCTTGATGACCGGATCCAGCAGTCAAACAAAGAGGGGTATAAGCAAGGATGGCTGAATGCCCTGGGTGTGCTACAACTGGAATAGTGTCACTATTTGTGGGACTATTATGATCCTGGTTTGCTTGATTTGCGAGTGCCTCCATTTAAGCATGACATCAGTTGGATTCCTGCTCGGGCGATTACCCAATGCTTAATCTCTAAATATCTTGGTGACTACAATCTTCATTCAAATTTTGAGATATCTCGGCCAGAGCACCTGCTTTCTCATCCTTCTGTGATGAATATTCGAATGTTGAAAGATATAAACTTTATAAACTCTCCCTACGCTTTAGATGATTCTCCTGTTGGAGTGGAACCTGTTTCAAAGGCAGAGGGAAAGAAACCCATAGAACATGACTTTATGTAATAATATCTACTTTCCACAGTATATGTAATCCTTCTGGTTTTGAATGAAAAATTTTGGTAATACATTTTTCACGTCATTTGTAATTTTACTTAGTATGAATGAAAATTTGTCTTTTGACATTTCATTAATTTATAGAATGTTTTTGCTTGTTGGTTGGCAAATATATATAAGCTTGTGGCATACTAATCTCATTGCAGTGATTTATCAATCTTTAATTCTAAATAAAAGAACAACTTACACTTCATGGTATTGCTTAATTTAAACAACCGGAGTTGATTGAAATTGGCTTACCGACCAACTAGAGGTTTGAGAATTTTTGTTTCCAACCAACCGGAGTTAGGAGATTTTATTTATCGACCAACCATAGTTGGTAGACCGATCAACCGTAGTTGGTAGGGTTTTATTTATCGACCAATCGTAGTTGGTAGACCGACCAACCGTAGTTGGTATGGTTTTATTTATCGACCAACCGTAGTTGGTAGACCGACCAACTGTAGTTGGTGAGGTTTTATTTATCGACCAACCATAGTTGGTAGACCGACCAACTATAGTTGGTGGGGTTTTATTTATCGACCAACCGTAGTTGGTAGACCGACCAACTATAGTTGGTAGGGTTTTATTTATCGACCAACCGTAGTTGGTAAACCAATCAACTATAGTTGGTAGGGTTTTATTTATCGACCAACCGTAGTTGGTAGACCAACCACCTATAGTTGGTGGGGTTTTATTTTGAACTTGATGCATAGTTTGTAGCACTAATACTTCGAAAAAATTTCAACAAAATGAGAGAATTAAGTAAAACATCCAAAGCTTTATTCATATCGAAGAAAATTGCATTACATAAGGATTGAACTACTGATAATATTTGCGTAGGTGCTCTGCATTCCATGCATTCTTAAACTCCTCTCCTTCTAAGGTTTCAATCCTATATGTCCCTGGTCGAACAACTTCTGTCACTCTGTAGGGTCCATGCCAGTTAGCGTCCAGTTTGTTGTGTTTTTGAATTACTTTCTTTAGCACATAATCCCCTTCTTTCAAGTCACATTTCTTTACTCTCTTGTTGTAGAACAGAGTTGTTCATTGCTGGTATGCAGCATGTGATACCCCGACTAATTAAATACCGGGTAGCTACTCCTTTATTAAATTAATACAAAATGCCAAGTTAGTTCAGTTCATAGCATCACTATCGAAAACATTTTAACAATTACTAGCCACCTAATATTTAAAAAGTGAGTTGTCAATTTTAACTAATCCGATTAACATACAACAAGTAAATTATGAAATGCTAACATAACCACCACAACATAGTCACAATAAAATAACCATCAAATAATAATGAGTCTGGAGGAATACTCCTCACACAATTCGAGTACTGAAATAAATAAATACCAAGTCTGCATCACTAAATTAATTACAATCCAAAGTCTGAAATAACTAAAAAAGTAAGATGTCTCTAAAAGAAATGGGGAGACATTCCCAACAAATGAGAAAATCTGATAACTGAGTCAAGATCGAAAATGGAGGCGTCTACTATCAAGGTCCTGTAACTTCCACAGCAGCTACAGTACGTCACCTGAATAGAACTCCTATGCATGGTGTCCTTGTGGCCGGGCACCTAAAAGGTTTTTACAAAAATAGATTTGAAAGCAAACGGGTTAGAGCCCGATTGTGAAAATAGTTTAAAAATTTGCAAGTGTTTAATATCATTAAACAGTGAATATAAAGTACATGATAGTGTGTGCACTCACATGAGTTCCTCACCTCTCAACTAATTGTGCACTCCTATCGTACCCGTACCCATTCTAGTTATTCCCATATCTAACTAGTCCGATACAAAATCTAACATTACTATACGATATCCAATTCAATTCCCAATAACTTTTAATTAACAGAGTGTTATAACTTGCTACACAATTTCCCATGTTAGTACTATTAATTACTAGAGATCTTCCATTTTCACTTTACAAACTGTTGCTATTATTTATACTCACATTTATTCATGACAATTCATTTCAATTAACAGTATATTATTATCATCATAACTATACAATACTAGCACCTCGAGACTAAGCTGCGATGCACACATACTCTGCTATCCAATCCCGGTACATCATGTACATAAGGACCACGTATTCCGAGTCTCTCAGGAATCGTTTTATTAATTAACAATCACAAACAATGGAGGCGAACATAGTTCACATCACATGGGTCACGCACATACCTACGCTCCCATGATCAGCAGACTTATTAACTTCTCAATAAGTCCTTCACTGACCTATGTCCTCGAGGTACCAATCTAAACCCCCTCGTAAGCACACAAAGATTAGATGGCCCTGAACAAACGCCGACCTCCCATGATAGCAAGTACGGTAGGTATGTTATACACAGATAGTTACATATACTAAGCATTCACACATCTTAGATATCACAATATTTCATTAGTGGTATACTTCTCGTTCTTATACCAACACTTAGTGTTACACAACTCACAAGTCCCCGATTTATATGTATTTAAGTTATCAACTCCTCTCACGTCGTGATTAGTTACTCGCTTCCCAAATCACAAATGTCAACCGGTTTACTACAAGATTCTAAGTTTTACTCTTCAACGTACCCCAATCTCCCAACTATACCCATTAGTTAATAAGGGAAGGTTATCTCACCATTTAAATAAGTCTACGGGATACTAGAAATAAATTCAGGCCAAAAAGGCCATTCTGTCAACTCGTTAGAAATCTCGTTCGAACAAATGTCATTCGAACGAAAGGCTTCGAACGAACTACCAACTCGTTAGAAGGGATACTGTCATCTCGTTAGAAGTTCGTTCGAACGACCTGGGCAGGTCTTCTAACGAGATGGCAGTTTCAGCCCAGAAATTCCCAAGTCCGTTTTTCTTCATTCTTCACTTCTCTAAATCCACCCTAAGACCATCCAATTTATGTTTTAACGTATATAAACCATTTCTAATCACCCTAGATCATCCCTTAACATATTTTAGGGGTCAAATCTTACAAATCCTCATTGAATTAATATAAATCTCCAAATATTTCCCCAAACCCTATGAACATGAACCCATAATTTTATTATGCCCAATTAATCATCCTAAATCCGTTTTTAAATTATCATACATAACTCTTCGAATATTATATCAGTCCATCATCATTCTACATGCAAATCCTAAACCAAATACAAAGTTTCTCCAACAATTTCATTGGTTTTCTTCAAAACTTTCAAGATAAGATAATTCCTACACTAAACATGGAAGATATATTCAATGCACTAAAGATATCAAATCACTTGCCTTAGATTGTTCTTCAGAATCGATGTTGGTGGATGAAGGCTGATTTCTCCCCTTTCTTTACAGATTTTCTCCCAAGGTTGAAGATGGTGGTTAGAGGTTTCTTTTGAAATCTCTTCAAACACTCCTATAACTCCCATAGCCCTCTAACTCACCTAATGCTGATAATGGGCTTAGTGGGTTCCTAAATAATATATAATTAACTCCTAAAATTCGTAGGTTTTAATCCCCTAATTTTTAAAATTACCAAAATACCCCTCTAGGTTGCCGGTATGGCCCAAAAATGCCCCGGGACACAAACTAAACTCCCGACTAGTGTTTTCTGACTATTTTGACCCTTCCGGACACGTTGGCGCACTCAAAATGACCATTCGGTTGATAAAAATAAAATTCACTTTTTAATTCAAATAATTACATTCCTGACGCGACTGACACGCGCGTCCCAACTAAATTTCCCAAATTATCGTATTGTTATCTCGTGATAATTTAAATATCATCAATACTCATGAAGTTTTCAATTTCAATATCATAATCAAATACCAACTCACATCTCGCTAGTATTAGTATTTATATCCGGATTAATTTCCAATTAATTATCATTTAATTTAATTAATCCCATAATTAAAAATTAATAAATATACGGGGTATTACATACTTCCCCCCTAATAACAGAATTTCATCCCGAAATTCGAAACTAAAGAGTACCTGGTAAAAACAACTCTGGATAACATTCGCGCATCTCATCCTCGCGCTCCCATGTGGACTCCTCGGTATTATGATGTCGTCACTGAACACGTACTAACGGTACTATCTTCGACCTCAGTTTTCGCTCGCTGTGGTCCTGAATAGCAATCGTCCCCTCCTCGTAGGAACTATCAGGCTGAAGATCGATGTCCTCCAAAGCAATGTGAGTATAGGCCAAATCATCCCTAAGATATTTCCTTAGCGAGGAAATATGGAACACATCATGAATCCTATGCAAGTGCTCCGGTAACCCAAGTCTATACGCAGCTGGCCCAATCCGCTCGATGATAGGAAATGGCCCTACATATCTCGGTGCCAGTTTCCCCTTCTTCCCAAAATGCATAATCCCCTTCATAGGAGATACTCTGAGTAAGACCTGGTCCCCCACTTTGAATTCTCTGAAAAACCTCTTGGCATCGGCATTGCTCTTCTACCGGTCCTGAGCTACCCGAATGCGACTCTGTATCATCTCTATCCTTGCTGATTTCTTCAATTTATGTAGGGCTTGCCTTAATGGCATATCAGTGTACACCACTATAGTATGGGCTTGGAAATATGGCCTCATCCTTCTACTGGCTTCAATCAGTGCTAATGCCAACTTCTCTAGCTTTAGATATCTGATCTCTACTCCTCAGAAGGCCTTACTAGTGTAATAGATTGGCTTTTGCACTCCATCTTCCACTCTTATTAATGCCGAGCTAACTGCATTTTTTGAAACTTCCTGATACAAGTACAGTCTTTCTCCCATCACTGGCCTGGACAACAATGGAGGTGCTCCCAGTTATTTCTTCAACTCTTGAAAGGCCTTCTCGCATTCATCATTCCACTCGAAAGTATTTCGGAGTGTTTTGAAGTTGCTCGTGATACAAATCTATTAAGTGCTGCAACTCGCCCTGTGAGACTTTGCACTTCCTTCTTCATCGTCGGTGATCGCAGTTCCAATAGAGCTTTGATCTTGTCAGGATTCGCGTCAATTCCTCATTGGTTGATAATATACCCAAGGAACATTCCTTCTCGTACTCTGAATATGCATTTGGTAGGTTTTAACTTCATTTGATATTTATCTAGTTGATCAAAGGTCTGGCCTAAGTCAATTAGATGATCAGCAGCTTTCTTGCTTTTCGTCAGCATATCGCCAATATAAACTTCCATGTTGTAACTTATTTTCTCTACAAACACCTTGTTCATCAGCCGTTGATATGTTGCACCTGCATTTTTCAAACCAAAAGGTATAACATTATAACAGTAAGTTCCCCTAGGGGTCACAAAAAAGGTACTCTCCCTGTCTTCAGGTTTTATTTTAATCTGGTTGTAGCCAGAATAAGCATCCATAAAGATCAACAGCTCATGTCCTGAGATAGCATCCACTAATTGATCAATTCGGGGCAAAGGAAAATAATCCTTTGGGCATGCCTTGTTGAGGTCGGTGAAGTCTACACACATCCTCCACTTGTTGTTCTTCTTCTTCACCATCACCACATTAGCTAACCAATCTGGATATTTGACATCTTCAATAAAGCAAGCTTTTCGACCTCCTCTTGTATAGCTTGGTTCTTCTCGGGGTTGAACACTCTTCTTCGCTGCTTCACAGGTTTGATTTCCTTGTTCACATTAAGCTCGTGACATAAGAAATTTGGGTCTATTCCTGGCATATCTTCGTGGCTCCATGTGAAAGTTTGTTTTCTGCTTTTTAGGAAAGCTATCAATTCCTGTTTTAGTGAGGCATCCAACGACGAACCTATTTGAGTTGTTCGTTCTGGGTGCTCGTCGTCCATAATGACATTTTCAGTAACTTCCACCACCTGACCTTTTACGAGCTGCGACTCGTCTCTAGGATCTAACGTTTCTATTTTTACACCTTCATCCACTTGATAGGTGGTAGTCTTTTTCCTAGATTCTTCCAGTTCTTCTTGCTCGGCAAATGAATAGTAGCATTCCCGAGCTACTTTTTGGTCACCCTTCATAATTCCCACTCCAAAATTGGTTGGAAATTTTAGGCATTGATGTACAGTAGATGGTACTGCTTCAAACTTCTTCAATCCTACCCTTCCCATGATGATATTGTAAGCTGATTGAACATTCTTATCTATCACAAAAAAGCGCACTCTTTCTATTTGACAAGCATGCCATGTACCAATGAACATATCCAACTTGATCGTCCCAAATGGAAAAACTTTCTCTCCAGTAAAACCGAGGAGGGGCTGATGATATGGCTCCAACTGGGATAGCTTTAGGTTCAAACTATCAAAACATGGGTAGAACATAATATATGTCGAGCTGCCATTATCCAAAAATACTCGCAAAATCACTACTTCCTTCATCCTCATTTTGATCACTAATGGGTCATCATGAGGATATAGCACACCTGCGAGGTCATTTTTAGAGAAACCGATGACCAGTTTATCTTTGTTCAGCTTCCTCAGGCGATCATCTTCAGCTAGATTTATCCGTTGAATATACGAATAAGCTTGAGCCTCATTGAGGTAAGCCTTCCTCTCTGCAGTAAGGTCTCCACCTCCTGCATCTCCACCAGTAATAACATTGCAGTCAAATGATCCAAAACGGATAGAAAATACATCACGTCCTGGCTGTTTTGGTCTTTTGGGGAGGTCGGGGTCATCTTGATCATCTTTTAGATCTTCTTCATGATTTTTTTTCTTATCTTCTTTTGCTCGACGAGGAGATCTAGACCTCTGCATTTCTCGATCATTGCTCCTTCCACCATTTCGGCGATCTACATACTTGCTCAATTTTCCTCGCCTGATGAGCTCTTTAATTTCATTCTGGAGAGCTATACAGTTTTTAGTCATATGACCATGATCCTTATGGAACTCGTAATATTTAGACTTATCCCTCTTGTCAGGATCTGCCTTCATTTTTTCAGGCCAGTTCAGCTCCTCATTGTTCTTGATCTCCTCCAGAACATGGTTTATGTCTACTTTCAAAGGAGTATAGTTTCCAAATTTCTTCAACTGTTCCAATGCTTGCTTTGCTTTTGACTGCCTGTTACTACCATTATTCTTCTGATCTTTCTTCTCAATCTTCTCGGCCTCAACTTTGGTCTCCTTAGTATCCATGCTCTTCTTTGCAGCCATAGCTTCCTCGGCATTAATAATTTTGGCTTCTTTTGCCATTAACTCTGCCATGGTTGTAGGTGGATCTTTGGCCAAAGTATAGTACAATTTATTTGGCAACAATCCACTCATTAGAGAAGTGGTTGCTGTCTTTTCCTCGTAATTAATAACTTCGAGCTTCTCGTTATTGAAACGAGTAATATAATCCCTGGTGCTCTCACCTGCTTGTTGTCTAACGCTTAGCAAGTGTGCTACTCGCTTAACTAGTTTTGCTCCAAAACAAAAGATCCCAATAAAGAGCTCAGCCAATTGGAAGAAAGCTGTAATCTTCCCCCGAGGAAGATTATTGTACCATATTTGAGCAGATCCAGTGAGAGTTCCTGAAAATGCCCTGCATCGCATCTCGTCTGGAATAGCATATATATCAGCAGCTGCTTGGTATTGTTCTATACGTAGAACAGGATCAATTTTTCCATCATATTTTGGTGTTACTACTGGGGCTTTGAATTTTGATGGTGTGGGGAAGTCTACAATTTATTGTAAGAATGGTGTTCCTCGGATAAAAGTCCTTTGTAAAGGATTCCTGGCCTTAGCCATTTCTCTTAACCTGTCTTCCAATCTTTGAATAGATCCCTTCCATGCATTATTTCCTTCCTCAGGCTTATAAGTCCGAGCAACTGATCTTGTTGAATTTTCCTCTTGGAACTTTTCACGACGAGCAGCTGGTCGTGATTGGGCAGAACCTTCTTTTAACTCATGTGATCGTTGAGAGTTCCTCGACACCATCATAGGTGGACTTCTATTCCCCCTAGGACCCAGTCGATCAAAAGGAGAGACTCTACTCAATTTTTCAAGAGCACTAGTCCTTTCTGGAGATAGGGTGATGTTTTGTTAAGTGTCTGTGGCTCGTACCAAGGAAGTCCTTCCAGGATAATAAGAAGGATCACTGGATCTCTCAGTGCGATATGAATCGGTGGGTCTATAATGAGATTCTTCCGGGAGTAACGTTCACCTAGTCCGTGCGGAAGGTAAACGAGTATTTCTCTGAATGCTTCGTTGTCATGACTGGGTTGGCGCTCCACCTTTGATAGTTTGCATGAGTTGTCGCATGGTTTCTTGCATGGCGGTCTGGCCCTGAGCCAAATTAGCCATTATACCAGCCAGATCTTGGACATTTGGGGGAGAAGATGGATTTGGGGGGTTTCCAGCATTTCGATTACTGGATTCTGGATTATCATCCATTGAAGATGAGTTATTTTGATGAAAAATGAAAATTATAGTCGTTTCCCACAAACGGCACCAATCTGTTGATGTAAAAAATTAGATTATCTCTAATTATTTAATCACAGATAAAAAATAAATAAGACAAGAGATTTTTAAAGTGGTTCAGCCTTAAAAGAATGGCCTACGTCCACTGTTTGTGTTATTGCTGACTGTTTTCAGAATTCTTGATAATGGGTTTACCAAGAAATTCTGAGTCCCCTGCTAATGAGGAGGTTACAATGTATTTATAGCCTTGAGGCTGTACATGTGAAAGAATAATACATAGTTCTCCAGTAGGCGTGTACATATGTATGACAATAACTGCGCATTTAATGCGCATTCAATCCTCTTAATTATTCGGTTATAAATGCTTTGTATGAGGTGCAGCTCGGACCGCCTGAGCTGCTTGGACCGCCTAAGTTGCTCAGTATACATGAGTTCCTCGGAGAACACTTGTTGCTCGGAGCGTTCTGAGTTGGTCGGGGAGATTGAGTTCCTCGGGGTCAAGGAGTTGTTCAAAAATATTTGCGGGTACCATGTAAGTTGACACGTGTCTCCACATAATCGATCCACGTCAGCATACTAAATTTGGTATCTGAAATATGGTTATTTGGGATAAATTATTTTAATAACGTATTGTATGGGTGATATGGGATACCACTACGAAATATAATTAAAATTTTAAGTCTAGGACCAAGTTGGGAGCATTATGGATAGTTAGGCTGGGATAGATGTACATTAGGCGTGCACAATAGTGGAGAGGTGAGAATATCATGTGAGAGTTCGAAACTAACATGCACATAATACTTGCATTATTACAGTTTTAAATACTTGCTAAAACAAATATTTTTACAACTCGAGATCTGACCCTTATCTTTCTATTCTTCTCTTTTGCTATATATATGTATTATATTAGGAGCCCAGCCACAGGGTTACCAGGCTTAAACGTGTGGATCATTAAGAGAGTTGCAGCGGTTGTGGGAGTTGCAGATCCTTGCATTTTGATGCCTCTATCATTTCCTTCAGTCTTATTCAAACAATTCTCTTAGGGCATGTTTCACCCATTCTCAGTCGTTTTATTAGATATTGTACTCAGTTTATTTTAGTAGTTTATTTATGTTGCACTTGAGGATTTTATGGTAGTTAGGTTAAGACTTTGAACTGGATTTTTTTATCCAGTCTTATTTATTTTAGTATTTGATTCATGTCCAATATTTATTATATTTATGTGGAATGTAAATAGCTTATATCTTAAACAATCAAAATTTATTAATGGATTATTTGAGTATAATTAAAATTAAATATTTTTGACACTTAGCTTAATTAATTATTAGGTGATAAATAAAGAAAAAAATTCGATAGTGATGCTAAGAATGAGCAAACCTGTCACTTCCGTTTAATTTAATAAAGGACTGATCACCTGGTATTTAATTAGGTGGGGTGTCACAGTGGTATCAGAGCATCAGGTTCTAGAGTCCTTTAGGATCTGTACGATTTATTATGCTTTCTGCTTAGCATCCTTTGATTTAGAGCCCTAATATTAGGAATGTTGTATTCATTCTTATGCGTTGGAAATTCGTACTTCTGCGATTTATGTGTATGGATGTTGAACTTATTCAGTCCATTCCAACTTTCAGATGGCACGTCAAGAAGAACAAGCTAACACTGTTGAGGGAGTCAATGAGCAAGGTCAGCTGATACCTCAGGTACCCCGGAGAGAGTATTAATCGCCGAAATAACAGGTATTGTGGCACAGGTAGTTACCACTGTAGTCTTATAGTACCAAGATCGCAGTATGAAGCTTATAGGAGGAAAAAGAACAAGAGAAGATAGTCAATCTAACATGATTAGAGTTAATAATTTTAGAAAGGCACCAATACCACAACAACAAGTTCCTCGGGGTCGTAAAGCCCACGAAGGTAATAGACTTTGAGTGAAGAGACAAAATCTTTAGGGACAACCTAGACACGGATAGAATAATGTTATAAAAAGGTGCTTCAGATGTGGAAGAGACGACCATAAACATCAAACTTGTCTGGATCAGGTTGCAGAGAAACCCCGACCCGACCAATAAGGACAGCAAGGTCAAATAAAGCAAAGACTTTCAGGACTATGCTATGAGTGTGAACAACAGGGTCACAAGTGGAGGGGTTATCATCAACCTGATATTATCTTTCATAAAGATATTCATCAGGACCAAGGAAGAGGTGGAAGGAAGTAATAGGGCCGAAATCAAAAGAGTCGTAATGTTACACAGTTTGCTGGTAGATGCTTCAATTGTGGAAGGATGGGTCATAGGAGGTAGGATTGTCCTGTTAAGGGAAATATTGACCAACAACAGGGGTAGATATCGTATAGGTGTGAGTACAACATCCAGCGGGCAGTCGATCAACAGCCACTAACCACCATTTAGGGTATGTTCTTTATTTTTGGGATTATGGGATATATTTTGTTTGATATTGGGGCTTCACATTCGTTCATAGCCACTAGAATTGCACGGGACATAGGATTGTTAAACACGGCCAGCAGTACGATTACATGTGTAGACTCACCGTTGGGTAATGGGTCGTTGATTTTCTTTATATGACGGGGAATGGGGATAGAGATTGGGAGACTTATTTTACCTGCAAACATGCTTGTATTAGATATGTCAAAGTACGAGTTGATTATTGGTATGGATTGGCTTGTTGCTTATAAAACCATGATAGATTGTTTTAGTATGTGTATTATTTTTGCTATACTGGGTCAGGATATGTTTCAGGTGGATATGCCTCGTCTGGAGGGAGGATCGTCCACCCATTTATATTACATAGAGGAGGAGACCTCTAAGGAGGTAGTGATTCCCATTTATTCGATTCTCATAGTTCTTAAATTTTCCAATGTGTTCCTGGAGAACTGAGCCAGGAGGGTTAGATAATTTGACCGAAAAACAAAACTTAACTTAACGGTGTTATTGAAACACCACGTGAGAGTATGTCCAATAGGGAACTCATTTAAATAAATTTGATTTATTAACTTCCTACAAAGTGACGATGAAGTCAATCAGGGTAGTAGAGGCTAACAATAGTTCCGAAAGGCCCGCATAGCCAAAGGTACGTTGGGAGAACAATTGGGAGCTAAGATTGTGAGTTCGAGGGAAAGACATTCCAAAATGGTCAGGGGGACCCGTGATGGGAAATGGCTCGAGAAGTTCCCTTATGTGTGGAGAGTGGGACTACCAATGTTGAATGTTTTTACGTTGAGAAGTACAACCGATAAGATTTGAGATAGTAAACCATGCCAATTAGGCATAACAACTAGAGGAGAGAGATTTTTAGAGAAGGAGTTGCGTTAAGAGAATTGAGCCCAAGAAGTTACAACCCGAGAGTGGAAAGTTTAGGCAGGACCAGTGGAGTCCTCAGTAACAGTAGCATATTAATCCTTAGGGTCATTGGGGCCCAAATAAAATAGGGTGGCTAGTAAAGCCATATATGAGGCCTAGAGATGTTAGGCCAACGTTCGAGTGATGGGTGTGTAAGCCACAGAACAGAATAATTTGTCCACATCGAGGATGAGGCAACTATTGGATGAAATCCCAGACGTATAACGAGTGCAAGTGATTATGGATTGTTTTGACCATGGGGAGTGCATTTAAAGACCATACGATTAGGAGAGATTAATGAAGATTTTTTTCATCCTTGTGAGTAAAGTATTTAATTATGTGACAGGAGTGTATCACAACTTATATATGAACAATTAACACTAAAATCCGGATGCGAGTCGAATTTAGTGAGTATATTAGTGTTGGACAGTCTGGTCATAAATGCATTGGTCATGGGTAATAGGACTTTTTGGATGTCACCCGCGAGTAAGTCGGGTGGGCACTAAAGGCATGTTTTATTGTCATAATTTTACTACTGCATTGAGTTAGTAAAGTAAAGATTATTATGTGTAGTGATAATTATCGAATGTTTCAACGATAGTAGATTGAGTGATAGACTATCGCACTGGGTACTCCGGGGGAGTAATATTAATTTGTTAAGGCGTCACCCGAAATAGGGTTGGGCATATATATATATATATATATATATATATATATATATATATATATATGAAAACTTGATGATATCTTAGACTTCAGTGAGTTTGTTGTCTCGTTAGATGTGATTCCGGTGCGTAGGGATTTAATTACTGATGTGACTCAGGATACATTGTGTTCTTTATCAAGAAACGAGATATAGCTCCTCATATATATAGCGCCAAAAATGTGGGATAGTGACAGTGTAATGTTTCATGTTGTTTTTAAGGATATGGATAGATTAATATGTCAACATATGGAGATTATGGGAAGGTACATATTATGGACTGAGGACCTTACGGACCTCGACCACCGATAATGTTAGGTAGTAGTGTATCGGGGGGTTCCTTGTTTGGATTTTGCTTTACGAGACATCCCACGCATGAAACTAACGAACTTCGGGAGTTAGAGAAAAGTTTGGATGATAGTACATGGGATTTGTACCTTAGTAATTGTACATATGTGAGTATAATTGAGAGTTGATAATTCCACTATGATGTGAGAATATATTTCATTGATACACTAATGCATGAGGCATAGGGTGTATGGACACCCTAGGTAATTGAATCTTGATTTTTGTTTCCGTTCGAAACGTATGGGATAAGGTAAATAAGATAGAAGTGGAGATATCAGGACTTGATTGTACGCTGATGAGAATAGTATTGTATTAGGCCGTAGATTATGATTGTCATGTGAATTTGACAACATTTAACCCAGGGAGTCAAAGTTTATTCTGTAAGATTGTTAGAGGATTAAGTTTCATGAGAAACTTATTATTAGAGCGGGGGAAGGACCTATGACACCTGATGAGGCAAAGTTACATGGAGCACTGTTAGAATTACATTTGAGAGAATATAAGATGTATCATGTTATAAATGACAATGGTGATGGGATTTAATGAAGAGAAATATTACTAAATTCATTTTGCAATAGGTCACATGTCCTTTGGAAAAGGGTGGACCCTCGAACCCAATATGGGTTTCTTCAACCGTTAAGGATTCCCAAGGATTTTATCATGAAGGGGGTTACGATCCTTTATGGGTGATAATGGATCGGTTGATCGAAGTAGCTCACGTTTTGCAGTTAAGACTGGTCATACTACGAGACAGTATGCGTAGATCTTTATAATCGAGATAGTGAAGTTTTATGGGGTCCGTGGACGAATGGGCAGAACAAAAGGACTAGTCAGATGTTGGAGAATAAGTTATATGTTTACCTTTGAATCTCAAGGGAGAACGAGAGCAGTTCCTTCCACTAATGGAGTTTGTGTATAATAACTCATATAAGTTCACTTTTGGGCATGGTGCAAGTTGAGGTATGGCATAGTAAGCCTTGTTGTTCTCATGATTATTAGTTAAAGGTGGGGTACCAAGTACTATTGCGAAAATCGAAGATGAGTTAATAATTATAGTATATATAATGTGTGCAGAATATATATATTGCGCAAATAACCTACTTGTGTGCGATCATTACGAGATGAGATCAAATGTATCTAAAGAATGATTAATCTACTAAAGTGCAAATAGTAGAAGGCTAGATAGTGAATATCTAAAATTAAGTTTAAGTAGTGAAACTTAAACAGTAAGACTTGAGCAACAACCTACGTGACAGGGTAACCTGAAGTTTAAAACGAACATATTAAGGATATTCAATATTAAGGGTATTCAATAGCGTACTATATGCATGGTACAGAGTAGTTTACTTGGGAGCGCAATGATACGATGCACAACATATATACAACGTTGTTTGTCCCTGGTATACTTCTTTCGAATTTCGGGACGAAATTTCATTGTAGGGGGGGGAGTATGTAACACACGTATTTTTATTATATTAAATAATTAGGAGATTAATTATAATTGTTGGATTAATTAAATTAAAAAGTGGAAAAAAATTATTTATTAATTAATTCGAATTATAATAAATATTAACTAGCATGCCAAGGGTTAATACTTATTGATGAGATTTATTGAATATTACTATGTGAATATGTAATATGGAATTATGAAATTTTATAAATATGTGAAATGTGATAGTTTGGTATATTATGTCGGGACGCGCA
Organism: Sambucus nigra; assembly: GCA_949130495.1. NCBI lineage: Eukaryota > Viridiplantae > Streptophyta > Magnoliopsida > Dipsacales > Adoxaceae > Sambucus > Sambucus nigra. The sequence continues at coordinate 270,149,416 of OX422217.1, forward strand.
TGTGAGTCATGTCGGGACTAATTTAATGGATTAAATAAGTAAATTGTTTTTAAGTAACTCGTATGGTTATTTCGAGTGAGTCATTGAGTCCAGAAGGGTTGATATGGTTAGAAAACTCTACTCGTTTATTTTATTTGGACTCCGGAAAATTTTAGGCCTAACCGGCACCCCGTAGGGGTATTTTTGTCATTTGGATTTTTGAGGAAATAAAATGGACAAAAATTAGGAAAATAAAATAAACTGTACGTGGGTAAGAGGGGAGTCTGTCAGTTCCAAACCTACGAGAGAGAAAGAGAGAACCACAAAGAAAGAGAGGAGAGAACCCATAAGTGTTCTTGGTGCAAAACCCATCATCTTCCACCATCGTAAACATCTTTGCATAGATCGGAAGATGAAGTGCAAGACCATACCAATTTCATCAACGGAACAGAACATCAATTTGAGGCAAGTGTTTATTGCTTGCTTTCTTTAGCAATAATTGTGTTCATATTAGACTAGGTAAATTCCCTTTGTTATAAAGATTAAAATTGGTGAAAATTTTGGGAAAATTAGTCATAAATTGGGTCTGATTTGAATAAAGTATGATTCTCTTATGTAGATAGCTTTATGTCCTTGAATCTATGATAATTTCTGGATAGAATCTGGGTTTAATTTAGAGTTTTTCATGTAAATTTTATAACTAGGGTTCTTGACATTTATATTGGGGGATTTCGAATTTTGAGGATGATTAGTGATGATTTAATGATGATATATTGTTGGAAATCATATATAGATGTTAGGTAATTGATTAGAAGTGAATGATTGATGTTTGGGTTGATTATTTTAGAGGTTTTAGGCTTAAAAATGGTGGAAAACGAAACTGGAAATGGTGAAAACGTAGCAAGTCTGCTTGGGGAAGGGAACTGCTCAATCTTGTTCGAACGAGATTGAGCTTCGTTCGAACGGGATAGGATCTCACGAGATATTGTTCAAACGACATATGACCCGGTCCGAACAACAACTTCAAAACTTGGAATATTACAATTTTTTCCCAATTAGGTTTACACAGTTGTTTTGAGATAGGGAACTGTCATTTGGTGATTGTAGCATAGTACAGAATTGCTAGGCAATATTCGTAGAGTAATACCTTAAATATTTGGAAAGGTGAATTAACCTTGAAAATTTTGAGAGAGGGAATAATGGAAATAACAAAATTATAAGTAGTAATGATAGAATACTACGTATGGAAAATACATATAAGGGTTGGGTGAATACCTTGAATTTTAATGGGATGTGGGAATGCCCATTATATGATGATGATGATTATTATTATTATTATTATTATTATTATTATTATTATTATTATTATTATTATTATTATTATTGTGTTTATAGCATACCTACGCTGCATGCTATCGTGAGGAGGTTTTCACGGAGTGGAAAGTCTTATCCTGGGTGACCCAATGGGGAATATTTGACTTGTACCCAAAGTATATTAACTTGGTTATGTGCTATCTGAGATGTAGGATAGTTTCGACGGCTGAATGGGAGCGTAGGTATATGCGTAAACCATTTGGCTAAGGGATATACCCGTCTCCATTATTTGTGTTTTGAATTTATGGTTCGTGAGAGATTTAACCATTCGTCCTTTATGCAGTGATTGATGCACCGATACGTGATAGCAGAGTATGCATTGCGCCAAGTGATCTTAACCTAAGGGTGCAGGATTATGTATATATGTATAGGGATGATGTGACTATGTATATATATATATATGTGCTTGTGGATAATTATACTATGTGAAATTAGTAGAGATAATAATGTTGATAATTAAAGTAATCTCAGTGGGTATAAGATTTACTAACAACAGTGAATGTGAAATGTGGTTATTTGGGATAAATTATTTTAATAACGTATTGTATGGGCGATACGGGATACCACTACGAAATATAATTAGAAGTTTAAGTCTAGGACCTAGTTAGGAGCATTATGGATAGCTAGGTTGGGATATATGTATATTAGGAATGCACAATAGTGGAGAGGTGAGAATCTCATGTGAGAGTTCGAAACTAACATGCACATAATACTTGCATTATTGCAGTTTTAAATACTTGCTAAAACAGATATTTTTACTACTCAGGCAATGACCCATCTTTTTCTATTCTTCTCCTTTGCTATATATATGTATTATATCAGGTGCCCATCCACAGGGTTACTAAGCTTAGACGCGTGGATCATTTAGAGAGTTGCAGCGGTTGTGGGAGGTCCAGGTCCTTACATTTAGGCGCATCTATAATTTCATTCAGTCTTATTCGAACATTTCTCTTAGGGCATGTTTCGCCCATTCTCAGTCATTTTATTAGAGTTTGTACTCAGTTTATTTTAGTAGTTTATTTCGGTCGCACTTGAGGATTTTATGGTTGTTGGTTTGTGACTTTGAACTAAATTATTTTATCCAGTCTTATTTATTTCAGTAGTTGATTCATGTCGAGTATTTATTATATTTATATGGAATGTAAATAGCTTATATCTTAAAGAATACAAATTTATTAATGGATTATTTGAGTATAATTAAAATTAAATATTTTGGGCACTTAGCTTAATTAATTATTCAGTGATAAATAAAGAAAAATTATTTTTCGACAGTGATGCTAAGAATGAACCAACTGGTCACTTTGGTTTAATTTAATAAAGGACTGATCACCCGAGATTTAATTAGGCAGGGTGTCATACGTGTCTTCCTTCATAAGGGCTTCACTTTCTTTATTTATAGGTCTTGACTTAGGCTGAGGGGTGGGGCCTTCCTTCCATACCTCTTCTTCCTTAGCAGCAGAGGTAGAGGTTTCAGTAATATCACCCGTGTTTGTTTTCTCACTATTAGAGCTCTCATCACTAGACTATGGGGCTTCAGTAAATAGGCTAGAGACATCCATCTCAGGAAAGAGCTTATGGATCGTGGCTTTTCAAGCCTTGAAACCTAAGGAATACTTCTGGAAGAGGAATATTTTATAAGCCTTAGAGGCAAGTTACACATATAGGTTACTCTTCATAATGGCTTGAATCCTACCTTGGAGCTCGTTGTGCCTCACTAAAATTTAGGAGTACCCATTATGCATTTCATGGACCTTAAACGTCAATAGGTCCTTCATGGCTATAAGATATACAACTTGCTACTTGAGAAGCCCGATGTCCTTATCAACCTAAAGAAGCTTGTATTGAGAACTTTGAAACTTGAGAGTCTAACTCGAAAGCGCCTCCACAGCAACTTTATGCTCAATCTGAGCCGAAGCATGGTCTTCCTTAACCCTGTCTGAGAATAGGAGAATAGTAAAGATATCCCACGAGATACCGAAAGGGAAGAATGGGTGTTTAATACCTTTTAATTCCGTATTTAGTCCTCGAACCTGTGATTCACTTTGATCCATATGTATCAGTGACCTTGATACCATTCTCTCGAGGTGACTACATTTTCTTTTATTTGTTTTATGAAAAATAGGCTGGAGACTCCATTCCTTCATGTTATCACATTTTGACACCAACCAATTTTATATCTGAGGCAGCCCACGAAGACACTGGTACGAGTGGTGGAAAGAGGACCCCTATATCCTCTAATCACATGCACGTGCATGGCGGGGAAAAGAGGGAGGTTCCTCTAAGGTCCTCCATCCCGTTTCAATTTTCGGGTCGACCCGCATCAGAGGAATCTAACCAAGATGGCTACAATACCCAATATACTGATGGCGTGATGGGACATATGTTTCTTTACATAGTAATGGTGATATTATGATTGACAATAGTTGGGTCATTTCTTATAATCCTTAGTTGTTGTTGAAGTATGACTTCCATATAAATGTTGAAATCTATAGAAGTATCAAGATAATTAAGTATTTGTACAAGTATATCTATAAAGGTCCTAATCGTGTTTACCTTGAGATTTATTTTGCATGTAATTATGAAGAAATAAAAAAAAACTACAGTAGGTGGATATGTTCACCTAAAGCATTATGAAGAATATCTAGATTTGAAATGAATCATATCCTCCTATCAATTAAACGTCTACAAATACATCTTCCCAATAGGAATAAGGTTAGATTTTACAACCATCAATCAATTTCTGATATCTTAGCAAATGAACAAAACTCTAGGAAAATGTTGATTGAGTTTTTAAAGTGTATGCCGATGGTCTGGAGGAAATAAAATATTTATACCAAGATTTTTCGAAACATTATCGATGGATTCCATCACAACAGATTTGTCATAAGAGAATGAATTGAAAAAAAAAAGAGCGTTGGGAGGGTTTACATTGTCTCGCCATCCGAAGGTGAAAGGTTTTACTTACAGGTACTTTTACGAGGGCCAAAATCATTTGATGATCTACTAACTATTAATGGAATACATTACCTTACATTCAAGTAAGTTGCTAAAAGTGAGGTTTACTTAAAGAAAATGGCACCATTCATCAATGTTTGATTGAATCATGGATCAATAGAATGCCTTCTTCCTTGCGACGGTTATTTATTAAAATCATAGTTTATAGTGAACCAACTGATGTACGTGTTGGAAAAAATTGGACATAAAGCTATCCAAATTTTCTGGATAGAATTTTGAGTAACTTTGAGCTCTAATTTAGGTGGGACCCATACCACGATAATTATGGGAACATATAAGAACGCGTTCTCCTTCGTAAGGAGATTAATGTAGTATATTCACATGTCCAATTTCATTAAGTTATGAATGATAAATATGTCCCCAAAGTGACTCATAAAGCAATGGAAGTTAATGAATTGGGTATGTTTGAACTCATATCACACATTAGAAGAGTAGTAAAAAAGTGACACTACACCAAAAAGGCTAATTTGGCACCCTTTAGCCTCTTAACCTTGTCACGGTCATTGACCGTGACAACAAACACGCATTTTGTATCACGATCATTGACCGTGACAAATACTTATAATATTGTCACGGTCAATGATCGTGACACGTTCATGACAATTTGTTCAGTAAAAAAAACCATACGCTTTCTTTTTTTCCCACCGTTTTTGGTTTTCCCTCTCTTTCTCTCTCTAAGCGATTTCGAGCTCTCTCTCTCTCTAAGGTATATTTTTCCTCTCTCTCTTTCATTTCTATATGTGTGTGTATATATGTGTGTGGTGGTGTGTGGTGGGGGGGGGGGGGGGGGGTGTGTGTGTACGTGTGTGTGTGTGTGAATGTACGTGTGCGTTTGTGGTGGGGGGAGGGGAGGGATAGGGGGGCTAGGGAGGAGAGGGTCAGGGGCTGGGTGGGGGGGTGTGGGGGTGTGTGTGTGCAGGTGTGTGTGTGGTGGGGTGAGGGGGGGCAGGGGATGGTTGGGTGTATGTGTGTGTGTGTGCAGGTGTGTGCGTGTGTGTGTGGTGGGGGGGGAGGGGGGAAGGGGATGGGGTGGTGTGTGTGTGTGTGTGTGATAGGGGACGGGTGGGGTGGGGTGGGGTGTGTGTGGTGGGGGTGGGGGTGGGGTGGGGTGTGTGTGTGGTGGGGCAAGCTCAACAATTGAAACGGACAAATTGATTAATAAAATATGTATTTCCCCTTTCATATGCAAGTAGAATTGCTCCTCATTAACAGATAATTGTTGAGATTTGAAATAACTTTAATTGTATAGCTTTAATAAAATAAATTGTATAGCTTTAATTGTAACTTTAATTTTATAGTTTTATATGAAAATAAATTAATAATTAGTGCCCATTTCATATGAAAGTAGGATTATAGTGGATCGATGTTGGTTAATTTTAGAAGTGGTATGACCACGGGATTAATGTCCATATGGGGGTGGGATTTTTCAACTTTTTTTTTTAAATTACATTGTATCACGAACAATATATATATATATATAGTATGATAATTAAATAAAACATACTTGAAATTACATATAGTGCGCATAGATACTAGCCTTCTAGTTCTTATGCGTACGCATTCAATAGCCCTTAGACCCGTTCGAGAGTCATTACCCCTGTAATGAGATCTCTCGAATTGTCCCGTTTGGACAGCTTGGGACTGCATAATTTCTGTATATCAACAACGAGTTGTGGCCAATTGTCCAACACATGCCAAAGCGTCTAAATAGTAGTGTGGATGACTTGGCTGCTCTTACCTAATATCAATCCATTTTTTATGATAACCCGAATTTTAAACAATTTTTCAATTTGTAATAAATATTCCAATTTTTATCGAGACATCCATTTTTAATGCTTTTAATTGATTTGCACTTTATCATTTTCACTCTTGTGTAGTGTGCGTGTGTGGGGGAAGTAGGGGTCGGGGTGGGAATGTTTCACTCTTGTACATATTATGAGCTAGATGTTGTTATTTTGGAATTCATAATTGGGTTGGTTAGTTTTAAAAGTGGCATGACCACGGGATTACTATCCATATGGGGGTGAAATTTTTCAACTTTTTTTAAAAATTACTTTGTATATCGAACAATATATATATATAGTATGATAATTAAATGAAACATACTTGAAATTAAATGAAACATACTTGAACTCACCCTTTAGAGGAGATGGAGGAGATGGGGGGGAGGGTCAGGGATGGGTGGGTGGGTGGTGGGGTAGGGGTGTGTGTTTGTGTGTGTGTGTGTGTGCGTGTGAATGTGCGCGGGTGTGTGTGTGTATGTGCGCATGTGTGTATATGCGTGTGTAGTGTGCGTGTTTATGCGTAATTCCCTTGTAAACGAATTGATTGGTTATTAATTTTTTTAGTAAATTAATATATGATTGCCCCTCATTATAAATTAGTAAATTAATATATGATTAATTATGAAAGTAGGATTGCCCCTCATTGTAAATTAGTAAATTAATAATTGTATACTTTAATTGTTAGTTTATTTGCATGTCTTCTTTTAATTCATTTTTATATGTACTAATAATATTTTTTTACAGCAAATGTCTCCTTCGGGTATTAAGGAGAGGATGATGATGCTTGTTATGATGATGTCGTCTGGGCTCGGTGGTAGGGGAGGCGACGAGGGCTCCTCGGCCCCTAGGCTCCCCAAATATGGCAAATTGGGGATGGCCATCGATAGCAAGTCGGGGCTATTAGCGAGATCCCTCGAGCTGGTAAAGACGATCATCGGCTCGGGATACATTAGTTGGAAGGAGGTGCCATATGAGGTCAAGTTAGTTGTTTGGGTGGCACTACAGGTAATGTATTTATATTTATATTTATATTTATATTTATATTTATATTTATATTTATATTTATATTTATATTTATATTTATATTTATATTTATATTTAGGTTCATATGAATATTTATATTTAGGTTCATATGAATATTTCGATTTCGATTTCGATTTCGATTTCAATTTCATTTTATATTTTTATTTATATTTATATTTATTTGCAACTAACATTGTATTTGTTGGACAGGAATAATTCATCCTGGATCCAAAGCTACGTGATTCTGTCTTAGAGCAGTTGAGGGAGCAACACAAGACGTGGAAGAAAAATATGCGGACCCGGTACTTTGGGAAGACACGAGAGTTCATTATCCAAAGGCGTGAATACGTCCCGCCGAAGGAGCCGATATCATTAGCACAATGGTAAAAGTTCGTTGACAATGAGATCGGGGAGCGATAATTGGCATCTCGCCAATTAGGGAGGGAAAAGCGGGCAAAAAAGATGGACGTGCACTACTCCGGCCGGACGTCTTACGCCGAGGTGGAGCATAGGATGATGGTAAGATTTAATTTTTCTATAAAAACATAAATATATTATTCTGCATTATTTTACTTTGCGGGGCCGATACTAATTTTACTTTATTTTATTTCAGGGAACAGGGAGTGGCCCTGGAGGTAAGCCACATAGGCTCGATACTTATGTGGATCTTCGGACGAAGAAGAGGAAGGACAAGGAGCTGTCCCCGAGCGTCGTGGCCACGATTGTAAGTAATCCGACAGTTTACTTTTTGTTAATTACGTTATAATTTTTTAATTTACTTATTTTACTAATCATGTGCTTTTTTTCATTTCAGGCAAAGCTTAAAGAAGTGCATGAGTCGCAGTCTGATGCCGATAAGGCATCTTTATCCGCAGACGCACTCAGTCAAGTGCTTGGCTCTGATCGCAAGGGGTGGACAAGGGGGGTGAGCTCGCGGGTGGCCAAATCTAGGATCATCGAATTGGAGATGGGCGACATCAGGTTGGATCGAACGGTGGACTCGCATGACGCGAAACTGTCCCGTTTAGAGGAGGCGATCCAAGATATGTTCTCATTCATGAAGCGTTCGTTGGGGGGCAGAAAGAGCAAGGGGAAAAGGAAGGAGAAGGTGGGGGTAGGGGGTGCGGGAGGACGAGGTGCAGGAGGACGAGGAAGTGGACCTCGCTGCTTCATCCCCGACACGTGCGGAGTTTGATGATCCACTTACCTATTTGGCTCCCTTCGACCGGCCGATATCGATGCTTGGTTGGCCGAGCGTGTTTATGCTGGACATATTTGATGGCCAGCGGATAGGGCGGGGGTTGAGGGACCCGAATATTGTCCAGGGTGGACTAGTTCATGAACGTGAGCTTCAAGACATCGAGTCCAAGGTGCTCATCATGCATGTGATACCCGGGAAGGAGAATTCCCCGTTGTGGTTGCACGAACAATGCGGCACGATGTATATCAGTGGGTGTGTCAATTCGTATATCGTGTGGCCTACTCACCTCCTCAGATTTAACCTTGCCCAAGACATGTAGTGACATTATTTGAATTGAATTGTATTGTTTTTTAGTTGGTACATTTGAATTGTTTTTAAGTTGGTACATTTGAATTATATTTGGATTATATCGTGATGCATATTGTTTTATTTTGAATGTATATTTTCATTATCTCTAGTTTATTTAGATATATGATGTTTGACCAGGTACAACGTTACTATAACAGGTACAAATATATTGCTGGGCAGTGGCAGTGGCCATACTGCCCAGCAGATTTTTTTCAATTCTGCCCAGAATTGTCACGATCATTAACCGTGACAAGTCCGTGACAAAGAAAGTTGTCACGGACTTGTCACGATCAATTACCGTGATAATTTTTTAAAGAGTGTCACGGGTTTGTCACGCTTATAAACCGTGACAAAACTTGTCACGATCAGTGATCGTGACATGACCGTGACAATTATAACGAGCTTGTCACGGTCAATGATCGTGACAAAAAAATTTGTCTCACCTAGAATTGTTACGGTCATTGACCTTGATAAGTTGAACTTGTCAAGGTTAATGACCGTGATAATTCGGCAGATTTGGTGTAGTGTGATGAGTTAATAAAACCCAAATAATGGACTAAGGCTTGGATGCCTTGGGTTATCCCAACATTTTCAAGGGGAGATGTCCTATATTATGCATGTGTTGGGCTTGGGCTAAAAGCCCACACGTGAGTGTGCTCCCGCCATTCATCCGGTCGGTCGGCTCGGCTCGGTTCGGGCTTGGGCTTAGGATTGGGTTATAAAAATCTCTTAAATTTGTGGGGCGAATTTAATTGTTTTTTTGGGTTGTAATTAATTAATTACATAATTAATTAATTAAATAATAAACTGTTTGATAGTTATTACCAACAGTCAACAGTTAAATTCGTTTAACTATTTTGGCAGTTATTTCTAAACAATCACCTGCATTTGCTATATATACAAGTTATCCCTCTGATTTTTAAAATAATGATAAAATCACCCTACATTTTTGTACAACCCAAAATGTTGTTCCAGTTTCAGAAAAATATTTTATGCATTCATGTATTCGGTTCATTACCATTAGTTATATTATTTGGTTGAGTAAACACACATAATTGTGTTCGCTGGGATTATACATTGTTGTGCTACTTGTTTAATCCAAAAATCCATTCTATCTTGGGAGAAAATTATTCATCAACCTTTAAGCACTTGGAGGGAATAAATTTGTCTTAAGGACACTCGGGCATAACACAGGGCTCGGATTTCTTTTATGTCTCTATTATTATTTCTTCAAATTCAAGTAAGTTTTATTTTCTGTAATATCATTTTATTTTTATAATTTATAATTCTGTATTATTGTTTTAATTAAATGGTAGACCTAACAATCTTAAGAAAAAATTATTTTTGCTACTATTTATAATGTATACAGAATAATTTTAAATTATAGAAGTTTATTAGTGTCAAATAAATTTGTTTTATAGAAAATTTAATAATTTTTTATTTTATTATAAAAATTTAATAATTTTTTATTTTATTATAAAAATTTAAGAAAACAATTAGTGTTACAGAAAATTAATGTTCTACACTGTTTATCGTATTCTGTTTCAGGAAAAAAATTATTTATAATTTTTTTTAATTCTGTTTGTATAAGAATTTTAATCTTAAAATTTTAATTCGGTTTTGTACATAATTTTTTTTTGTATTAAAAGCAGTTTGACACAGAATTTCTCTTAATTTAGATTATTAAAAACTAGTGTTTAATATTTTGGTTTAATTCTGTGATATAGAATTAAAATATTGTTTAATGTTTTAGAATTCTTGTTAGAATTCATTTAGTCATAATTGTATTTTGAGGATATTGGTGCACAAAATTTTGTATTCTGTTTTGATAAGTTCATTATAAATGAATAGTATCATTAATAAAAAAATTATTTTTGTAACAGAATTGGAATCACAAAGTACGAACACAGTCCCACTAACCATGAATGTGACACATACAACTATTGCTACCCCCGTGAACATGCCACATGGGGAGAAACCAAAAAAAAAATTGGGCCAGATTTCAAGCGATGGCAAGGGCATATGTACTTTTATCTCACAACCTTCCAATTGGCAAGGTTCGTTTATGAGAATTGTCCCTCTTTGCAAGAAGGAGATGAAACTGAAAAAGTGGTTGCTGTGGAAGCTCGGAAACATTCTGACTTTCTATGCCGAAACTACATCCTAACATACTTGGACAAGACGTTGTACCATGTGTACAGTGCCTTAACAACCGCTAAGGAATTAGGGAATTCTTTGGAGAAGAAGTACGAAACTGAAGATGCGGGTGTGAAGAAATTCATCGTAGGTCATTTTCTAGACTTTAAAATGGTTGACTCCAAGCTAATTATTGCACAAGTTCAAGAACTTCAGGTTATTCTTCATGAAATTCATGCTGAAGGAATGTCAGTCAGTGACACTTTTCAAGTGGCGGAGATAATTGAAAATTTGCGTCCATCGTGGAATTTGTTCAAAAATTATCTCTAGCACAAACGCAAGGAGATTAATGTTGAAAAGTTGGTAGTGCAACTGCGGATGGAAGAAGACAATCGTGAATCTCAAAAGAAAAGTGGGAAGAATATCATGGAGTCCAAGGCTCATGTGTTAAGGTCCTAAATCCAAATGTAAGCGTGATGAGGAAGGCACATCTAAATAAAGAAAGAAGTTCGAAGGTAAATTCTACAATTGCGACAAGCCAGGACACCACTAAGCGAGTGTTGCAAACTAAAGAATTCTAAAAGGAACAATGCTCAAGAAAATGTGATAGAGGGTGAGAACATTTCTAATGATATCGCAGACATAAATCTATATGTTGTTGTCTTTGAATACAATTTGGTAGGAAATACCAAGGAATGGTGGGTGGACACTGGGGATACACGCCACATTTGTGCAAACAAATGGATGTCTACAACTTATAAGTTTTTGCAAAATGAGGATACACTCTTTATGGGGAACTCTTCAAGTTCTAAAGTCGTGGGACAAGTAAAGATTATTCTGAAGATGACTTCAGGAAAGGAGCTTACTCTTAACAATGTGTTTCACGTGCCTGACATACGTAAAAATCTTATTTTCGAGTCTTTTTTAAACAAGGATCGATTTAAGCTTGTGATTGTTTCTAATAAGTTTGTGTTGTCTAAAAATGATGTGTATGTGGGAAAGGGCTACATGTCTTAGGGGATCTTTAAAATAAATGTAATGACTTTGATGCCTAAAGCACCCCCAATTAATGAAATTGCTAGTTTTACTTACGTGACTGAGTCTTCTAATATTTGGCATACTAGATTAGGACATGTTAATTTTGATACCTTGCATAGATTAATTAACTTGGATTTTTTGCCAAAATTTAATATTAATAAAAATCATAAATGTGATATTTGTGTGGAATCAAAATTATCTAAATTACCTTTTCATTCTATTCAAAGTATCACCGAACCACTAGATTTAATACACACAGATATTTGTGATTTATAATTTTTACAAACTACAGGTGGAAAAAAGTACTTTATTACTTTTATTGGCGATTGCACAAAATATTGCTATGTGTATTTGTTACATAGTAAATATGAGGCTATTGATGCATTTAAACAATATAAAATGAAATTGAGAATCAATTAAGCAAAAAGATAAAGGCTATTAGGAGTGATAGAGGAGGCGAATATGAATCTCCTTTTGAGGAATTTTGTTCTGAACATGTAATTATCCATCAAACCACCGCTCCTTATTCTCCTCAATCGAATGGTATTTCTGAACGCTAAAAATGTACATTGAAGGAGATGATGAACTCTATGTTGATAATTTCATGAGCTCCCCAGAACTTGTGGGGGGAAGCCTTATTATCTGCTAATTATATTATTAACAAAGTACCATACAAGAAAACTCATAAGACACCTTATGAGTTATGAAAAGGTCGATGACCTTGCTATAAATATTTATGAGTGTGGGGGTGCTTAACCAAAGTGATGGTTCTTAAACCTAAAAAGGAAAAAATAGTACCAAAGACCATTGACTGTGTGTTCATTGGTTATGTTATTAATAGCAGCGCATATCATTTCTTATTTTGTAAATCTGAAATTTTGGATATTCATGTAAATACGTTCATTGAATCGAAGGACGCTTCATTTTTTGAAAATAAATTTATGTATAACATGACCAAAGAATCTGGTTCTTTTAAAAGGACAAATGAAGCTACTACAAGTGGTACTCATCAACCTATTGATAACACGTCAATAAAGAATGAACCAAGACGTAGTAAAAGAGATAAAACCTTAACTTCCTTCAGTCCGAATTTTCCAACATATTTGTTAGAAAATGAACCTCAATACTACAAAGAAACAATATCCTTACTCGATGCTTCTAATTGGAAAGAACCAGTTAATAGCAAAATTGAATCCATTTTGCAAAATCACACGTGGGAACTAGTGGATCTTCCACAAGGTTCAAAACCGTTACGTTATAAATGGAACTTCGAAAAGAAGTGGAAGGTCGATGGATCAATTGACAAATATAAAGCTGGACTTGCAGTTTAAGGCTATAGGAAAAAGTAAGGGTTGGATTACTTCGACACATATTCATCGGTAACAAGAATTACGTCCGTTAGAATGTTAATAGCAATGGCTGCTATTAATGGTCTTGAAATACATCGAATGAATGTAAAAACCGCATTCTTCAACAGTTAACTAAATGAGGAAATTTATATGGAGCAACTTGAAGGATTAAAGTCTCCTGGACAAGAAGGAAAAGTATGTAAGGTTGTTAAATCACTTTACGGACTAAAACAAGCACCTAAGCAATGGCAAGAAAAATTTGATAATTCAATGCTATCAAATGGTTTCAAAATTAATGAATGTGACAAATGTGTTTACTTTAAATACATTCAAAATGGATATGTCATTGTATGCCTCTATGTTGATGATATGCTTATCATGGGTAGTAACCTGGAAATTGTCAAAACTATAAAACAAATGTTGAGTAGTCGATTTGACATGAAATATTTGGGTATCGCCGATGTTATATTAGGAATTAAAATTTCTAATACATCGGATGGACTTATATTATCTCAATCTCATTACATAGAGAAAGTACTTGAAAAATTCAAGAAGTGTGATATTAGTCCCACCAAGACACCTGTAAATCTAAATTTACATTTAGAAAGAAATAATGGTGAAAGCATATCTCAACTAGAATACTCTCGTATTATCGACAGTTTAATGTATATCATGAATTATACACGACCGGACATAGCATACTCGATAAGTATGCTAAGTCGATTTACAAGTAATCCAAGGAAAGATCACTGGAAGGAAATATTAAGAGTTTTGGGTTATTTAAAATAAACTCAAAACTATGGAGTGCACTACTCAAACTATCCAGTTGTTCTTAAAGGACATTGCAATGCAAATTGGATATCTGATAAAAAAGAGTCTAAATCTACGAGTGGGTATTTATGTACCCTTGGAGGTGTAGCTGTATCTTGGAAATCCTCGAAACAAACGTGCATTGTTAGTTCGACAATGGAATCCAAATTCATTGCATTAGACAAAGCTAGAGAAGAAGTTGAATGGCTTCAAAACTTCTTAGAGGATGTTCTAAATTGGTCCAAACCTGTGCCCGCAATATGTATACATTGTGATAGTCAATCGGTGATTGGAAGGTCATAGAATCACTTGTATAATAGAAAGTCACGACATATTTGATGTAGACATAATACCGTTAGACAACTTATCTCAGATGGAATTATCGCAATTGACTATGTAAAATCAAAAGACAATATAACGGATCCACTAACCAAAGGTTTAAACCAAGAGAAATTTGAAAGATCATTGAGAGGAATGGGTCTAAAGCCTATAAATAAATAAGAATCCATATAGTGTCAACCCAACCTAACTAATTGGAGATCCCAAGATGTAGGTTCAATGGGCAAACCGAACTACATTGTATTCAGTAAGCACTGGAGGATATTTAATCATATCCATTCCAAAGATGAGATAGTGCACATCTGCCGTGAAATTAGGATAAGTTATGCTTCTAATGACATCCATATCTTAGTATGTCTAAGTGGGGTATTGCATGATACTCTTTATGAAAGTCATCTACGAGAGTAAGAATAGGGGCACTTCTATAAGAATAATGAAAGGCAAATTCTCTAAAATACTCACAGAACCAAGTGGTGTTCATAGACAAAATGAACACAAATGTGAGAACTAACTATGTTTATAATCTCTCATAGATATTAATTTCCACCGCAGACAAAATTGTGAGACACTAAGAAGGTCAATAATCTCTCATACCAAGCTCAATGAGTTTGTTTCAAACCGTATAAATCTTTTTTAAGCTTAAAGACGTGGTTCGGGTGTACAGGATCAATAAATCCTTTGGGTTTTTCTACGTAAACTTCTTGAGAAAAAATTCCATTTAGAAAAGCGAATTTAACATCCATTTGGAATAACTTTAACTGCATATAACACGAAATTTCTAGAAGGAGACGAACTGATTCTAGACGAGTAACAGGTGCAAAGGTTTCGTCAAAAGCAATTCCCCCAATCTGAGAGTAGACTTGTGCAATCAACCTAGCCTTATTTCTAATGACCTCCCCATTTTCATCAGTTTTATTTTTAAAAATCCATCGTGTGCCAATAACCTTCGAATATTTAGGTCTAGGAACCAAATTCCAAACATCGTGACTCTTAAATTGGATTAGCTCTTCTTTCATAGCATTTAACCAAAATGAGTCAGTAAGGGCATCATTAACATTTTTAGGTACCTCAAGAGATACAAAACAGGAATATTGTGCCACTTGCCGAAGTTGGTATCTAGTTTGAACTAGTTCTGAAGGGTTACTAACAATGGTTTCAATGGGATGATCTTTAGAAACCCAGGTGGGTACAAAGGGATCCTCAGGTGGCAGTGAATCAATATCATCTTGAGGATCAGGGGGTAAAACAGGATTATCCTCATCAAATGTTACTGTTTGACTGTCATACTCCAAACACTTGTGTCATCTACAATTACATTAATTGATTCCATAATAGGTTTGGTTCTATTATTGAAAACACGCAAAGCCCTACTATTTTTGGTATAGCCAAGAAAAATTCCCTTTTCTCCTTGGGTATCAAATTTTGAAAGATGCTCTCTATCTTTCCAGATATAGCCGATACTACCGAAGGTTTTAAAGTATTTTAGATTAGGCTTTTTGTGGAACCATAACTCATAAGATGTTTCTTTGGAATTTTTTCTGAGGTAGATACGATTGATAATGTGACACGCGGTTTGAACAAATTCTACCCAAAAATATCTAGGGAGATTCTTAGCATGTAACATAACCCTAGCCATTTATTTTAAAGTCCTATTCTTACGTTCATCTATACCGTTCTATTGCTGGGTTTTGGGAGCACTAAACTCATGCTTATAGCCATTAGCTACACATACTCAAAAATTTCAGAGTCCTTAAACTCTCCACCTCTATCACTCCTAATACGACATACTTGAGTATCCTTCTCATTCTCAATTTTCAGGAGGAATTTTAAGAATATATTGAAGGTTTCTGATTTATGCTTTATAAAAGCAACCCATGTACATCTCGTATACTCATCTACTATAACTAGGATGTATGAGTTTCCACAGAAACTAACAATTCTAAAAGGACCCATGAGGTCCATGTGGATAATTTCTAGGGGCTTAGTGGTGAGAACATCTTTAACTTTCTTATGTGGGGATTTACTTATTTTTCCTTCTTGACAGGGTCCACATACAGGATTAAAAGAATTTTTAATTTTTGGTAGGCCTCTAACTATCTCTTGGTAACTCAATCTTCTAAGATTATCGTAATTTGTGTGTCCCAATCTATTGTGTCAAAGATCATAATCCTCTAATCTGGAAATTTTGCAAGACTCAGAATTAGGAATTAGTGTGTAACAGTTTTCTGGGGTTCTGTTTCCTGTCAAAATACAATTGCCCTTTTCATCTATAATTTTACAATCATTTTTAGAAAAGGTAACTGAGTGATTGGAGTTATAAAATTGTGATATACTTAAGAGATTGGCTCTAAGGCCTTTAACTAATAAAACGTCATTTAGTTCAGGAAGCCCTTGCTCACTCAATGTTCCATTACCTATGATCTGAGAAGATACACCATCTCCAAACATGACACTACCTCCAAGGAAGTCTATCTTGTTTTTCAATTTTATTTCATCCCTGGTCATATGTTTAGAATATTCGGAGTCTAAATACCATCCAGTTGAAGTGCTTTGTGCCTTTAAAGAAAAAATAATAATGTTGCACTTGAGCTGGGAAAGTTAATCATCTTTTCTAATCCAAATATGCTTAGTTTTCAAATTTTTGTTGCCTTTTGACTTTGAAAAGATTTGAGGGGTCTTTCTAAATGATTTCTTCTTAGTCTTGGACCCTCCCTTTTTCTTTTTATAGTTAGAGTTGTTTGTGGCCTGTCTAGGAAGTATATAAGTATTTTTGGATTTCCTAAAATAGTTAAAGTTCTAGTAGGTAGGAGTGTATGTTCTTTTCTGGAAACATTCAGATAGAGTATGTCAAAAGATATCACAATAGGAACAGTATTGTTGGGTATAGGACTTGAGTTTCTTATTAAAGTCTTTAAAAATAGGCTTGGATCTATTGGGTACAGTAGTCCAGTCATCACTAGATTTAGGTTTTTGTCTTTGGCCTCTGGCAGAAAGACAAACATATTTGGTTTGGTGGTTTGGTTTCAACTGTTGATTGTACTGACTATGTATTGTTTGAGAGACATTGAGACTAGGTTCACCTTTTTGAACATTTTGAGAAGTTTGACCTTGTTTTACAAAAGCAACATTTTCAGGAGAACTTTGGTCTTACTTGTGTGCACTATTTCTCCAAAACCTAGGCCAGACTTATCTTCAGAGTCAAATTTACTTCGAGTAACAATTTTTTCGTAAGCCTTGGTTTGTGTTTCAAAATGTTGACATTTTTTAAAAACATTTGAAACCTTTTGCTTTGACTCTTCTATTTCAATAAGGGTTGCCTTGTATTTTTGTTCAAATTCATGAATCTTTTGAATCAATGAGTTTATTTTCAAGTTATAATTCTCAATCTCAGTCTCATGAGGAACACATTGGGCAGTATAATCTTCAGTGTTCTTCCTAATGGTTTGGTTAAGCAATTCGATACGCTCACTTAGGGTTTTATCATTTACTCTAGGCGAGCACTCTTCTTAACCGTTTTAGTATATAATTCATATAGATCAGGAAGGTCATCATCAGACTCACTATGTACATCGTGTGAATTGTCCTCTATGACTTGGATAGGTTCTTTACTCACACACATGTTCAATTCGTCATCAACATTCTCACTTTTACTCACACACAATCTTTCAGCAGTAATAGGAACAAAATTATCATCAATATCATTAACAACATCAACAGGCATAATAAGTTCATGAACAGACAAGCATGCATCATCATTATATATTATCTTAGCAAAGAAAGATATGCAGTTCTCATTCATCTGGGTTGACTCAGTTTCATCCTCATCGTAATCACTAGAGTCATCCCATGTTTTACACATATTGGCCATGTTGTTATTATTAAAACTAGCAGGACATTTATTAGCACAGTGACTAAGTTTACCACAATGGTGACATTTAACATCTTTTATGTCAGGTTTAAGTCTGTCGGGGTCATAGTTCCTCCTATTGTCATAAGTGTGTTTGGTATTATCTCTGTCATGAGGTTTGTGATATTGATTACTTTGATAATTTGATTTGCCTTTTTTAGAGGCTACAGCATTTCTGAATTTCAAAATCCTTTTGAAATGCTTACTTATAAGAGCTATTTCATTGTCAAGGTTTTCTAAATCACAATTTTCAAGACAGTCAGTGTCAAAATCTATAGGGTTGAATTTGGATGAAAACACAACATTAGAACTAGAGGCTCTACTGGTCTGTCTGGTCAATTATTTTTAAAGTCCAATTCCAATTCAACAGTCCTAAGTTTACTGCTAAGAAGTTTAGGAATCATTTTAGGGTCATTCATTTCCTCAATAGCATATCTCTTATTGTCAAATTTAGATGGCAATGACCTAAGAATCTTTGACACAATTTCCTTTCTACTGTAGGTTATACCATTTGCATGAAGTTTTGTAAAAATATCATTTAACCTTATGTACAAATCGTCAAAGGATTCATTGTCATTCATAATCAGGGTGTTATATTGTTGAATAAGCATTTGGGTATTTCCATCTTTGACACGTTCATCCCCCTCGTGAGCAATGATTAAGGTGTCCCATGCCTCTTTAGAAGTAGAATAAATGGATATTCTTTTGAATTCATGTTTATTAATGGACATAAAGATGGAATTCTTTCCTTTGTTATTATCAAGGGATAGTTTTTTATCTTCCTTAGTGAATTCACTGAGAAGTTTCTTAATCCTTGTTGGATCAGTAGCAGAGGTAGGTTTAGTAGGATGTTTGTACCCTGTTTCAATCATTTCTCAGACTTCATCACCCAGGGTTGATTGAATGAAAGCAGTCATCAGCACTTTACAGTACGAAAAATTGTTTCCATCAAAGTGTGGTGGTCTGGATAGGTTACCTAACTTCTTAAATTTTTCTTCCATACTCAGAGATTTTCATAAATAAATTTTGAAAACAATTTCTTAAGTTTCAGGATCACAAAAGGTGTTCCTGCTCTGATACCAGTTGAAAAACAGCCTTAATACTAAAAGCCTTTTGTTTACTAATTTAATAACAAATAGTTATAAGTTTAGTAAACTCCGAACAAACTTATTGGGCAAAACTCTTTTTGAAAAACACAAGATGTGTTGTCAAATCTTTTTCTGAATGTAGGATTAAATTCGATAGTTGATTACCTTAAGTTTAATTTTTAATAAACATCTACTATCTTTACCATGCAGTCCCAATCATAATAAAAATTAAGAACATTCACAGAAATAGACAGAGGAATTTTGAATGTGGTAAAACCCTTAAACAAGGGAAACACCCACGTCCCCCTCTACGGTGCAAATAAAAAAATCCACTAGAATAAAAATCAGGTTACAACACTTAAGCAAACCACAAAGATCCTAACCTAAGTTCAGAATGTACCTACACAAGATTCTCCACTCCAAAGGTATTCTAACTTGGAACTTGATCCTTTCTTGTTGTGTCTTTGTCTTTTCCTTGATTTCCTTCTTTTTGGATTAAGATTCCAGCAACTTTTTCAATTACAAGATTCTTAAACAGAACCACAGTGTCTAATTGTTCGTGTGAGATAGTGTTTGTGATGTGTAACTACATGCAACTCACCCTCTCAAGATTTATACAAACTTTCCTAACAAATTACAACAGTTCTAATATGAAAGTTATTTTTGAATCTTGATTTCTCAAGAAAAGACTTCTTGATCTTTAATATCACCACGGATCTCAAGATACATTGCTCGGAAGACGGTTCAAGGTCTTATGCAATTTCTGGATTGTGAAAATATTTTTGAAATTGTAAACCTCCAATTGCATATCCAACTAGACTAGAAGTCTACTTTATCAAATCATATTTAGACTTAACATGCAAGTACTGGTTCAACAAGTTTTGATATAAAACGTTATTTTTCAAATATGAACGCTTTAAAAACTTTAGCATGAGTTTAGTTGTGTTCCTGTCATTTTTGTACAACCGTATTTCATAAAAAAATGAAATAAAAACTTGGAAACATATACAACTCACTAGATCTAAAAGATATTTTTGAAACTAAAGATTTTATTTCAAAACTAGTTGAAACAGATTAGATCTAAAAAGAAAATAGAAAATATCCGTGAGATGTTCTCTTTTAGAAAGACTCAATTTCAATGATGAAACTTAAATCTTCCTTAGAGATGAGTTCTGAGAGAATCAATGTATTTTGAGGAGGTCTTCAAACGAAGAACACAAACTAACAACACAGAAACCCTATAAAGATCTAACTCACAAAAAGTGGATTTTTTGATGTATGGGACTTTTAGGTTTTGGTGTTTGGTTAGGGAGAAATCTCATAGAGGTTTGTATCTACGAAGAAACTAGGGTTTCCTCTCTCTCTCTCTATCTCTATTTTCTTCTCTCTTCTCTCTTCTCCCTTCTCTCCCTTCTCTCTACTCTCGCTTTTCTCTTAGGTTTAACAAAAATGGCAAAAGTCTCAAAATGCTGAGGCCTGGTCTTCTTTTATATTAAGCGAAGAAGGATAGAGAACATCAGCCTCAATCCAACGGCTGAGATCAAGTCTAACTAGTTTGACTTTGATCCAACAGTATAACACAGGTGGTGGGTTATAAGGTCACTGATTGGGTAAGCCAGGGATCACAAGTATTGAAAACGATCCCATGCAGTACGTTGATTACAACAATCCAAGGGCTGAGATTGAATATGCAAATTGTGAGTATAAGAAAACACAAATCCAGCCGCTTCGAAATAAACACGTGTACGCACAAGATTAAGCTGAGACACGTGTATGAAATTAATTACAAAGCACACCTCAAAGTCTCTAGCGCTTTCGGATTCTACCCAGCCAAACAATCAGCAAAGAATACAAGTTTCTATAATTCCATTTTAACCCATAAATTTTTTAAAACCAATATTTAATTAAATAAAAAATCATTTGAAAAATGTTTAAATTTATATAAAATGATTTGTTTGGAAATAAATTGATTTTAAAATGATTTCAAGTGAAGATAAACCATTCAAGCACATATAAAATATTTAGGATGTTGTGCAAGTGTCCTATTTGTGGTTTTAGGGTTAGAATTTACTTCCCTTTGAAGATTCTCTTGGACTTGGACTTGGAATTCTTCATGTAGCATGTACCTTTGAGGAGATGGAGTTCTCAAACTATACTAACCTATTTTGTATATATGTCCAAACTAGTTGGAACTCTTATATATGCAGACTCAAGTAAGTCAATATATAGTGTGTTCTCAATATATGAAATACTAATTAATCATATAACGTCCGCACTAGTTATTTCTAAAGTAACTCTTAATCATATAATGTTCATACCAGTTATATCATAAATACATTCACACATGATGTATTTATCCCATATATAATTATTCACTCGCATTATATATGTACTATTATACTACAACATTCACACATATGTTGCGTATGGTAACCATCCTCCCGAGTAATAACTCATCGGATGCTTATCTCTACAATGCTATCTTATCCCAGGTATTCTCACTATAACCCGGTTACCACAAGTCAGACTAACTCACACCGAACTTTGGTAAAAATATCGCAAACGTAGTAAAGGCGGTCATATTTTTCCGAGAATGAGACCGAATCATACCCAAAACGTATCACCATAAAAACAAATCACACAATAAAAACACTAGACTATATGACCTATGGACTATGCTCTCCCAGAATTCACTAGCCATGGCATTCACCCGTACCGCGCAACCTCCGATGATAGCACTAAGGGGTATGCATTCACACAAATACCATGCACAATGATATTTATAAAATATACACATAAGTGTGTATATATATATATATATATATATATATATATATATATATATATATATATATATATATACTATCACAATTCCGTATATATATAATTAACATAAATCTGGCTAACCTGTGCCTAACACCCGTAGCACTAGCCCATAATCCCCGAGTCTATTTCCCGAGTCTTATTTTAATTAAATACACATCAATTTATTTATTAACATAGTGACACTATACTATAATGCTCGGACTCACTCACTCGGTCCGTATTTAAATATTCACAAATTAAATTCACCTAATTCATCTCTTAAAAATATCGCATTTGTGCCACCTTATGAATCTTTATAAATATCCCCACTCGTCCCTAAGTGTGATAATATATTTAATTTACATTAATTAAATTATCTAAAATCATCTCCTAGAATAATTAAGGGTCATAACTTTAAATAAGCGAAACTGTCAGAATTTAGGCATGGTCGATTGATCGATCCTGAGTGCACAGCCTTCCTACCCGGTGTTGTTTTCCTCCATCATTATACACCAAACCTTTATAAATGCAACCCAAACTTCAACCTAATTGTACCCAAAATTTATTACATAATTCAAACAATATCTAATCATCATAAATCTCATTAAACATCAACGATTTCTAATTTAATCAACTAATCCACAAATTGGGTTTTCTCGCTTTTATTTTCCTCATTCAACTCGATTCTATAATCCAAATTAAATGAAATAAATTACTGGGATTCTACTCTAATTCATATTACAATAACCTATGATAGTATGTCAACATCAATTTAGCATTATATTCACATCTAATGTAAAACCCATTTTAATATGTGACAACCCTCCCATAAATGTATTTGTCTACACCTAGAAAGATAAAAACATGAGTTTTTGCAATTAAAATTAGAATCAAGTTAATTACTTGCCTTTCTAGGTTCGTAGGGTCTGATTCTGCATTGTAGAAGACATATTTGACAAAGCACACCAAATTCCTCCTTGAATTTGGTCTCTAGGGTTCCCTTTTTTCTTCCTTCTCTCTTCTTTCAATTTTTAGGGTTTGGAGTTTGATTAATGGATACCTCTAACTATAAAACTTAGGTTAAATATCCATAATCCCAAAATTAGGCTAACAGGCCAAGCCCAAATGACTCGAATACCATCGTGTGGACCCGGTTATGTCTAAAAAGGCCCCGGGACCCGATTACTACCCCCGAATATATTATTTTCACTATCTCGACCATTTAGGAATCAACCGTGACCTCGAAATCGCCATATGAGTCATCCTACAATAATTTTCTATCTCGGCCCCATATAGTCTACACGCGACTCCCGGTTGAGATAAAACACTGTCACGCCACTATCACTCGTTATGACATAAGATAATTATTTATTATTTTCTTAGTGATTGTATTACATAAATATTAACCATTATCTCTCCCAATTAATATTTTAGTAACACATAATAATAAATTCGATTAAATTACGACATATGTGTAATTTAAAAAATACGCAAATTAATTAGATTATAAATATTCAGAAATACGGGGTGTTGCATACTTCCCCCTTATAAAGGAATTTTGCCCTCGAAATTAGAATAATTCTAGTACAAACAGCTTTAGATATAACCTCGCAGAACATCCAGTTCTTCCTCAAGTTCAATTCGTCCTTCTGTTCCCACTACACCTCTACTAACGGTATCCTTCAGCTCGGTTGTCTATACACTACCATTCAATCTAGTGACCAATATTCTTTAGTCATCTTATACCAAAATACTCCATCATTTTATCTACCATTTCTCCTTGGAGACTACACAACACATTCAAATTTTGTCCAAAGATTTTCCATTATGATGAGCCTATATACTAACATCATTTATCTACCATTTCCTGGGGAAAATCCTAACATCCCCACATGCTAACTCCCTTATGTATTTGCTCTTATGTTACCCATATTGTTGCATCTCTGCTTGCTGAATATGATAAAATCCCAACTAACTAGGGCGCCCATACACCCTATATACCATGCATAACCACATAAATACTACCAGGATCCTACTACCCTTAAATCATAAAATAACTCTCAACTCATGGTTTTAACCACACATCCATGAAACAACTAGCGTACTAGATCCATGTCCTTAAAACCACATATTTCCCAACTCCCGACGTTCGCTAAGGTTCATGCATGGGATGTCTCACAACAGAAATCCAAATAAGGAACCCCCCTGAAACGCTACTTCCTAGCATTGTCGATCATCAAGATCTGTGGTTCCAAATCACAACTAAGATACCTTAAATCCTTTCCCTCGAAACATAAGTCAAATTATCCAGGCCTATGTCTCTCAAGGCATAATACGATACGACACTCTAACTATAACTAAGTTCTAAGTGCTTAAATAATGACGAGTTAAATCTCTCTGCTCAACGGTAAACTCAATATATCTTGAATCATATCAGTAAAAGTTCCAACGCACCGAAATCAAATATAACGAGAAAATTGTACTCGTAGACGTCTCCTTTATAACACATTATATATATATATATATATATGCAGGCTTGACCCTCTGTCCAGTGATACCATGCAAAGAAATATATCATATCCTATGACAGCGAATATAAGTGTCCACTGCTGCTAAAACCCTTGCTAATCCGTGACTACTCTGGATAATAAAATATTATAGTCTCATAACTCTCTAAAAAGTAGTAAAGCTAATACATAATCCCAACATTCTCTTAGTAACTACACTCGCTACCCTGGAGGTAATTATGAGGAGTCCCACTACCCAATGGTAAGTATATTCATAACAATAAGGCTGATACTACCAGCGCACCCACTAAACCTGACTCACATGCGAATATTAGTGTTAACAATCATAAATTGTGATGCACCCATGTCACCCGAACTAATCCCATACTCGTAAAGATAAAATAAATAAAAATTTACCTCCATTTGCCAACTACATGTCCTGGTCGACGGTCCCCTGAATGTAACTCTCGAATCAAAATTGACCTGGGATTTGATGCAATGGTTGCACATCTGGGACCTCATCATATAGTTTCACGCAATATCACTTTGGTCAATCCCTCTTCTTATGGACCATCTCTCCACAATTGAAACAATTGCCAGTAAAACCTCCATACCTCTCCCGCTATTCCCCTGGCCCTGACGGCCCTAAGGAACGTGTTGTTGCTGCTGAGGACCCGACTGGCCCTGCTTGAACCATCCTCTCTCGGGTATAAACCCTCACGATCTAAACCTCTTGGATTGATCCCCCTGTCAAAAATCATATCCCTATTGCAGTGATTCCCCACTGGCACCATTCCCACCTACCATCCTGGTCTGACTGGTCTTACTTACTCTCTTGCTCCCTTTCATGTGGAAGCGCCAATCTTAATAATGAAGTAGAGTGGCATTAACAACCTTCGTGTATGTCTCCAAAGCTAGATTGCCTAAAAAGTGCTGTCAGATTTTCCAGTTAAGTCCATCCATGAAGTTTTACATCTTTTTCCTTTCAGTATTCACCTGATCCTTCACAAAATTTGCCAAGCGATTGAACTCCTCATATTCTATCATGGTTCGATCTCCATGAGATAAATCTAGAAACTTATACCAAATCTCTGTCTGAATAGAGGACAAAAAGGACTTGCAATCACACCGCGCCAAAAACTCCCCAATGATCATCACATCTCTCTCCTCTGCTATGGTCACAAATTCTCACCACTGTAAAGTCGCGCCCACTTACTTGAATGTTGCCAAGAACTATTTATGTGTGTCACTGCACTCAACCATATGAAGGTGGTGCTGCATGTCCTTCTTCCACTAACTAAACACCACTACATCTGAGCTACCCTGAAATGCCTCCCTCACTCTCTACTAATCGGAGGGCCCTAGGTGGGCCTGAATAATTAGTGCCACCGGCGGTTGTGGATGAATCTATGAAAAGTGTGGTGCCATTGTAATCATCATCATGTTAATTGTCTGTGCCATGATTTCATCCACCTCTGTTGTCGAAATGCCTCCCTGTTGTGGCTGCGACTGCGGTACTTGTGGCTCCTGCTGAGCCTCTCTCTCATCAGCTATCACAACTGCTTTAGACAGTCTTCCTCTCTTGGGTGGCATCTAAAACCAGATCGATTTATATAAGTTCACAGTCTATACAAAAATAATAGCAAAAGAATGAAATCTTCAAATACATAATCACGAATGCAACAGTCCTAAACATAGGGATATATACCAAAGAAAAGTAACACAAAAAACATAGTAAGCCGTATAGATCCTATGGACACCAGAACCTGATGCTCTGATACCATCTGTGACACCCTGCCTACTTAAATCACGGGTGATCAGTTCTTTATCAAAATAAATAAGAATCGCATTTAGTTTATTCTCAGCATCACTATCGAGAACTTTTTGAATTACTAACCACCTATATTAAATTAAGTTGGTTCCAAATTTTATCTTTTATTTAACTTAACAACATGCGGTATAAAAATGTAATTAACCAAACCATTCACACAAGTCTAAACAATCACACAATAGATATAAAAATAAATACCGAATAAACCATCGGTTCTAAAGATTAAAATCTAGCTATAAGTCTGAAATATTAAACGAATCCATATAGTCAAATTGATCAAATAAACAACTGAATCCCTAAAGGGAAAATATGCCCAAATAATATACCGGATGATCATCCTAGTCTAGAAATAAATAACCGAGGCGTCTACGCAAGGTCCTACAAGCCTCCATAACGATACAGCTATGCATTCCTGGATTGAGTCATCAATCTGTCACACTCCGAGCAATCTGACAGATGGGGTGGCCAGCCACCACCGCCGGACTACATCGAGCGTGAACTAAATAAATATCAATCTTAGAATGAGACTGATACAAGACATAAATAAATCAATCCTCAAGATAAATAAATGAATCAATCCCAAATGATAATAGCAACTGAGCGATAAAATATCCATCACATGCTAAAACTCCAAGTAAAAATCAATCTCCAATAATGATGAAATAAATCTGAATAATAATCAACTGCGAATAATCCAACTGAAATCCTTTAACAACTTTGGAATCGAATGGCCCAATAAAACCAAATGAAGTCTCATTGTGAAATACGATTGAAAAGAAAGTATAACTAAATAAAGCAATAAAGGGAATAAACTCCAGATGCACCTCTAAACGATAAACTCCGATAATCCTATCCAGCTTCTCCAAAACTTGTCCTGAAAAAGTTAGTCAACGCAGGAGGTCAGAGCCCCGAGCATGAATACATACTATTCCCATCAAATAGGATCCTTGAATCCAGACAGTAGCATTATACGCAATAAATATCACAATAGAATATTTTACTGAAACGAGATAATTAAATGCGCTAATTATAAATCACTACCTTCCCTTAGAAATTCTCATTTCAAAACGCACACCATTATGATTTTAAATTCCCAACTCCAACAATGTTAATTTAATTAACCCAATTTCATTAATGTTCTCACTTTTTATTATGGTGGTCCTCCCGCCCCGGGTGGTAATTTCCACCAAAGTGACACACTTTCCCTTGTTAATAGCCAGCCGAATCCGTTTAAACTATCGATCCCCCGCAATATAAAAAGGTTACACACACGACACGATATAAATTGCACAAGCTGGACCGGTTAAACTGTCGGTCCCTGACACATTATGTCGCCACCAATTTTAATACCCGTTTTTATCATAGGCATTAATTCTCAATTCTTCAATTTCACAATTTATAAATTACCCCACCATTTTAATCGATGTGAGATCCTCCAAATACCCCTTAGTCCCATACCTAAAGGTCCCAAAATTATCAATACGTCCTACCCTATGTATAGGATGAATTTCTAACATAAACCTCGACCTAGTCTCATACCTATGCTAGTGTAACGGCAAAAAAATATCTAAAATCAGTCCACCCCCGACATAATAAAGTAGTAATAATCTACCCTCACTAGTCCCATACCTAGGAGGCGTAAATTATCAAAAGGCCTACCCACTAAACCTATACTTAGAAGGAATCCTAAAATATAGGGAGAGAAAAAATACCCAACAAACCGTCGTCACAATGAAAATTTAATAATACCAACAAGTCACACAAATGAGCATAATAATTCAATGTACAAAACGACACATGATAATCCAATTCCATTAAATCTTAATTAAATTTTTACATCGTCATAAATACCCAATTAATCCCATGTAATTATTTTAAATTAAATACACCGAGATTTAATCATTTATACACCATAATTCCAATTTCATTAACTTTACACAAATTACATGAGTTATACCCCCCCCCCCCCCCCCCCCCCAAATTCATTTAATTCAAAACTATGATTTTTCTACATGCAACCTACACCAACAAAACCCGAAATCCACTCATGAATCCTACGTACGCAAGGGTTATGAATATTATTCATATTAAAAGATTTCATAAAAACAGCCTCGAGCTTTAGTGTTCACTTTCTCTAATTAGATTGCTAATTGATTTTAAGAAAACATATGAAATGAAGGTTCAGGTAACACTTAAAATGCATAATACTAAAGGAAAGGAATAGAGTATTCATGTGTGAAATTAGTTGGATAAAATCTGAGTAGAAGGTTGAACCCCTCTAGAGCAAACACCGATTGAATCTTCAAAACTTGTCAAAAACTTAGCGCTAGGGGTTGAAGATGAGAGGAAATATGTTTTTAGTGAGAACACACTATATATTGACTTACTTGAGTCTACATATATAGGAGTTTCAACTAGCTTGGATATCTAGACAAAATAGTTAGATTTTATGAGAACTCCATCTCCCCAAAGGTACAAGCTCAAAGAAGAAATCCTATCCAAGAGAATCTTCAAAGGGAAGTTATTTCTATCCTTAAAACCACAAATAGGACACACACTATGCATTATTCATATCACCTATTTTCTCTAATAGTTTTTCAACACTTCAAGTCATTTTAAAATCAATTTAATTTAATTCAAATAATTTTATACATTTTCAAATAATTTTCAAATGATTTTTGAATTAATTAAAAAAATGTTTTTCAAAGTGTTGTGGGTAAAATTTGAATTTCAGAAAGTGATTTTCTTTGCTTATTGTTTACTTGGGTAGAATCCAAAAGCGCTAAAGAATTCAAGGTGTGCTTTGTAATTATTTTCAAACACGCATTTTTTATTGCATCTCGTGCGTACACGTGTTACATTCCTGACGGCTTAGATTGTATTTTCTGTTAGACACAAAACTCGTTATACCTTCTCAGCCCTTGGGTCAACCTTATCAACGTACTGCATGTGTTATGAGTCAATCCTTGTGAACCCAGTTTAAACCAATCACCAAACATTTAACCCACCGCTTGTGTTGAACCGTTGGATTAAATTCAATTGGTCAAGACTCAATCCCAGCCATAAGATTAAGGTCGATGTTCTGGATCCTTCCTATGTTAGTATAAAAAGGACCCAAGCCTCAGCATTTTGAGACTTTTGCTATTTCGTAAAATCTGAGAGAAAAGATATAGTAGAGAGAGAAGGGAGAAGAGAGGGAAAGAATTGAGAGAGATTAGAAAGAGGAAACCCTAGTTTCTTCGTAGCTTAAACCTCTGAGTGATTTCTCCCAAGCCAAACACCAAAACCTAAAAGTTTCATACACCAGAAAACCCATCTTTGTGAGAGTTATATCCTTCTAGGGTTTCTGTGTTTTAGGTGTTGAGTTTTTGTTTGAAGTCCACTTCAAATCTTTGATTCTCTCAGAACTCGTCTCTAAGAGAGACTTAAGTTTCATTGTTGAAACTGAGTTTTTATAAAAGAGAACATCACATGATTTGTTTTCTGTTTCTCTTTTTAGATCTGGTATTTTAGATCTATTCTGTTTGAACAAATTTTGAAATAGAAACTTTTAAGAGTTAAAGAATTTTTTAGATCTAGTGAGTTATTTGTGTTTCTAATTTTCTATTTCATGTTTTAAGAAATACGTGTGTACAAATAAAAAGAACACAAAGAACTCTTGCTGAAGTGTTAAGGAGTAACCGTAGATCTGATAAAATAAGTTTCATGACAAAATATGTTGAATTAGTCTCTGCATGTTAAGTTTGAATATGTTTTAATAAAGTAGACTTCTGGTCTAGTTTGGATCTGAATTGGAGGTTTAGAATTTCAAAAAAATATTTTCAAAATACTGAAATTGTTTAAGACCTTGAACCGTCTTCTGAGAAAGGTATCCTTGAGATCTGTGGATAAATAAAAGATCAATAAGTCTTGGCTTGAAAAATCAAGATTTAGAAATAACTTATCATTTTCGAAATGTTGTAATTCATTAGGAATGTTTGTATAATCTTGAGAGGGTGAGTAGCATATTTGCATGTAGTAGCAGACCACAAACACTATCTCACATGAACACTTAGACACTATGGTTCGGCCTGAGAATCTAGGATTTTAAAAGAGTTGCTGGAATCAGAATTCAAAGAGAAGGAGATCAAGGAAAAAGTAAAGAATCAGCAAGAAAAATCAGTCCAATTCAGATTACCTTGGGAGTGGAGAATCTCAAGTAGGTATTTATTTTTGTAACTTGATTCTTTATTCTAGTGGATTTTTGTTTTGTGCCGTAGAGGGAACCGTGGATGTTTCCCTTGTTTAAGGGTTTACCACGTTAAAAATTTATGTGTCTATTTCTTTGAATGTTCTTAACTATTGTTGTGATTGGGACTGCATGGTAACTTTAGTAGATGCTTATTAAAAAATAAAAATAAGGTAACAAACTATCAAATTCATACCATACATTCAGAAAGTCTTATATAACACATCTTGTGTTTTTCGAAAAGAGTTTTGCCCAAAAAGTTTATTCGGAGTTTACACAACTTATAACAGTTTGTTATTAATCTTGTAAACAAGCTTTTAACCCTAAAGCTTTTCTTCAACTGGTATTAGAGATAAAAACACCTTTTGTGATCCTGAAAGTTGAGAAATTGTTTTCGAAACTTCTTTGTGGAAAAAATTTTGAATATGGAAGAAAAATTTGAGAATTTAGGTAACCTATCCAGACCACCACTCTTTGATGGAAATAATTTTTCGTACTGGAAAGTATGAATGACTACTTTCATTCAAGGAACCCTAGGTGATGAAGTTTAGGAAATGATTGAAAGTGGGTTTGAACATCCTACTAAACCTACTTCAGCCACTGATCCAACAAGGATTAAGAAACTTCTCAGTGAATTTACTAAGGAAGAGGAAAAATTGTCTCTAGATAATAACAAATGAAAGAATGCCATATTTATGTCCATAAACGAACATGAATTCAAAATAATATCCATATGGTATACTTCTAAATAGGCATGGGACACTTTAGTCATTGCTTATGAGGGTAATGAACGTGTCAAAGATGGAAAAAGTCAAATGCTCATTCAACAACATAACACCCTGATTATGAATGACAATGAATCTTTTGACAATTTCTACATAAGGTTAATTGATATTTTTAAAAAACTTCATGCAAATGGTATAACCTATAATAGAAAGGAAATTGTTTTAAATATTCTTAGGTCATTGCCATATAAATTTGACAATAAGAGATATGTTATTGAGGAAATGAATGACCCTAATATGACTCCTGAATTACTTAGCAGTAAACTAAGGACTGTAGAATTAGAACTGGACTTCAAAAAGTAATTGACCAGACAGACTAATAAAGCCTCTAGTTCTAATGTTGTGTTTTCTTCTAAATTGACAGTGCCTAAATTGAACAATATAGATTTTAACACTAACTATCTTGAAAACTATGACTTGAAAAACCTTGATAATGAAATATCTCTTATGAGTAAGCATTTAAAAAATATTTTGAAATTTAGAAATGTTGTAGCCTCTAAACAAGGCAAATCAAATTATTAAGGTAATCAATCTCACAGACCTCGTGAAAGAGACAATACCAAAAACATTTATGACAATAGGAGGAATTATGACCCCAACAGACCTAAACCTGACATAAAAGATGTTAAGTGTCACCGTTGTTGTAAAGTAGGTCACTATGCTAGTAAATGTCCAACTAGTTTTAACAACAATAATAAGGACAATATGTGTAAGACATGGGACGACTCTAGTGATTCTGATGAAGATGAAATTGAGTCAACCCATATAAATGAGTACTACATGTCTTTCTTTGCTAAGATAATATATAATGATGATGCATGCTTGCATGCTCATGAACTTGATATGCTTGTTGATGTTGTTAATGATCTTGTTGATAATTATGTTCCTATTACTGCTGAAAAACTGAGTATGAGTGAAAGTGAGAATGTTGATGATGAATTGAATGTGATCGTGAGTAATGAACCTACCAAAAATATAGGGGACACTTCACACGATGCACATAGTGAGTTTGATGATGACCTGCCTGATTTACATGAATTATACACTAAAACGGTTAAGAAGAGTGCTCGCCTAGAAAAAATAAAAAAAAAACTTAAGTGAGCGTATTGATTTACTAAACCAGTCCATTAGGAAGAACACTGAAGATTATACTGCCTAGTGTGTTGCTCATGAGACTGAGATTGAGAATTACACCTTGAGAATAAATTCTTTGATTCAAAAGAACCTTGAATTTGAACAAAAATACAAGGAAATCCTTATTGAACTAGAAGAGTCTAAGCAGAAGGTTTCAAATGTTTTTAAAAAATGCCAACACTTTGAAACACAAACCAAGACTTATGAAAAAATTGTTACTGGAAGCAAATTTGACTCTGAAGATAAGTCTGACCTAGGTTTTGGAGAAATAGTTCTCACAAGTAAGACCAAAGTTTCTCCTCAAAATGTTGCTTTTATAAAACAAGGCCAAACTTCTCAAAATGTTCAAAAAGGTGAATTTAGTCTCAATGTCTCTCAAATAACACATAATTAGTACAATCAACAATTGAAACCAAACAGTCGGACGAAATACATTTGTCCTTGTGCCAGAGAGCAAAGATAGAAACCTAAACCTAATGACGAATGGACTACCCAATAGAGCCAAGACAATTTTCAAAGACTTTAGAAATAAATTCAAGTCCTATACTCATCAGTATTGTTCCTACTGCGATATTTTTTACCATACTCTTGATAATGTTTCCAGAAAAGGTTATACACCCCAACCTACCAAAACTTTAACAACTCTAGGAAATCAAGAAATACTTATGTACTTCCTAGACAGACCACAAACAACTCTAACTCTAAAAATAAAAAGGGAGGGTCCAAGACTAAGAAAAAATCATTTAGAAAGACCCTTCAAACCTTTTCTGAATCAAAAGGTCACAAAAATTTTAAAACTATGCCTATTTGGATTAGAAAAGATGATCTACTACCCCAGCTCAAGTGCAACATTGTCATTTATGCTTTAAAGGCGCAAAGCACTTCAACTGGATGGTACTTGAACTCCGAATATTCTAAACATATGATCGGGGATGAAACCAAATTAAAAAATAAGACAGGCTTCCTTGGAGGTAGTGTCATGTTTGGAGATGGTGTTTCATCTCAGATCATAGGTAAGGGAACATTAGGTGAGCAAGGGATTCCTGAATTGAATGATGTTCTCTTAGTTAAAGGCCTGAAATCCAATCTCTTAAGTATATCACAATTTTGTGACTCGAATCACTCAGTTACCTTCACTAAAAATGATTGCAAAATTATTGATGAAAAAGGTAATTGTATTTTAACAGGAAACAGAAACCCAAAAAAAAAATGTTACACAGTAATCCCCAATTCTGAATCCTGTAATGTTTCCAAATTAGAAGATTCTGATCTATGGCACAATATATTAGGACACACAAATTATGATAACTTTAGAAGATTGAGTTCCCAAGAGATAGTTAAAGGTTTACCTAAAATTAAAAATTCTTTTAATCCTGTATGTGGACCTTGTCAGGAAGGCAAAATAAGTAAATCCCTTCACAAGAAAGTTAAAGATGTCCTTACCACTAAACCCCTAAAGCTTATCCACATGGACCTCATGGGTCCCTCAAGAACTGTTAGTTTCTATGAAAAATCTTACATCCTAGTTATAATGGATGACTATACGAGATATACATGGGTAGCTTTTATGAAACAAAAATCAGATACCTTCAATGAATTCTTAAGAATAATTTTGAAAATTGACAATAAGAAGGATACCCAGGTGTGTCGAATTAGGAGTGATAGAGGTGGAGAGTTCAAAGACTCTGGTATTTCTGAGTATTGTGTAGTTAATGGCTATAAACATGGGTTTAGCGCTCCAAAAACCCCGCAGCAGAATGGTATAGCTGAACGTAAAAATAGAACTTTACAAGATATGGCTAGGGTTATGTTACATGCTAAGAATCTCCCTAAATACTTTTGGGTAGAAGCTGTCCAAACCGCGTGTAACATTATTAATCATATCTACCTCAGAAAAAATTCCAAAGAAACCTCTTATGAGTTATGGTTCCACAAAAAGCCAAACTTGAAATATTTTAAAACCTTTGGTAGTATCTGCTATATCTGCAAAGATAGAGAGCAACTTTTAAAATTTGATAACCGATGATAAAAGGGAATTTTTCTTGGTTATTCCCAAAATAGTAGGGCTTTGCGTGTTTTCAATTATAGAACCAAAACTATTATGGAACCAATTAATGTAATTGTAGATGATACTAGTGTAAGGCAAAGTGAAAGTCGACCAGTACCATTTGATCAGGATGAAATTAATTTATCCATTGATCCTCCAAATAACACTGATTCACTTCCACCAGAGAGTCCTTATGTACCCACTTGGGTTTCTAAAGATCATCCCACTGAAACCATTGTCGGTAATCCTTCGGAACCAGCTAGAACTAGATCCCAACTTCGACAAGTGGCACAATTTTCTTGTTTTGTTTCTCTTGAGGAACCTAAAAATGTTAATGATGCCCTTACTTACTCATTTTGGATAAATGCTATGCAAGAAGAGCTAATTCAATTTAAGAGTCACGATGTGTGGAATCTTGTTCCTAGAGCAAAAGATTCGAAGGTTATTGGCACTAGATGGATTTTTAAAAACAAAACTGATGAACATGGGGAGGTCATTAGAAATAAAGCTAGGTTGGTTGTGCAGGGATACTCCCAGATTGAGGGAATTGATTTTGACGAAACTCTTCCACCTGTTACTCGTCTAGAATCAGTTCATTTCCTTCTTGCAATTTCTTGTCATATGCAATTCAAATTATTCTAAATGGATGTTCAATCCGCTTTCTTGAATGGAATTTAATATGAAGAAGTATACGTAGAACAACGCAAAGGATTTGTTGATCCTGTACACCCGGACCACGTCTTTAGACTTAGGAAATCCTTATACGGTTTGAAACAAGCTCCTAGATCTTGGTATGAACGAATGTCTACCTTTTTAGTGTCTCACAATTTTGTCCGTGGCGAAAAGGATGAAACGTTATTTGTTCGAAAGGAAAATCAACATGTCTTAATCGCACAAGTATATATGGACGATATTATTTTCGATTCCACCTGTCCTAAACAAGTAGAAAACTTCTCTATATCATGCATACTGAATTTTAGATGTCTTTAATTGGTGAACTACAATATTTTCTAGGCTTACAAGTAAAACAATGCAGTGATGGTCTTTTTATTTCTCAATCCAAGTATGCTACAGATTTAGTTAAAAATTCGGCTTAGAAAATGCTAAAACTTCAAGAACCCCCATCATTACTTCAACTAAACTTTCTAAGGATGATAATGGAAAAAGTGTTGATCCCTCTCTTTATATAAGTATGATAGGGAGTTTGTTGTATCTTATCGCGTCTCGAGCCGAAATATCCTTCGATGTGTGTATCTGTGCTAGATATCAAAGTAACCCTAAAGAATCTCACTTATTAAGTGTGAAAAGAATTATTAAATATATAAAGGGTACTTTAAAATTTGGTATTTGGTACACAAATGATACAACTGGTTCTATTGCAGGATACACCGATGCCGATTGGGCTAGTTGTTCTGACGATAGTAAGAGCACTTCTGGTGCTTGCTACTACATAGGCAATAATCTCGTAGGTTGGTCGTGTAAGAAATAGAATTGTATTTCATTATCTAGCGCCGCATCTGAATATATAACAGCTGGTAGTTGTTGTGCTCAATTACTATGGATTAGACAGATGCTTAGTAATTATTGTCTCACAAAAAAATAATTAACCATGTTTTGTGATAACCAAAGTGCCATTAATATTTCCAAAAATCCTGTAATGCACTCACAAACTAAGCATATTAAGATTAGACATCATTTTATCTGTGACCTTATCAAATCCAAATATCTCATTATTGAATATCTGAACACTCAAAAGCAGCTCGCAGATCTCTTTACAAAACCTTTAGATAACATACGAATTGAGTATTTGCGCACAGCTATAGGGATGATAACTCTCAATTAATCTTTGTTTTTCTTTTGTGATTTATACACCTTGTATATTTCAGAAAAATTGGAGGAGAAGATCTTGAGTATTTCTTAGCGATTTTACTATCTATTCCTGATTATAACTCAACTAATATGCCAATTTAGTGTTTATCTTGTTACAGGCATTTCAGAGCCGTTGTATATCTTGTTACTATTTTGTAGGGTATTGGTCTGTATATAGTTGAGTGATGTATTTTTTTTACCTTATTTTCGGTTCTAGGATGGGAATGGGTAGTTAGACTTTTTGTATAGGACACATAGGATATCTTTTTATTTTGACCCATGAGTTCTGAATACTCAAGGGAATTTTGTCTCTAATATCTAAAGGGGGAGATTGAGAACACACTATATATTAACTTACATGAGTCAACATATATAGGTATTCCAACTAATTTGGATATCTAGACAAAATAGTTAGATTTTATGAGAACTCAATCTCCTCAAAGGTACAAGCTCAAAGAAGAAATTATGTCCAAGAGAATCTTCAAAGGGAAGTTATTTCTATCCTTAAAACCATAAATAGGACACACCCTATGCATTATTCATATCACTTATTTGCTCTAATGGTTTTTCAACACTTCAAGTCATTTTAAAATCAATTTAATTCAATTCAAATAATTTTATATATTTTTAAATAATTTTCAAATGATTTTTCAATTAATTAAAAAATATTTTCAAAAGTGTTGTGGGTAAAATTTGAATTTCAAAAAGTGATTTTCTTTGTTGATTGTTTGCCTGGGTAGAATCCAAAAGCGCTAGATAATTCAACGTGTGCTTTGTAATTATTTTCCACCATGCATTTTTTATTCCATCTGGTGCGTATACGTGTTTCATTCCTGTAGGCTTAGAATATGTTTTCCGTTAGACACAAAACGCGTTATACCTTCTCAGCCCTTGGATCAACCTTATCAACGTACTACATGTGTTGTGAGTCAATCCTCGTGAACCCAGTTTAAACCAATCACCAAATATTTAACCCACCGCCTGTGTTGCACCGTTGGATTAAAGTCAAATGGTCAAGACTCAATCCAAGCCATAGGATTGAGGTCGATGTTCTGGATCCTTCCTCTGTTAGTATAAAAATGACCCAAGCCACAGCATTTTGAGATTTTTCCATTTCATAAAATCTGAGAGAAAAGAGAGAGTAGAGAGACAAGAGAGAGAATGGAGAAGAGAGAGAAAGAATAGAGAGATATTAAAAGGGAGAAACCCTATTTTCTTCGTAGTTCAAACCTCTGAGTGATTTCTCCCAAGCCAAACACCAAAACCTAAAAGTTCCATACACCAGAAAACCCATCTTTTTTAGCGTTAGATCCTTCTAGGGTTTCTGTGTTTTTGGTGTTGAGTTTTCGTTTGAAGACCTCTTCAAATCTTTGATTCTCTCAGAACTCATCTCTAAGCGAGACTTAAGTTTCATTGTTAATACTGAGTTTTTCTAAAAGAGAACATCACACGATTTGTTTTTTGTTTCTCTTATTAGATCTGGTATTTTAGATCTATTCTGTTTCAACAAATTTTGAAATATTAACTTTTAAGTTTCAAAGTATTTTTCAGATCTAGTGAGTTATTTACGTTTATAGTTTTCTATTTCATGTTTTATGAAGTACGTGTGTACGAAAATAAAAAGAACACAAAGAACTCTTGCTAAAGTTTTAAGGAGTAACCATAGATCTGAGAAAAGAAGCTTTATGACAAAATATGTTGAATCAGTCTCTGCATGTTAAGTCTGGATCTGTTTTAATAAAGTAGACTTCTAGTCTAGTTTGAATCTCAATTAGAGGTTTACAGTTTCAAAAAATATTTTCAAAATACTAAAATTGTTTAAGACCTTGAACCATCTTCTGGGCAAGGTATCCTTGAGATCTATGGATAAATAAAAGATCAAGAAGTCTTGGCTTGAAAAATCAAGATTCAGAAATAACCTATCATTTTAGAACTATTGTAATTCATTAGGAATGTTTGTATAATCTTGAGAGGGTGAGTAGCATGTTTGCATGTAGTAGCACATCACAAACATTATCTCATACGAACACTTAGACACTGTGATTCTGTCTGAGAATCTTAAATTTTGAAAGAGTTGCTGGAATCTAAATTCAAAGAGAATGAGATCAAGGAAAAAGAAAAGAAGCGACAAGAAAAGATCAGTCCAATTCATATTACCTTTGGAGTGGAGAATCTCAAGTTGGTATATTCTGAACTTAGGTTAGGATCTTTGTGGTTTGCTTAAATGTTGTAACCTGATTCTTTAATCTAATGAATTTTTATTTTGTGTCGTAGAGGGCACCGTGGATGTTTCCCTTGTTTAAGGATTTTACCATGTTAAAAATTCATGTGTCTATTTTTTTGAATGTTCTTAACTGATGTTTTGATTGGGACTGCATGGTAACTTTAGTACATGTTTATTAAAAATTAAAAATAAGGTAACCAACTATCAAATTCAAACCATACATTCAGAAAGTCTTTTATAACACATCTTGTGTTTTTCGAAAAGAGTTTTGCCCAAAAAGTTTATTCGGAGTTTACACAACTTATAACGATTTTTTATTAATCTTGTAAACAAGATTTTAACCCTAAAGATTTTCTTTATTGAGAACCTTACTAGAGAAAATTTGAGAGAAAAGTACTTTTCAAAGTCCCAGCCCCCGTATCAGTTTAGTATTTAAAGGGTGCACGAGTTAAAATCTGATTAGGAGTCTATAATCCATCCATCGCCCCTATCGTTCGAACGACGTGTGATGTCGTTTGAACGAGATACTATGTCGTTTGAACGAGATGCTATGTCGTTCGAACTACATACGCTGTCGTTTGAACGACCCCACATCCAAAAATGCAATATTTTAAAATCCGACTTTTTAATCTGATAAATATTCTTAAAAACGCACCTGCTAGCTGAATGATAAAATCCTTATAACCTTTTTATAAAAGACCCGAATTAATTTCCGATTAAAAATTTTACTAATAAAACCAAGTTATATTCTTAAAGGCCATTAACTCCAAGATTTTATTTTTCTCAAAATTAATTAAAGTTAATTAATTGAAACACGAGGGGTTACATAATTCCCCACTAGCAAAGGGATTTTGCCCTCGAAATTAAACAAAAAATGCAAACGCGTAAAAAAAATTGAGGCTCACATATGCGTACCCATAGGGTGTCATAATTAGGCGCCCATACACTCAATCTTACCCGCATGAAAACTCATTATTTCAAAATACAATATATATACACCTACACATATTAGTATCTAGAAAATAGTGATTACGTACCGACACTGCTCTAGACACGAAATTTATCCTTCCCAGCCTGACGTTGAGGTATATAGCACCTCCCATTACTAGTACTAATTAGTGATGCGACCACCCCCTACGCACCTAAGGCTACCGGTGTTGCTGGTGCTGTTGGCGCCCCTTGAACACCTGATGTTGCGGGTGTTGTTGGCGCTCCCTGAACACTAGTTGCTGCTAAGACTGGAGGCCTTAGTCCTAGTTGTCCCTGAACTCCTTGCCCTTGCTTCCCTTGTATGAATTGACCCGATTGTGCCTGGACGACTTGTCCTTATTGGCCTTCTTTCTTAAAACACTTAGCTGCCTTATGCCTTATCTTCCCACAAATGAAGCATTCACCCTTAAAAGGATCGAAACGCCTAAAAGTGGATCGCTCATCCCCTTGACCTTGTTGTTCCTGATTGGTCCTCTGCCTCTTCCATTCTTAGTCATCGCTACCCTTATTCTCACCTCCTTGTCCATATGACTCCTGTCACTTTCCCAACTTCTTTTGATAGTTAGAATTTTCTTTCCATAACAACATTACAACATCCACTACCTGAGCATAAGTAGTGTAGGTCGGGTTCCCCAACACAATCTGCCTAATCGATCAAGACAATCCCTTAATGAAACACTCCATTTTCTTCATCTCAGTGCTAACCTCCTCTGGTACAAACATAGATAAATTGGTGAACTCCTGTTCATACTTGGCAATCGACTTTGAACCTTGCTCCAAGTCCATAAATTTCCTTTTCTTCACACTCCTAATTGCATACGGAAATTACTTATTATTAAACTTTATCAGAAAATCCATATAACCCAACTGATCTCTCTCCTCTGATGTGGTGGCACTCTTCCACCATTGTAACGCATCCCCTGTCAGCATAATGTTGCTAACATTTTCTTCTACATATTTGGTGCAGTCCACCATCCTCAAATGCCTCTCCATGACCCTCATCCATTGGTGAGCAACCATTGGGTCATATCCCCCTCCAAAGAAGGGAGGATTTCCCTTAAAGAAGTTGGTCCTCACTTATCCCAAGCCGAATCGGATGTAGCCTGCTCCTGCCCATGCAAAGTCAACCCTCTCTACCTACCCATATCCAAATCGGGCGTTGTGGCCTCACGAACGATAGCCACTAACACTTTGGCCTCTAAAATAATCTGTTGTTGCATTTCCTGAGCCGCGGGACCACAAACGGATTCCTCTCTCCTACTCACAGTTCTCCTTGTGTTCGTCATCTAAAAAGATAGGAACAAAGTAACATCAGACTCGGAATAACTAAGAGTACAAATTATCAAAAGGAATCAAAAATAAACAACGCAGAAGCTAAAACAGACTCATAACCTATGAGACCTAAGACCATGCTCTGATACCATCTCTCACAACCCATGCAATCCACCAGACGAGGTGGCCAGCCATCGCCGTCGGACTACGTCGGGCGTGAACTAAATAAATATCATTCTTAGCATGAGACATATGTGAGACATAAATAAATCAATTCTCAAGATAAATAATTGAATCAATCCCAAATGATAAAAACAACTGAGCGATAAAATATCCATCACATGCTAAAACTCCAAGTAAAAACCAATCTCCAATAATGATAAAAATAAATCTGAATAATAATCAACTGCGAATAATCCAACTGAAAACCTTTAACAACTTCGGAACCGAATATCCCAATAAAACCAAATGAAGTCTCATCATGAAATACGACTGAAAAGAAAGTCTAACTAAATAAAGTAATAAAGGGAATAAACTCCAGTTGCACCTCCAAGCGATAAACTCCGACAATCCTATGTAGCTTCTCCAAAACTTGTCCTGGAAAAGTTAGTCAACGCACGAGGTCAGAGCCCCGAGCATGAATATACACTATTCCCCTCAAATAGGATCCTTGAATCCAGACAGTAGCATTATACGCAATAAATATCACAATAGAATATTATACTTAAACGAGATAATTAAACGCGCTAATTAAAAATCACTAACTACCCTCAAAAACTCCCATTTCAAAAAGCACACCAATATGATTTTAAATTCCCTAGTCCCACGATGTTAATTTAATTAACCCAATTTCATTAATGTTCTCACTTTTTATTATGGCGATCCTCCCACCCCGGGTGGTAATTTCCACCAAAGTGTCACACTTCCCCTTGTCAATAGCCAGCTGAATATGTTTAAACTGTCGATCCCCCGCAATATGACAAGGTTCCATACACCACACGACATAAATCGCCCAAGCTGACCCGGTTAAACTGTTGGCCCCTGACACATTATGTCGCCAACAATTTTAATACCCATTTTTATCTTAGTCATTAATTCTCAATTCCTCAATTTCATAATTTATAAATTACTCCACCAAGATCCTCCAAATACCCCTTAGTCCCATACCTAAGGGTCTCCAAATTATCAATACGTCCTACCCTATGTATAGGATGAATTTCTAACAAAAACCTCGACCTACTCTCATGCCTATGCTAGCGTAACGGTGATAAAATATCAAAAATCAGCTCGCCCCCGACATAATAAAATCGTAATAATCTATCCTCACTAGTCCCATACCTAGAAGGCATAAATCATCAAAAGGTATCCCACTAGACCTATACCTCGAAGGAATCCTAAAATATAGGGAGAGAAAAAATACCCAACAAACCGTCGTCACAATGGAAATTTAATAATACCAACAAGTCACACAAATGAGTATAATAATTCATCAACGTACAAAACGACACATGATAATCCAATTCCATTAAATCTTAATTAAATTTTTACATCCTCATAAGCACCCAATTAATCCCATTTAATTACTTTAAATTAAATACACCGAGATTTCATCATTTATACACCATAATTCTAATTTCATTAACTCTACACAAATTTCGTGAGTTATACGCCACCAAATTTATTTAACTCAAAACTATGATTTTTCTAGATGCAACCTACACCAACAAAATTTAAAATTCACTCATGAATCCTACTTACCAAATGGTTATGAATAGTTTCATATTAAAAGATTTCATAAAAACAGCCCCGAGTTTTAGTGTTCACTTTCTCTAATTAGATTGCTAATTGATTTTAAGAAAACACATGAAATTAAGGTTTAGGCAACACTTAAAACGCTTAATACTAAAGGAAAGGAATAGAGTATTCATGCCTGAAATTAGTTGGATAAAATCTTAGTTGAAGGTTGAACCCCTCTTGAGAATACACCAATTGAATCTTCAAAACTTGTTAAAAGTTGCGGCTAGGGGTTGAAGATGAGAGGAAATATGTTTTGAGAACCTTACTAGAGAAAATTTGAGAGAAAAGTTCTTTTCAAAGTCCCATCCCCGTATCAGTTTACTATTTTAAGGGTGCAAGAGTTAAAATTTGATTAGGAGTCTCTAATCCATCCACCACCCCTGCCGTTCGAACGACGTACGATGTCGTTCGAACGAGATGCTATGTCATTCGAACGACATACGCTGTCGTTTAAACGACCCCACATCCAAAAACGCGATTTTTTAAAATTCGACTTTTTAATTTGATAAATTATCTTTAAAACGCACCTCCCAGTTAAACGATAAAATCCTTATAACCTTTTTATAAAAGACCGGAATTAATTCCCGATTCAAAAATTTACTAATAAAACAAAGTTAAATTCTTAAAGGCCATT
This sequence comes from Sambucus nigra, assembly GCA_949130495.1. NCBI lineage: Eukaryota > Viridiplantae > Streptophyta > Magnoliopsida > Dipsacales > Adoxaceae > Sambucus > Sambucus nigra. The sequence goes on from OX422217.1 coordinate 270,192,930, forward strand.
AACTCCAAGATTTTATTTTTCTCCAAATTAATTAAAGTCAATTAATTAAAACATGGGGTGTTACACAATCTTGGCATCCTTGTGGATGGACACCTAAAATATTTTTGGAAAAAGATATTTTGACACGGGTCAGAGCCCAAAACCATTTGAAAAATATTTAGCAAGTAATTAAAATGGAACAATTAAATATGCATTAACACTTTTCATATTTAAGCATGTATCGCACTCTCTTGAAATATTCCTCACCCCTCAACTATTGTGCACACCTAACGTTGATCTTCTAACCCAACTAGTTATACTATCCCACTAACTAGTCATATTACAACCTTCCTATCGCCCTAATCTATCCCTAGTGCTTCCTTACTTTGATTAATAAGTCGTTTTACTCATTAACTTATTTAATCATTTCAACTTTAATAAAACATATAACATTCGTACTAGTTATATATGAAATACTAAAAAATCATATAACGCCCGTACTAGTTATATATGAAGTAAATCTAAATCATATAACATTCACACTAGTTATATCTGAAATATATTCACACTTTATGTATTTTTTTCCATATATAATTATTTACTCGCATTATATACGTACTATTATACTACGACATTCACACACATGTCACGTATAATAACCATCATCCGGAGTAATAACTCACTGGATGCTTGTCACTACAATGCTATCATGTCCCAGGTATTCTCACTCTAACCCGGTTACCACAAGTCAGACTAACTCACACCGAACTTTGGTAAAAATATCGCAAACGTAGTGGAGTCGGTCATATTTCCCCGAGAATGAGACCAAACCATACCAAAAACATATCACATCGAAAATAAATCTCACAATAAAAATACTGGACAATATGACATGTGGACTATACTCTACCTACTTCATTAACTAGACAAGGGATTCACCCACATGGCACAACCTCCGATGATAGCACTATATATATATATATATATAGAGAGAGAGAGAGAGAGGGGAGAGAGACACACACATACACACATTATCACAATTTCGTATATGTATCATTAACATAAATCTGGTTAACCCGTGACTAACACCCATGGCACTAGCCCATAATCCCCGAGTCTATTTTCCGACTCTTATTTTAATTAATTATACATCAATTTATTTATTAATGTAGTGACACTCTACTACAATGCCCGGACTCACTCACTCGGCCCCTGTTTAAATATTCACAAATTAAATTCACTTAATTCGTCTCTTAAAAATCTTGCTTTTGTGCCACCTTATGAACCATTATAAATATCCCCACACATACCTAAGTATGATATTCGATTTAATTCACCCTAATTAAATAAGCTTAAATCATCTCCTAGAAGAAATAAGGTTCATAACTTTAAATGAGCGAAACTACTAGAATTAAGGCATGATAGATCGATCTATGGAATCAATCGATCCTGGGCGCACAGCCTTCTTCCCTGGCGTTGTTTTCCTCCATTGTTATACACCAAACCTTCATTAATGAAAACCAAACTTCAACCTAATTACACCCAATTTTTATTACATGATTCAAACGATCTCTAATCATCATAAATCTCATTAAACATCAACATTTTCTAATTAAATCAATTAATCCACAAATTGGGTTTTCTCGCTTTTATTGAAATTCCTCATTAAATTCGATTTTATAATCCAAATTAAACGAAATCAATTACTGAGATTCGACTCTAAATCATATTCCAACAACCAATGATAGTATCTCATCATCAATTTAGCATTAATTTCACATCTAATGCCTAAATCCCCCAAAACCTATTTTAATATGTGACAACACCAAAAACGGATTTGTCTACACCTACCGTGACATGAACATGAATTTTTACAATTAAAATTATAAGCAAGTTAATTACTTATCTTTCTAGGTTCGTTGGGTCTGATTTCGCATCGTAGAAGACAGATTTGACAAAGCCCACCCAATTCCTCCTTGAATTTGATCTCTAGGGTTCCCTTCTTTTCTCCATTCTCTCTTCTCTCAATTTCTAAGGTTTAGATTTTGATTAATGGATGCCTCTAACTCTAAAACTTAGGTTAAATGTCCATAATCCCAAAATTAGGCTAACAGGCCAAGCCCAAATGATCCGAATACCCTTGTGTTGACCCTGTTATGTCTAAAAAGGCCCCGGGATCCGATTACTACCCCTAAATACACTATTTTGACTATCTCGATCCTTTCGGAACCAACCGTGACCTCAAAATCTCCATTTGAGTCATCCTACAATAATTTCCTATCTCAATCCCATATAGTCTACACGCGACTCTCGGTTGAGATAAAACATTGTCACGCCACTATCACTCATTATGACATAAGATAATTATTTATTATTCACTTAGTAACTGTATTACATAAATATTAACCATTATCTCTCCTGATTAATATTTTAATAACGCATAATAATAAATTCAACTAAATTATGACATACGTGTAATTTATAAAATACCCTAAATTAATTAAATTATAAATATTCAGAATTATAGGGATTTACATTGATGAATCTCGAGATATTGATAAAACGAAGTAAATGACCAATTTTTTATATTTGTTGACAAAAATGGTCTTCTTCGGGAGCATATTTTTTGTTGTTGTATATATACTTGATATTAAGGCATTAACTCTAAAAAATGAGATGTTGTCCATACTTTCTCACTATGATATTGGAAAACAAAATATTTGAGGCCAAGGGTATGACGGGGCAAGTAATATACGAGGTGAATTGAAAGGCCTACAAGCCTTAGTTGCAAAATATTGTCCATGTGAACACTATGTCCGTTAATTTTCTCATCATTTACAATTGACATTAGTTGCAACATCTCAAAAAGTTTCTCACGTACATCAATTTTTTTTTAAATTGAGTTTCATTATTAATATAGTGTGGGATTCTTGTATACGTAACGATAAATTAAAAGTTTCACATGCCTCTGAAATTGCTTAATTAATTTTTATATAAGAGCTTGTGATTAATACATGATTGAATCAAGTATGTAATTTACAAAAGGCTGGAGAAACATGATGGAGTTCTCACGTAAGCTCTCTTTCTAGCTTGATAAAGATGTTCAGTGTTACTTGTCAGGTTTTATTAAACATCATTGATGATGGAGGTGGCGAACAAATTGGAGATGCCGATACTACTTATAGTTTTTTTACTACTTTTGAGTTCGTATTCATCTTGTGTCTTATGAAAGACATTTTCGAAATCACCGATATGCCTTCCCAAACGTTGCAATGAAAATCTCAAGATATTTTGAATGTAATGCAACTTGTGAAAATCATAAAGACGAGGTTAAGAGATGATGGGTGTGATACTTTGATTACGAAGGTAAAGTCTTTTTTTGAAAGACCTAAAATAGAGGTACCATATATGAATGCTTTATATATTGATAGACGGGGCCAAGCTCGGCATCAACATGATAATTTTACAATTACTAAGCATTATTGAATTGACATATTTAATGCTACAATTGATTCTCAATTGCATGAGCTAAATTACAGATTTAATGATCATACGGTGGGGCTACTTGTTCTTAGCTCTCCATTAGATCCTCAAAATGGAAATACTACTTTTAATGTTGATGATATTTGTAAGCTTGTTGATGAGTTTTATCCCAAAGACTTCACTTAGCATGAAAGAGATGGCTTAAGAATACAATTTCTCCAACATTTAAAATTTCAAAAGTTATCCAATCTTTCCGATCAATGTCGGTGGTTGGTGAAAATAAGAACTTGCATTTTCAGCAATGAGTCATGTCAAATTCAAGCTTCGAAATAAGATAGAGAATGATTATCTTATAAATTCTCTTACTATCTACATTAAAAAAGATATTACAAACAATTTAGTGCGGAATTAATCATAGATGGATTTCGAAATTTGAAAGAACGTCGTGTGCAATTCTGATACATCTCAACATATTTTTGCTAGCTAGTCTTTTTGTATTATATTTCAACAATTACTTTATAATGTCGTATCTTCGCTTTAATTAGAAAAAATATATATGTATGTGGTGAAATTATTATATTTTGATGGTAAATATATATAATATTATTGGGAAAAAAATGCTTATGGTTAATATATTTATAGTGCTAAAATATTACATAAAAGTGTAAATAATCCTAAAAAAATCCCCTCGGAACCTCCCGAACCCCCGCTATATTTTGGACTCCCCCCCACCCCCCCCCCCCCCCAACCCACCCACCCACCCACACACACACAAAAAAAAAATCATCCTGTGTGATATATTTATATCCTAAAGTACTTATATATCAGTATATAGAAGCGCGACACATTGACATGTTACATTCATGTTACTTTGTATTTAGACTCTAATGTTGTTGAGTTTGTGTAAAATCCAAATACAAGTCAATAGCCCCAAATGTGTTTTATGTGTTTACATAAATTAACCATACTCTAAATGATACAATTATCTTAATGTCCCAATTCAGTGACCACAACTATTTCCCAAGTGAAATAACAATAATTAACAGATCATATGGTCGGTTTGCAATGATTATATTTGGAAATGGCTACAATGAGGTCCTTTATGGTAGACCTCCTGGAATTTTTAGTGGATTTTAAAAGTTGATACCACAATAATTACACTCTAGATTCATTATAGATTAAGACGATTTAGAAGTACAATCACTGCACCATGTCCATGTTGACTATGTGAAGCATATGTAATTAACTAATGCTTTATCTACGCTGCTTTTTTATGGGTTCTGAAACAAACCTTTATTAAATTCAGTCCAGTCTCAGTTCAGATTGTGATGACAGAAGTGCAGCTTATATAGGTAATGGGATCGGGAACCGGACAGGAGTGACGAATTTGAAATTGGTTTTATTGTGATTTGGTATGCTTATTACAATATGATTTAAGCCTTTTTACTAATTCTAATAACATTTTCGTTGGTAGTGTATAATGTTATAATGTTAGGGAGGATGAGACAAAAGGAAACTAGCACTCTTCCTCAGAAATAGTTTTAAATTATGTAATATTTACAATATTATAGTATATTTATGAATTTCATACTTTGAAAAAATTATACTCACAACTGACAATTTGTGGCATTCCACTTACAAGAGGCACGTACCTACATGTGCAAGACAAGCCTAGCATATTTTTATAATGTTTTAACTATTTTGCACGACATGTTTTATCTATAAAAGTCCACCCCAAAAAACTTCTCAAATCGATCCATGCTATTGAATAAATTTGAGAATCATACACATTCTTTGTTATGTGTCTCTAGCGAGAAACAATAGTAAGAGAATCAAAATTTTGAAACTTATCCTATATTTTAGACCCATTTTAAAAATCTTTAAATATTGTGGATCGATTTCGGAATCAAATTTGGAGCAGAGTTTGTTTGGAAAAAACTATAGAATAGAATCAATTAGACATTTTCTGTATTTTTATTATAAGATAAAATTTGTCATATGATATGACACAAAATTATACGAGCGTGCCAAATATTTTCTAATCAAATCTCTTTGAGGTTATTTTTCTTTTCCATAGTTTTCTTCATATACTTTATCCACAACACACCATATAAAAGTACCCTGATGTCTGGGTCTTGCACATAGCATTTGTTTATAATCACGCGTTTAAAGCTGTGGGGATGTCATTATAGTGGAACGATTCAGGAGATCCTAAAATTCATAACTTTAATTTTAGGTCTGCTCTTTTTCTTTCTCTTTTCTTCTTTACCTTATATTAGTTAATTAATTAATTAGAGTAATTTTAAGTGCATACATGTTGCTTTTTGTGTCTGCTGTGCTTATTTCTTTTGCGGTAACCCTGCAAAACAATGCAGTTCTTAATCTTACTCTTATTTATACTAACACCATTACCACGTAATTCTTTTCCTCCCAGATTGTAAATAGTAGGCTGCATACAAATGTTAGCCGAGCTGCGCTTAGTCAAACTCGATGATGTTCTAGCTCAGTTTTTTTATTAAACAAATGAGCCCAATTCGAGCTTTCAACGAACCGAGCAACTTGGTTTTGAGAGGGGTAATAAAAATTGTTTATACCTTAAAAGACAAGCTCAAGCCAAGTTCAACGGTCACAATTTTTTAACGAGCTCAAAATCATGATTGAGCTTTGTTCAATTGCACGAGCTGAGCTCACGCTTTAATTAAGTCCATCTATAGCTTTCACGTACAACCCGGTTCGTTTGCATCCCTAGTAAATAGTAGCTCAAATATGTACTATTTTAGTTTTCCTAAACAAATAAATGAATAGCTCACCCTTCAAATATTATTTAATTTAACTTGAGCCAAAGTGACGATGCAAGCTCGTGTTTAGTATATTTGAAGTTGAATATGTTTGTACTTATAAATTTAATTGGGAGTTTCCCAACCAATGGGATTCTTCCACTCTAGTCTCTAGTCCACTAACATACCCTTAATATATATGTTATATGTTAGCGTATACACAACCCTAACATATATACTTTGAAAAAATCCACGCATAAAAAGGGTCATCAAATTTTTTTACGTTAATACATTACTAATTTCATACAACTCCATCAGCTTATTAAACTTTAATACATTTTTCGTCACTACATTTAGCGACGAAAAATGCGGTGTAGCGATGAAAAATGCGTTAAAGTCTAAAATGTCGCTACATTTAGCGACGAAAAATGCGGTGTAGCGACGAAAAATGCGGTAAAGTCTAATATACTGATGAAGTTGTATTAAAGTCTAAAATTAAAAATTAGAAATGTATTACAGTAAAGGAAACCCTTATTCTTAAATCTCTTTTACTCATAAGCCCCCAAGATAGTTATGTCCATAAAAAAGATTGATTGGATACCTATCTTGAGGATGGATTTATTGATTGTCTTAAAAGTCTAATATTGTAGTTTTGGGGTAGGGCTGGATTCAGAATCCCAACCTATGGACAGTAATTGGTTTTCTTGATGTATACAGAAAATGTATATATCCACTTTTTATTGTAACTTTATATAGTTACTAGCGTGCAGGTCATGCGATACGTGGCCGACAATTTGTAAATTCTTAGTTATTATTTTACTATGTCGTCAGACAATATATTTGATAAATGAAATGAGAAAGAATATAGTCATTTAAAAACAGCTAAATTGTTTTCCCAATATTTGAAGAAATTATATGTTAATGTATGCCAAACATTTTATTCAAAAAGTGTGGAAGTTAATTTATTTTTGCAATTTAACTTCACATAAAGCTAAAAATGAAAATTACAATATTTAAATTTAAAAGGGTGTCTGTAGGATAAAAAATTGATATATCACAATAATATAGTATCTTGCAATAGATGGATATATTATGAAATAGGTTAAAAATATTAATGAATTATTACAAATCAATATTAGGGTGTGAAATTTTTAGAGTAATTATATCTATCAACATAGTTGAGTACCCTTTTTAGATATTAATATAAGATGTAATTAAAAGGAAAAATGGCAAAAATTATATACATATTTTTAAATAAAATTTATAAATACATGAACATCAACCAAAATTGTGTGATATACAAACTAAAATACATTTCTAGAAATTAAAAGGATGTTACCATCAGTTCGGAAAAAAATGTACATGAATTATACAAACTGGAAAAAACGGAAATTACACGAAGTTACTTTGCATGTGAAAACCCAAAATTTGAGTGAACCCAACATCAGCCAGGAATATATATTGGGTTCACTCGAAATTTCGAGTGAACCCAATATATATTTCTAGTGGGAAAGTTCAAATCAACTTAAAAACAATGAAATGTTAAATGTAAAAAAGTATATAACAATTGGAAAATAGATTCTAAAACATATCATACATCTTAACCAATAACAATGGGGCACTGGAGTGTGAGATATCTTTCTGATATATACAGAATCAGTTGGGGAAGTTTGAGGGAGCATTCAATAGATGGGAAATAAAAAGGAAATAGAAAGTCGTATTAACATTCAATATTATACTTATAAAATTATCCAAAACGACCTAAATGAAATGATACTTTCTAAAAAGAAATTAAAACATGGTACACCAGTGTTTGTTTAATTTTTTAGATATATAAAAAATATCTTTTGCTTTTCAATAATACCAAAATGAATTGTTATGATTTATGAATAATCAATAAACAATAGCCATTACAAACAATAAATACAAAACATTAAAACATATTTTATCCTTAATTTGACATTTGAAATATAAATACAATGGAAAAGGAAACAAAATTTTAAGATAACGAAATATTGTTAAGAGGTATTTTAACACCTAAAAGAATTTCTCCTCCGCACGTTTCAATAGACATTGGATTTGCGCTGTTTCAAACTTGTAAGAAAACTCAATCTACAATTGATCTCATCAACATCAAATTAATCTATAAAAAATGAAAAACATGCATCAAAAGGAAAGGATGATCACTGAAGTGTGACGTGATACCCCGCCTATATTAACCACGGTGGATCAGTCCTTTATCAAAATAAATAAGAATCTCATTTAATTCATCTTAAGCATCACTGTAGAAAAATTTTAAATTACTAACCACATATGTTAAATTAAGTCGGTGTTAAATTTTATATTGCATAAATATAACAACATGCGAAATAAGTAAACTAACCAAACCATCCACACAATATAATAATCTGAATCAAACACACCATAAATAGTTGAATAAACAATACCGAATAAACCATCGGCTCCAAAAATAAAATCCAACTCCAAGTCTAAAGTAATAAACTGAATCCAAACATAGTCTGGCAAATAAATGAATAATTGTATCAACCAAAGGGGCAATATACCCAAATGAAATGCTGAAAAGTAAATCCTAGTCTAGGAATGAATAATTGAAGCGTCTAAGCAAAACTCCTACAAGCCTCCACAAATGTTGCAGCTACGTTATTAGATATACACGTTAGATCAACGTACACTCCCTTGAGTTCCTCACCTCCCATCTAAAGTTCATACCTAACGTATCCTACCTAATTATGTTTAGGGGTGGAAATTTTAGAAACGACACGAAAAAACGACACGGAACGACACGAAATTGACCCAAAATTGACACAATATGTCGTGTTCGTGTCGTATTTTTTTGACACAAAGTCGTGTCGTGTCGTGTCGTGTCGTGTCGTGTCGTGTCGTGTCGTGTCGTGTTCGTGTCGTGTCTGAATTATGAGTCGTGTCGTGGTATCATTTTTTTTTGCGTGAAATTTAAGAAATTCTGGTGTTCGTGTCGTGTCGTGCCGTGTTATTTTTTATTCGGATCGTGTTCGTATCAACTAAAAAAAACACGAAATTCGTGTCGTGTTGTGTCGTGTTCGTGTCCGAAGAAACCTTGACGTGTCGGCCCGAAACACAACCCGTTGACCCGAATTTCCACCCCTAACTATGTTACCCAGTCGAACTAGACAACGTATCTAACTAACCACAAAAAGTTTAGCGCCCTGGTACCGCACATACAATACATTACAGTAGCACCATTGATTAATATTAATCATATATTATTATTGAATCATTTATTTAAGTTTCTCTACTTAAATTTCAATTAGATATACACAATCTATCGGTTCTGCCATCACACATAAGTAGAATAATCAAACTTGTATATAATTATCACACTAATAATATATACAAATATAGCATCCCCCGAAATGAACCCTGTGATTCTTGCATAAACTGCTATCATGTCCATCACCTCTCGTACCAAATCAAGGACTATTGGTTCGGAATGTCTCCTCGAACCCTCAATCAAGCAACGCACAATGGAGACGAATATTGTTCTAAGCCTTTGGAGTACGCACATACCTAACGTACCCAAATAACCTGTCAGACCCACTAATACACGACACATAATGAGCTGCCCTAAGTTCTATACTCTAGAGCACACATTCAGACCTCGCTGGAATCGCCAAGGTGGGATCGCCCTCTGCGTAGAACCTCCCGTGATAGCAGGAAGCATAGGTATGTTCACACACATAAACAATCACTTAATAGGTAATCACATAACCTATATATACATATATTTAGTAGGTATACACACAACCTAGCATATAAACCCGTACATAGTATTTATCCCTCTCGAATACTCAACGTACTCATAATCCTCATATGATGTTTATTTCATATTTTTCGAGCATCACTCACTGCCCGAAGGGTTTCACTTCTCCCTTATGATAATTCAGTAGTTTATACATCATTATACTACTAATTTAAGTCTTAGGTTTTCGTTCTTCCGTCTCATAACCCAAATCGTATACTCTCGATACGTCCCTCAATTGGTTAAGCCTCGTTGCTCCAAGTCCCAATTTAACCCCATTAAGCACAATCGAGCATAAATCGTGTACCTACTGACCTTCCCTAAGTCTTTGTACCAATATTAAACTTATCCCAAAGTTTTTCCATAATTAACTTCCTGAAGAATTAGACAAATAAACATTTTGGCAATAACAGGTCAGTCGAACCGATTCGACTATTTACTCGGGATGACACGTGGAACACATCGTTAATCCGCTGTAAGTTCTCTAATAGTATCAGTCTATATGCCACTGGTCCCACCCTCTTGATAATCAAAAAAGGTCCCACATATCTCGGCGCTAGATTTTTTTTCTTGTCGAACCTCATAACCCCTTTCATAGGAGACACCCGCATCAACACCTGGTCACCAACCTTAAGCTCTATGTGCCTCCAATTTGCATCGGCATAACTCATTTGCCTGTCCTGAGCTATATGGATGCACCCCCGAATCAGCTCAATTTTGGCAGTGGTGTCTTGAATTATCTCTAGCCCCAATAGCTTGTTATCCCCTACCGATCGAGGTTGAAACCGAGCATCCGTGTAAATACGCTAGTCGTTGTTATCAGCTTCCGACCCAAAAAAACTAAACTTTAACTACACTCTTGCGGAGTATAGAGGCGAGTCTGGGTATCGAATCCACAGGGAATGTTTGATAGATTTTAATTGATTTATTACTTCAAAAAAATAAAGTGTAAAAGATGATGATTGAGTGAGAAAGGAAAAAGGGAAAAATAAAGAAGTTAACTAAAACTAATTGAAAAATTAAGGTAGAGACACAATCCCCCAACCCTAGAGTATGGATGGTATAAAACTAATCATAAATTTAATTGATTAATTAAACCCAGAATTTAGTACTCCCAAGCATTACATATATGAGGTTCAAGCCCGCACCATACATAATCAGAGGATGAGTAAATCGGTATTGCGATAGTTACACTCGAATTGCATTCTGAAGCATCTCAGTTACCCTGAAGCAAATGAGATCCAAAGATCTACAATTATCGCGTTTTTATGTAATACGGTCGTAATAAATCATTAAATTTAGAGGACTAATTTTATACACATGCAACTACCACATCAGGTTGGGTTCATGCATCCCAACCTTTAAAAACCTAGCCTAACATGAGAAATAATAATAAAAGTTCTGGAAATAAAAGTTACCAAGATTGAATAACAAGAACATGCAAGAAGAAATCAAATATTGAAGAAAAACCGAAAAAGCTCTTGAATTAATGGTGCAAAGTATGTAAATTCTTCTCCCAGATGTTCCTACTTGTTATGGAGATTTTACATCAATGAAATCTGAATAAAAAGAGTCCTAATGACTAAATATATAGACTAGACGTCATTTAGAAGAGTCCCTAAAACATAAAACTCTTTTGGCTAAAAGATAAGCACAAAAATAAAAATCCCGTATCTGGCAATCTGTCACACTTAGAAAGCGTGACTAATTTTGTAACGAATCTGGTGCGTGACAAATGGGCGAACCGGTTCGGGTTCTGGGTGAACCGGTTCGGGGGAATTCGCTGGTTTTGGGCCTTTTTCAACACTTAGAATATTTTCCAACTTTCTTCTTTTCTTCCTTTGATTTTTTCTCAACTTCAAATGATCATAACTCCTTCACCGTAGCTCGAATTTGGGTGTTATTTTTTCTAGTATTCTCTTTGTTCTGATATCTTTAACTTTCCAGAAGGCCCCACCTTTGGGATCGGGCTGCAGAATTATGAAAATGCCCTTGAACTTTCCTTCCTACCCTTTCTTTCATTGTTTCGATTTCTCTTTCGCACCGCTTGCATACTTTACCTGTAAAACACATAAGAGAAACACAAAACATGAAATACTTGCCAATGGAGGTTAGTAGCACAAATGTGAGTTAAATCCATATCAATTACATCACTCGGGTTCACAAAGGTACCGAAATTAAGGGGATAAATATACAATATTTATGCCTAATCACCTACTTCTAATCAGCAAGTGGGAAAATGACAAGGTCATCCATATAGCTCCTCAAATGGTGCCATACCGATGGTGAACTGGAAGGAGTTATTATACGCAAACTCCACCAATGGAATATCCTTCTCCCACCATCCTCTGAAGTCAATAATGCACATCCTCAGCATATCCTCAAGCATCTGATTAACTCGCTCTGTCTGCCCATATTTTTATGGATGATACGTTGTACTCAACCATAGATCTGTGCCCATGGCCTCCTGAGCCAGAAGGGGGACACAAAAATCTTATCCCAATCCGACAAAATATTAATCGGAACACCGTGTAGCCGCATTATCTTGATAATAAATAACTGCACATACTGCCTCGTCTCAAAACCCCTACAAATCAAAACAAAATGGTCCACCTTAGTCAACCGATCCACTATCACCCATATGGAGTCGTGACCTCATTGCGATATCGGTTACTCAGTAATGAAATCAATGAAGATACTCTCCCACTTCCACACTGGAATCTCGAGTGGCTACAATATCCTTATCGGTCTCTGGTGGTCTACCTGCTGGAGCGAAAGTTCAAGGGTATACTGAAAACGCGTATACATCAAACTTTAAAAAAAACTATATATAAGTGAAATCCTACAAGGCAGATTTAGGATTTACCTGCGAGATCTCTTTGATTTAATCTCGTCTTATCACGAACAGAATATGTGATGGCTCGATTCACCTCACTGTCTTCTACTGTATTCTCGATATGGACAGCCATGAGTAGAGTGTGGGCTCCTATTTCTTGAACACCTTCTTGTCTCCTCTTTCTTCTCCGATGTCTCTCTTTCTAACAAGTATGAACTCGGGTCTTCTGAGTATCCAAAAGTGAGGGCTAGGTTAAGAAAGAATGAAACTTAGGTACATATATATATAGGCTACAGTAGGGACCCTAAAGAGAGATAAGGATGTTATTGCTAATAGACCTGAGAAAATCTAATCCTTCCCGGATCATAATATCAGTCCCTTAATTATAATTAATACCACTAAATAATTATAATTTCAACTCTACTCCTTAACTCAAAATTATATTTCGAGCTCCTCATTATTAATTACTTAATTCTCCCCACGTTAAGGTTATAGATACCCGTTAATAAAATAAGTTACTGATAATTTATTTGATTGACTTCTCTAAGTCCTTGAGCGGTTCAATTTAACTTATTTATAGTGTTAGATTAACATAATTCACCTGCAGGGTTTGACACATACAAAACTTATAAGTATCTCAAGGGGGTATCACCGGTCTCTATATCGAGACGTGGATTCCATCCATAAAAGACTTTCACCATACATTAATCACCATTATCCAATTTATCAAGATTATTGATCCAATAATGAATCTCACCCGATAAGAAATAATAAATAACTAGTGCTTGTGTCCATCACTCATATCCAAATTAAGAGCCTTAAGTAAACCTAATAATCACGAGGTGTACATTGTCTTATAAAATCAGTATAAAAATAATGATCTCAAATTGGTCCCGTTCAATACACACAAAGTTTACTAGCACAATATGTTATAACTATACACTTTCTTGTAATCAAGATAGACCTACTAAAACATTATCTTACAGTCTTACTGATGGCGTGTTCAGCTCCATATAAGACTGTGAACGGTAAAACTTTTATTCCACAAGAACTGGTGATTTGATCCTCTGTGTGTAAGTCGTACTCTACACACCAGAACACCTACTGGGAAGAATAAAAGACATCAGCAATATATATAATACTGCAAACATTATGTCCATACATGATTCTCATTAAAATAGGAATAACTAATTTTATTATAATGATAAATCCATAACTAAAATTATTAACTAAAGCATGGTTTTAGTCTACATCTCTAACATTACCTTCACTAACTGACAAGTAGCACACTTCGTGACAAACTCTATTGTGTCCCACTTCATCCCTGACCACCAATACAGCCTACGCATATCCTGGTACATCTTATCCTCATCGAAATGTACTGAAAACCTGGACCCGTGAGACTCTGACATCACTGCATGTCTCAAATCATCATCCTATCGGACCATGAGTATTCTAGTAAAGCGCAAACCTTTTTCTGAACTAATCAAATACGACTCTGCCCCATTAGCTAAAAATTGGCAAATTCCGTCCTGGCAATATTGATCCCCTGCATGTGCTTTCACCACCCTCCTAACAATCACGGGTGGGACAGCTAATAAGGACATACAGGCCCTGGAAATCTCATCATCATGTTGAAGCTCTCTCCACTTCGCCTTCCTAACCTCCGTTATCTCTCCATCAGGTCATCAGCTCAATGCGTCTGCCGCCACATTAACCTTCCTAGGATGATCCTGAATATCAAATTGGTAATCCTTCACGAACTCTAACCACCTCCCCTTCCTCATGTTCAAATCCTTATGCGTGAATAGATACTGAAGTGATTTATGGTTCGTGAACAAGGTAAATGATCCCCCAAAAGATAATGCCTCCAAATCCTTAAGGAAAACACAACAGCGGCTAACCCCAACTCATGCATATGGTAATTCCTTTCATGGGGTTTAAGCTTGCAAGGTGCATAAGCTATAGCCGTCTCCTCCTGCTAAAGTACACCACCAAGTCCCTATAAGGATGCATCTGTATAAACCAAATACTCCACTCCTCCCCTACGCAGATCAAATGCAGGTGCTGAGGCCAATTTTTCCTTTAGTTCATCAAAAGCCAACTATCAATAGTCGCCTCAAACTGACGGCACCCCCTTGCGAGTCAAATTTGTAAACGAACTCGCAATCTTTGAGAAACCTCGAATGAATCGCTTATAATATCCGATCAGCCCAAGAAAGTGCAAACCTTGATAGGTGTTGTGGGTTATCTCCACTCCCTCACCTCTGATACCTTACTCGAATGAACCGCAATACCCATGTCAGACACACAGTGGACCAAAAACTTCACCTCTCGAAGACAAAGCCCACACTTCTCGAAATTGGCATACAACTGGTGCTCCCGTAGTGTCTGTAAAACCATCTGCAGATGTTCAGCATGCTCATCCTCAGAATGAGAGTAAACCAGAATATCGTCATTGAAAACAATCATAAACTGATTAAGGAACTCTCTAAAAACTCCGTTCATTAGATTCATGAACACGGTTGGCGCGTTGGTGATCTAGAATGGCATCACCATAAACTCGTATGACCCATACTGTGTCACAAAAGCAACCTTAGACTTAGGAACGTCCTCCTCTCTGACGCACAACTGATGATAAATGGACCTCAAATCTATCTTGAAGAAGTAAGCTACTCCTCTCAGTTGGTCGAACAGCTCATCGATCCGAGGCAGTGGATACTTATTTCGGATCGTCACCTTATTCAACTCCATGTAATCAATACATAACCGAAGTGATCCATCCCTTTTCTTGAAGAAAAATATTGGAGCACCCCACGGTGATGTACTCCGTCTCATGAAATCCTGCCCCGGGAGCTGCTGAATTTGCTACCTCAACTCCCTCATCTCAGATGGGGACATGCAATAAGGCGCTCAGGCAATAGGTCTCATACCCAGCACTAGGTCAATAATGAACTCAATTTCTCGATTATGAGGCATCTTGGGTATCTCTTGGAGCACATCCTCAAACTCCCTCACCACCGGAATCAAGTCTAAATTGACAACCACCTCCTGTGAGGTCTCCTCCTCAAAGTAATACAGGTGTGTGCTCTAGCGTGCCTTAAGAAGAGGCATCACCACCCTAGAATAGATAAAACAATAGTCCTTCTGAAATACTCCACTATCGCCTGGTATCCAGCTAACCAATATATACCCAAAATGATGTCATACCCTTCCATATCTAACACTAAAAGTCCGGAAGCTAAACATAATCTCCCCACATAAATATCCACACCCCTACAGATTGAGTGTATAAGTGATCCACTACCCAACGGTGACTGTACACACATGAGGAGACTACCAGATATCTCTAGCAAACCAGCAGCTTATGCAAATCTGGTCGCTATGAAAGAGTGTGATGCCCCCGTATCAAATAAAATCCTACCTTCAAGTTAGTGAATAGGAAACGTACCATCTACTCTTTGTGGCACATGTGGGACCTGCTGTATAACTGCATCTCGAACATTATAGACACGTACGTATTACAACTGTCTCTACTACAGTAGTTATGGT
Organism: Sambucus nigra; assembly: GCA_949130495.1. Classification (NCBI taxonomy): domain Eukaryota; kingdom Viridiplantae; phylum Streptophyta; class Magnoliopsida; order Dipsacales; family Adoxaceae; genus Sambucus; species Sambucus nigra. The sequence continues at coordinate 270,209,356 of OX422217.1, forward strand.
GGTGTTAGTGCTTCCGGTGGTAACTGCACCTATTGTCCCTGATGGGCACTCTGTTGTTGTGGCGCTCTGTCCTTCTTTGGGCAGTCTCTCCTCTTGTGTCCCATCTATCCACAAGTAAAACAATGTTCTGGAAAGTCTTTCTACCTCTGACCCTGATGACCCTATTGAGGCTGCCCTGCTGTTTGCCCTGATGGCCCAACCCTACTGGCCTCCCCCAATGTTCCCTTTGCCATGGCGGCCCTGAGGAATATTTTGCTCCTACTGCTGAGGGCCCTGCTAGCCCTGCCTGAAACCTCCCTCGGGTCAGTAACCCCGAGATCTAAACCTCTTTCTTGAATCCCCCTATCGAGAATCTTACCCCTACTGTCTGCCTTTCTGCTATAGCTCTCCACTTATATCATTCCCACTTGTCTTACCAGGCTCGCTAGGCTCACCTACTCTCTTGATTCCCTTCAGATGGAAGCGATGGTCTTGGCAGTGTAAAAGTACGGCATTGACGATATGTGTATAATTCCTCAATGCAAGGTTACCTATTAAGTGTTGTCTGATCCTCCAGGCTAGCCCCTCTATAAATCTCAGCTTCTTTTTCTCTTCATTGTTCACTTCGTCTGGCATAAAATTAGCCAAACACATTAAATCTTCCTCGTACTCAACTACGAAATTATCTCTTTGAATCACCACACTAAACCTCTTTCACATCTCTATCTCAACAGCTGGCAAAAAGTACTTGCGGTCAAACTGCACCCACAACTCAGCAATGGACATAGTGTCCCTCTCCTAGGCTGTTATAACGGACTCCCACCACTGTAAAGCTGCCCTGACCAATCTGAATGTGGCCAACATCTTCTTCTTTATGTCGTTACAGTTAACCATGTGCAAGTGGCGCTGAGTATCTTTCTTCCACTTGCATGCCAAGATCACGTCTGAGCTACCCTGAAACTCGGGTAGGTGAACATTCTGAAATGCCACCCTGACTCTTTGCCAATCTGAAGACCCCGGATAGGCCTCGACAATGGGTGTCAGTGGCTACTGTGGTGGTTGGGCCTGAAGAAAGTGGAGTTCCATGGCAGTCATACCGTCATTAACTGTTTGAGACACAATAACGGCCACTTTTGTTGTCGTAATTATCCTCCGCAATGGTTGTGGCTACAGTGCTTATGGTTCCTGCTAAGCCTCTCTCTCATCAGCACTCACAGCTTCCCTTGTCGGTCGTCTTCTCCTAGGTGGCATCTGAAAACAGATCAAATTGTAAGAGTTCACAGTTTATACAAATATAATAGCAGAATAACGTAATCTCAAATACGTAATCATGTATGCAACAGTCCTATTAATAGGGTTCTATGTCAAAGAACGCTACGCTAAAATCGCAGTAAGCCGTACAGATCCTATGGACATTTGAACCTGATTCTCTTATACCAACTGTGACACCTCGCCTATTTTAACCACGGGTGATCATTCCTTTATCAAAATAAGCTGGAATCCCATTTGCTTCATTTTTAGCATGAGAGTCGAAAACTTTTTAAATTACTAACCACCTACGTTAAATTAAGAAGGTGTCAAATTTTATCTTGCATTAATATAACAACATGAGGAATAAGTAAAATAACCAAACCATCCACACAATATAATAATATGAATCAAACAAGCGATAAATAGCTTAATAAAGAATATCGAATAAACCATCGGTTCCCAAAATAAAATCCTACTCCAAGTCTAAAGTAATAAATCGAATCCAAACATCGTCTGAAAAATAAATGAATAACTATATCAACTAAAGGGGAAATATGACCAAATGAAATGCTAAAAAGTCAATCCTAGTCTAGAAATTAATAATTAAAGCGTTTAAGCAAAACTTCTACAAGCCTCCACAAATGCTGCAGCTACGCATCCCTAGAATAAATCATCAATCATGGAATCCCTGTGGATAGACACCTAAAATGTTTTGGAAAATAGATTTGAAAAGGGTCAGAGACCAAAACCTTTGGAAAATATTTTTCAAGCATTTAAATCACAGTTTAAAAGCACCTATTAGATACACATGTTAGTTCCATGTACACTCCCTTGAGTTCCTCACCTCTCATCTAAAGTGCACACCAAACATCTCATACCTAACTATGTTACTCAACCTAACTAGACCACGTATCTAACTAACCACAAAAGGTTTAGCTTCCCTGTACCACCCATACAATACACTACTGTACTACGAATAATTAATATTAATTGCATATTATTATTAAATCATTTATTTAACTTTCTCTACTTAAATTTCATTTATATATACACGATCTACCGGTTCTACGATCAGACATAAGTAGATTAATCACACTTGTATGCACTACTATCATGTCCATCCCCTAGAATGACCCTCGTGATTCTTGCATACACTGCTATCATGTACATCAACTCTCGTACCAAACTAAGGACCATCGATTCAGAATGTCTCCTCGAACCCTCAATCAAACAACACACAATCGAGGTAAATATTGTTCTAAGCCTTTGGACTACGCACATACCTAATGTATCCAAATGACCTGCCAGTCCTACTAATACACGGCACATAGTGAGCTATATTCTGGAGCACACATTCATACCTCACTGGAATCGTTAAGGTGGGATCGCCCTCTGCGCAGAATCTCCCGTGATAGCAGGAAGCGTAGGTATATTCACACACATAACCAATCACTTAATAGGTAATCACACAACCTATATATATACATATATTCAGTAGGTATACACACAACCTAACATATAAACTAGTACGTAGTATTTATCCCTCTCAATTACTCAACGTACTCATAATCCTCATACAATGTTTATTTCATATTTTTCAAGCATCACTCACTACCAAAAGGGTCTCACTTCTCCCTTATGATAATTCAGTAGTTTATACATCACTATACTACTTGTTTAAGTCTTAGGTTATCATTCTTTCATCCCGTAACCCAAATCGTATATTCTCGCTATGTCCCTCAATCAGTTAAGCCTCATCGCTCCAAGTCCCAATTTAACCCCATTAAGAACAATCGAGCATAAATCTTGTACCTAGTGACCTTCCCTAAGTCTTTGTAGCAATATTAAACTTATCCCAAAGTTTTTCCATAATTAATTTCCTGAAGAATTAAACAAATAAAATTTTGGAAATAACAGGTCAGTCGAACTAGTTCTACTATACAGGCGAACTGGTTCACTACCGAATCGGTTGAAGGGAGGGTTCGAACCGCTAGGAGTCATCTGACATTTCATTTTCTTCACTGTTACGAGTTTCCTCAATTTTTATCTAACAAAACCTTTATGTATCGTACCCAAACTTCAACATAATTCAACCCAACATCAAATAAGAGTATATGAACAATCCTTATGAATTTCTAATACTCAAACATCATTCAATCCATAATGATTAAGAGTTTATCAATGGTTTGTCTATAAAACCCTAGTTTCACTTTTTCCATGCATGTTCTTCAAGAAAACCTAGATTTTAATCTCTCAAAATATCCCAAAAAAATTAGATTCCGTGTTATAAATCCCAAAAATCAAAACTCTAACATGAATCATAATCATTTACATGAATTTAACACATTGTTTTATCTCAAAATCACATGATCATGCTAGATTTCAATAAGTCCTACCATGGGAATTATAACTTCTTTAAAAACATGCAATATAAACGCTTGCCTTTGCAATAGAAGGTTTGATTTCATTTTTGTGTAATGAAGATGCCTTCCTCTCCTTCCGATTTGCACTCTGATGGTTAAGGCGATGCAAGAAAGGTGTTGAATCTCCAAGAACTCTCTCTTCTTACTCTCTAATGGTATTTCTTCTCTCAAGATTGTATGAACCCTAGCCTCTAACTCAAATGGGGTTGATATAGCCTTTTAATTTTCATAGTTCTCTCTACCTTAGCTCACCAAATGATAAAAACACCCGCATATGGTGCCGGCTTGGTCCAAAATTGCCCCGGGACACAAACAGTACACTCGGGTATACTATTCCAACTATTTCGACCCTCTCGAAATCAATCATGACCTCGAAATAATCATCTCAGTTGCTCTACAATAATTTCGTATCTCGGCCTCAAATAGTCTACACACGGTACTTGGTTGAGATATAACACCATCACGTCACTATCACTCGTTTATGACGTAAAATAATTATTTACTATTCACTTAGTAATTTTATTCATAATCATTCTCTCCCAATTAATATTTTAATCAACATCTAATATTTAATTCAATTAAATTAGGACACACGTGTACTTTAAAATAATCGAATTAATTAATTTCTAATTACTTAGAAATATGGGGTGTTACATGTGCCCACCAAAAAAATTTACCATATGCCTCAAGTGGATATTTTTGAAACATGACATATTAAAAATCATGCAACAACCCTATACAGGAACACGTTAAGTACAAAAATAAACCAATGAAAATGTTATATAATCAAATCACTTTCATAGTTGTAATTTTAGTAACTTGTTAAAAATAATTAATTTTAATTTATACTAACTGCATTTGCACTGTATTTAGTAAAAACAAATAAGAAGAACTAATTGCAAAAGAAAATGGAAATAAAAATATATAATCACATGAAGAAGCCAAATTGCTCCAAGCATAAACATGGTTAAAAACTAGAAAATGAAGAATGGTACTTATGGCATATACAATATCAAGTATAAAATGAATGTGTTACAAATAATAAATAATATAAATGACAATAACAAAAATGGCTTGGTTCCTAATTACATGAGGTGTAATTATATCAAATTTGTTGGAACATATGTGCGATGTTCCAAAAATGAGAATGTGTACTTCTTCTAAACCTCAGGATTCAAATTCATTCTCAATTCCTCACATTTTCCATTAAATCCTTTTTCTTCTTCTTCTCAAGTTTTGTGAATATCATCTATAACCAATTTAACCACTTCTTCCCAAATTATTCTTAAATTTTTCCAATATATTGGTATTTTCCTGAAAACTTTTTGGATATTTCTTAAACTCCCGATTTGGGAAAAATATTCCATTTCAAAAAAAATGGTTTTGCAAAAAAAATGCAAAAGTTTCCCAGAGTCTCAAACAAGAATCATGCATAAACTTGGGTTTTACCACAGATATAATGGGTTACTTTTAATATTGATAAGGAAGTTTAATTTGACTACGATACTTAAATATTTCTTCATTGCCAACCTAAAACTGCCTTTAATCAGAAAAGGAATAGACTTGATAGTAGATGATCAATGTAACAACACCCATTTTCTCACGTAAAGGCTGGCCAGGCTCAATACACCGAAGATGGGACTTATCTACAATTTATACCATCCTCAACACTGAAGAAATAAAAAAATTCTTTATTTTAATTATATCAAAATCTACAATGAATAAAAACATCTGAATAAATTTGATTTAACACATGAATAATAAGAACTGAATCATCATGCAATGTCCATAATGTAAAACTAAGTACAACTAATATAAATAAACTCTTGGGCTTATGCCTATACAAATTCCAGTGTGAAATAAAATGATAAAATACTGAAGTACAACCTAAACTAGAATCAATGTAACGAAATCCACTGTGTCTAATACAATTGAAGTCTGATCCATCATCAGTCCTGTTATCCCTATCATTAAGAATACCAGGGGAAACATTTATAATTTGGGTCAGAGCCCTAGAGTTGCAAGGATTATTCACCAGTAAATATGCAAATTGTTATTAACTCATACTTCACGTCTCTCCATCGACGCTCACATGTAACGAGTACCTCACCTCTCATCTAGAAGCGATCCTACTCGTATCCTCGAACAAAATGCCAATAGTAACTTTCAATATTTAATCTAACATGTAAAGAATAATCCGTCTAGCTATGCATTAATAAAAAGTGGGTACTTATGTCAATGGAATTCAAAATGTTGACTACACAATTTATATAAACTCGGAGCATATCCTTATGTCATATAATATTCCATAACCCTTGTCTATCTCTTCAGACTATTTAATTTCATACTCCTCGGCATCTACCCCATTAGACTATAAGTTTCATTCTCTTATATTACCAAATAATTATTCTCATTAATAATTGGCTACCCCCATTATTCATTCTCTTTAATTATTGTCTACTTTCTTATACTACTCAAATATTATTCACATCATTTTATTAACCCGAATTTATTATTATTAAGCATTTTCTACATCTTTAGACTAAGAGGGAACATTCTTATATAAGGTACACCACAATGTGTATGTGTATATATATATACGGCACACAATGGCATCTACCATTGGTATCTTATTCGTGCTTTATCGACAAGTTCAAAGGAATCCCGTGTCCTAAGAAGACATCACAAAACACACATAAGTTGGGGGCGGTCCCTATGCAGGATACCTATTCATGGCCCATACCCAGCAGTGACACAGGTTGGGTCAACATCTACCTCCTCGTAGATGGCGCCTCTACGTAGTACCTATATGACCTTCACAATCGCCAAGCCCACCTGTGCCGGCATGTGGTACCCAATCCGAATGCATGAACCCCCAATCCGATAGGACAGTCCACGAACACTAGTATGTCCACAAAAAATAATATGATACATATTATCATCCAATATGTATAAGAAGTTACTCTATAACTACTTTAACCCAAGAAAATCTCAATCCATATAAAATGTAGCTGTGAAAAAGTGGGGTGGTCCCTATGCGTGTGGGACAAATGAAACCAATATATATATCCAAATAATACCAATTTTACAATAGATACCAATATGAATAAACTTTGAAAAATCATTTGTTAAACAATTGAACAACAAAATGATACCAAATTTAAACTACCAATTTGTAAAATATGTAATCAAAAACATGCAAAATAAAACTCAAATCTCCCCCTACATCACATACAACTCTCCCCCTTCTTGTCTTGAATAGAAAATCTGGTGAAAAGATAAACCAATCAACAAGTATCTAGCATGAGAATATACCAATTTGAAATTTGAAATCGTTAGATAATCATAAAACAACCAGCTAAATTTGATCAATAGATGACAAATCAGTAGCTAGTCAACCAATGAATCACATAAAGAATATAGCAATCTAATCAGGTGTGATAAACGAATCATGTGCAAAATATCAATTTTGAACCAGTAAATCCTGCATATAAACCAATCAGTCCAGAAAGCATCCAGCAGTACTAAAAATATATATCAAAATAATCAGGGGACTGCAAACTAGAACGAAGCAAAAATCCAGACTGTCGTTCGAACGAGCTAGGGAAGTCTCTCAAACGAGATGAGGACGTCGCTCGAACGAGACTTTGCGCGACATGGATATATCGCTCGAACAACTTCTTCGCGACAGGCTAAAATTTCCCGGTTTCCCAGAAATATCTTATATTTTTTCCCAGTGAGAAAATTTCCAAATAAAAAATAGTGGAAGGGCCTGATAATTGCAAAATAGTAAGCTTTTAACACAAAATGCATAAAAACTAGCAATGCGAGTTACATGCAAACATAGTACCGATGTGCTCAAACATGGACATGAAATGTATGGGCGTGAAGCTACAACAAATTAGCCATAATTCTAACGCATCGGAAAGATCAAGATGCTTTAATTGATAGCGATAAATCATCAAACTTTATCATAGCCATATGATAATTAAAGTGTGAGCTTAATGAACTAAACATAATGCATGCACACAAATCCAGAATTTTGACGATTCTACAAATAATAGTGTCAAATTGCAATGTTTCAACATTAGGATTAGTTCTGCAAACCCGTTTAAATTTTCTCCAACCAAACTCCCTCATAAACAAACTTTTTCAAGTTCTTTTGACGTTTCTAGCATTCTCAACTTAGAGAAAGTCTTATTGTCCCTTTTTATTTGCATATTGCTTTTTCTTTTGGGCTCTTTTAAACGGTGGCTTTCACGACGAGTTAATTTTTAGCTCTCGCAGGCCTTTCCCACGAATCACTCCTCATCATTTTTTCAATTAGGTACCAATTCAAATCCTCACAGTAAACGATTCTTACATGCACACTTCTCATTAAGTCTACTTATGCATAGATGACAAGATTGAGATAAGAAACCCTCACCAAATTCAAATATGAAAGAGAAGTCAAACATCAATATAAAATCGTGCAATGTTGGCATATATACAAAGTCGAATCAAAATGCATATCGACTTTGAAACAACCCCATATAAACAATGGTTAAGATCATTCTAAGCATCGATAATAATGACCAAATGTCCTAGCCACATGGATAATGAAACGATGGGGGGGGGGGATCCAAGCACACCAATATGCCACATCAAATATGTAAACTAAAAAACGAAAACGAAAACAAAACTATTTTTGATTTTTCAAAAATTTTATCAAAAATAAAATCTTTTATATCTTTCAAATAAGACTCAAACAAATGAAAAATATAATACAAAGAGATAAACAGGTCATAACACTAGGAAGAATATATCATGAAACAAAACTAGCGTATAACAAATAATATCATGCAAGCAACTATCCATAAGAAATAGCATGTGACGAATCATGTGCAAGCGTGTGAGAATCAACCAACCTAGCATTTAGCATCTCCGAAACGGATTTCCTAACCCAAACCGGTGTATACCTAACAAAACGGGTTTTGGGAACCGACGAGACACTACGTTTAAACTTCCTAGGGTCTTTTTTCAGATCATAGCAAAAACCTTTAAAGTGACATTTCCTACCACAATGCGAACATGTGTAAACTCGACAAGGAACGGGACCTTTAGGTTGACCTTTTCTAACACCCTCGGATGTGATCGATCCTCTAAAACAAGTAAGGGTTTTGGCATTAGCAACGGAAGCATTGGAGCAAGATGAGCCATTACCATTACTACACAAACTACTCGAGTCATTTGAAACACTTTTAAACTTCAAAATTTTGGACTCAAGCAAAAAGTTAAGCTCCTCAAACTTTAGGGACTCCTTATTTAAATTATCAATTACCCATAGAAGGCTATCTCTCTCCCCCTCAATGTGAGCAAACTTATCCCTAATAGCCTTTTCTCGTACCACAAAATCATTAATCGAATTATTTTCCTCAACGGCACAAACTCTATAATTTCTCAAGTCCTCTAACTCTTTTTCTAAAACGAGGACTCTATCATCACTCTACTTTTTGCCCAATTTTAACATATTTAAATTATTAAACAAAGAACCAAACTTCTCAAGACAAATATCTCTTTGAATTTGAAACGTTTGCAAATATTCAATCATATTTTTAAAACATGAATTTTCTTTCTGCAAAACTTCAATACGTTTTGCAAACTTTAAATTCAAACGATGTAAATAGTCAAAGCTTAGAGACTCCATTGAGAGAAAACAAACACAGGGGATCACAAAACAAATAAAATATATTTTTTAGCTCTGATACTAATTTGTGAGAAAGTGGGGTGGTACCTATGCGTGTGTTTCAAATCAAACCAATTGTTACCAAAAATTATCCAACTTTAATGTGCACTAAATCAAGTTGTGAAAACCCAATTCTTACTTTAAACCAATTTTATCTTGATCAATCCTAAACATGCATCTAGTGATTAAAGCAAGTAAAGTAAAGTAAAGTAAAGAATACTCACAACGTCGGATGTATGAGAAAAAATCCAATACGGGAAAAAACCTCGGACGGTCCAAGCCAGACAATCACTATGAATGTGGAATTATAATGAACAGACAAAGACTCACTCAACGACTTGATCCCCACGGGTCTTGACGCTCTTCTGATCTTCAACCACTCCTCTCACAGTGCCCACACAGAAAGTCCTTCTTCCACGATACCTGTCCACAACACACGCGTCCACGTATGTCTCGGTGTCCACCGAATGGCTTTGATATGTCTACGATGTCGAAAAAGATGTCCTTCTCTTTTGTTCACCGCAAAACCCTGATGTTCATGTATAGAACATGTATAGAACAAACCAACTTGGTGCAGCAAGATCACATAAACATATAATAATGATAACTCGGATCTTTGCAAACTCTTAGGATGTGTTTAAGCTTTGAAACCTTAGAAAAACATGTGCAAACATGTTTCTGGATTGTAAACTACTTTTCGAGAATGCACACTTTTAAACTCTGACGAAACCACGTTTTAAATACAAAAGCTTTGCCGCCTCGAAAATAGTGTCGCTCGAACGATATTGGCTTGTCGTTCACGCGACATAGCCATCTCTTTGAACGAGCCATCTTGTCGTTTGAACGACACCGCGTGTCAATTTGACTTTTTTCTTTAAAACGTCTCTTCCAAAAGAGATCCAAATAAGTCAAATTCTTTTTCGATCTTATCAGAATAAAACGAAGTTTAAAACATTAAAACACTTCTAAAACATTTTAAAATATTTTTCTTTATAAAATTACATCCTTATCTTTTATAAAAACAATTTCGAGCACCATTAATTATACGCATTCATACCTGTGTGATCTCGAAATGCAATTAACTTGAAGACGAATAAACTTGCACCAATTAAACTTCGGCATGATTAATTCTTTGAACCTTTGTCGCAACGTCTTCAATTTCTTCAATACGTCATAGACCAAGTGGGATCGTGACAAAATAAAATCTCCCTATGACATATTACAAACACAGTTTTGTTCATGGAATTAAGGCAAAACCATACATGGACTCAATTGGAAATTTATGTCCTTACAGTAGCCTTCTTGGTTTAACTATAATATTTTAGTCAATTATTTCATAACTCATTTTAAGTCGTTATCCTACGACTACTTTCTCGATTAAATATTAAGTCTCGTGGAATTATTTTGTTGGACTTAAATCACATTTGCTTCATCATTTATTTCTCTTTAAATATATATGGGTACAGTTATTCCCAATTGACCCTTCCAAAATATTATAGGTATAGTTATTCCCAAACTAACCTGACCAACACAATTGTAAGTATAGTTATTCCCAAACTACCCTTATTAATAAATTTAATGATCTTAGTATGTTGTCCTCTTGCTTAGACTTAAATCATTTCAAATTATTAATAATTATTCGCTTATTGTTACCCTTTCAATAAGGTTTATATGTACATATATAAGGAGTCAACTAATGTGAATAAAGGTTATATGTACATATATAAGAAATCCTCTAATATAAATGTGGGTACCCAAAATTAAGATCATGGGCCTTGACGAGTAGCCCAAAGTCCAGGCCCCCCATCTCTTATTTGATTATCCTGTCTCTCCCCACGTCCCCATTAAGGGAGTTTATAGGGAGAGATGGAAGACGTGGGAGAACCCAATACCACCACTTACCTAAGTGAAAATGTATATATTGAACCCTAAGTCCGGGGCAAAATGACAAGTGGTATTCTCTGTAATCACTCCCCAGAGTATATAGAAATAACACCGATTGCACCACCGTGGACGTAGGAACATCTTTGCTGAACCACGTACATACTTTATTGTGTGATTGTCATTTTACGTTCCTTATTCTTGCTTGGTGATTGCTTTTTTCTTATCTATTTGTGTTGCACAATAATTGTCACCACAATTGGCGCCGTCTGTGGGAATCGTTCATCTTTCCCTGAGAAGAGCCCACACCAAGAAAGGAGGTTAAAATGTCTGGTCACAGTAACAATGCCCCCCAGGCTGGGGATATTCAAAAACCACCTGCTCCTCGCAGGATTAGGTCTGAAGTTCGACGTTCAGATCAAAGGGCGCGCTTAGAAAGGCCTGCCTCAGAAGAAAGCCAAGGACCAGCGAGGTCCACGCAGATATCCAGACTGATTGATGCATACGAGGCAAGGATCCACGAGCAAAGGGAGTCTTCTCACAAACACGAGGCCGAGAATTCTCGCCTGAAAAGAAGACTGGAAAAATTGGAGAGAGAGCTTCATCATGATAATAGGAGACGTCCGTGCCGCACTCCTAGCCCTCAGGCGAGCAAGTCTCGCAGTCGAGGAAGGAGCCCTAGGCGAGGATCTCAAAAGGTTGAGGAAGGCGACTCAGACGACGACCTTCGCGAGCAGCTGCGAAGAGCTCGTCGTTACCAGAGCCCCACTCGCAGCAACGAGAATATACGAAATCTAGTCCGTAGGGAGATAGACCAACATCCTGCCCATCACGGTACGAGATCGACCCAAGAACTTACTAGATGAGCTCTCAAAACCCAGATGAAATACCTTTCACGAGAGAAATTGAAGAGGAAGAAGCCCCCAATAAATTTGCCATTCCAAGGTTCAAAATTTATGACGGTAAGACTGATCCCATTGATCACGTCAGACAGTACCGACAGGCCATGACCCTCTGGAACCACCAAGACGCGCTAATGTGCTAAATTTTCCCATCGATCTTGCATGACGTTGCATAAAAATGGTTCGAAAGTCTCCCCCACCGATCCATCAGAAGTTTCAAATCCCTGGCCGAACTCTTTACAGCCCGCTTCATTACTAGTAGCTCCCATCCAAAAATGATGGATACTTTACTGACAATGAAGAAAAAGCCTCAAAAGACACTCTGAGACTACGCAAAGAGGTACTGGGAGTTATTCAACGAGGTCGAGGATTGCTCAGAACAAGTGGCAGTGGCATCTTTCAAAATTGGGCTACCCAGCTCTTCCCTTCTTTACCAGTCCCTGACAAAGAAGGAGGCTATGACTATTGATGACCTAATGGCTCGCATCGAGAAGTACGCTAAGGTGGAGGATGTCACCCGCCTCAGTACAGGGGAAAACGGTCGAGCTAAACTCACTACCAAGGGCAGTGACAAAGCTGAGAATCAAAAGAAAGGAGGAAAGAACGGGGGCAAAAATGGCTCCAAAAACGGAGGGAACAACGATGTGTCGAAAGCATTCCAGGCGGTCAACACCGTCTTCAAAAAACCAATTTACAAGATCCTTGCAAAAATCAAAGACGAGCCATTCATCAAATGGCCCAGGAAGATGGGAGGAGATCCCTCAAAGAGGAACAACGCGCTGAGATGCACTTTCCACAAAGAGGGAGGGCATAAGACCGATCATTGCAAAGCTCTTAAAACTTACCTCGAGGAGCTTGCCCAATCTGGGCATTTGAACCAGTTTGTGGAGAAAAATTCAGAGAAGGTGGATGCCAATAGAGAAGCAAGACCTAACAACGTGCTCGAAGATGACGTCGGGCATGAGTTCGCGGTAATTCACGGGGCATCTGATGCCAAGAAGATCCAAAGAAATTCAGCTCGAAGGGAGATAAAGAAACTTACAGCGGTAATGCAGGCTTTTCAGATTGATCCAGCAAGGTCGCAGTCAGGAAAGCGTCGATGAGCAGAATACGTCAACTATAACAAGCATATTGTTTTCACAGATGAAGATCTGGTGGGAGTGAGAACCCCACATCACGATGCTCTGATCATTACCCTCAGGATAGCTAACTTTGATGTCGACAAGTTGCTCGCCGACCAAGGAAGCTCGTCCAAAGTAATGTATCTCGACTTATTCAGAAAGTTGAAGTTAAGCGTTGCCTACCTAAAAGAAGCTACTGTCCCTTTAGTTGGATTCGCTGGAAAAATAACTATGCCCCTGGGAAAGATTATACTACCGGTGCACGCTGGAAACATCTCCAAGATGATCGAGTTTTTGGTAGTTGACATCGACTCGCCATACCAGGCCATCCTCGGTAGGGGATGGCTTCATGCAATGAAGGCAATCTCTTTGACCTACCATTAAAAACTCAAGTATGTAACCGAGCGAGGAGTAATGGAGATCCATGGAGACCAAGCGATGGCAAGAAGGTGCTTCATAGCAGCCATCCGACCAAAGCCAGAGAAGAAGGCCGATCAGCCCAGCGAGAAAGTTGAAGAAGGTCTGACACCTTCTAAATAGCAATTAAAGTATGGAAGACTTGGAGTAGAGGAGACCAAGCTTCTCCCCTCTGAGCGGGTCGTTGAGGACCTGGTAAAAGTTGCGGCTGGAGATGGCGACAGTAATAGAGTCTTCTTGATTGGAGCATCTCTCACTGGCCAGGAACAGAAGGAATTGACAACTCTGTTGAGACGCAACATAGATATTTTCGCATGGGAACCATATGAGCTGCCTGGAATCAATCCTAGTATGGTCTGCCATCAACTGCATGTCGATCCTGCCTTCAAACCAATCACGCAGAAGGCACGACGAACTGCACCCGAGAAGGCTAAAGCGATAGAAAAAGAAGTTAAAAAACTGTTGGATACAGGATCCATATGGGAAGTACAATTACCCAAGTGGTTATCCAACCCATTAGTTGTTCCGAAGAGCAACGGGAAGTGGAGAGTTTGCATCGACTTCACTGACCTCAACAAAGCATGCCCTAAAGATAGTTTCCCCCTCCCAAAAATAGACCAACTAGTAGACGCCACCACAGCTCATGAACGGATGAGTTTTCTGGACGCATACTCTGGGTACCACCAGATCCCCTTATATGCCCCAGACCAGGACAAAACGGCATTCATCACTACAGTTGGGCTATACTGCTACAAGGTCATGCCCTTTGGGCTCAAGAATGCAGGGGCAACCTATCAGCGGCTGGTCACCAAGATGTTCAAGGACCAGATGGGAAACACCATGGAGGTCTACATCGATGATATGATCGTAAAAAGTAAGAAGAAAGAAAATCACCTCTCAGACCTGTCAAACACCTTCGAAATCCTCAAGAAATACCAAATGAAACTTAATACAAGCAAGTGTTCTTTCGATGTCCAGTCAGGAAAATTTCTTGGGTACTTGGTCAGTAAAAGATGCATATAGAGGCTAACCCAGACCAGATTGACGCGATTAACAGGGTACAACCACCTCAAACAATCTGGGACGTACAGAAGCTCACTGGTATGCTCGCTGCCTTAAATCGCTTCATCTCTAAATCCTCGAAGAAATACAAGCCTTTCTTTCAACTTCTTAAGGGGAACAAAACGGTAGAGTGGAACCCAGATTGCTCGAGAGCTTTGGTAGATCTCAAAGCTTACTTAAGCTCTCCACCACTGCTCATCATACCACGGTAAATAGACTCTCTGTACCTGTACCTCTCCATTTCCAACCACACTGTCAGCTCTGCGTTAATATGCGAGGTTGCAAGAATCCAGCACACTGTTTATTACACGAGTAAGACCCTACTTGACGTCGAGCAGAGGTACCTACCTCTTGAGAAGCTCGCCTTCGCACTAGTAGTGGACTCGAGGAAGCTGAAGCACTATTTCGAAGCCCACACTATCATCGTCCTTACATCGCACCCCCTTAAGGCAGTCCTGAGGAAAGCGGATTTGTCAGGCAGGCTGTCTAAATGGTCAGTCAAGCTTGGGAGATTTGACATCCAATTTCAACCAAAGACCACGATCAAGGGACAGATCCTTGCTGATTTCATAGCCGAATTCACGGGGGAGGAACCCTCCAACCAACCTCAACCACCAACGTAAAAGCAGTACCAAGAAACAGAGGAAACCTGGAAACTGTTTATTGATGGAGCCTCCAACTCAAAGGGGGCAGGGATAGGCATTATCCTCGTTACTCCAGAAAAAACAATCCTTGAACAAGGAATCAGGCTTGGATTTGCAGCCTCCAACAACGAAGCAGAGTACAAAGCTTTAATAGCCGGCCTCCAGAAGGCGCACACTTTGGGAGCAAAACATTTACAAGTGTTCGGCGATTCCCAATTAGTTTCCAATCAGATAAGTGGAGACTACAATGCAAAAGATGAAAGAATGGCAGCTTACCTCGCCTTAGTGAAAAAACTAATGGCGAGGTTCGAAGAGATCATGGTCCAGCAGTTTTCCAGAGGGCAAAACAGCCATGCTGACGTCCTAGCAGTCCTAAGTTCGGCAGTTGATTCCGACCTAAAAAGAACCATCCCCATCGATTTCCTCACTCATCCAAGAATTAACCGTGACAGTAAGCCACCAGACATGGAACAGGTACTCCAGGTGGGATCAGCTCCCAGCTGGATGGACCCCTTAAGGGACTATTTGAAGAATGGCACGCTCCCATATGACAAAAAGACTGCCCACCAGATAAGAGTCAAAGCTTCTCGCTTTCACTTATCCCTGGAGGGCAACTTGTATAAGAGATCCTTCTCCGGTCCCTACCTCCAATGCGTTCACCCAGGGGATGTCGAGCAAGTGCTACACGAGCTGCACGAGGGAGTCTGTGGAAGCCATATCAGAGGAAGGTCTCTAGCTTTTCGAGCAATGAAGGAAGGTTATTGGTGTCCATACATGCAAAGGGACTCTGCGATGTATGTCCGCAAGTGCCTTAAATGCCAACTTCACGCTCCTATGGTCCACCAGCCTGCTAGCGACCTAAAATCACTATCCAGCCCATGGCCATTCGCCCAGTGGGGAATTGACATCGTGGTACCACTGCCTACCGCCATCGACAATCGCAAATATCTGTTGGTTGTGACTGACTACTTCACCAAATGAATCGAGGCAAAACCCCTGGCGAACATCCGAGATGCCGATATGATAAGGTTCATATGGAGAAATATAATCACTCGCTTTAGTATCCCCAGAACCATCATCACCGATAATGGAACACAATTCGAAAGCGGATCCTTTCAGAGTTTCTGTAACGAACACGGTATCAGACACCACTTCAGTTTGGTGGCCTACCCTCAGAGAAATGACCAAGCTAAGGCTTCCAACAGAACTGTGATTGACGAATTAAAGAAACGATTGGAGTGAGCCAAAGGTGCATGGGTAATCGAATTACCACATATTTTATGGGCATACCGAACCACTCCTCGACGAGAAATAGGAGAAACCCCATTTTCGCTAACATATGGCATGGAAGCAATAATCCCACTAGAAGCCAGTTTGCCGACAATGAGGTCCAACCTTGTCGACCAGGGCCATAATGATGCAGCATTGCTCGCTGAACTAGACCTAGCTGACGAGCACCGAGAGCTAGCCCTAGTAAAACTAGCGATCTATCAGCAATAGCTCGCGAGGCATTACAATAAAAGGTTTAACCCAAGGACATTTCAAGTTGGGGACTACGTTCTAAGGAAGGTCCTGGGAAGCGCAGTAAAACCATCAGACGGCAAGCTAGGCACAAACTGGAAAGGACCCTTTAAGATAATCAGAGACGATCTGCAAGGCGCCTATCACTTGGGAACGATGGAAGGCAGAGAAATACCACGAGCATGGAACGCAACCAATCTCAAGAGATTCTATTTTTAGATCTTTCTTTTATTCTTTCGTTATGTAACTAGAAGTTCATTTCCCTTGTCATTAATGAAAGTTATTTAAACGGTTGCATTCTAATAAGTAACAGTTATATGAGCTTTATCGCACATCTTTTCTAAATGACAGGCACATTGATCACTACGCCATAGCAGGGGAGCATCCCTCCTCAGGTCATCGTTATGAAACACGAGGGACCTCTTAGCATTGCCCCTGGCAATATATGAAGTCCTATAGGGGATCCTTAGGCAATATGGCCAAATTTTATACTGGTCGTCAAACCTTCTTTGGTGGAATAAAATCCTGATCAGATAAAGCATCCAATACCAGGTGTGTCCTCGCCAATTGCCACACTTAGACCTAAGGAAGTGTGACGACACGACCTAAAAGGCAAAGTGGTGCACAATGGTATCTCGATATTATACTGGACTGGGAGGACACTTGCTTGACAACATAAATTTAGAAGATCATAAAGCAGCAAGAATATGAAGAATATGATACACGTGTTTAGTCGTCAAATTCGCCCAAAACACAAACTTTTCATTAACTCATCATATTTACAACAATGGTGATACATGTTTAGTCGGTGAGCTCACCCAAAGCATTTACACTATTAAAAATACAAAAAGCAACAACTGGCAAAATTTTAATGGGGGTGAGGCCTCTGAGCGAGATAGTCAGCCACTCGAGCTCTTCGTCCGTCATCAGGAGCAGGAGCTAACTCTTCCTCAACCTCATTCGCATCCGACTCCAATAATTACTGAGGTATGGCATCGATGGGGATCCATCGATCATCCCTCCGGAAGGGGTTAGGCATCAGGGTAGAGGGAGAAATCTCGTGGCGGTACCAGAGCATCGAGTTCCTCGGGACTTGCACCTCCTTCAAAGCACTCAGCCACCCCCTTATAAAAGAAAGTTCTTCGAACTCTGACAACCTTGTTGGAGCATCTGACCAACCCTGGTCGTAGCCATCATCCCACACTCGTCGAGGACCTTTTTTGAATAGGTGCCGCAGCCGAGTAACATCCCTTTGAAGCCCAGCAGCAATCACATATGCTCGTTGGACATCACCACGAAGCTCTTCCATTTCCCTATCTCGAAGTTCTTCCATTTCCCTGTTTCGACTCCTGGTGCTCCTGCCAGCTCGCGAAACGGATGGATCAGTGGGACCTCGCAGCACAGGAGGAATAGCACTCTGACCAGCTCTAGCTCGCGATGACGAGGAACTCTGTAATACTACTGGAGCAGTGCTCGATGCATGCACCCTAAGTCGTGAGACCTCTCTCCTCAGAGCCTCATTCTCCTGCTGGAGAACCTCCCCAACTTGGTTGATCTCAGAGGCCTCTAATAGCTTCGTTCTCAGCGCATTGACCTCCTCTTGGACTAAGGCACCAATGTCCTCCATCTCTTGAAGCCTGTCCTTCAGCTTGGCGACAAGCTCTGTTTGCTCTATAAAGCGCTAGTTCCTCAGTCGCAGAGACTTGCAAATCCTCACAAAAGTGTGACGAACTTCGGATCTCACATTGGGCCCCAACATCCTTCCCAATTGGGAAGTAGAAGGAATATAATCATCCACATCAGTTAACTACAAGCAATAGAAAGACAAGGGAGCGAAGGAGACAAATCAGTGCGATGAGAAAAAGAGCCTTTTCATTAATAAAGGTTGAAATTACATCGAACAGCAAAAGGAAAGTTTACAAATAGAAAAAGCAAAAATACAAAGTACTCCTAGAGGATAACTAGTTAGCAACCTCAGGTTGCCCAGAGGTCGATGGCTGCTTCCCTTTATCAGCATCAGCAGGAGCACTGCCCTCAGCAGGGGTAATCTCTGTCGCCACAACAAGTGAAACATCAGTAGGGGTCGTCTGAGGGATGGGGTCAGCGCCTTCAACAACTGGGGCAGGGTCCTCATCTATAACTGGCCTCGGCCCTGGGTCATACTCATCAAACAGGGGAGATGCAACATCCACTCCGGTAACTATGAGGGCCTTGTTCCAGCCCTTTTTGAAGTTCAGACGACTAATATAGCCTATCTGAACTTCAGCATCCTCGTATGCTGCTGTCCAACCAGAATTGTATGAGTCTTCCTTGACAGTGACCGCCTCAGACTCCTTCTTCTTCAGCTCCTCAGAGAGCACTCTGTTCTCCTCCACAATAGTAAGTTTGCTCGAGCAAACCAGGTCGTAGGCCTGTCATAGCTCTTTAAAATCCTTGACTGCTGCGTCCTTCTCCCGGTTGGCAATAGCAAGAGCCAGGCTGGATGATATCCGAGCAGCGTCAACGGCTTTGAAACCAGCCTCGAGCTCTGTACCCCTCAGCTTCAAGGCAGAATTCTCTTTCTCTAGCTCGCTATTTTTCCTCACCAGCTCATCGCGTGAACGGTATAGCACGGCGAAGTCAGTCACAAAATGCAGAAAAAAGAAGATATTAGAAGAAGAAAATGATGGAATTCATAAAAACAGGGGAGAAGAGGAAAGAATTTTACCAAAGCAAGCCTCTGACTAGCCTGAAGGGCCAATTGCTCGGACCCCACCGCCCTTTGATGATCAACTGGGAGAACAGCCCTCTCGAGCAGAGCGGGGGCCAACTGAGGAAAAATTGCAACAGAAGCCCCCTCGGGCAGCGCGGACACCGGGACTAAGGCCTGCCCAGCCTTCGTCCTCACTTCCACACTCCTCTTCTCCTCCTCTCTCTCATTCTCTTTCTTCTTCCTCTCCTCTACCCTCCTTTTTTCCTCCATCTTCTTCTTCTCTTCTTCCCTTTTTCTTTCTCTTTCCCTTACCTGCTCTTCTTCCTTCCTTTTTTTCTCCTGCTCCTGAGCAGAGGACCGGGAACCAGTAGCCACAGACCTAGAGCTAGATTTTTGCTTCTTTGACCTCTGTGCGAGAAGCATATGGTCTTCATCATCATCATCCCGAATCAAGATCTTCCGGGGTGGAGCCATTTCCTCTCTCGAACTGCTGGAGGTACTCGACGACTCTCGAGATTCAAAAACCTCCCCATGATCAGAAGAACTGCTACTACTGGAGTTTCCTCCACCCAAATTTCTTACAGCACCTACGATGTCACTTTCAGAGCTGCTCTCCTCCTCGTCCAACTGGATTGGATCCGCAGCAGTCTCTTCGGTGGTATCAAACTCTGGGATACTGTCCACAGTCCTTACTATGAAACTGGAGCCAACGTTCTTGTACTCGAGCAGAAAGCAGCAGACCTGGGATGATCGCCGTCACCCAAAGGCTCCCTGATGTTCCAAGCCTTAACCAGTTCAGAGAGACGAACATCGCTGAGAGAAGGCTCCAAGTTCTTTGAACTTGCTGTGGAAGGAAAACAAAGAAGAATCAGAAAAATCATAAATCAAAAAAAATTGAAACAACAGAGTAAAGTCTACCTATGTATTCCTCCCCATAAAAGGGAACAGAGAACCTCTCAGACCTCAATCCTTCAAATTGGGGAGAAAACTGTCAGTTTCTAACAAGGAAACCTTCTTGCTAATAGTCCTTATGGGAATCAGGTAGATTTACTACCAATACCCGGTCAGGGCTCCTAGCTTTGAGATAGAGGACACCAGAACTAGTTCGAGAAAAGGAATAACAAAAACAAACCTCGGCGAGCCCTAACATACTACTGATTTATTCTATGTACGCCATTAACTATTTTCCACACATTAGGCGAGCATTGTGCAGGAACAATATTAAAATAGCCAAAGAAATGCAAGAACAAATCGTTGGGAGGGAAAGTGAGTCCCCCCTGGGAAAGCAACAAAACATGGATCCAATGGGCGTCATCTATCTCTCTAACATTTCTATGAGGAGAAGCACAGCACTCAATATCTACCCAGTCAGGGATGTTATAAAACTTCCTAAATTCAGAGACTGACCTATTCCCAATCTTCACCATTGGAAAACCCTATAAAAACTACAAACTCAAAGAGAAAGTACAAATAAAAGGCACAGGAAACTTACAAAATATAAGATCGATTCGAACGATGAAGAAGCACGAGCTCAAACAACAGGGAAGCAATGAGAATGGAGATTGAGAGAAGAAGGTACGAAGTGCTAGAGCTCACAGAAAATGGAAGAGTGCTGGAAAGATTGAAACGACGGTAGAAAAGTGACTATTCCAGAAAATCTTTAAAATTTGTTAATCATAGTGCACCAAATACGAAGCGGATGCCGCCAAAATCAGCTTCATAACCTTCGGAGAGTTGGACAATGTCCAAAAAACCATTATGACTAATCATTTAAGTATATTGAGCCCAAAACATGGCCCTACAAACTTAGGGGCAATTGTGGGTACCCAAAATTAAGA
This sequence comes from Sambucus nigra, assembly GCA_949130495.1. NCBI lineage: Eukaryota > Viridiplantae > Streptophyta > Magnoliopsida > Dipsacales > Adoxaceae > Sambucus > Sambucus nigra. Next base: position 270,230,812 of record OX422217.1, read on the forward strand.
TCATGGGCTTGGACGAGTAGCCTAATTTTGGCGGCCCAAAGTCCATGCCCCCCATCTCTTATTTGATTATCCGATCTCTCCCCACGTCCCCATTAAGGGAGGTTATAGGGAGAGATGGAAGACGTGGGGGAACCCAACACCTCCACTTACCTAAGTGAACATGTATATATTGAACCCTAGGTACGAGGCAAAAGGACAAGTTGTATTCTCTGTAATCACTCCCCGGAGTATATAGAAATAACACCGACTGCACCGACATAGGCACATCTTTGTTGAACCACGTACATCCTTTGTTGTGTGATTGTCATTTTACGTTCCTTATTCTTGCTTGGTGATTGATTTTTTCTTATCTATTTGTGTTGCACAATAATTGTCACCACAATAAATAAGTAGTCTCACCCAACCTACTATCACAACCGTTGTTAACCATTTATTATTAGCCCACTAGGCTTAGGATACATTTATATTTACTATTCATACACGATAAAGATCAGAGGGAGATACTCACTAATTATGTTCTCAATGGTTCGACTTATCTCCAATAAGTATTCATCTTTATTTAAAATCACCCCGGATCAATCATAATAATACCATCATATCTTTTTAGGGTCTTATCCTCTATGTGCCCCTACCAAAATTTTCAAACCATCTAGGCATATCCTTGCCTCTTAATACATTTATTATGTATTACGTTATTCAAGAGTTCTAAATAAATAATTTCCTTTATATAGTTACTTGTATTTTAAGTCATCACGCATGCACCATCAAAACATCAACTCATCCCGTTTAATGACGTATATAAGTTCATAACATTATCGTTAATATCTTGGAATAAGTCTCTATACTTCACTTGGACAAAAATGGTCTTGCACACCCTTTCGTAGAAAAATCATAACTGATTCAAAAAAAATTAGAAAAATACGCGGTCTGCACCCACGCAATCGTAATGAAAAAATCTACAAGCAGGTCCCCTGAACCAATTTGCCGTTGGGTCTGAACCGGTTCGCACATACCAGTTTTGCCTAGGTCTGCTATTTTCTCTTGACGGGATTCTTCAACCCAAAACTTCTCAAACCAAAGATCCTCATAATAAATCAACAAATTAAAACGTGATATGGATGAAGTCTTTAAAAGATCATAGGGTCATTCTAAACATGTTTAAACTTCAATTTACTTCCTAGATTTATATCAAATCATCAAGATCTTTCAAGAATCTATGAACATGCAAATTCTAGATGTCATCTTATTCTACTCCAGTGGTGTTCCAGATTAGTTTAAGGGTTCTACAACATATCTTCTACAATTAATATTCCATTTAAACCATATGAATACATAGTTGATACAAGGGGTTACGAATCTAAACAAGGGTTACACAATTATTATCCATTTCTACACAATTCAAAAGGTCCCAATATGTAGTCCCAACACGTGATTAAACATTATTCTAAGCATGGTATCAACATTAATATAAGATTAGTACAATTTGAATAAGAATGGCAAGAGAATCCTTGCCTGAAATTTGTAGATGAGCCTCTATTCCTCCTCTTAGGGTGGTCCTTCCTCTTCCTCCTGTGTGGTTGTGGCTAGGGTTCTTGGATGTAACTCCTAATGGATGGTTTAACTCTAATTAAATAAGGTTAGTCTTTAATTCCCGAGTTGGGCTCTAAGTCCTAACTTTGGACCCCCAAATGAGCTCAAATACATAATCTAATTAGCTCGATAACTATCCAACTCATATATATATATATATATATATATATATATATATATAGGACCATTCCTAAGGGTCTAAAATGCCCAAACGAGCCCGTAATACCTCTCAAAGTGTGTCTCGAATATTTTTATCCAAAAATATATTTTAATTGTGACGTGATACATGTAATTACTTTTTACTCAATATAAAACTCCTTTTTAGATTTATCCTAAATCATTAAAGTTCAACTCTAAAATTTATAAATAAGACTGAGTCCAATTACTCACAACCTTGATTAATTAATTTCACCGAATTCAATTAACCCTTATTAGATTTTATTTTAGTCCAAAAATATGGGGTATTAGAATCAACATTAGTAAACTCAACACTCCAAGCTCGCATTGGCCTTCTCCCTCTCTTCCAAAAGCATCCTTAATTCATATTGAAGAACAACAGTTGCTAAATCTCGAGTATAGTGCTCTCACTCAAATCTCTTTTGGTTTCAATGATCGAAAAAGGTTTGGATTTTAGGTCATTCTTGATTGAAGGAGACTTTGGTCTTCACAAACTGAGAGATGAATGGTCGTTATAATTGAGGTTGTCTTTTGACTACTCATCTTTTCAAGGTGATTTAGTGGTGTTTGGGCTCACTTTCAAAATCATTTGTGATCGATGAAAACATGATTCTCCGATACTAATAATTAAGGCATTAGCCAGGTGGCAACTCTAAACTATTGTTGGATACTATTTTCTATATATAAATAGATTCTTAATAATTCTTTGGTTCTACAAGTGGCTCTTCAGTTTATTCCACTACTTTTTGAGGGGGAAAATTTTCATATATTTAGAAAATTCATAACTAGAGATTTTCCCACGCGGGGTTTATCGCTTAGATTCATATGTCAATGAGGAATTTAACTCAACTACACCTATGCTAGTTTGACAAGAAGTTCAAGGATATAAGGTACGGAATGATTTTCTCATTCTATTTTAATGTCTTTTGTGCACAATTTATAAATTAAATACTTCCTTTGTTTCAAATGAAGAATCTATTTTTTGGGAGGAGTTGTTCCAAATTAAGGATCCACATTTTATTTTCTATATTCGATTAATCAGGTTCCATGTTTGTGAACAATAGTTAATCCTTACCATTGATTAAGTGTATCCATAATCTATACAAAATAAATAAATAAAACATGGACTCTTAAGTTGGGATTTGGAACGGAGGAAGCATCTTTCAAACTATAAGTCCATTCAGTCAAAATTTATATATAAAAAAATATAAACGAGAATCAAATAAAATCCATGAAGGATAGTGGACATTAATGTTTCGAAATTTAACACACTTCCATCTTTTGTTTTTATATGCTTTTAAATTAGGCATCTCCCAAAATGTAAATTTATTTGACATGAAATTTATAAAGTTGGAAAGATTTTTGAAAATATCAATCAATCAACCGAGTTTCATTAAGGATGAGGAATTCAAAATTTCTTAAAATTTAACATTGTGAAATAAAATAATTTATAACATAATATTTGTTGATTTACACATTGATTTATTATACATCTTATATATTTTGATACATATTTTAAAACGAGCCTATCACATTACCGGATTTGGGTCCTCTAACCTAACAAACCACGTGCAACTAGGAGTTATCGGTCTACCTTAAAGGTAAAGAGGCCCTTGGTCCATACCAGTGAGCCTTGTCACATAAAAAAAATCACCATGCCTCATCATTACTTCAGGAACCTTTTACCATCTCCTTGTGACCGCTTGTTCATCACAGCCTTAGCCTACTATAACCTTAGACCACTAGCAACAAGGTCATGACATGCACATGAAGGGAAAATTATAAATTTGGTCAATAGATAACAAATTTCTGGATCACCCCCGTATGTGGAGAATATTCTACTCACCTCATTGGCTCACTTTCCACGTGTGGTAAAATTCACGTGGGGAGGGCGTGTACTTTCAGGGGTGTGTATTATACATCCTCTTTACTTGGTTGATTGAGTACTAAGAGCGATTGTCGAATCATTATACCATTTATTTTCATTGTCAATTTGGCATAGTCTTTGGGGACGACATTTTCACAATTTAATGACAAATCTTTTTTTTTCTTTTTTTTCATTTTCCCAAATTTAATGACAAATCTTTTATTAGAAGTGAAGGTGCAGGTGAAAGCGTATTGCTTTGTGATAGGATCATTTACCCACCCTACCCTAGAGGTAACCTTAAAATCAGTTCGCTCATTTTTTGTCCAACCTGCCCAGTGGCGGACCCAGGATTTAAAATAAGGGGGTGCGAAAAGTTCTAGCGAAGTCCGGGGGTTCGGGGGCGGGAGCCCCCGCGGCAAATTTTTTTGAGTTATTTTTACTTTTTTTTGGCAATGTTTTAACCCTAAAAATGTTAGATAACTAAGGTTGTGTTTTTTCTTCCATTGGCACATTATTTGAACCCACATTTTGCGATTGCACTTCGGGTTCAGAATAAGTTTCATCACCCCTTCTTCTTTTAAAGTATTTTTCCATGACCCCTAAAAATACATTTGAAATATTTTCATTAGACCTAATATTATTTCAAAATATTAAACAATAATGCAAACTTAATAACATTAGTCCAACCAAACTAACATTTGAATTAACAGTTAACAAAACTAACATTTAAAAGTTAACAACAAAATTAACTAATAAAATTGGAGCAACAAACCAACTACTTAACTAATAAAATTTTATACAATATCCAATTTGAGCAACAAATTTCAGCACCAAACAGAACAAATCAACAACTTACAATTTCATCATCAACAAATTAAAGTTTCATAACATAAATTAAGAAAACAAACTAAAAAAAATACCTGCTTGCTGCCGAGCCGAGAGGACGTGGGAGGAGGAGGAGCTCCTGCTACTTACTGCGCTTGGAAGATCAGGGTTGTGTGCGAGAGAGAGAGAATAGAGGAGCCGCAAGGGAGATGGATAGAAGAGGATGGGGGAGACACCCGAGAGAGAGAGGTAGGGGGGAAACGGCTGAAATAGAAATGGAGTGAAGAAACCCTTTTCTTTTAACAAAGTAAAGTTAGGTTAGATTTTTAATAAATTACCTATCCGCCTCCAACGTTTAAAAACCCTGCTAGCCTTTCATTTTAACAACTTACACATAGGTCCATAAATTTTGTTTGACACTATACTAAGCAAAGATTCCGAAAAACCTTATGGGTGCGGCCGCACCCCTTCGGGATGGGGTGGGTCCGCCCCTGAACCTGCCTACTTCCTGCTCATAGCCCGCCCGAATCTGCTCTATTGTCGAGTCTACTTACAAGTTAATGAACATTATCCTATGTGTTTGTGGTTCATGAACAACTCATTTTTAGGGTTGTTCTGGTCATTTAGATCTTTTCATAGTGTAAATAGGATGTTAAGGCTTCATAGTGTAATACCCCGTATTTTCGTGATATTTATTTTTGGGGATTAATTGAATTAAATGTGTATTAATTGGAAATTAATCCGGATAAAAATATTAAAGAGATGTGAGTTAGTATTTGATTATAATGTGTATATTTGGCAATATATGAATATTGGAAATATTGAAATTGTCGCGAGATTGAAATACGGCAATTTGGAAAACTTTGTTGGGACGCGCGTGACAGTCGCGTCAGGAATATAATTATTTGAATTAAAAAGTGAATTTTAATTTTATCACCCGTATGGTCATTTTGAGTGCGCCAACGCCTCCGGAAGGGTCGAAATAGTCAGAAAACACTAGCCGGGGGTTAAGTTTGGGTCCCGGGGCATTATTGAGCCATACCGGTAACTTATAGGGGCATTTTGGTAATTTCGGAAATCTCGAAATTAAAACCCACGAAAATTAGAAACAAAAATCTGACTTATTCTTTATCCACTAAACCCACTAACTACACTAAGGGACTTAATGGGCTACGGGAGAAGTTAAGATATAGTCCCAACTTGCCAAAAACCAACCACCCTCCATTGTCACCATCCTTAGAGAAACTTGTAGAGAGAGAGAGAGAGAGAAGAGAATTCTGCAGAAAGAGAGAGGGAGAACAACTCAGCCTTCAAGATTCAACATCAAATTCAGAGAAAGATTAAGGCAAGTGGTTTAATTACAATTGATTAAATGCCATGCTTTTCCATGTTTAGGAATTATCGAATTTATCTTGGAAGATGATATAGACCCATGAATTGGAAGTTTAAAACTATGAACTATGTTAGGGACTGCATGTAGAAACATTCTGGACGAATTATGAACTCAGAATTATGACCCTTGATGATTTAAAAACGGATTTTAGAAGAAGTTTATTAATGTTCTTGAAAGAAATAGAAATCTGGAATTCTTGATGAAGATTTGATCCATACAAAGCCCTTGAATGATGAATTATTGGTTTTAGAACGTTTACACTGTTGTAGGATGGTTGTATGATGATATTATAACGTTACCTTAGAGTTTCATGCTTGTTAATGGTGTTTTGGGTTGATTTGTAAACTGCAAAACAAAGCAGTCCGCAGCCTACCTGGTGCGATCGATCGATCGACATTCATCAGTCGATCGATCGACCACCATCGATCGATCGAAGGTCAAGGTCGATCGATCGATCTTCCCAGAATGAGTAAAGTTTTTCCCTATTTAAATTTTAATGATGTTAACCCTTGAATAATATTGTTGGAGACCATATGAATACCCTTAACCTTAAGGAAGACCAGTAGGCATGGTTATGAAATTTGGACCTTAATTAGAATTCAATTTGAGGAATTATTCTAAACTAATGAAATTCGATAAGTGAGTTAATATTTGGGTTAATAGTGTAAATTTGAATAATTTGATGAAATGAGGTTTGGGGCAGAAGTAAGGACCTTAGGAATAAAGATGTTATACGTGGGAATAATAGGAACTTAATAATCTATTTTAGATAGGTTTTAAGTATAAGAAACTACGACGTGAGACGTGCCGACAGTTTAACTTTTATATTATCGGGAGACGTAAAATATACAAATTTGGAATAATGGTATAAGGATGTAGAGTATACCTTTATTAATACTGAATTATCTAAGATGTGTGAATGCTTAGTATATGATTTTTATATGTATGACATACCTACCATACTTGCTATCACGGGAGGTTAGGTTCGCTTAGGGCCTTCTTATCCTTGTGTTATCCGGATTTAGATTGGTACCTCGAGGACATAGTTCAAGAGAACGACTTATTTGTGAGTTAATAAGCCAGATGACTATGGAGCGTAGGTATGTACGTGACCATGGATATGTTGAATTATGTTCACCTCCATTTTTGTGTGTGGTGTTTATTCCAACAATTCCTGAGAGATTCGGAATTTGTGATCCTTATGTACGTGATGTACCGGGATGGATAGCAGAGTATGTGTGCACCGCAGCTTAGCCTTTGGGTGCTTGTATTGTATATTTATGATGTGAATAATATACGGTTAAATGAAAAGGAAATTGCTATGTTAAATTGTGGGTATAGTAATTGTAATATTATGAAAAGATAAAAGGGGACAGATATCAATAAATGATTTTGTTAATAATTGGGAATCCGAGAATTAAAGTAGAACTCTCTATTTAATTGTTAAGGTTGGAAATTAAACGTGAACCGAGTAGAAGTGTTAGAAACTCTTTGGAATTAGATAGTTATGAGAAAACACATGAATGGGTACAGGAACGTTAGGAGTGCACAGTTAGACGAGAGGTGAGTATTTCATGTGAGAGCACGTCCTAACATGTATCTTGCATTCATTGTTTTAATTATTATTAAAGCACTTGCTGTTTTTAAAATACTCTCCACATTCGGGCTCTGACCCGTTTGCTTTCAAACCTATCTTTTTGTAAAAACCATTTTAGGTGCCCAGCCACAAGGACACCATGCTTAGGATTCTCATTCAGGTGACGAGCTGTAGCGGTTTGTGGAAGTTACAGGACATTGATTATAGACGCTTCATCTATCTTGACTCTATACTTAGTATTTATCAATTGTAGGGCATGTCGCCCATTTCTTTTAGAGGCATTTCATTTATTTCAGTTATTCAGACTTCGGGCATGTACTTAATTCAGAATTCAGACTTGTCTTATTATTTTCAGTTGTGGGATTGTTGTGAGGAGTTTTCCTCCGGACTTATTACTATTGTTGGTTATTTCATTACTTCGTTATGGTGAATGGATTTATGTTGTTCTTCCATTATCCTTTTATTGCATGTTAATCAGACTTAACTTAAAATTGGCAACTTACTTTTTAAATACTAGGTGGTTAGTAATCATTTAAATGTTTTCGACAGTGATGCTATTAATTGGATCAACTTGGCATTTTGTATTAATTTAATAAAGGAGTAGCTACCCGGTATTTAATTAGTCGGGGTGTCACACATAGTTCAAAAAGAGGCAATAAGGGAGCAACTAGTCATCAAGAAAAGATTTCAAGATATTTAGCCGAAGCATGTGAAATCTCGTGTTCATCTTTTTATATATATACACTAGCGGATGCCCGTGCCCGAGGGCACGACGATAAATTTGCCCCCGTGATAAAACTCAACCCATAATAATCCGTATTTTTTTAAAAAAAACACCTTAAAAAAATAAACAAAAAAAATAAAATATTTAAATATTTCAAATTAATATTTTTTTAAAATATTTCAAAAAAATATTTTTTTAAATATTTAAAAAATATATATTTTACTAAAAATAATAATGTATGTATGCATGCATGCATACATGCATGCAACCCATAAGATTTCATGCATATTTATCATGCATGACAAACCTCACTAAGACACTATTCATAACACCATTGTCCCATATTATATAGATATATATATCTTGTGCGATCTTTTAATGAGTGGGCAAAAGCATACACCGTGGCTCCGAAAGAAAAGAGGGTTAAGAAAGTCAATGAAGGATTAACCTTAAAATTTACTTCTTTTAACTCATTTGGACTTATTTTCTCTCTATATATATATATCAATCTATCTATTTATCTCGCTCTCTCTCTCTCTAAAAGTTGCTACACATCTGCCAGCTCAATCCCATCTCCCATCTCCAATATTCGCCTCTTTTAATTGATCCAATTTGTTTGTATAGTTCTTCTTTTAGTTATACATTTTGCTTATGTTATTTATTGTCTCCTATAAATCTAATAGAAAATAAATAAATCTAAATAACAATAAATTTAAATATGTTAAATTATAGGGGCTTTAACGGTCTAGTCCTTGGACTAGCAATTTTGGACAAAAAAACCTGGCCCAACTAATTTTAAACGATTAGGTCCAACATATAAATACCCCGAAATTAAAATAAACACGCACTATTCATAAATCGAAGCGCCAAAAACACTGTATTCTCTCTTGAATCAAAAACCTTAATCGTACCATCTCTTCGATCAAAACCCCAAAACGAATCTATTTCTCAATCAAATTTTGGTCAAGAACAACATATAAATACTCCTGATCGAAGCTCTAGAAACTCTGTTCGATCAAAACCCTAACTCTCTTCGATCAAAACCCTAACTCTCTTCTTTCAAACCCTAACAAGTTCTACATTTTACATTCCAAATCAAATTCTTCCAAACAACACTAACAAGTATGTATACATTCTCTTATCACCTTTTTGTCCTTGTGTATTTTGTGTTCTCATATGTATAAATTTGTAGACATATGGACTGATGAAATCACATTCTTCTTTTTCATGATATGTATTTCATCATATATTTGTTTCCCTCATTTTAATTGCAAAACACACTTTTTCCATGTTAGATATATGTATTTCATCATTGTACTTTTCCTCCTGTATACATAATTTATCGAGGATTTATCAAGGCCTAGGATAATATATACATGATTTGAATATGTACATCTACAAGCTCTGTGTTGCGTGTACTATGTTTATTTTGCGTGTACTTTTTAAAAGTACACGCAAAATAAACAAAGTACACGCACATTGAAAATGAATTTCTCAATTCATTATGCGTTTACTTTTATGTTTTATACGTGTACTCTATAAAATATGTACATGTACAAGCCCTGTGTTGCGCGTACTATGTGTATTACACAGAGTACACGCACATTGAAATTGTATTTCTCAATTCATTATGCGTGTACTTTTATGTTTTATACGTGTACTCTATAAAATATTAATTTCAAATCCATATTTGATCAATCCTATGTTATTTTGGTCCGCGTCAGTGGCATTTGAATGATATTGCATGAGTTTTTAAGAAGTATTATTATTTTGTTAATATTTAGGAGTGTTTTTTGTCCAATAGCCATCTGCATTTGAATGATATGTTATTAGGTAATAATTAGTTTTATTGCGTGTACTTTTTCATTTTTTGCGTGTATTTTGTTGAAAGTACACACAAAAAATTCAGAAAGTAGACACATTGAAATTCAATTTGTTCAATCCAATGTCCATGTACTAATGTCTATTATGAGTGTACTATTTTGTATTGTTGTGTTATTGTTTAGGAATCATATGATCAAGCATGTTCAACTACAAAACTGCTGCTTGCACGTTCGAAGATCTTAACAATACAAAACCTTTCACATTGACAGTGAATAGTACTAATGATGACGAAATTCATTTTCTCCTTCGCATCTATGATAGAGCTAAAAGGTTACTTGGTTTCTACTACTACTATGAAGACATTTACTGCACTTTTGATGTGCAACAGCTTTAAGTAACTGAATCGAAAGCGAAGGATTTAGCTAAACGAATTGAGCAGTATTACTTAAGGGGTTTTGATAATGTTGGAGCTTTTAGCATTCAGCTATTGTATCACTTCTTTACTGAATATGTTAGGAGTGGAGAATCTTGGTTTTTGACTTGTCGAACAACCTCTGTTAGGTATTACCATGAAACTGACGATATATATTATCGCCTTTAGCATGTATTTTGATGAGACTTGTATAAATTGTTTGTGAGAATATTGCATGTACTTTTGTTAAATACGCTTGTATTTTATTGTTTTAGTCTATGTTTTATTCTAATTCGCTTTTATTTATTTTTTGTACATATCATTATAGGTTAGTAATTTAAATTTTGTTTATAGATCAATATAATGGGGATGAAGATGAAGGCAAGAAGAGGAAAGAAACAAAAAAAGAGCAGTTCTGATGATAGTTCTTCATCCAGTTCTAGTTCTACGGTGGCATTGAAAGCTAAACGTCCTGCAAAGAAGAATGACCAATATCGGTCAAATATTGTTAGCTTTCTCCATGATTTTCATCAGATTAAAGATAAAATAAACAATAGCCATATTGAACTTCTTAAGAAGACTCCATTTTGGGAGCTTTTCAATGCCTACTACAGTGAGAAAGTAGTAGAAGTGGACCACAAGAAGACGGATAAAAATATTTTGTCAATTATCGAGCTGTACAATACGAAAACCAAAAGTTTCCGTATGAAGAGTAGTATTCCAATAATGCTAATAGATATAAGTGAAATATTTGGCATACCCCTGGTTGAGGGTTTAATATCAATAGAACTGAAAAAGCGACCGAATACTGCTAAAAAATCTGGATTACAAGCACGATACTTCTCAAAAAGAATAGAAAAGTCAGAAATTTTGAATGGTTTGAAGAAATCAGTTGAATTGGAGACAGATGAAGGAATTGCTGATTTTGTTAAAATTGTCTGTCTCCACTTCTTGAACACGTTATTTTTCTCCAACTCAAACTTCACCCTTGGAGAATTTTGGATGAAATACATTGAAAATATTGAGGAAATGAATAAAATGATTGGGCATCTGCTGTGCAAGAGTTTCTCATACATTCACTTGACAAATCAGCAAGTTTAAAACCTAGCACAGTTACTGGATGTGTCATTTTCCTACTGGTGAGCAATAAAACATTTTGATATTTTAAAATTTACATAGCAATACTCACGTGTAGTTTCAAAATACACGTGATATTTTCACGTGTATGTTGAAAATACACGTTTATTTACACGTGTATTTTCAAAATACACGTGAAAAATTCACGTGTATTTTGAAAGTACACGTTTATTTTCACGTGTATTTTCAAAATACACGTGAAAAATTCAGGTGTATTTTGAAAGTACACGTTTATTTTCACGTGTATTTTTAAAATACACTTGATATTCCTGATATTTCAAATTTACATACCAATACTTACCTGTACTTTGAAAATATTACGTGTTTTTTCAAAATACATGTGATATTTTCTCTTGTTCTTTCCAAATACAATTGATATTTAACGTGTATTTTGAAAATACACGTCTTATATCACGTGTATTTTGAAAATACACGTTAAATATCAATTGTATTTTGAAAATACACGTCTTATATCATGTGAAAGTACACTTGTATTTTACAAAGTACACGTGTACTATGTTTTGTAAATATAACCAGTGTACTCTCAAAATACTCTTGTTATATCTTCTGTCAATATTATAAATGTACTTTAGAAAGTACACGTGAACTTATATTGACAAAGTATAAGTGTAATTTGAAATGGTAACGTGTACTTTCAATATACAATTATAAAATTTATAAAGTACACGTTTAATTTTGCGTGTATTTTGAACAAATCTCTTGTACTTTCCATTATGAATCCCTAGGTAATACAAGTATTAAATTCATTTTGTTTTTTGTATGATCTCAGTATTGGGCATGTGAGAAATTTAAAATTATTTCTCCTGTTGAAGAATATAAAGAAAATACTCCAAAATTCCTGAAGTGGAAGTTGTCGTCTTTGAAACAATGGTTTGTGAAGAATGACATCGCAACAGCAACTTTGAAGCAGGCTACAAGTAAACCAGCTTGTAAGGACTGTCCTGTACAAAAGGAATCTCAGTTTGAAGGGCCAAGTTACTCTTTGAACATATCTACAGAAAGTCCTATACATGCTGATTCATCATCAAACAATGTTGCTGAAGATATTGATGACAATGAGTTTTCACATGGTTGGAATATTCCCCTTAAAAACATTGTGACTCCAAAGAAAAAGAAGGGAAAAGATCAACCAAAGGTTAATTTGGAGGAACAAATTGTTGTTTTGAAAAGGGAATTGTTGGAAAAAAATAACCAACTATCTAAAGCAGCTGAAGACATTAATGTTGAACTTGAGAAGGTGACCTCTTTGGAGGTGGAGAGTGACATTTTGAATGTACAGTTGCAGGTAGATCGTGATTCACTTTTTGAAGCCCATGAGGAAGTGAAGAACTTAAAGGTGGAGAATGCCAACCTTTTGAAGGAAAAAGAGTTATTAAATAAGTTGGAGGTAGAAAATGCCCAACTAGTTGAGTTAACCAATTCTTTAAAAGAAAAGCTTGATCAAGTCACAATGAGTGACTCAGATAGAATTAAAGAATTGGATGAATCATTAAAAAAACAGGCAGAATCAACACGAATTTTGGAACAAAAGAATGGATATCTGTCTCTGACTAATGAAGATCTCAAAAGAAAGTATGATGATACATTGCAACAATGGAAAGATGCTGACATAGGAAAGATGACTTTGAGGCAGAATCTTGAGGAGTTAGAGTGGAAAAGAACTCAACAGGTACTTTTGAATGCAGAGTACACGCAGTTTTCCTAAAGTACACGCAGTTTTCCTATGTACACGTTTAAAGTACACGCAGTTTTCTCAAAGTACACGCAGTTTTATTTCATAGTATTTTTAATGCAGTTTTATTTGATATTAGATATAATGAAGAGTACATGCATTATTTTATTAAAAATAATGCATTGTTTAAAATGTAACATTTTTTTTGTATTACAGGAAAACAATAATAAAATCCTTAATGACGAAATTTCGGAGTTGAAGAAAATGCTTGAAGAATCAGAATTGAAAAAAACTGACCAGGTATCTATAAAATACACTAGATATTTATTACACACTACACTTCCTTAATTTTATTATAAATTTTATGTATATTATAAATTTTATAAAGTACACGTATTTTATAATACACGCGTGTACTTTATAAAATACACGCATGTATTAAAATACATGCGTGTATTATATAAAATACACGCGTGTATTATATAAAATACACGTAAGAGAAAATCAATCATTGTTTCAAAAAATGCTTACAATCCAACATTCCTTGTTAAATATATCAGGAAAACATTAATAAACAACTCCTTGACAAAATTTCGAGTTTAAAGATTAAATTAGCCTCAAAGAAAGTTGAGGGCAGCCCCAAAATATCCAAAACCAAAGGACCTCTTACTAGAGGTCAGAAGAAAAGAAAAGCTGACAGCAAAACAGAAAATCTTGAACCAATTATGAAACTAAAAGAGTCAAAGCTTAGAAAAGGCCCTACAACAATAGCTGAAAAAATGAAGGAAACTCGCGTCAAGCTTGAAGCAATCGAAGCATATAAATATCTCGATGAAGCTTCGAAGAAAAAGATTGAAGAGTTTATTAAAATTATTGAGCCAGGGTAAAGTTTATTGTTTTATGATTTATCACTTCGCTAATTTATATTTTTTTTGGTGCAAAAGAATAAGGTTATTATTATTATACAATTATTATTGATTATATAAAATGCAGGGAGTTTATTTTCCAAGGGATGGTTTCGTATGTACCATGGGAAGATTTACTTTAAGTCCTCAACAATCAAGAAATTTCAAGCCAAGTATGTAGTCCAAATATTAGACATCCATTAAGTTTCAACATTATTATTTTCTCACCATTTTATATTGTGTGAAACAGATAATACTTGCCTTTTGCGAAGTATTGAGATTAAAATTGTCAGAGGAAGGGCTCTCCTACTCACACGCTTTTTTCTGATTATTGTTTGGTAAGTACAAATAAAACGAAAGTTTTGATAAACAAAATTTCAGTTTTTTTTATTAACACTATGTCTATAATTTTTATTCAGATAGAAGCTTGTAGAACAAACGGAGTCAATAAGAAGGGGGAATTATACAAGGATTTATTTGAATACTTAGGCAGTTGTAATAATTTGTTCATTGTACTTAGGCATAGTATAGGACATTTCACATTATTTGTGATATACACTAAAGAAAATAAAGTTGTCCACATGGATCCCCTCCGACTGAATGACACGGAAAAGAACACAACATTCTTCGATGATGCAAAAAAATTGGTTAGTGCCTAAACTTAATTAGTAATGTTACTTGTACTTATATTATACACTTGTACACGTGCATTATATAATGCGTGTACTTTGTATTAGTTGTACATAATTACCCAGATTATCAAAGTACACGCATCATATTTTAAAATACACGTGAAATGAACCAATACAAGTTACGTGTACTTTAATATTATGCGTGTACTTTTAACTCATTAGGCAAAGTACACGCATCATATAATAAAATACACGTGATATTTTAAAATAAAATATGCGTGTACTTTAATATTATGCGTGTACTTTTAACACATTAGGCAAAGTACACGCATCATATTTTAAAATACACGTGATATGAAAAAATAAAATATGCGTGTACTTTTATATTATGCGTGTACTTTTCACTCTTTAATCTTCATATACTCTTTTATTTGTATACACTAAATATTTGTCTTCTTAACAGTTTTTTGTCTTCCAAAAAACACTGTCCCTATTGAAGACTGAAGCAGAAATAATGAAAAATAATGGTTACAAAATTCAGAGGAAATTTGAGGAAGGTACCCCAAATGAGTTTACAATGGATGATGATCCATTGACAGAGCAAGAAAGAAGGACTGTAGATTTCTTGCTGGAAAGTGATCTCAAATTTGACCTAATAAGAGATCATGAATGCCCTAAACAATATAATGGATAAGAAAAACTTCATTTCTAAAAATTACTAATTTGTATCCTTTCAAAAAATTTCATCACATCACATCATACTAATTTGTATATTTGTTTTATTGTAATTTCAGGGTTGACTATGGGGTGTTCTGCATATACTACATTGAACAAATAAGCAGAAACAAAGAAATGCAAAAATTCTTTCAAGACCCTGACATGCTAAAACAAAGAGCATATGTACTCAGGGAAATTCTTCTGTCAAAATATTTCTTCCCCCGAAAGGAGAAAAAACATCTATAAATTGTGATTCAAATTCAAAAAATATATTTGTAATTTGTTTTGTGTTATATTGGTTATTGTTTACAATATTTATTACACCAAAATGGTTTTTTCCCACTGGCGCGGACCACAATCCACGTAAGGTTTAGACAAACAATGCATCTGATTGTTATGAAACAATGTACACGCAGTTTTCACGAAAAATACAAGTCATAATTACTAAGTACACCAATGAATTCTTCAAAGTACACGCATTTTTACTAGAGTACACGCAGTGGTTAATATAATAATTATTTATTGTTTTAATTGAAAACTACTTTGAAGAATTCATTAAGGACACAATAACCAAAATCAATTTATTAAGCTCAACTACTCACTTCTCAACTACTTCTGGTCAAGAAATAAATAACTTTCACTTTTCCTATAAAAGAGTAATATTTGTTCCTTTCTTAACCATTACATCTAGGGTAAAGATAACATAATGGCTATTCCAGCAGAAAACTTGCGAGAAACTCTTGAGAGAGATGAAAGAAATAAAAAAAAAATAAGGCAAATTGAGGAAAATATTTCCTCATATGAAACTGCCTTTGAGCAGTTTCAAACATATGTGAGGGAAGGCTATTCTGGACTTCCACCCAATCCCATAGATTTATTTGATGTGGATGAGGACCCTCCTCAAACACATGAAGAACTCATGTCTTTCTATACACAAGAAGTTCCCCTGAAAATTGCAAAGCTGAAGGAGAAGAAGGCTCTCCATGAAGGCCTTGTAGCTGTCATAGAAGAAGAAATTTGACACTGGTCGAATTTCATTGACTCTCTCCCTGACACCCTGGATGCCTTTGACAAACATCCCTACTAGAAGCCTTGTTTAGTTTTTTCACCTTTCGTTATTTGAAAAAATTGTACTTTTTTTTTTTTTTTAATAAAAAATTTATTTCTTTCATGAATGTGTTCTGAGTTATGTCATACACCCAATATGGTAAAGTACACGTGAACTCTTATAAACATGATCACGTGTTTTGTTAAAATTTTTAACATTAATAACATTTCATCCAAAAAAATTATATAAATACGTGTACTCTATATATTACACGTGTACAATATAAAGTACACGCATAGTCTATAAAGTACACGCCTATTGAAATACTTGTATAATAATGCGTGTACTCAAGATATTGTCCCAAAATATTATATAAATGCGTGTACTCTATATATTACACGTGTACTTTATAAAGTACATGCAGAGTCTATAAAGTACAAGCAGATTGAAATACTTGTATAATAATGACGCTGGCGCGGACCATAATACCCATAGGAGTTTAAGAATATGAGTGACCCAAATATCTTTTATAAAGTACAAGCAGATTGTAATGTCAAAAACCATTTTCCAAATAGTACATGCATTTATATACGTATACTTGATAAAATTACATGCAGAATACGTAAAGTACACGTATATTGAATTAGATTTTTGTCATATCAATATGCGTGTACTTTGCTAAAACATGCATGTACAATTATATTTAAATGCGTGTACTTTAATTATCAATGCGTGTACTTCATAAAGTACACGCACATTTCATCAGATATTCGCACATTATATTATATTATGCGTGTACTTCATGCATGTACATTAAGTAAAGTACATGCATGCTTTTATAAAGTACACGCATATTGAACTGACCAAATCCATTTTTAAATGCGTGTACTTTATTAATATACTTGTACTTAATAAAGTACACGTATATTAATATACTGTACATAACATGCGTATACGAAGGTAAAGTACACGTGAACACAAGGAATAATGATCATGTATGTTTTATGAAAAATATGTGTACAGCAACACAAAAAAAAACTAAAGAATGAGACTTAAAAATAAATTACATTCATTTATGTGAAACAAATGGTTTATTAATTAATTTATTCAATCAAATGGTTAAAATGAATGAATTCAACAATTTTAAAAATAGTCAAATGGGTTCCTTACAAGTAGACCTGTAATGACCCGTTTTACTACACCTCGAGCAAGTAACTTCCCTTACTGTGATCTCACCAGAAGACTTTATTCTCTTATTTCTTGGCCTACCTGTCGATCTCTTAGTCATTGGTGGAAGGATAGATGGATTTTCAGGAATAAGAATATTTAAGGAAATCAAATCAGGAAGAGGAACTATAGGTATCGAGTATGATTTTCTGTAGAAAGATACCTTATAGTACTCCTCAATATAATCATAAATACTGGTCCCTTTCCACCGCACAACACAAACAGCATGAGAACATGGAAAACATCTAATCTGTCAACTCTTACAAGAACAAGTCATTTCTCCTAAGTCAACTGTTGCTCGCACTTCTGAATGAACTTCAAATACATTTTGACTTGAGCGACTAATAGTCTAATGTCGGCTTTTATTCCAATTTTCATTCAGTAACTTTTGAAAAAAAGGACATAGCTCATTTGTCCAAGTGTCAGACTCAACAAGTTTGTTTGCATTGAAATTCATAATCTTCACTCTCAACTTATCAAGCATATTCATTACTGGTAAATTCCTTTCCTCCAATATCCATGAATTGAATGACTCCGCAACACTAGATGCCATGTCACCATACCGTTTACCAGGGAAATATGCACAGGACCAATTCTCGGGAGGCAAACTATCAATGAAATCGGCAATGCTTCAATATTCTTGTGAAATACATCTACTGAGACAACATATGCACAAGACAAAAAATCTTTAACAATTTTCATTCGAAATCCAGCACAGCTCCCACGAATTTTCTTTTTTATATTCCCTTGTAAATGATGTATACAGTAGGAATGTGCAGACAACGGGAAGACCCTCGAAACAGCATCAAGTAATCCATTGTTTCGATCTGATATAAATGTTATGTTTCGATATTGCTCAACTACTGCACTATGCAAATTGACTAGAAACCACATCCAGTTATCTTCGGTTTCGGAATCAACAACAGCATATGCAACAGGAAAAAGTCCTGAAATATAAAAATATATTAAAATTAAAACAAATGTCATATCCATGTACAACACTTTGTATATTGATGTTGCTAGCGCAGACCCTAAAACACATGGGAAATATATTGTGTTTAATTTAAATTGTTTGTAAATAACAAGACAAAGCATAAAAATGTACCGTACACATGATAAAATGCACGTTTACTTTCCAATCTTTTGCTTGGCTTTATTATT
The DNA here is from genome assembly GCA_949130495.1 of Sambucus nigra. NCBI lineage: Eukaryota > Viridiplantae > Streptophyta > Magnoliopsida > Dipsacales > Adoxaceae > Sambucus > Sambucus nigra. The sequence goes on from OX422217.1 coordinate 270,249,741, forward strand.
AACAAGACTAACATCAACATACACGCATAAAAATGTAAAGTACAGGTGAACTAAACAAAAACATTCAAAGGTACTTTACATTTTTAACATGTACTTTTCTTTATTATTTCTAAATAACAACACCTATCATCAAAGTACACGCATAAAAATGAAAAGTACACGTGAAATTAAGAAAAACATTCACGTGTACTTGACATGTAAAATGCGTGTACTTTAGTTTGTATTCAACATAACATCATCATTAAAGTACATGCATAAAAATGAAAAGTACACGTAAAATTAAGAAAAATATTCACGTGTACTTGACATGTAAAATGCGTGTACTTTAATTATTACTACACATAAAGTCATCATCATCAAAGTACACGCATAAAAATGAAAAGTACACGTGATATTAACAAAAACATTCACGTGTACTTTACATGCACTATGCGTGTACTTTACTTAGTATTACACATAATAAGGCATATCATGACAATACACGCAGAAAAATGAAAAGTACACGTGAACTAAAACAAAGACCTTCAAAGGTATTTTATATTTTTATGCTTGTATTTTGATGATATGGAATGGAACAAACAAAATTTCAATGCAATACACAAAATAAAATATTTAAAATTCATTTACCATTGTTCCCATTCCTTGCAGTAGCTGATAGTATTGTTCCACGGTAACGGCTCTTCAAAAAGGCACCATCAAGAAATAAAACAGGTCTGCAGTATTGAAATCCATAAATACATCCTCTAAACATTACAAATATTCTCTTGAATTTTTTACTCTCATGTTCCACGTCAAGGATGCAATGCGACCCATGATTATACTGCAATAGAAGGTCACGATAATTATTCATTAATGCATAAGAAACCTTTTCATCACCATGTATATCAACAACAGCCATCTCTTTTGCACGCCATGCATGTTGATAAGCTATATCAAGACCATAATTCTTCTTCATATCTCTAACTATATCAATTGGTCTCAATAGCGGGTTATCTCTAAGATCATCACCTACCAATGTTAAAACTAACTTGGAGGCTATCATTTTGGCTGACGGACTACGAAAGACACCTCTACATGTATGCTCATTATTCATTGCACGTATGTAAAAATATCCATTTATTGTAGATAATGAAGCATGAATTCTCCACATGCGATTCTCAGTAGTCTTTTTAGAGCATTCAGCCGTCACTCTAGTTTTATCATTCTTCAAATACACATACTTGAACCCCACCTCAACGGCATACTTTCGCAATTTATCCCGAAATTCCACTACACCTCCTTCAAAACCCTGCTGCTCATGACTTATATAAGTCTTCCAATCATTCGAAAGATAGACTTTCGACTTACTTAACTCCACACCTCCAAGATAAAAGTCATTTTCAATGCAACTATTAAAATCATTTTCAGTGCCTGATGATAAAGACTCTAACCTCTGTGTATTTGTATCACCACTGTCAACCCTCTCAGACCTTGTATTACTGCAGTCAACCCCTTCAAAAATTTGATTAGAGCATTCAACCCGTTCACGACATGTATTACATGGAAATGGTAATGAATCAATGACATATATCCAAATGAAATTAGCTTTCACGATCAATTGGGACCGCAACATACAACAAACATCGTTGTCACAAACCAACATGAACCGACATTCATCACCAAATGAATACCTCAATGAAAAACTCCCACTTCTCAAATTAGTAAACCTAATACACAACTCATTGCATATGAAATCTAATGAGCTATCTTCAAATATTTCAATACAAGCCATATTATCCAAATAACAACACCTTGCTATTACACTACTTACCATAATGTCCTGCAGTAAAACAGAGACGAAAAACATTTACTTCAAGGTCAACAATTCTAAAAATGTGTGCAATAATTTAATGCATGAAATATCAAAAAATTTATTTATAATTAATATAAACTTACAAACACTTTTTAAAAACCTATACATGAAGCAATAAACCACACACATATTATCAAATAATCAATCACGTGTACTTTATAAACACTGCGTGTACTTTGAAAACTGATATCGAACTGGTTATTTCCGCTGGCGCGGACCTATATCAATAAGTGATTCAATACCAAATCAAAATCAAGGACTCTTAAAATTAGAATGAAACATCAAGAATATTCATTCAACACATTCAACTAACAATTACAAATATTGATAAATATAACTTATTTATTAAGAATCCAAACATAAATGCATAAAAAACACAAATTAAAAACATATACATATATAACGTATAAAAAGCTATTCAATCACATGAATGAATATTACAATGAGTCTCTTGAATTAAAACAAAGGACATATACTTATTGTAATAGATCGAAAATAGAAAAATCAACTGCTGATAAAGATAAACTTACAAATGATAGAGCCAAGTGATTCAGGTAGAATCGATTAAGAACACTGTAATCGATTATAGGACAGACGATCAAAGCATAAGATTGATGTTATTTTCGATTTCGAAGAATAGTGGTTAGTTGCAAAGAAAACTCCAATAGCCGATTAGGTTTATGATTTTCTTAAATTTGGGGTATTTATATGTTGGACCTAATCGTTTAAAATTTGGTTCACCGATTTTTTTGTCCAAAATTGTTAGTCCAAGGACTAGACCGTAAAAACCTATAAATTATATAACTTTTGACTTTTGGGTAGACGTTCACTCACATTTTTATCCTTTGGGATACCTCACTATGTCCTATAAATAGGAGGGCATCATATGATTTTGAGTTACACTCAATACCATTGAGAAATAAAATACTCCCTCTCTAAATTCTCTCCATGTCTTAACATGCTATCAGCACGATTGATACTATCTTTTTGAGGTATCAAAATATAGCGTGGAAAATATTTTTTTTACGGTGAATCATACCTATTTTCTTTCTTCTCGTCTCCATAAACAAAGGTACGCTTTTTATTCTATCCAACAGAAAAAAAAATTGAAACTTGAAACACATAGTATGAAAAACACTCGTACTGAAACTGGTTGGCCAAACTGGAAGAACTTGTTAAGTCGTCAAATTTCATGTTTCTTGTGACTATTTATCTTTCTATGTGGGAATAACTTTTCATTGGGAGGTGGGGAGGTGATGCATGCAGGAAGACTTTTCTTTACACTAATTTAGAAAAGAAAAAAATTAAATTCCCTGGACAAAGAACAAGTGTAATCATATTCTACCTTATTACTCTCTATAAATAAAGAAGTAAATAAATGATTGACTTCACTCGTTATACATATGGCTTGTACATGCCATTTGATGATTACTAGTCCAAAAATCAAGATTTATAAATCTAACATAACTATTTGACAGAGGTGCTTAAAAAAATGTTCATATGTGTTTATGAAAAAAAAATGTTCGCTGTCTGTATATATATTACGAAACCTAAACATTTTTAGCGTTTAAGAAATTGTTTAATATTCATTAGAGATTAGTTTACATAATATTAATGCATGATATAATAATGTTACTATAATATTTTTTTACAAATTCATATATATATAAGATTTAAGTTTCATACAACTTAGTTACAAAATTGTATTTTTTTTCATAATCCGTCCTTAAATTTCACACAACTAATATTTGATTATTGGGGCCTGAAGTTACAACTCACATTCATTAAATTTTTGGGGCCAGAAATTAACAAATAAAATTAGGGTCCGAAGTTCCTAATTTACATTTAAATTTCAGACCTGAAGCTCCAAATTACTATTTAATTTTTGGTCCAGAAGTTCCAAATGAATACCCCAAATCATCACTTCAAGTTTTGATTATTTATAAGGGACATTATATGAACCCAAATAATTTTTAATTTGGACCTGAAGTTCCAAATAAGTCTATAATCAAACCCTAAGCTTTGACAAAATGGGTTATGGAATTTAAAATTCCAAAATATTTATTGAACCCGAAGATCAATAAATTTGTGCATTACACCCCGAATACAAAACTAAATAGCAATCATATGAAATTTTGATTAATGAATCAAAGATTCAAAATCCAATATTACAAACTTGAAATTTTAAATTGTTTTTGCTTTATTTATATTATCCATCTTGTGTTTCTAATTATTACAGCTTAAATGAACATTTCAAAAATGTTCAATATATCCAAACTTGAATTTGAAGCACTCGATATAAATGGGGATAATTATCTCAACTCGTCTCAAGATGCAGAACTCCATATACAAGCCCGAAATCTCGGTGATGCCATCACTAGTGATAACACTATGTCCCGGCAAGACAGGGCTAAAGCTAGGGGTGTAAGCGGTACGGTTTGGTCGGTAAATAGTAGATACCAATACCAAAACCAAACTCTTGATGGTAAAACCAAACCGTACCAGTTTACCACCCGGTACACCAAAATCAATACCAAAACCAAACCAGCTGGTATTTCGGTTTTTTCGGTAATTTCGGTTTTTTTCTGGTTTCGGTAAATTCTGATTTTTTTCTGGTTTTTTCTGGTTTCGGTAAATTCTGGTTTCTGGTTTCGAAAAACAACACTAAAAGTCCCAAAAAAACCAAAAACAAAACCAACCAACTTTTTTAAATATTAAAACCAAAACCAAAATCAACTTTTTTCTGGTTTTGGTAAATTTGGTACAGTAATTTTGGTAAATTCGGTATGGTACGGTAATTTCGGTACGGTTTTTTCTGGTTTCGGTAAATTCGGTACGATATGGTAATTTTGGTACGGTTTTTTCTGGTTTCAGTAAATTCGGTATAGTAATTTCGGTAAATCGGTTTTTTAAATATTAAAACCAAAACCAACCAACTTTTTTGCAGTAATTTCGGTTTCGGTAAGACTGGTTTCTGGTATTTTAATATATGAAACCAAAACCATTTTTTTTCGAACCAAAACGGTACGATACAGTAAAAACTCGTACCGCTTCCACCCCTAGCTAAAGCCCTCATCTTTCTTAGGCATCACATACATAGTGATTTGAAATGTGAATACCTAATTGCGAAAGATCCATTAGAACTATGGAACTCCGTGAATGAGAGAAATTACCATTAAAAATCAGTTATACTTCCATGTGCATGCCACAAATGCCACAATTTGAGATTTCAGGATTTCAAGATAGTGTCAGAGTATAATTCTTCTATGTTTAAAATCAATACACAACTCAAACTCTATGGAGAAAAGATAGATGATGCAAATATGCTAGAGATAACATTTTCCATTTTTCATGTCTCGAATACGCTCCTGCAGTAGGAATATCGAGAGAGGGGTTTTAAAAGATATTCATATTTGATCTCATGTCTCCTAGTAGCTGAACAAAATAATGATTTGCTGATAAAGAATCATTCATCAAAACTCACTAGATTTGTAGCACTCCCTGAAATGAACATTAACTCAGCTCGAAATTTTGAAAGAGGCCAAGGAAATATACGGCAACACCATGGCAACCCCAGAAGAGGTTGCTATCGTAACCAAGGGCCTAGAAAAATTATAAATTTCAAGAACCACCAGAAGTGGAATGGCCTACATAAAAAGGCAACTCATAAAATAAACACAGCACAACTAGGTGACACTTGTTATAAATGTGGTGGCAGTGGTCATTGGACCCGTAATTATCGTTCCTCCAAGAAATTTGTGGAAAGACACCAGGCTTCGAAAAAGGATGTGGAGACAAATGTGATGGAAGGTCCAAAAGACCGTTGGATGATGGAAGGTCCTGAAGACTTCTGGTAAAAGTGATAATACCCAACTCAATGTTGATAATTTATTTTAAGATGAAGATGACAATCCTATTGCTAATGAGACATTTGATGCTATGATTGGCAACCCCCCGAAGAACTGAATAATTTATATTTTCTACACATGGATACAATAATTTTATCTTAAAGCATCCTTATGTTTTTTTCCTTTGGCTGCTTAATGTAATAAATTGCATGGTTTTACATTTCTTTTAAATGCTTATATGGTTTGTAATCTTTAATTGTGTTACTCGTATAAAAGGTATGGATCCAACATTGCAAGCAAGCGATGACACCTGTCTAGTTGACGATGGAACAACTCATACTATTTTGAAAAATCAGAATTTTTTCTCCAACTTGGTGTATGATACGACAAATGTTTTCACGATAGCCGGTCATGCTAAAATTATTGATGGCTCCGAAAGAGCCCACGTGATGCTACTTAATAGTAACCACTTATTAATACAAAATGCAATATACTCAAGCAATTCCAGAAGAAATTTGTTGAGTTTTAAAGACATCGGAATGAACGGGTATCATATGGAAACAACTCATGAAAATAATAAAAAGTTCATTTGCATTACTTCTAGTTTTGGAAGCCGGAAGCTCACATTAGAAAAACTCCCTGCATTATTAATGTGGTTATGCTACACAACTATTAGTATTGTAGAATCACACTCTGTCATAGGTCAAAATCTCAATGATCCTAATGCATTGATATTGTGGCATGATCGTTTGGGTCACGCTGGATCCACCATGTTTCGAAAGATCATCAATAACTCGAATGGACATTTTTTTATCAAATAACAACTCACCCTACCGAGTGAACATTCTCGCACCCCACGTACACAAGGAAAACTAATCACTAAACCACCTTTTCTCAAAATAGCCTCTAAGTCGCCATCATTTTCACACCAAATTCAAGGGGATATTTATGGCCCGGTTCACCTTTTTAGTGGTCCTTTTAAATATTTTATGGTTTTAATTGATGCTTCCACTCGATGGTTACATGTTTGTTTACTATCCACTCACAAATTGGCTTTTGCTAATCTACTAGCTCAAATCATTGAACTCATAGCACATTTTCCTTATCAACACATTAAATCCATCCGCTTGGATAATGCGGGCGAATTCACTTCTCTGGTTTTTTATGATTATTGTTTATCTATAGGCATTGATGTTTAGCACCCAGTTACTTATGTTCATACCCAAAATGGTTTAGCTGAGTCATTAATTAAACGTTTACAACTGATAGCCAGACCTTTGCTTATGTAATCGAAACTCCCAGTCTCATCTTGGGGTCATGCCATCCTATATGCTGCCAAGTTAATTCAACTTCGATCAACTGCTTACCATTCTTTTTCCCCTTCACAACTCGTGACTGGATGCCAGCCAAACATATCACACCTATGTAAATTTGGTTGTTCCGTGTACGTGTCTATCTCACCGCCACAACGTACCAAAATGGGTACCCAACGTCGTTCGGGCATTTATGTGGGTTACGATTTCGCATCAATAATTTTTTATATTGAACCATTGATAGGTTATGTGTTTACTGCTAGATTTTTGGATTGTCATTTTGATGAGACCATCTTCGTGTCGTTAGGGGGAGGGAAAAACGTACTTGAGGTACGATCCGTTCCAGAAGAACGACAATAATTAACGTGGAATACTTCCTCTTTGTCTCATCTAGACCCTCGTACTGCTCAATGTGAGCATAAAGCGCGAAGGATAATACATTTTCAGGGAATCATAAATCAATTACCCGATGCATTCAATGATGTTGCAAAAGAGACCAAATCTCATTTACCTGCAACTAATGCACTAGCCAAAATTAATGTTCCAGTGGGATAAAATTTGATTTCATCAGCAAAGGAATCTGTTGCACGCCAGAAGCATGGCAGACCTATAGGTTCCAAAGATTTAACTCCATGGAAGCGGAGATCAAATGAAAAATCATGCCCTCATAATGCTCCAGAAGTGGTTATGAATAGAATATCCACTTTATCTAAAACCCTTGAAGAGGTTAGTCACCCTGAAAAGACACAAGTCCCTGAAATGAAAATAAAATCCCCTGGAGAGGGAAAGTGTAATACCCCGTACTTTTGGCTATATTTATTTTTGGGATTAATTAATTAAATGCGTATTAATTGGAAATTAATCCGGGTTATAAATACTAACGAGATGCGAATTGGTATTTGATTATGTTCATATATGATTATATATGAATTTGGAATTATAAAAGTTGTCATGAGATTTATATACGGCATTTTAGAAATTTTGTTGAGACGCGTGGGACCGCCGCGTCACGGTGTAATATTTTGACTATAAAAAGTGAATTTAAAATCTATAAACCGTATGGTCATTTTGAGTGCGCCAACGCGTCCGAAAGGGTCGAGATAGTCAGAAAATACTAGTCGGAGGTGTAGTTTGGGTCTCGGGGTATTTTTAGGCCATACCGGCAACTTAAAGGGTATTTTGGTAATTTTACATTTTGAGGAATTAAAAGTGACGAAAATTGGGAGTTTTAATCTGATGTGGATTTAACCCACTAAGCCCATTAACCAAACCATATTAACCTAGAAGGCTACGTAGGTTATTAGAAGAGTTTTCTAAGTTTCCCAAATCAAACCCTAGCCACCATTGGAGAAGAAGCTTGGAGAGAGGGAATTCTGCAGAAAAATCTTCATCAAACCATCATCCAAACTCAGAGACAACCAAGGCAAGTGACTTAATTCCATTTAATTTCAAAGAATGTTCTTTCCATGTTAGAAAAATTCGAATTTTGTGTTTGTTCTTGGTGAAATATGAAAACCCATGTAGTTTGGAGTTTAGAACTTGAAAATCTTGAAGAGAATTGCATGTAGAATGATAGGTAGATGATTATTCTCATGATAATTGTGATTAGAAGAAATTAAAACGGATTAAATTCTGGGATTTGATGATGATATAAATCTAGGGTTCATGTTCTTGATAATATTGGGGAAAAGTATAAAATCTTGTGATTTAATGATGTTTAGGATGCATTAAACCCTTAAAAGATGTTAGTATATGACCTTAGCATGTTTGAGGATGATTAGAGAACTTAATACATTGTAGGAACGAATTTTAGAGGAGATTTGAGGAGTAAAAATGGTGAAAAACGAAACTTAGAAAAATCTGGGACGAATCTGGTAGGTCGTTAGAAGCCCCTGCCCAGGTCGTTAGAACGAACTCGTTCGAACGAGCTTCTAACGAATGGACCAGTCGTTCTAACGAAAGGGAGCCTCGTTCAATAACTTCGTTCGAACGAGATCTCGTTAGAAGGTACAGTTCGTTCGAACGAACTGGAATCTCGTTCGAACAGCCTCGTTCGAACGAGACTTCTAACGAGTTGACAGAGGAATCTCGTTCGAACGAGACTTCTAACGAGTTGATAGAGGAATCTCGTTCGAACAGTCTCGTTCGAACGAGACTTCTAACGAGTTGACAGTTTGGTCCTTTTTGGACTGTTTTGATTTTTGGAGTTCCGTAAACTTGTTCGAGGATATAGATAACATTCCGAGGATGATGTAATGATAGAATTGGGACTTTTGGGTATTTATGAGAAGGAAATTAGATACGAGAGTTATATTAAATGGACGGTTTGGGTTGAGACGTGAGTGTCTACTACGACGTGAGAATAAATTATGGCGCGTATGATTATAAACCGGAATAGTATAAATTGTGATAATTATAAGTTAGTACGAGAATGCGATATGTACTACGATTGAACTAAGGGATTACTAAGATGTGTGTTTACTTAGTATTAGTATATGAATTGTGTGTGTGACATACCTACCATACTTGCTATCACGGGAGGTTTGCGTTCGCTTAGGTCCCTCTAATCCTTGTCTTGCCCGAATTTAGACTAGTTACCTCGATGAACATAGGTCATAGAAAGACTTATTGGGATATTAATAAGTCCGCTGATCGTGGAGCGTAGGTATGTGCGTGACCTATGTGATGTGACTGTGTTCGCCTCCATTGTTTGTGATGTTGTTATCTGTGAACTATACCTGAGAGATTCGGAATATGTAATCCTTATGTACGTGATGTACCAGGATGGATAGCAGAGTATGTGTGCACCGCAGCGTAGTTCTCGGGGTGCTTATATTGTATATTTATGATGTGAATAATATACACTTAATTAATGGGAACCTTCATGTTAATATTGTGAATATAATTACGGTATTGTTTCGAGAAAAATAACGAGTTAACTGATAGTGATATATATTGCATATTGAGCATCTGAGTTTACGTTAAACCCCTACTTAATTATGAGCGTTATAATGTTAATAGAACCGAGTAATAAGGGTAGGACCTATGGCAGTCTAGCTAGATATGATGGTACTTAGCTAGTGATTTGTGTCGTTAGATGGGTACTTACGTTAGGAGTGCACAGTTAGACGAGAGGTGAGAATATCATGTGAGTGCACGTCCTAACATGTATTTTTCATTTAATGTTTTAAATGTTTTTAAAGCACTTGCAGGTTTTTAAAATATCTCCACATTCGGGCTCTGACCCGTTTGCTTTTCAAATCTATTTTTCTTTGTAAAACCATTTTAGGTGCCCAGCCACAAGGACACCATGCATAGGACATTCATTCAGGTGACGAGCCGTAGCTGTTTGTGGAAGCTACAGGGATTTGCTTGTAGACGCCTCTATCACTTGGATTCCAGATTCATTATCTATCAGTTGTAGGGCATGTTGCCCATTCCTATTAGAGTTACATTTCCATTTCAGTTTTCAGACTTTGGCATGTATCGTTTTAGTATTCGGTTTACTTATTTCAGTTGTGGATTGTATTGAGGAGTTTTCCTCCAGACTTTATTTACTTATGTGATGGTTATTCTTTTTACTTCTTTTTGGTGAATGGTGTTATTATTCTTTTTACATATGTTGCATGTTAATCAGACTTTAATTAAAATTTGGCACTTACTTTTTAAATACTAGGTGGTTAGTAATCATTAAAATATTTTCGACAATGATGCTATTAACTGAGCTAACTTGGCATTTTGAATTAATTTAATAAAGGAGTAGCTACCTGGTATTTAATTAGTCGGGGTGTCACAGAAAGGTACCTAAGAACAATAATGAGATCTCTATATTTTAGACATATTAAAGAGAAATGTGGGATCGTAATGAAATCGTCATCGATGACATATTTTCATATGCAGTAGCTACATAAATATCAAAGGGCATTAATGATGATAATGAACCACGTACGATAAATGAATGTCGATAAAGAGAAGATTGGACAAAATGGAAAATTTCCATCAAGGCAGAACTTTAGTATCTAAATAAACGTAGTTATATTTAGACCTCTAGTACAAACCCCAAAAGATGTTAACCCAATAGGTTACATATAGGTGTCTGTAAGAAAGCGCAATGAGAAAAATGAAATCACTCGATATAAGGCATGACTTGTGGCGAAAGGTTTCTTACAAAAATTCGGGATTGATTATGATGAAACATATTCCCCCGTTATGGATGGTATAACTTTCATATGTCTGATTAGTTTAGCGATCTCTGAAAATCTTAATATGAGACTCATGGATGTTGTGACCACTTAATTATACGAGGACTTAAACACGAAAATTTAGATGAAAATCACTGAAGGATTTTCTTTGCCAGAAGAAAAGCCAAGGAGTACATACTCAATTCGACTAAGACGATCATTATATGGCTTAAAGTAATCCGGAAGCATGGGGTACAACCGACTTAGTGAATACTTGTTTAAGTAAAGGTATGAAAACAATCTAATTTGCCCATTTGTCTTTATAAAGAAATCCCCAATGGGATTTGCAATAGTAGCAGTTTATGTGAATGATATTAATTTAATCGGGACTCCAAAAGATCTCGAGAAAACTGGTAACTATTTGAAGAAGGAATTTGAGATGAAAGAATTCGAAATAACTAAATTTTGTCTCGGCATGCAGATCAAGAGAAATTATAGTGGAATTCTTATCCATCAGTCTAATTATACTCACAAAGTCTTAAAAAGATTTGGTATGAACACATCACATCCACTAAGTACACCCATGGTCGTCTTGTCTTTAGATATAAAGAAAGATCCATACCTTCCTAAAGACAATGATAATGAAATATTGGGTCCAGAAGTACCCTATTTAAGTGCAATTGGTGCATTATTATACTTGGCACAATGCACTAGACCGGATATTTCATTCTCAGTCAACTTGCTTACCAAATATAGTTCTAAAACAACAAAAAGGCATTGGATTGGGATTCAGCATATCCTAAGATACGTACGAGGAACTAGTGACATGGGCTTATATTATTCTAATCATTCTAATGGTTCCGAGTTAGTAGGTCATGCAAAATTTTGGATACCTCTGATCCTCATAAGGGTCGATCATAGACAGGTTATGTATTTCTTAGTGGTAATACCGCCCCTTCTTAGCACTCTACTAAACAAACTTTAGTAGCTACTTCCTCTAACCACTTTGAAATTTTAGCACTTCATGAAGCAAGTAGTGAATGTGTTTGGCTGAGATCTTTAATTCATCATGTTCGTAGTTTTTGTCAATTGTCTTCCATTACTGATGTCTCCAGTATCATATATGAAGATAATGCAGCATGTATAGCTCAAATCGCTTCATCAAAGGAGACAGAACTAAGCACATTTCACCAAAGTTTTTCTTCACTCATGAGCTCCAAAAGAAAAATAAAATCAAAGTCAAACAAGTGCGTTCAACTGAAAACCTAGTTGATTTGTTTACCAAGTCACTTTCAAAAGCAACGTTCCAGAAACTTGTGCATGGGATTAGAATGCGGAGATTTCACCAACAGTCAATTTGAGATATGCAAATCAGGGGGAGATCTTTTATAGGGGTAGAACCAATGCAAATCAGGGGGGATCCTTTCTAGGGGGGAAATAAAAAATCATGCTCTTTTGGTACAGAAGTGCACTGTACTCTTTTCCCTTTAACTAGATTTTTTCCATTGTATTTTTCTAGTAAGGGTTTTAACGAGACAGCATTAAGCACGTCTAACATCAATTCAATAATAACAAAATTTGTACTCCTTTTTCCTTCATTTTGGTTTTTTCCCACTGGATTTTTTCTTAGTAAGGTTTTAATGAGGCAATAATCATTGAACGGTGGATATAGTGTACATCCAAGGGAGAGTGTTAAATTATGTAACTTTTGACTTTTGGGTGCATGTCCACTCACATTCTTGTTCTTTGGGATACCTCACTATGTCTTATAAATAGGAGGGTCATCATATAATTTTGAGTTACTCCCAATACAATTGAGAAATAAAATACTACTATCTTTAAATTCTCTCCATGTCTTAACAAAATAACAATATTCACCTATTTTTTATATATTTATTTATAAATTCCATGTTTTTTCTTCCCAAAAACTATATCTTACCATTTTACCTCTCTGTTTATTTTAAAAAAATATATTCCCTCTTTTTTTATCCCGAGGACACGTTGTTATATATGGAATGTATATTTCTAAATTTACTGTTATTTAGATTTTTATAATCTTTAGATTTTTTCATCATCTTTAGATTTGTTTATTTAGTATATATATATATAGTAGAAAATAAAATACATAAAAGAAATTGGAATGGATTCAAATACATGAATATCTAGGACACGTTGCTATTAATTTTTTTGCAATACCAATGCAAAAAATTAAATAGTTATACAATTCATTAAAAAAAATTGCATTGGTATCTTGAAGTTGGAATTAATGAATTGTAATTCTATTAATTTTTTTCAATACCAACGCAAAAAATTTAATAGCAATACAAATCATTAAAAAAATGAATTGTTTAATTTTAATGATTGTATTGCGATTAAATTTTTTTAATACCAATGCTAAAAATTTAATAGCAATACAATTCGTTAAAATATTTTGGAAAAATACTTTGTGCCCAAAACATTCCCCAAATCATCCCCAAAATAGCAATAAGTGTTGTACCTTGTGGTATAAGTCCCACCGAGGCACAACACTTTATTATTGTTTGAAAAATGATTTGGAGGAATTTTTGGGACTCGTAGCACTGCTCAATTTTTTGCATTAGTATCTTGAAATTGGAATTAACGAATTGTATTGCTATTACGTTTTTTGTAGTACCAATGTAAAAAAATTAATATCAATACAATTCATTAAAAAAGTTACATTGCTATCTTGAAGTTGGAATTAATGAATTATATTGCTATTAATTTTTTTGCAATACCAATGCAAAAAATTAATAGCAATATGTCCCGGATATTCTTGTGTTTGAATCCATTCCAATTTCTTTTATGTAATCTATTTTTTGCTATAAATCTAAAGATTTCCAAAAGAAATCTAAATAATATTGAATTTAGAAAAACAAATTCCACATATAACAACATGTCTTTGGGATAAAAAAAGAGGGAATATAATTCTTTTAAAAATAAACAGAAAGGTAAAATGGTAAGATATAGTTTTTGGGAAGCAAAAAGATAAAGAATTTATATATAAATAAATAAATAAGAGGTGAATGTTGTTATTTAAATTTATTGCTATTTAGATTTATTTAGTTGTTATTAGATTTATAGTAGAAAATAAATAACTTAAACAAAATGTATAATTAAAAAAAAAGAACTAAACAAACAAATTGGATGAATTAAAAGAGGTGAATGTTGGAGATAGGGATGGGGTTGAGCTGGCAGATGGTTCGCAGCTTTGTGAGAGAGAGAGAGAGAAGGAGTCCAAATGAGTTAAAAGAGGTGAATGTTAAGGTTAAACCTTCATTGACATTCTCAACCCTCTTTTCTTTAAGAGTCACGCTGTTGCTTTTGTCCACTCATTAAAAGACTCGCTCACTCACCCGTCAATTAGTACCCGATCTATATCCATTATGTGTGTGTGTGTGTGTGTATATATATATATATATATATATATGAGAGCGATTCCATGCATACCAAGTATACATATCGCTGGCGCAAATCCTTTATTCTAATATTAAAAAGATATTTTTGAGTTGAGTTTTTTGTGTGGTATTTAAGCATTTTAAAGGACTCATAAAAAACCAACTTAAAATAACCTTTTTTTCTATTTTAAAAAAATAGATCAAACTTTCGCATCTTTTAATGAGATTGGTTAATAATCCATGATTTAAGGAAACGGGAGAAAGAGGGTTGTTTAAGTTTTGTAGTTGTATAGGTACAAACACTCCCAACCCCTGTTTTGTAGGCAATTTTTAAAATTAGATAGAATCCCTAAAAAAATAGTTACACTTTGAAGTCTATGACTATCAGAAATATGAGGAGTTCTAATAGTTCACATACTTCTACACGGTCTTCCCGTATAGGAGCAAAACTCTCTCTATATATATATATATAACAAATTGGATCCATTAAAAGAGGTGAACGTTGGAGATAGGAGATGAAATTAAGCTAGCGGATGGGTCACAGCTTTGAGAGAGAGAGAGAGAGAGAGAGAGAGAGAGAGAGAGAAGGAGTTAAAATGAGTTAAAAGAGGTAAATGTTAATGTTAAACCTTCTTTGACTTTCTCAACCCTCTTTTCTTTTGGAGCCACGTTGTATGCGTTTGCCCACTCACTAAAAGACCCACTCATTCACCCATTAATTGGCACCCGCTCTGGATCCATTGTGTATGTGTTTATATATATATATATATATATATATATATATATATATATATATATATATGAGAGAGAGAGAGAGTGGCTCTCATATATACCGCTGGCACAAACCCTTTTTTTAATATTGAAAAAAAATTGACTTGATTTTTTTGTGCGGTATTTAAGCATTTCAAGGGACTCGTATAAAAAAATCAACTCAAAATAACTTTTTTAACTATTTAAAAAAAATCGGTCAAACTTTCACAGCTTTTAATGAGGTTGGTTAATAACCCATGATTTAAGGAAACGGGAGAGAGAAGGTTGTTTAAGTTTTGTGGTTATGTAGGTACAAACACTCTCGGGCCCTACTTTGTAGGCAATTCCTAAAAATTAGATAAAGTCCCTAAAAAATAATTACAGTTTGCAGCCTATGATATATATATAACAAATTGGATCAATCAAAAGAGGTGAATGTTGAAGATGGGAGATGGGATTGAGTTGCTAGATGGGTCACGACTTTTAGAGAGAGAGGAGTCCAAATGAGTTAAGAGAGGTGAATGTTAAGGTTAAACCTTCATTGACTTTCTTAACCCTCTTTTCTTTCGGAGCCACGTTGTATGCTTTTTCCCACTCATTAAAAGACCCGCTCATTCACCCGTCAATTGGCACCCGCTCTAGATCAATTATGTGTGTGTGTGTGTGAGTCCCGATATATATATATATATATATATATATATATATATATATATATATATATATATATATATATATATATATATATATATATATATATGAAAGCAGCTCTCATACATACCAAGTATACATACCGCTGGCGCAAATAAACTTTTTTGAAGGGACTCATATAAAAAAAATCAACTCAAATAAACTTTTTTGATATTTTAAAAAAATTAGTCAAACTTTCGTAGGTTTTAATGAGATTGGTTAATAATCCATGATTTAAGGAAACGAGAGAGAAGGTTGTTTAAGTTTTGTAGTTGTGTGGGTACAAACACTCCCGACCCCTATTTTGTAGGCAAATCCTAAATATTAGATAGAGTCCCTGAAAATAGTTACACTTTGCACCCTATGATATATATATATATATATATATATATATATATGTATATAAAAAACAAATTAAATCAATTAAAAGAGGTGAATGTTGGAGATGGGAGATGGGATTGAGCTGGCAGATGAGTCGCATCTTTTATAGAGAGAGATAAAAGGAGTCCAAATGAGTTAAAAGAGATGAATGTTAAGGTTAAACTTCATTGACTTTCTCAACCCTCTTTCCTTTCGGAGCCACGCTGTATGCTTTTGCCCACTCATTAAAAGACTCGTTCATTCACCCGTCAATTGGCGCCCGCTCTAGATCCATTATATATATATATATATATAAAAATTCTTGTACACACCACCCGTGCAGATCAAATTTTTAAAATAAAATACTATCATCGGTTTGATTTTTTTGTAGTATTTAAACATTTAAGGGAACCCCTCAAAAACATTTCAGATCAAAATAATATGTTTATGCTATTTTAAAATATGTCAACTTTTAAGCAGCTTAAAAACTAACATATTTTAAAGGGGTTTTTTAAATAGCAAGAAAAATCATTTTGAGCTGAATTTTTTTAGGGGTTACTGAAATATTTGTGTGGGAGCCAATCCATAATTGAACCTAACGCATGCCTGTACGACCAAACCCAGCAGCACTTGGCACACACCCTGCCCTGTTTACTAATAAAAAGGATTAATACAAGCATTTATCACATGGATAATTATGAAGAAGCTAGCATTTTGATAAAGCTCACATCGATTACCTAAAATCTCGGATGAGATATTCAGTGAATCACCACGCGAACCAATAGCAACTCAAGGGAGTTCCTTGAACAATTAAACTATTGTAGTTTTACATAGCTATAAATACAGCCCACACCCCAGGGCCAAGGGGGATGTAATTTTCGTGCTTTGAGAGTTTACTAATAAAAATTCACTGACCACTTTATGGACGTAGGCAATTTATCGAACCACGTATATTTGTGTGTTTTGTGTGTGACATTTGCATGCCCTTTCTTTAATTGCTTTCTAAAATGGTTGTAACTTGTTCATAAATTAATTTTAGATTAAATTATGATGTTCGGGATTAAGTTAAGATTTTTGAAAATTATGGCAATATTGATAAAAAAAAAAACTTAGGATGAGTTGGAATATATTTGGGGTAAGAAATTGACTATTGGGGGGAAAGTTAAACTAGAAAAAATTGTTAATGGATTGATAATGAAAATTCGAGAAAATGGGGATATAGGTTGGTTGATAATAGTACATGTCCAGAATTGATGTTTTGAGAATCAATTAACTAAATAACTGAATATTTAAATAATTGAAAATCGATATGGTACTCGAGAATTATGAACTAGTGCTACGAGGGATAGGCACAGTTTGCCAGATTCAATGAAAATATATACGGATATAGAGACGGCATATATATATATATATATATATATATATATATATATATATATATATCAGTATATTTGTGTGTATGATATAATTGTATGAACATACCACTCTAGTGCTATTATCGGAGGTTGCGTGATGTGGGCGATCTTTCATGGAGAATATCAACAGGCTTAGTATCGACCTCAAGTCATAGCGCCATGCATGTGCTCGTGTGAGGTTGAAGTTCGAAGTAAGGTAATTTTGGTATGCTTATGACTCCTTGTCGAAAAAAATTTGACCACTTCCAATACGTTGACGATTTGTCGAGTTCGGTGTGAGATTTCGACTTGGTAGCCCAGGATGATGTGGGTTTGCCCCGGTGCATGATAGCATTGTAGAGATCCGCATCCAGTGAGTTATTCCTCTGAGGGATGGCGATTATACGCGACATATATGTGCTTGTTATGTAATAGAAATACGTGTATACATGTGCAAAAATATATAAACGAGTTTAAGACAATAATTGTGGATTATTATGTAATAACTAATTAAAGTTATTGGAGGATAAATTAAAAGATTATAATTGAGAATTATAATTATTAATTGTATGTGAAAACTAATTTGTTAAAATACACATGAACGGGGCAGCATTTGGACTTAAGTGTATATTGAGACTAGTTAGGGTGGGTAGCATAACTAGGGGTCAAAAATGCATACGTTAGGTGCGCATTATAGTTGAAGGGTGAGGATTATCTCATATGAGTGCGACACACATTTAAATATGGAAGAATGTATTCATAATTATTATGCATTTTAATTACTTACAAAAACTTTTAAGTCCCTAGCCACAAGGACGCCAAACATGATTATCACTTCCAGGAAACCGGAGCTATAGCAGTTATGGAGTGTTGCAAGGATCGTTTAGCCTTTTACTATCTTTGACATTCTAAATAGGATTCAGTGTGTTATTATTCAGGTATGTCGCCCAATGTCAGTTTTTATTCCAGTTCTATTTACTTCGGTTGTATTAGATTATCATATTGGATTGTAAATCGATGGTTTATTCAGTTAATGTATTTTATTATATTCCAGTATCCATATATGATTATGTGATTGTGGATTTATTTATTTATCTGGCATAGTTGATGGTTAATGGTTTTTTTATGGTAATTTAATCTTTTATATACTCTAAAATGATAGACAAGGCTTAAATGTTCTTTTTTTTAAGGTGTCCACATGGACACTATAGGTTAAAAGCAACCCAATTTTCACATCTCCGTCTAAAACCAACAGCGGCAATAACTATACATAATCTCTCTCTTCGACTTTTGGCATTCCCTATCCTTTTTTATTTCATAGCCTTTTCCCTTCGCTCTCTCATTAATTCGAAAAAAATAAGTGTATGTTATTATATGGGTACTGAAGATCAGGACCTAGAAGGATTGTTATCGCGTCTCTCTGCTCTGGATATGGTATCATCACATACTCTCTTTTTTTCAGCATTTTTATGCAGCTTATCATTAATTACTTTCTTCTCCTAAATAATTTATTTACAAATTTATGATTTTTATATCATCGAAAGTGGACCCAGAGTTGAGAAAAAATAGGCTTATGTTATTATCAGGCACGTCAAGTTTGGTACATCAAAAAAAGGCACATCAACAAAAGTTACCTTAAAGTTCCTAAGATTTCCACTTTTGGGTCATCTATGGTTGTTCTAGATCTTTTCATAAAATTCAAGATATATTGAAAAAATTTAATTTAGAAGGTTTGTTCTAACTTCAAGTTTGATTAGTAACTACTTACTGCCTTTTGTCTAACTAGTTTAATTTTGTAAAGAGATTTGTATGTTGAATGATTTTAAGTAGTCCTCTTTTTATGTTTGTTTTGGGTGAAATGATCTGGGATATGTTATATGACTATATTGGAACATTTTTGCATATTAACTAGATTTTGTGACTTTTTATCTTAACCTGCAAGTTTTATTCTTCATCAAATAATAATGACAATTATTATTTTGTAAATATAAATTTTGAAAGTAGGCTTATTTATTCGTTTGGATTGTCGTTGCATGTAGATTTAAATATTTTGAAGTTAGATTGGTTCGTTATAAAGATCTTGGAGCTTCAGTTGTTCTCTAATAGAAGTTATTTTGAGAATTAGTATCAAACAACGGCACACCAGCATCATTTTAAGGTTCGTTTGATGATATATGGTTTCAAAAGCCTATTGATATTTTATATGTAATATAATGTTGATCAATGGATTGGTATGGCATAGTATATTTGAAAATTTTGTTAAATTTTGGATTTCTGTGTATTTATGGTTTTGTTTTATTTCACTAATGAGGTGTGGTAATTAAAATATTTTATAATGCTACAAGGCATTCTTTCTTATAATTCATTACTAAAAATACCATGAATATCAAAGACAAAAAGTATACATTTTAGATGCGTAATCGCTTAGCCCGTGCATCTTGCGAGTTTACACTTAGTTAAAGTTTGAAATTGACACACGACTTGATTAAATAATAGGTGGTTAGTAATAAATTGGATTTTCGACAGTGATGCTAAGAATGAGCCATTTGAGATTCCTATTTTATTTTAGTAGAGGGTCGTCCACTCGTTATTTTAGTAAGCAGGGTGTTACAAATGCATACACCCAAAGGATATCGACTAAGTTCTTTATGAACTTCACGATGGAATTTGCGGGAGTCACACGGGAGGAAGGTCCCTAGCATTCCGAGCAATCAAATAAGGCTATTGGTGGCCGTATATGTAGAAAAACGCAAGTATTATGTTCGGAAGTGCCAAAAGTGCCAAAAATTATCTCCCATGCTCCATCAACCGACCAGCGACCTGAGGCCATTAACCAGTATGTGGTCATTTGCACAATGGGGGTTGGATATCATAGGACCACGACCTACTGCGCCAGGGAATCAGAAATACTTGTTGGTCAGCACAGATTATTTCACCAAGTGGATTGAGGAAAATCCACTGGAGAACATCAGAGATGCCGACATGATAAAGTTCGTTTGGAGGAACATTATAACTCGATTTGGGGTACCAAGGGCCATCATAACAAATAATGGCACAAAATTTGAAGTGGGCCTTTTCAAGGTTTCTGCGACGAGCACGAAGTCAAGCACCACTTCGGTTATGTGGCACATCCTCGAAGCAACGGCCAGTCAGAGGCCTCCAACAAAACAATGCTCGGTGGCTTAAAGAAGAGGCTGGAAATGGCAAAAAGACGCTTGGGTGGACGAACTCCATCATGTCCTTTGGGCATATCGCACCACGCCAAGGAGACCCATTGGGAAACTCCCTTCGCACTCATATACGGAATGGAAGATGTTATTCCAATTCAAGCTGGCCTCCCGACCATGAGAACAAATGTTACCAATTAAGGACTGAACGACGATGTCGTTCGCGTTGAACCTGACCTAACCGACGAACGAAGAGAGCAAGCCATGATCAAGTTAGCCTCCTACCAGCAACAGTTGGCAAAGCAATATAATAAAGGGGTCAATTCGAGGAAGTTCCAAGTTGGGGGTTACGTCCTGGGGAAAGGTTCTCAACAACGCCATAAGGCAGTCAGACGGCAAGTTCGGACCTAACTAGGAGGGACCATTCAAAGTATCATAGACGTTTTACAATGAGCATGTCACTTAGAAAAAACGGAGGGCGGAGAGATAGCAAAAGCATGGAATGCAATCAAACTCAAGAAGTTCTACTTTTAGTTTTATTTTTCAGCACTTAGTTTTTACAAATATTCTTTTCAAAACTCATAATTGCTCGCAATTTACTATTTCAGCTATAAATAAGGGCCTTTCTCATTCACTCAATTTCTTAGTTGTTCACTTAATGCACATTGTTTCCAAATAACAGTCTCAAAATTAGCATTAATCTTTAAAAGTGGCGATTAGGGTTTAACTTAATTACAATGGCAATTATGCTTATTACAATTAAAATTAAAGCCCTCGGGTCCTTGTTACAATCAATACACGCGACCTCACGACTTGCCCAGGCAAGCTAAAGTCTTATAGGGGATCACTAAGCAGTAAACCAACTCTGTTTGGTTGGATAAAATCCTGAAGGGGTGAACTGTCCATAGACCAGGTGCATTTTTGCCATTGTCTATTCTAGCCCTAAAGGAGTGTCACAACACGATCTAAAAGGTGAGAAAGATAAATGTAACACGTGAATGGTATAAAGGAATGGAAAAAAGTACAAAATTTGGTATTAACTCAACTTTTCGGCAAATGCCCAATTACAAAAGATGCCTATTACAAAATTATTACAGACAATACAAAAATTATCACAACAGCTTATGGACCGATTGGCCAAAAACTTCTCGATCAGCTTTCTCCGACTATCGTCAAGATCAGGGCGGTATTCATCGTTGGTATTATGACCTTCCAAGTAGCTCTCAACAAGTGGAAGGGAAATGGCGTCCAAGGGGACCCACGTCTCATCTCTCCCAAAGGGAGGTCGTACAATCAACATGGTTTATATAGTATAGCTAAGAATCCTTGGGTTCTTTGACAACCTTAAGGGAATTCAGCCATCCGTGCTTGTAGGCCATATCTTGAGCTTCCTGTAACCTCACACGGGCATCGTTCCATCCCTCATCATACCCTGCCGACCAAACAGCTCGGAGGGCCATTTTGTAAAAAAAATCGAAGCTTCTTCACGTCACGATTAAGTGCCATAACCATGACATTACCCCTCTGAACCTTCTCTTCAAACTCTGCGAGCTTCTTTTTCAAATCAATATTTTCGGATGGAAGCACGGCGCCAACCTCCCCCATGTCCTTTGTCTCAGCAAGTTGAGCCTGCAGCTTATTTATTTTCTCCTGCATAAAGGATCCCACATCTTCTAAGTCTTTAAGGTCGTCCCTGAGTTTGGCGACAAAGGTAGACTAAACCTTATAAGCCTTGGTCCTCTTCTTCAAGGCCTTATAAATAGACATAAATGCTCAGTGAACTTGGTAGCTTGCATCCTGCGCAAACAGATTATCTAAATTGCCAAAAAAGGAGGGAATCTCTTCGGCAACAGGCTACAGCAGCAAAATTAACACCAAAATCCAGAGAAGATTCAGAAAGCAACAATCAAAGCAGTGCAAGAAGATTATGAAAAGAAATTACTTCTTCATTAATGTATAACAGAACGGGTTGAGCCCTTACAATCAAACAAAAAAAAGGAGTACAAAGTTCAAACAAAAATCCTAAAAATTGAAGGCCTTACCCCTTCACCTGCTCCTCAGCCTCAACTTCCTTCTCCTTCGTCGCCACCTATTTGGCGTGGAATCCTCCTCATCAACCTGTGGGTAGACCTATCAATGGGTCGTGTTCGTGTCATTTTTTATCATGTTCGGGTCTTATTGTCTATGTGTCTAAATGGTTTACTTTTTTATTGTGTGAAAAAATCATATCCAAACCCGATCCGTTATGTTAATTTGTCGTGTCGTGTTCACTCGTTAATACCCATTAAGATCATGAATTATTTTGAATTATATACAAGTTGACATATTATCTCATTTTTTAACCCAAGTAGACTCATTAATTCATTGACAATACTAAATCTCTCATTTAGTAAATTCATTATGATTAAATTAACATTATGCTATACAAATTATTTATAAGTTCCAAGAGTATATCTTATTTACATAAATTAATGGGTCATAACGGGTCTTATCGGGTATTAACAGGTGAAGGAGGTCAACACTAACCCAACCCGTTAACTATCGTGTCCTATCGGGTTGGCAGTGATATGACCCTAACCCATTAAGGGTCCACCCATTAACTTATAACTTCATGTCAGTTCCTGTCGTGTTATCATGTCGTGCCTCATTTTGCTAGGTCTACCTGTGGGGGAGGGCCAGGGTGATGCTCATTGAAGAGTTGTGACTCAACAGCAACCTCGGCCTTCACCAGGGCGTGATCCCAGCCCTTCTTGAAACTAGCCTTTAGGTTGTAGGCCAATTAGAGCTTGGCGTTAGTGTAGGCATTCTCCCAACCCTTCCCAAAGCTGGCCTCATTGGTTGCAGGGAACTCGGCAAACTCAGTGACCAACCGAGAATTCTTTGTCTTCAGTTGAGTGTTCTCAACGTTCAACAGGTTATTCACGGTCTTTAGTGAGGCCATGGCCTCAATGGTGGCCTTCTTCTCTCGGTCATAGGCCTCTTGGCCCTTGGACATGGCCTCTCGTCTCGCTCAATTAGTCATTTATCTTGGACTGGTCTGAGCGACCATCTAAGAGACTGGTAAACTCTGCCACGAAGTGCAAAACAGAGATACATGGCAAGTGTTAGGCACATTCACAACAAAGGAAAAGGCCAAATGAAAACAAGGGGAAGCAAAATTCTCGCCATGGAGAGGGTCTGGGAAGCACGAATGGTAAGCTGGTCAGGACCCAGAAACTTCAGCTGCTAGCGATCTGCAGCGAGCACGGCCCCCTCAGCAGACCATGGACTAGAGATGGATTTTGGGCCACAGACATAACCTGGAAGGATCTGGGGAGGGGGGAGGAACATCACTTCATTTAGAATAAGGAGGGAACATAGAGGCCTTCTCCTTCTCCTTCTCCTTCTCCTTGATGATCAGACCTCGGTCATCAACTTTGGGGGCTTCAAGCTCAGTCCTCTTCTGGGACTTAGCTTTAGGGGAGAGAGGGACATTATCATCATCTTCGATTAGAAGAACCCTCTTCCTAAGAGGAAGTATAGAACCCTCTTCGTCTGGAAGGATGGAATTGACGTAGAGGGACTCAAATGAAGATGAAACTTCCTCATCAAGAATGGGAAGCTCAGGGATGTCGTCTATTGGGCGAGGAGTGAAGTTGCCAGTAGTGTTGGTGTATTTCAAGAGAAACGAGGCTGATCATCGGTGATCACCTCCAAGAAGGTAGTCTCTTATTCTCCAAGCCTTCAACAGCTTAGCACTGTTGATATGGTTGATGGAAGGCTCCTTGTTCTTTCTGCGATTTGCTCAAAGACACAACAAAAGGCATTATCAGCAACAATAGAGCAAAATAATAAGCAAAAGGAAAGTACATGAGAAGCAAACATTAACCTATTTCACTTTCCCAATCTAGGCACAGGAACCCGGTGTATTCTTCACCCTCAGGGAGCGGTGGATGTTGCCAATTTTTTGCAATAAACCCTTGATCCTAATATCCCTTATTGGAATCAAGGAGGTTCACGACCAATACCCTATTAGCCTTCCTCGCCTTTAAGTAAAGAAGGCCATCTGTGATATGAGACCAGGTGTAACAATCCTTGATCTCTAGGATACCAAGGTTGGTCCCATAAAACTCATTGATTATATTTACCCCATTGATGATACATCATGTATTTGGTGCACACTGAGCTAGGACCAGCCTAAAGATCTCACAAAATTCCAAGAAAAGAGGGTTTGGGAGAAAGGTCAATCCCCCCTAGACTACAGCAAGGGTATGAATTAAGTGCCACCCATTAACTGCAATGGGATTTCTAGGCATAGGGGCGCAATCGATTGTAACCCATGAAGAAATATAATAAGTTTTCTAAAGTCATCTACGTTTTTGCCACGAAGAGTGTTTGCCAAGAAAACAGAGATGAAAAGGAAGGAAGCTATGAAGATAAAGAACGGTAAAGAGGAAGAGAAATACTTACAAGATGAATGAATGAAGCATTTTTTTAACAGAAGAGAGGGAGAAAAATGACGGTTTGGGAATGAGTATGGGAACAAACAATGTTTGAAGAATGTGTATTATCATAAGGAACTAGAATCGAACCAATTTTTTGCGCTTCATTTCCTTCCAAGACGAGCGTACCCCTGCAATCTAGTGCCTATTTACGAGTTTAGCCCGCTGACAGAATTCATTAAAGTGGAACAGATGAATGGGCTTCTAGCAAGTATAAAATCCTCTGACCCAAAATTAGCCAGGAATTTTAGGGACAATTATGGGGACGAAACCATAATTGGACCTTACTCAAGCCTGTACGACCAAGTCCAACAGTGCTCGACACACGCTCGACCCTGTTTACTAATAAAAAGGATCAATACAAATATTTATCACATGGATAATTACGGAACAGCTAGCATTTGGATAAAGCTCACATCAATTACCCAAAATCTTGGACGAAATATTCAAGAAATCACCATATGAATCAATAGCAACTCAAAAGAGTTCCTTGAATAATTAAACCACTATAGTTTTATACAACTATATATACAACCCACACCCCAAGGCCAGGGGGAATGTAATTTCGTACTTTGAGAGTTTACTAATAAAAATCCAATGACCTCTTCGTGAATGTAGGCAATTTATCGAACCACGTATATTTGTGTGTTGTGTGCATGACGTTTAAATGCACTTTCTTTAATTGCTTTCTAGAATTCATTAATTGTGATTATTTGCACTCATGGTTTGAATACCACACAAAAAAAAATTAACTTAAAAATATTTTTTTACTATTTTAAAAAAGAACAATTTACAATTAAGTCCCGTGGTAACAATTTTTAAACGTTTAAGGACAATTTACTATTAGGTCCACTTGTTATGCCACTAACGTGAACTTCTACAAAAAGATAATTAGTGGACCTAAGGGTTTAAAATTTGTCAAAATTCCTTTAGTGTTTAAAATTTATTTGTGAGGTATTTTCCCCATAAAAAATTGGTCCACGCGGGAGGTCCTAATTTAGGTCCACACCATACGACCTATTTATTTGTTTAAATGGTAAAAAAAATTGGATTGATTTTTTTGTGGGGGTTTTAAAAATTTTGGGGAACTCCAAAAAAAATCAACTCAAAATATTTTTTTTTATTATTTTAAAGAAAATGGATACAACGTTTGACAGTTTTCGATACAACTTAAAAATGTCTAACACTGACCCATTTTAAAAATTAGAAAAATAAATTATTTTAAGCTAATTGTTTTTTAGGGGATCCTCTGAAATGTTTAAAAGTCATACAGAAAAATCAACCCAAAAAAAATTAGCATTTTAAACAAAGTATGTAGATTCGAATTCAAAAATTAGGTTTGCACCTGAGAATCCTCCATTATATACAAAAAAACGATCCAAAAATACAACTTGAAAATGAATGATTTGGACATTTCATGAATACACGCATTTTTAACCGTTAAAACTTGTGATCATCATCTCACCCTCTTGCAAGTTGTATTTTTGGATGATTTTATTTGTAAATGATCTCCTCATTATGGAGATCATGTACACCAAATTTGACTGGAAAATATATTTTTATACTACTTTTAAAAATGGTTATGTTCATAAACAAGTTGTTAAAAAGTATGTTGGAGAACCTCATTTGTATACACACACAGAGAGAAAAATACAACCAAGCTCATATGAGGTCCTTAAATCAAGATTTTACATGCCGACCATTTTTTATTATATATAAAGAAAAAAAGTTGTATTTTTGGATGATTATTTTTGTAAATGATCTCCTCATTATGGAGATCATGTACACCAAATTTGATTGAAAAATATATTTTTATAGTACTTTTAAAAATGGTTATGTTCATAGGTAAGTTGGTAAAAGGTATGTTGGAGAACCTCATTTCTATACACACACAGAGAAAAATACAACCATGCTCATATGACGTCCTTAAATCAAGATTTTACATGCCGACCATTTTTTATTATATATAAAGAAAGAAAAAAAAAATGGTGAAATTTTTGGAAATGATCTCCATAATGAGTCGATTATCTATAAAAAAAAATATAATAAATCTCAATATATGAGAAGATCTCCAAAAAAAATCAGCAAAAATTGAATTTTTTCACTCTTTTCAAAACATTTATCCGCATATGAGGTCCTTATTTAAGGACCTCAAAGCTTGGTTGTGTGTGTGTGTGTGTGTGTGTGTGTGTGCATCCTTGTTTGGTTGGATGTGGTGACAGCAATAGCACAACATAAATTCGAAGTCTAAGAAAGAGGGTAAAAGTGATCCCCAAACCCAGATGCCAACAGGAAAAAATAATAATAATAATAATAATAATAATAATAATAATAATAATAATAATAATAATAAATATATATATATATATATATATATATATATATATAAAGGGGCTTTGTAAATTTAGGACTCATTGTAATATGTATTTTGAAAATGGGACAACAAATATTTTATTTATAGTTTTAATCCCTATTTTTGAATAAAGCCGCTGGCGCGGACCCATATTCACAAAACGTCAACCAATCATAGCATGTCACGTGTCCCTTTAATTTGAAAATGGAGACTAAAAATGAAAACGAAATATTTGTTGTCCTATATCCATAATCAATATTATTTTAAGTCATAAAAGTACATAATCTATAAAAAAAAAAAAAAAAAAAAAAAAAAAAAAAAACTCAACACCAGGTCTAAGGAACCGAAAGAAAGAAAGTAGATATAAAGACTGAGAATTGAATAACATACCCCTTGACATTGACACTAATCTTAGCATTAATGATACCAAAAAGCTTTGGCTGTGCTGTACACTTCTAAACTTAGCTTTCCTATGCAACTGTCTTTGGTACACTTCAAATTATCAGTCATAAGATCATAAACTTCACTGCCTTACCCGAAGCCTGAGGATGAAAATAACAATAATGACAAACGAGATGATATGAATAATAATAGACAATTAATGTTTAATCCCTAGGAAATAAATATTGTATTTAGTTCACCTTTTTTTTTATGTTACAAAAAGTTCTGTTTATCTTTGCGACAATATTTAATTTCTATTTCGTACATTTATTTATTTATTTATTTATTTATTGAGTGGTGGGGGAGGCGGTTGGTTTTAAGGTTTAGGTTTTTTTAGGATTAGGGTTATTTCTTTTGTGTTCTCGGTTTAGCTTATTTTAGGGTTTATTGGTTTAGGTTTTAGAATTTTTTGTTTGTGGTTTAGGAATTCTTTTTAGGGTTTCGTTTCCTCAAGGGGGTTTTAGGATAAGAGAAAAGAGTGCAAGAGTTCTAAATGGTGAGGAATTTTTTGGAACTAAAAAAATAAAGGTTTTATTATTTAAGTACGTTCATAATTATCCCGTTGAGTTTGGTACCTTTTAGTAATTTTATTTTATTTTAGTACCTTTTCCATTAAGGATTTGTTCCACTTAAAAAAAAAGCCTTGCACATAAAAAAAATAAAAAATAAACTAGAAAAAAAAATCAGAAAAGTAAATAAATAAAGAAAACAGAAAAGGGGAAAAAAACACCGTCTTCAAAATACCTACCCACCCAAACTTTGACAGCCTCACGATCATCAGCCCCCACCCCTCCACCAGCCCACCACCACCACCTGCCACCCACCCAGCCCAGCCTCTCTCTGTGTGTATGTATATGTGTGTATACACATCTGATGTGAATCTAAGAATGCGGAAGCGTGTTATTATTACTACTATACACCAACTACTAACTACATAACACCAACAAAAAAGAAAAAAAAAAACTAATCTAAGAAAAATAGTTTTTCTCTACATATATTTTTTTTTCAAATATTCAAGTGTCATAACAAATGATGGCCAATAGCCTATTTATAGGAGAGGTTAGCTTTTTAGCAAGCTAATACCCAAAAGACAAAAAAAGGACAATTAATAACTAAAAATGACTCATGAACCCCAAACATGCTTGGAGACTAATTAAGGACTAAAAATAAAATAACAATAACAATAAACCCTAAACTAAAAATAGAAAAAAAAGATTGTCTTCTCCCGGGAACACAACCACGCGCCACGTGTCACTACAGATCACCAAACACATCAACAATTGTATATACCCAATTGGGTCAAATGCATATGCAAAAAGCAAAAAATCCAAATCAAAACTCAAATCCAGAACCCAATCCTTTCGATTTACCAGAAATCTACCACCAAATCCATTCAATTTAACCAAATCCAAAAACAATAGTGTGTGGGTGTGTGTGTATATATATATATATATAGACAGAGAGAGAGAGAGGTGGTAACATAGAGCATAAGAGAGAGGGGTGGCAGGCGTGTGTGGGTGGTGATGAAGAGGAAGCGTAAGGAGAGGGGGTTGATCGGGGGGAGGGCTGGCTGGCTGGGTTTTCACCCCTTTTTTTGGTTTCTTCTGCCTTTTTCTATTCTTTCCCCTATTTTTTATGTTTTTTCTTGTTCCTTTTTTCTAGTCTTACTAATTTCTTTTGGAATTTTTATTTACACATCATGTGCACATGACCGTCAAGTGAACAAACTTTAACAGAGAAGGTACTAAAGTGAGATAAAATTTGTAAAAGGTAGCAGATTCAGAACGGGATAATTACGGGAATATTAAAGTCAAAAAACCCAAAAAAAATGCAAAAAAATGTCAAGGGACTTGATTAAATGACCTCAATAAAAAAGAGCTTCTCAAAAACCAAAGTAAGTAGCATGGATTTAGACAGATCGATAATGAAGGAATTTAAGATTCAAAATCATCAGAAATTTGAAGGAGAGGATATTCAAGTTGGAATGGACCCAAGACAAACTAGTAGAAAAATCTGGAATATTTTTCTTTGTTTTTTAATCATGAATCTTATGTATGTAAAACTCTTATTAGGATGGAGTTCCAAATAACTTCATTCACTCATTTGATTTCAAATCCACTATAACAAGGCTTTAAAATATTGAAATTTATATGGTAGCTATTACATTTAATACTAACGTATACAACTTAAAATGATCAATTTGAATCATTTCAAAGTCTTAAATTCACATACACAACTTAAGAGAGTGTTGTAGAGCCACATCAAATTCTCTGTAGACAGGAGGGACCCAGATGGACAGAGGAAGTTACCATGTATGGGTGCCGAAGTATGGACATATTGCAGACGTTGCTCTGTTGATCACGGGTGAGATGAAGCCGTACGTGAGGTATGCTCTTCCAACTCTCTCCAAGCGCAGGCTTAAGACAACCTCCCTCTCCACCTACCATGTGATTTGCCACCTTGTTCACGAAAATATTTCAAGATTAGGGAGACAAATAAATTTGAGGACTAGGTAGTAACAGTAAATATAACAATTTCCAGTTACACGTTCACGAAAATATTTCAAGATTAGGGAGGCAAATAAATTTGAGGAATAGGTAGTAACAGTAAACATAACAATTTTCCAGTGACAACATATAGAGATATTGACGTGAATTCCTACAATTAACAGACAATTATAGGATAACAATCATCATAATATTGTTGGATGGACTACATCAACAGGTTTTTATATTTAGATGGATTTCAGTCATAGATGAGTTATTGATATAGATAGACTATTTGTTGTCAGACTAGAATAGGACTACTTAAGTAGACCTAGCACTATGAAGAAAAAGGGAAAATAGAAACTACAACTGCAGGCAAATTTTGGATGTGCAAACTTCTTTTCAGCAAAGATAATTAAGGAATGAAGCACGGTGAAGAGGGAAAGAAGGATCATAAATATTATAACTTTATAGAAAAGTACTAATTCTTCTCTTATATTAAGTCCCGACCACATCAGAAGAAGTGGATGGTGAAGATGATAATCATTATCGCCTAAAACTGATATAGTGACTATCTTAGCTTGGATATACTAATTATAAGTAGATAATTGATAAGAGATCTTAATTACAGATATACAAACACTAAAGAGTAGAGAGATGAGAGAAAGAGAAATAGAACCGGATTTACGTGGTTCGGCTCAAAATGGTGCTTACATCCACAGGTGCAATGTTGGTTGCATTGAATTACTAGGCAAAAGCCATAAACAGGTACAATATTAAAGCTTTCAAGTTCTTTTAGAGTTGGGCAGCATAACAGTAAGGAAAATATCTTAAATCCCCAAAGTGTGGATGGTGTGTGCTATTTATAGGTTGTTAGAAGAAAGAGAAAAAAGAGTTCCACATGGTGCACCTTTATAGGCTAGGTAAGAGAATAATCGTAAAGTTTGTTATTGGCACATGGGGGAGAATATTTGCATATCCCCTCCATGTGCACGTGCAATAAATGTTGTTAACGTCATCCAATCACGTAGTATATGCTTGCTGTAACAGAGTTACCTAACAGTGTCAACTAACTGCTAATTAATTCTGTTAAACGAACTGCCAGGACTGGCTGAGCTGACCTCATTCTGGGACTGACCAGGTTGTTGGATGGGGCCGACCTCAAACCTGTTGATGTGCGAGTCTAGATGTCCTCTTCTAATTGGTCAACCAGCTATCCCAGTTTTCAAAAAAGCGCACCTAGGCGGCACCTAGGCGCGAGACTTTTTACAAAGGCCCAAGTTTTGGGCCAAGGCCTGTATGAAGGCGCGGTCAACGATGGTCAATACTTTTTGGGATAAGGTGTTTTTTCAAGGTAAGGCATGAAAAAACACGCGTTTTTTTGGTTTTATTGGTTTTTTTAGTATTTTAAAAAAATGGTATTTTAGTTTGACATATTTTATGGTATGTACCATTTTAGTATTTTTAATAGCCTTGTTATAGTTAAAAATATTAAAATATATTTAAAAAGTCATAAACGCCTTTTCAAGCCTTTTTACGCCTAAGGCCCGCCTAAGCTTCTAAGGCTTAAGGTTTGGCCTCCACGCCTCAGTCACGCCCCACATTTTTTAGAACCTTGAGCTATCCTATATTTATGTTATAACAATGGCCCCCAAGACTTTGCTCACGATTGTAGCTTATAGCAGATTCTTTGAAGCGCTGCAGCTTCTGAGTAGGTGTTAGGCAGATTGAGTGAGTGAAATTTTAACTGTTGCATGTCATCGGCTAGTATTCTTGTCGGCTCAGGTGTTTTCGGTTCGTCTTTGGCAACAGGCGCACTTAATGCATGTATTTCCTGGGCAGTGTGGCGGCAGTTTTGAAGCGGCAGTGGACTTTTCAAGGGTGATGTCGAGCCTATTTTCAAAAAAGGTAATGATTGTTGCGCCCTGAACTTATAAAAAACTTTTCTAACCATTTCATCCTTTCGCAATTCCAGAATTATTCACACGCAACCTAAAGAGAGAAACTCCGCCCTGTTCAACCTACTTTCTTCTCAGGCTAATCTCTTCCCAATTTCTGCCATTCCCAGCCTGAAAAAGCTTCATCCCGACGTGGGTTTTCTTTTTCCAGCATTTGCAGTCTGCGTGATGTGAAACGCAGCGGAATTGAGATACACATGAACACACACGTATAATAACATTATTATTATTATTATTATATTATTATATTATTATTATTATAATCAAACCATATTTTCTCTCAAATCTCATTAATAAATTTCATTCTCCATAATAATTATGATTACAAGAGCGGGCCAAAGGCCTTATTTATAGATAATCCTAAATTTGGGGAGCAAGACTCCTAATAAAATAGATAACTAATACCTAATAATTATCTCTAATAATAATAAATAATATTTATTTAATTAATATATTTCCTAATTCACGTTATTCTCCCCTTCTTTGAAAAGTTCATCCCGAGCATTAAAGCCTTGAATGTTGAAGATGTCTGACAAGTAGTGCCCTTCCCTTCTTCGAAAAACTTAACCACGCATCGTAGGAGAGATTTGTAGTTCATACCACTTCCATAAATACTTTGAATTTTTTGCACCTTTTAATTGTGATGAGAATAAATTTCTGAAAATTTTGGGGCCTAATATTTTGCAACATTTTAAATTTGCCCAAATTTTTCCACATCAAAAAAAAAAAAAAAAAAAAATTGGACCATTAAACTTCTACCCAAGTGATTTTTCATTTAAGATTGGGTCAAAGTAAAATAAATACCACATGGGCAACCCGCTCTCTTCAAAAGTCTCAACGCCCACTCTTGCATTTAAAAGCCCCAACTCAACAAATGAAACCCTAGCTCCCTCCTCTTAGGCTCCCTCGCCCAGATTCGTACTACTCATGTCGGCATGGCCTTGGCCAGCGACCGCTGGTGATCTCCCGATCTTCCCCAGCTTCGTCGGCAACCGAAAACCCACCGTCCTGAACCGGTGTAGACGTCGGATGGCTTATCGTCGCCGCTCCACCTTCAAAACCTCTATTTGTTCACCCAATTTTTTTAGTTAGGCTGCAAAATCAAATTCAACCACTGCTGGTGGTGGCGCGGCTATGGTGGCCAGTTTTGGAGCATTGATCGTCGCCAAGTACACGTGGTACGATAGATTACCCTGAGCACTTACCATAGCTCGTGACCTTGATACACACGATTGGACACACTTGTGTGAAAAATTAGGAGCGAGCGCAGCTCTGATACCAATTTAATGTAAAACGCAACGGAATTGACATACACACGAATAATAATAATAATAATAATAATAATAATAATAATAATAATAATAATAATAATAATAATAATAATAATAATAATAATAATAATAATAATAATAATAATAATAATAATAATAATAATAATAATAATAAAACAATATTTTCTCTCAAATCATCTCTCTCAAATTTCATTAATAAATTTCATTCTCTATAATAATTATGATTACAAGAGAGGGCCAAAGAACTTATTTATAAATAATCCTAAACTTGGGGAGCAAAATTCGGAATTAAAAAAAAGAGAACTAAATAATCTAAGGAAAATCGATAACTAATACCTAATAATAATGCTATTAATAACTAATATTTATTTATTTAATATATTTCCTAATTCACATCACTACGTGTTTATGGTTTCTCGAGTGGTTCTTCGCTGTTTTGGGGGTTCCAAGTATCATCTTTCCCCATTTCTTCAGTCTTCTAGGGATTTTTCTGTAATGATATCATTTTCTGTTGCGATTGTTGAGCTTTGCAGCTATTATTGTTGGTTCGGTTGTTGATTGGTGAATTTTGTGGTTTTAAGTGGCCATTGAGTTGGTTGGCATAGGGTTTCCTTAGATTTTGGGTTTTCTCTGAATTTTCTAGGTTTCTCCAACCAAATCCATCTCTTTCAAAATCAAACATCCCCCAAGCCTTCTCT
Source organism: Sambucus nigra (assembly GCA_949130495.1). Taxonomy (NCBI): domain Eukaryota; kingdom Viridiplantae; phylum Streptophyta; class Magnoliopsida; order Dipsacales; family Adoxaceae; genus Sambucus; species Sambucus nigra. The sequence goes on from OX422217.1 coordinate 270,284,418, forward strand.
TGCCAAAATATACGCTTTATAAATGACTATTCCTAGGTCGATAGGGTATTAGCACACATTAAAGAGTTGAACACCCTGGTGTTCTCAAGGAGAGGTATCTAGTTCCTCTGACAGTTGTTCGACCTGAAGATGATCCATCTCATCCCAACTTTACCCCTAAAGTTCCATCTTCTATTGGGTCAGCTCCTCAGCCCCAAGCGTAGAATACAGTAGATATGAGTTTTTAGGGTCGACCAGCTCTGACGGTGTCAACCGTCAGTTTGGTGGTAAGAATTGGGCAAGACACGGGTTCTGAAGTGATTAATAAAATTAACCTGGGGACATCTACAGAAGAGGCCACGTCTAAGGCTCTCATTCAACCTTCCACTTCACCCGTCATTGTTCCTGACGACGAGGAAGGCACCTTTGGCTCTGCAGCTCGTATGATGCTGCGAACACTGAAGCTCGGTATCACACCCGTGATATTACCAAGGACGACCTCATGGACTTGCAAGAATTCCATAACATCTCCATTAGTATCACTTGTAAATTGTCTGGCTATGATGAGAGGGTTTATGATCGACCGAAGAGATTTGCTTGGCAGTTTCGGCAGGTTGGAGTTCGCCTTCCTCTCCACCCCATAATTAGGTCGATCTTGAATGGTTATGGAGTGGCTCCAACCCAACTTCCCCCAAACGCTTACAGGATAATTTAGGGGTCAATGGTATTCTGGAGGCAACATTTGGGGTTTGATATTAGGTTCATTTACCGTATAAAGGACAATGCCAAAGCCCCAGGATATTACTACTTCTCCCTAAAAAAATCATACCCGAAATTAGTAAAATCACTAGAAAAACAAGTTTGTGTTTTTGAAAAACAATTTGGAGTTCGGCCCAAATGAGGGGGACATATCTGATAGTGTACCTCGTGAATGGTGTGGGCCGAACCATATTTGTATATGGCCTTCCTCTCTACTAGCTTTTATGTTTCTTTAAATGAATTGCTTTGTAACCTCTGTTTGTCTAAAGCCTTGAAGGCTCGTGTCAACAAAGTCTGTGTGTCTGACCCTCCCAAATTTGAGGACATATTTACCTTAAACAAGTTTACAGCGCTTGGGTATTACATACTTCCAGGAGGTGTTCAAATTGAGGCAGCTCAAGCACCAACTATAGTCGAAGCCAACATTGAGGTCGATCGGGAGGTTGAGGAAGGTAAAAAATTTACAAGTGTTAGGTCGTCTTTAGTTTTTCATTGTAGATTTACCAACTGTTGAATTTTTGTGCAACCTCTATCCCATCAGCTTCAGACTTTCGAGCTGAACCCTCTGGTGGAATGGCACCCAGGCAGACGAATCGCGATGCCCTCGATCTCATATGCAAGAAGAAAGCTAAGAAAGAGACTAAAAAGAAGGACGAAGCTGAGGTGAAGAAGAAAGCCAAAATTGACGCTGAAGCTAGACCGAGGGCCGATGCTGAGGCCAAGAAAAAGGCTGCCGCAGAGGCCAAAAAGAAGGTTGATGTTGGTGCTAAAGCCAAAGATAAAAGGGAAAGCTATTATGATCTTCTTGTGTTGCAGACAACAAAAGGCAAATAGAGGATACCACTACCCAAAATGATCCAAAGAACTAAAGGACTGAAGAGCTGAGGACGACAGGGCCTGCTTTGGAGCGCGTGATGATAGAGGGGCATCCTGCTCGTCAGCTGGCAAGGGAAACTGGATCGTCTTCTCACTATCCCGAAGTGGAGCATTTCAAGTTTGATCCAGAGAATATCATAACCTCTGACCAGTAGTTAAAGAGGGACAAAGACTCCATCTTCCACCACATGAGTAACTCTGTGGATGTGCTCGACTACTACGATCACAGTCCTGACTTTGAGTTATTCCAATTCATTGGATATTGATGCCTTGGGGAAGGTTTCTCCTCACAAGGCTTATGTAGTAAGCTCTTAGTGAGTTTGTATTTGTTTGCTTTGCCAAGCTCATTATTGTTTACTAACCTCATTGTCTTCTTTTTCAGGGGCGTTGGCCTCTACCGTTCTTCGCAAGAAATCCTTAACAAGTGTTCGGGCCTTTCGGTTGGAAAATGATGCAAACGAAGAGCTCTACACACAGTGCAATACTTGGAGCCAGGAGGTGATTAAGCTGCAGGACGAGGCTAACGCAGCTGTAGACGAACTGAAAGTGACTTGTGATGAGATAAAAGAGAGGGACGACCAGCTCATGGAGAAGACTTTGGTCCTAAGCTCTGCTGAAGAGGAAGTTAAGAAAGTCAAAGAGCATGCCAACACTGATGCCGCTAAGATCCAAAGCCTGGAGGAAGCCTTAGCTAAGGCTAATGAAGCCCTTGCAAGAGTTGAGGAGTCTGCTATAGAGAAGTACAAAGCTTCCATCGACTTCACCATTGAGACAATGACCTTCTCCGATGGCTATGATGAATTGAAGAAAAGGGTGATGAAACATTTCCCTGACATCGCTGAGGTCGGCCAATGGGAAGGAGACGACGATGAAGCCAGGGCCTTAGCTGCCAAAGAGGCTGAAATTGAAGTGGATGATCAGACTGCTAAGGAGCATACTGTAGAAGAGACTGTGCATGCTAGTAACTCCTATTTTCCCCTAAAGTTGTCCAAGACATTCCCATGGTTGAGGCTGCTGATGGCAATGCTCCTCATGTTCCTCCAGTTATTCAAGATCCTTTTGTTGCCTAAGCAATCTGCCTTGTTATTTTTGTGAAGCTTAACATTGTAATTGCTCATAATAGTTTTTCATCAATGTTTGCAATTTTTGAACATTTGTTCCTGTTGTTGACAATTTATTCTGAATGGATGTTTGATTTGAATGAAAATGTTTTTCCATCCACTTTTGTTTGTCTTTATGCATGCGTTGTTCAATTTTCTCGACCCTTCTACCAAGTTACTTTGCTCGGCTAAGCTATGAGCCCCTACTTGTACTTGTGTGTTTTGGTGTATGAAGAAAATGTTTTCCACAAAGTTAAAGTTGTAGGATCTTATCGATCTGTCAGCATTTTTAGTCTTATGGTCTTGTAGTTGGATCTTGTCGACCTGACTTGACTAACTAGCTTTATAAATTAGAATAGACCTGCCAGTATTATTAGTCATATGGTCTTGTGGTCGGATGTTGTCGACTTGACCCGACTTACTAGCCTTTGGTTGAACGAACCTCAATTGTCCTGACAGGACCGTTATAAGTGAACTTAAAGTTTCCCTGTCAATTTGTGTTGGGATTTACCATTGCTTTAGTCACCTTACTTACTGGTCAGTTGTGGTAGTTGTGGTCAGCTCTTATCGGACTGACCAAATTGGACTTCTTTATCATGACCTGTCTAAGATGAGAACCCCCCATGAAGTGTAGTCTGGTCGTAGTTATTCTGATTTGATCAGCTTCGAGATGTCTTTCGGCCAGAGTTTCTTGCACATCTCTTATACTGATGAACTTTGCATTGAATAATGAAGAAAACGTGAAATATAAATGATTGGAGATGAAAACTAATAATTGATTACAAGATTTTGGAACTGCTTACATAAATTCCTCTTAAACTGTAGTCTGTTCGTCTTTATTAGTAGCACTTTCTCAAGTGTCTGGCATTTTAAGAGTTTTTAAACTGTTCGCCTTCCAGAGTCTCAATCTATGTCCCTGGTCTTACCACTGCAGAAATTCTGCAGGGGCCGTGCCTATTTGGCTCAAGCTTATTCCCCTTTTGAATTACCTTGTACAAGACAGAATCACCTTCTTTTAAAGTGCTCGGCTTCACTCTCTTGTTGTAAGACCTTGTTATACTCTACTGATTAGCCACCACTCGGAGAGATACTTGTTCTCTCACCTCCTCTGCCAAATCCAAATCAAGTCGACGCATAAAATCACTAACTGGTAAATTAAAGTTGAGCACCATGTGGCTTGGCAGGCTGATCTCTACTAGAACCACTACTTCTGTAGCAAATTCTAACATGAAGAGAGTTTCACCCGTTGCTATCCTCGGAGTGGCCTTGTAAGCGCACAAGACACTTTGTAATTCGTTAATCCAATTGGCTTTCGAGTCATCCAACCTCTTCTTCATACCATCGAGCAAGGTTTTGTTGGTGCCCTCCATTTGCCCATTGCACTGAGGATGAGCAAGTGTTGAATGCAGCTTCTTTATATTGGATCGAGGAACTTGTCGTTGTCGAACTGAGTTCTGTAGTTAGTAATAAATGCATAGCATATCCCATACCTACATATAATATTCTTCCATATGAAATGGAAAACCTTAGCATAGATCATCTCCACCAGCGGTGGTTCTGCCTCGACCCATTTCATGAAATAATCCAGAGCAACGACCAAATAACGGAACCTACTGTAATACCCCGTACTTTTATAGATATTTAAATTACATAAGTGGGCGTAATTTGATAATTAGAGGAATTTCTGTGAATAGTAATTTTGGGATTAATGAGTGTTAGATTATTACCGATGTGTGTTACATTTACTTTTAGGACTAAGTAAATGAGTCGGAATATTTTTATGTCATGTCGCAGTGGGGTAAAGCGACGGGTAATATTTCACTTTGAAGAAAACGCGTGTCGAGAAATGTTTGGTCCGAATTGTGAATTTTAGTTAAGTAACTCGGATGGAGATTTCGAGTGTACGGTTGGTTTCGGAATGGCCAAAATAGTCAGAATAGAGTACCCGGGGGTAGTGTTTGGATTCCGGGAATTTTTGGACTAGTAGGGACTCGCAATTGAGTAAATGAGTCATTTTTTTGGGTTTAATTAGGGATAACCCTTATTTCTTTCTTATAAGCCTCGTGAGAGAGGGAGAAAAGAAAGAAAAGAAGAAGGGAAGGAAGAAAAGAGGCGGAAAAAGGGATTTGCGGCCAACCTCCGGCGGCACGGGGACATCGGATTTTATCCCACGAGGCAACTGTTTATCTTGCTTTAACTATTTGAGAGTGTTTTTCTCATATTATAGTGGTATAAACCATGTGATTTTGAGTTCGATTCTTGAAATAAAATGGGACTTTGTTGACTAATCTCATATAATTTGATGTGTTATTAACTCCATATAAATTGTGAGTAAGAATCCATCTTAATGGTGTAATTGTTGGTGAGAAAATGGACGATTGGTAAAAATGGATTTAGGGTTTGAAATCTTGATTTAATTGTTTAATCCCTTGATTTAATTGGTGTGTTGGTTATATCATAGTTAGTAGATGATATTTATGTTGGTTGATGATGTAGAAACCGCAACGGATTGGTTGGTTGAATGTTGGATTAAAGTGAAAATTGGAGAAGAAGGTGAATAGTAACTCAGCGTCCTTTCCGAATCGATTCGGCTCTTTGTCAAAAAATAAAATTTCTAGATCTTTTCGATATGAACGAGTGGGCGCCGACAGCGTATTTTCCTAAAAAAAATTTTGAGTTTATAATGAATTTTCTACGGAAGGCTGTCCGATATCGAAATCATTAGTCAGAAATCAAACCTGATATTGGGAGAATTAAGGCTAGAATTGTTTGGAGATAAATATTTGGGGTTCCTAAAAATAGTGTGAGGACTTCTAAATTATTATTTTGAGGGAGGTGTATACCTTGGGTTAGTTGAAAGTAAAATCCAGGACTTACTAATTTAGGGGTGTTTGGGACGAGTAATACTCGGGGTAGTATTTTGGCAGGCTATGTGCATAGAAAATGTATTTATATGCCGATTATATGTTTGAGTGAATCCTAAGAGGCGACTAGGATGGAATTTAGGATATAGGCTAATGATGATTGAGCGGCTATCCGATACGTCTATTGACGACTATTATTGTAGGTGATGTGATACCTATGGAATTAAGATACGTAGTGCGTATACTATTTAATTATTACGAATCGGTATATTCGGGATTATATATAAATCCTTAAAAGTGATTAAGGTGCGAGTTATATTTTAAGCAAGAAAATACTTATAGGATTAATATTGTAAGTGTGTAAATACTTATATACTATTACGAATGGGAACATTAGGGGTTTTGGCTATCGCTATAAGAGTTTGGCAATTATAGCCATAATATATTGAGAAGTGATATATATTATATATACGATGTTGTTACAGTATATATAATATGATACGAATAAATATATTTGTGTATGATTGGTATATTTGTATTTAGAGGCTGGTTCCGCGGGCATAGGGGTGGACAGCCATATTATATATTATCTCTAATACTATCCAGGGAGGTTGCGCGATGTGGGTGAATCCCCTGGCTTGCGGCGCAGGGAGAGTATATTCCCAGGTCATATCGTTCATGACCGCCTCCACCGTTTAGTATTTTTACCATGAACATGAATGAGTCTGGCTTGATACCGTGGTTACGTGAGCAAACCCGGATGAGGATAGGCACTTTGAGACTGCATCCTCGAGTTATAACTCGGTGGGATGGTTATTATACTTATGATATTATTATAGGTATAATTATACTTGTTGCGAATAGCATGTAGTTTGTTTATGAAAATGAGATATCATATAAAGTAGACTTGAGTAAAGTGAAAAGAATGAATAAGGTGTTATTCTCCTTCCGGCAGATTTATATCCGGATTTGTATGAATGTGAATCATAGGTTCTAGTGAGAACTATATATATACAGGATTTTATAATATGTGTTATGTACTGAGGGCCTAATGGATCTCAACGATCAACATTGTCATGTAATAGTGTATCGGGGCGGTTTCTTGTTTGGATTTCGCTTCGCGAGACACCCCACGCACGAAACGTAGCACAATGTTGGGAATGGGGAGAAGTTTAGTCCTTAGTACTCGGGTTTATGCGGATTTTTAGAAGATGGGTGAAATAGATTAGTTAGGCAGGATAGCTTAACTAGGTTGTTTTAAAGGTATGCGATAGGTGTGCACTATTAGAAGAGGGGTGAGGTTAGGCCTGTCAACGGGTCGGAGCCGGATCGGCTTTAGGGAGATCCAGATCCGTTTAATCGGGTCTTTATCGGGTTCGGGTCCGGATCCGGGTCTTCATCGGGTCTACAATATTGGATCCAGACCCGGATCCGTTCGGGTCTTCGGGTCTCGGGTTCAGGTCCGGCCAAATATATACATTTATTTTATATTATCCCCCTTCTTTATTTTTTAATCTTAAATTAAAATATTTTGTAATGTATTATAAAATATTATTAGTATAAATAAAATATATATTATTTATATTTATTATATACAAAAATATATATTTTTATATATATTACTTACATGTTATATTGATAAGATATATTTATAAATATATATAAATTTATAGTATATGTATATATATTTAAAAAATAATAATGTACAATTCGGGTCGAGTCTTCGGGTTCAGGTCTTGTATAAGATCCAGACCCTACCCGTTTAATAAACATGTATTCGGGTATTCGGGTCTCGGGTCCAAAAAAATATGCTCAGGCCCTATTATACGGATCGGGTCCGAGTCGGGTCCGGGTCCAGACTCGACCCATTGACAGGCCGAGGTGAGGTGTATCTCATGAGAGTGTGATACCAGTTTAAATATGAGAGATTTCATATTTTAAAATATGGCATTTATGCACTTGCTAAGTATTTTCAAACTCGGGCTCTGACCCGTTTCTCTATTTTTCCCCTCTCTTGCTATATCTGTATATATATAGGTGTCCAGACACAGGGACGCCTGGATGATGATTCCTTCGAGTCAGACGTTTGGTGCAGCAGCTGTGGATGCAAGCAGGTTTACTGTAGACGCTAATATCCTTGTAATCTAGATAGGAGGTACTCTAGAAACACTCGGACCGATAGCCCAACTGTATTCATTTATTCTTTTACCGCATTTTAGTTTGTGGATTCGATTTGGTAGTATATTGTTGTACCGAGAGTTCGGTTATTTGTTATATATAACAGTTGTGATTGATTTATTTGAATGGTTTGGTTACAAAATATTAGTTAAATAAAATTTTGACGCCATCCTAATAGGTTAATAGTAAATAAATTGGTTTTCGACGGTGATGCTGAGAATGAACCATATGAGATTCCTGTTTTAATCTGGTAAAGGATTGATCACCCGATATTTTATTAGGCGGGGTGTCACAGATGATATCCGAGCATCAGGTTCTAGTGTCCTTAGGAATCTGTGCGGACGTACTACGCTTTCAGCGTTGCTTTCTATTTGAAATAGAGCCTTACGATTAGGATTGTTGATTTCTATTGTGAGATTTCGTTCTCCTGCTATTATGTAAGATTATAGTAAATCTTTTGCACGCTCGTGTGAGATTCGTATGCTGATCGATAAAGGGCGACCAGGGAAAGCCGTTATGAGGGCAGTAAGAGGCGGGGCTTAGTTAGAGATGTAAGTTGAAGTTGGGGACGAGGACCGCAGTTGAGGTCACTCCCTTTGTGGCATCTTCATGAATTGCTGCAACGACTACTAAAGTGTAGTAGTTATATTTATCCAAGTACCGCTATAGTAGAGAGTGGTCCTAAACTTGAATTACCCAGTGAAGTAAATTGGGAAAAAGTTTGAAAGGGTCCTTGATAAGGATCATACGTTGAAGTTAAGTCATGCTGAGGCAACGGAGCTTTATTCAGTGGAAGTATAGGTCTCAGAAGCTTTGGCTTAGAGCGGGGTATAGGAATGCCCAGATGTGAAAATTTGAGGAAATTTTTTTCACTCGTTGGAGCAATGTCGAAATGGTGGGAACATTAGTCACCATATTTGGGGGAGCAGGATGTTTTGCTCATAGAGGGATCTTACGGATGGTTTTAACCGCGAGTTTCCTTGATTTATCAGAAATGAAGAGAATGCAGTTCCTGAATTATTCACATGAGGATCGGTCAAAGGTCGACAGTGAATAAAGAGTGATATGGAGAAGTGAACCTTGTACAGTAAGGTAGGTACAATGAAGAAAGAGTCCTTCAGTGAAATCATAGGTTCACTAGAAAGTGTTGCTAACACTTATGGAGAATTTGTGTTCGTGAAACCCCAGAGGTGGACATCCGCCCAGGGATTCATTGAAACAGGGCAGTTAACGCCGGTAGTATGTTTCGTTTTAGTCGGAGGAGCTAAGGGAACTATGAGGATGATTGTCAGGATCGAGGCTATTAGTGTCCGAGATACTGATAATTTAACATGCCAGGGTGGCCTACGAGGGGGAATCTGGTGAGGTGGAGTGTAGAACCACACGGTTAGTCCTTGACCAATAGAAGTTAAAGGATAAGAATAGGGTGCCGAGATGGGGCATTGATTAAAGTAGTTTTGGTTCGGTTAAGGCAAGTGTACTATGTCCAAGAACCAATTGGAGCAATGAGGGAGATTGACGAAGTTATTGTTATGAGTTTCATCTCGGATGAAGGAGGTATATTTTGTGTGGCTAGATGGAGTCGCGGTATTTTGTTAACCCTGGATTCGTGTGTGTAATTCGAGCTTTGTGGCGGTATCGGTAATATTATAGAGGGTATATCTATATGTTTTTCACGGTAGAGGGATTCTATTTTCTTCATTCGTTATGAAAATGGGTGTTTGTATTTTGAGTTTATATTTGGTTTGCACTGCTCGTTTTGTATGTGTTATACGAATATAGTATTATTCTAAGTATAATATATTTTTGATTGATCGGAGCGATTGCAGGCTAATGATTGCAAGGCTATCGTATCTACGGTTCCAGGGTGGAACTGGTTGTTTTTGCGATATCTCACCTGGATACGGGTTGAGCTCGCCATATTTTTATATGTTAAGATGGAACTTCGATGAGTAGATGTCTCACTAGCAGACGTTAGTGCATGGGGACCTTATAGATATGATCAAAGGTATGCAGGATTTAGTATTTTACATGTGGTTTACGCTGACATACCTCCACGACCGACAAAGTTAAGTAGTAGTGTATCAGAGGGGTTCCTTGTTTAGATTTCGCTTGCGAGACACTCCACGCAAGAACCTTAACGACGTTGGGAGTGGAGAGATATTGCTGTATGCTAGGATGTTGGTTTTGTTGAAATTAGCTGAGAGTCATGAGATGATTAGGGGCTAATAAAAAGTAGATGTGCTGTGGAAAAACACTGGAAATGTTTCTCTCACCGCAAGTATGTGGGTGAGGCAAGGTAAAGAAAATCGGGTTGAGGCTTATAGCCAGGCCTTGAATAGAAGGCAAATTCAGAGGAAATATGTTTTGGGTATGATGTTCGTAACACTTTTGCAGAGAGTAGGCGCCCCGATTAGTTAGACTTTCCATTTCGCCAAGATGGAAGGACATAGTGGTAGAAGTACGTTAGTAGGTTAGCGAGGTAGGATTTTGAACGTCCCGATGGTGTGCCTTAGGCCGTTATACCTCGATGACTGACGATGCGAGGAAGTAGTGTAACGGGAGGGTTCCTTGTTTGGATTTCGCTTTGCGAGACGTTCCACGCATGAAACCGAGCAAATGTCGGAAGTTGAGAGACGTCTTGGGCACTAGAAATATAGTTAGGATAGTACTCATTTTACGTGTGTAGGAAAACACACCAATCTTAGGAATACTAAGAGATAAAGGCCAGTAGGGCAAGTGGCGCTGATATAGGAAGAATTGAATTTCGAATTATTCGAGTTAGGAATACCCAAGTATTAGTACCAGGCCGAGGAAATGAGGCCCATTTTTAGAGAGTGTTACATGTCGGACGTTTACAATGGTTGTGCAGATATGCAAGGGTTAAAAGGTGTATGGGCACCTTGGTAAGTTGGTTTTATATATTGTCTGAAATAGAAGGGGCGTAATATATAAAGCTGAAGAATATGCTTTGTAGCAGTTATGGGTTGGATTGAACGTCGTAGGACGCACGCGATAACCCAATTGTGTAGGTGCAACAAGAGTTAGCACACCTAAGATAAGCGAGAAGACTGACAAGAATAGTAAGCGCTAGTGTAGTTTCCTTTTTGAGGGAAATTCGATGTCCTGTTGTAGATGAGTGGACGCTTAGAGTCGTGGTTCTCCAATGGGATCAATACGTTAGAGCGGCGATTATAGGCTCATTTTTTTTATATGCGGTTATAGAAGCACTAGGTGCGATGTGACGTTAGAATCAACCTTATGAATGAGGTAGTGTTGTAGCATATGGAGATTCAGATAAGCTTGTCGTTAAGCTAGTGTGTTAGAAAATAAGCCTCGAGAGAGATGGTATACAGTGGGGTACCGTTGTGTTAGTATCGTTCGACTTCGGTGTACTAGGACGTAATATAATTAGCGATCCTAGGTTGTTAGTTCAGGTTGTATTTGAATATCAGGGACGAAATTCCGTTGTAAGGGGGGAGTATGTAATTCCCCGTACTTTTATAGATATTTAAATTACATAAGTGGGCGGATAATTAGAGGAATTTCTGTGAATAGTAATTTTGGGATTAATGAGTGTTAGATTATTACCGACTTACATTTACTTTTACGACTAACTAAATGAGTCGGAATATTTTTATGTCATGTCGCAGTGGGGTAAAGCGACGGGTAATATTTCACTTTGAAGAAAACGCGTGTTGAGAAGTGTTTGGTTCGAATAGTGAATTTTAGCTAAGTAACTCGAATGGAGATTTCGGTGTACGGTTGGTTTCGGAATGGCCAAGATAGTCAGAATAGAGTACCCGGGGGTAGTGTTTGGGTTCCGGGGATTTTTGGACTAGTAGGGACTCGCAATTGAGTAAACGAGTCATTTTTTGGGGTTTAATTAGGGATAACCCTTATTTCTTTCTTATAAGCCTCGTGAGAGAGGGAGAAAAGAAAGAAAAGAAGAAGGAAAGAAGGGAAGGAAGAAAAGAGGAGGAAAAAGGGATTTCCGACCAACCTCCGGCAGCTCGTGGCACGGGGACATCGGATTTTATCCCACGAGACAAGTGTTTATCTTGCTTTAACTATTTAAGTGTGTTTTTCTCATATTATAGTGGTATAAACCATGTGATTTTGAGTTTGATTCTTGAAATAAAATGGGCCTTTGTTGACTAATCTCATATAATTTTATGTGTTATTAACTCCATATAAATTGTGAGTAAGAATCCATGTTAATGGTGTAATTGTTGGTGAGAAAATGGAAGATTGGTAAAAATGGATTTAGGGTTTGAAATCTTAATTTAATTGTTTAATCCTTTGATTTAATTGGTGTGTTGGTTATATCATAGTTAGTAGATGATATTTATGTTGGTTGATGATGTAGAAACCTTAAGGGACTGGTTGGTTGAATGTTGGATTAAAAAGAAAATTGGAGAAGAATGTGAATAGTAACTCAGCGTCCTTTCCGAATCGATTCGGATCTTTGTCAAAAAATAAAATTTTTAGATCTTTTCGATACGAACGTGTGGGCGCCGACCGCGTATTTTTTAGATTTTTTTTTGAGTTTATAATGATTTTTCTACGGAAAGCTGTCCGAGATCGAAATCGTTAGTCAGAAATCAAACCTGATATGGGGAGAATTAAGGCTAGAATTGTTTGGAGATAAATATTTGGGGTTCCTAAAAAAATAGTGTGAGGACTTCTAAATTATTATTTTGAGGGAGGTGTATACCTTAGGTTAGTTGAAAGTAAAATCCAGGACTTACTAAATTAGGGGTGTTTGGGACGAGTAACACTCGGGGTAGTATTTCGGCGGGCGATTTTATATATATAATTATGTGCGTAGAAAATGTATTTATATGCTGATTATATTTTTGAGTGAATCCTAAGAGGCGACTTGGATGGAATTTAGGATATAGGCTAATGATGATTGAGCAGCTACCCGGTACGTCTATTGACGACTATTATTGTAGGCTAATGATGATTGAGCGGCTACCCGGTACCTATGGAATTAAGATACGTAGTGCGTATACTATTTAATTATTACGAATTGGTATATTCGTAATTATATATACATCCTTGAAAGTGATTAAGGTGCGAATTATATTTTAAGCAAGAAAATACTTATAGGATTAATATTGTAAGTGTGTAAATACTTATATACTATTACGAATGGGAACATTCGGGGTTTTGGCTATCACTATAAGAGTTTGGCAATTATAGCCATAATATATTGAGAAGTGATATATATTATATATATGATGTTGTTACAGTATATATAATATGATACGAATAAATATATTTGTGTATGATTCACCACTAGGTAAGAATCGTTACGAGCCGACAATTGTTCAGTGCCCAGTGATGAAGCGAGCCCCAAACCTTCAACTAATGCTTCATACTTTGCCTCGTTGGAGGCTTAAAAATTGAACCCGAGGGCGTATACCACATCTGCCCCATCAGGTGTTGTGATAATCAGCTCGACCCAACTGCCGTTTGCACATGATGAGCCGTCCAGGAATAATTCTCAAACAGGTGGCTCCTTCTCGAAATTGGCCTTCCACCAGGGAGATTTTTTTTAACAGCTTCTTCATTTGCTCCAAGTCTCAAACTTTTCCCTCCTGTTGGTCTTTCATTGTTCGAAACTGGAGCAGTCTCGACCTCGGCTGGCTTCTCTTCGTCATATGTGAATTCAACTATGAAGTCGGACACAGCTTGGCCCTTGATTATTGTTCTCGGCTTATAGACTATATCATATTCTCCTAACTCCACTTCCCCAAGCCATTAACCTACTAGATTTTCTAGGCTTATGAAAGCCTAGTTGGAGAGGCAGGTTTGTGTATACCACAATTATATGGGCTTAAAAGTATGGCTTGATCCTTCTGGAGGTCTCAATCAGTGCCAATGCCAACTTTTCCAACCTCGGATACCCGATTTTTTCTCCACAGTATGCCTTGGCGGTGTAATACACTGGCTTTTGCACGCCATCTTCTAATCGTACCAGTGTCGAACTCACAGTAGACTCGGACACTGCTATATAGGTATAATTTCGCACCAAGGATCGGCCTTGGCAGCAAAGGCGCAGAAGGTACTTCTTCAACTCCAAAAATACTTTTTCGCATTCGACATTTCATTCAAAGGTCTTTCTAATCCCTTGAGACAAATCTCTTCAGAGCAGCCAATTGTCCAGTCAGACATTAGATTTCTTTCTTGCTCTTGGGAGGCGGCATATTGATCAACGCCAGGATCTTGTCAGGATTGGCCTCTTCGCCCTTCTGATTAGCAATGAAACTGAGGAACTTTCCTACTTTTACTCCGAAGACACTTCGCAGGATTTAGCTTCATCTGGTATTTCTCCAGCCCGTCAAAAGTTTGGCCGAGGTCACGAATATGATCGGTTGCCTTCCTTCTTTTAGTCGGCATATCATCAACGTCAATGTCCATCGTCTTCCCAATCCGCTCTTCGAAGACCTTATTGACCAGCCTTTGGTACATATTTAAGCCCGAATGGCATAACGTTGTAGCAAAATGTACTTTGCCTGGTGATGAACAAGGTCTTTTCCCGATCTTTCGGCTTCATCTTTATCTGGTTGTACCCCGAATATGTGTCCATGAAGCTGAGCAACACGTGACTAGCTGTGGCGTCGACTAGCTGGTCGATTCGGGGTAGTGGATAGCGATATTTGGGGCAGACTCTGTTAAGGTCAGGAAATCAATACATATGCACCATTTGTCATTCTTCTTTGGGACCATCACAACATTGGAGAGTCGATGTGGGTATTTCACATCTTCAATAAAGTTTACATTCTTCAATTTGTCTAATTCTTGAATAGTCATATTTTTCTCTTGGGAGAAAACACAGTGTTTCTGATTGACGGGTGGCGCAAAAAATTCAGAAAAAAATATAGAAAATTTTGAAAAAATAAGATTAACAATGAACCAATGAGATACGTTCAAACTCATCCTTCAATATGAATTGCAATGTAGAATTGGTTATACTAAAGCGCGACGGACTTGTCAAATTCAATATTCCATAATAAACCAATATTAATATATGAGAAGTAAAATTAAAAATCCACCAATCTAATAACGCATAGAATTTGACATATATTTTTTTAGATGGGTTGCAAATGTTATTTTTACAAAAAAGATGCAAATGTTATTTTTTTTCATAAAGAGGATGCAAATATTTTTTTAGTCAGGTTGCACATGTTATTTTTACAAAAATAATGCAAATGTTATTTTTTTACAAAGAGGATGCAAATATTTTTTTTAGGTCGATTGCAAATGTTATTTTTATAAAAATCATGCAAAATGTAATTTTTTTACAAAGAAGATGCAAATATTTTTTTTAGTTGGGTTGCAAATGTTATGTTTATAAAAAATAATGCAAAATGTTATTTTTTACAAAAAGGATGCAAATATTTTTTGTACTTAGGTTGCAAATGTTATTTTTACAAAAAAGGATAGAAAAATTATTGTTTTACAAAGAGGATGCATATATTTTTTTAGTTGGGTTGCAAATGTTATTTTTACAATACTGATGCAAATGTTATTTTTTTTACAAAGAGGATGCAAATGTTTTTTTAGTTGGGTTGCAAATGTTATTTTTACAAAAATAATGCAAAATGTTATATTCTTACAAAGAGGATGCAAATATTATGTTATTTTTTTACAAAGAGGATGCAAATATTTTTTTCTACTTAAGTTGCAAATGTTATTTTTATAAAAATTATTTTTAAAATTTTATTTTTACAAATGTATAAATGAATCAGATGTCTTTTTACAATTGTTACTTTTACTTTTACAACTGCTATTTTTACAAATGTATAAATAACATATTAAAAACAAAACATGTCTTTTAAAAAACAGCCGGCACATTTGTAAAGTTAACAAAAAAATGTTTGCCTCTTTAAAAAATACAGCTGGCAACCACTTTGTAAATAAACCCCCACACAAACTTGACACTTACCATTAAACCTACATACAGAGGACAGCACGCTAAAAATACAGTCGGCCTTTCATAAACCCTCCAAAAAGGGCTATACATACCAACAGAGTACGGTAGAGAGAGAGAATGATATTCTAAGGTGAAATCAGGGGGTCTTCTCAGACCGAAATAAGGGGTTCTTCTTCGGCAAAGGTAACTTTTTCTACTCAAACATACAAGAAACGGTTGATATTCTATTTCTTGGTCTTTTTCTCGCCATACAAATCGGATCGGCCGATATATCGGCGAGTTATATTGATTTCATACGTTATTTATTTTTTTCGTATCATGACATAGAATCGGATCGTTGCCTGCTGAGTCTGAGTCAACTCGGTCGATTCCGAGTTCACTCAGCCAAGTCTTTGAACCATGTTTACTATGATGAGTTTGTGGCAGAGGACGAGTGGATCTATACTAGGCATGTCCTCGTGGCTCCAGACGAACACATTCTTCCTCTTCCTCAGAAAATCGGTTAATTCGTTCTTCAGAGCTGGATCCAGCGACGAACCAATCTAGGTTGTCCTTTTTGGATGCTCGTCATCTAGTATTATTAGCTCAATCTGCTCTACCACTTCACCGACCAATTTATCTTTATCTCGATGATCTTGTGTTTTGATCTGAAAAGTTTGGGCCAATTTCTTATATTCCTCATATTCTGCAGACGTGTAGTAGCATTCTCTTACTTCCATTTGGTTTCCTTTCACTACTCCCACTCCATAACTCGTTTGGAACTTTAAGCACCGGTGGAGAGTGGAGGAGACCACTTCAAACTTCTTCGAGCCAACCCTGCCAATGATAATGTTGTAAGTCGAAGCCACGTTCTTGTCTAAGACGAAAAAGCGCATCATCTCAATTTGACAAGTCGGCCAAGTTCCAATAACAACTTCTAGTTAAATTATTCCCAAAGGGTATATCTTATCCCAAGAGAAACCAATAAGCGGGCGATGGTATGCCTGCAGCTTTCTGTCCGCCAACTTCAGCCTCTTGAAACAGTCATAAAACAGTATGTCTGCAAAGCTGTTGTTGTCCAACAAAATCCTGGTGACCGACCTCTTGTGAGCCATCATAGTGACGACCAGAGGGTCATGTGGATATAACAAACCAGACAAATCATCCCTGGAAAAAACAACTATTAAACGGTTTTTGTTTACCTTACGAGGATGTGGCTGCACCGGCTTGGCCATTCTCACAATTCTGACGTGAACATAAGATTTTGCCTCGTTTAGGTACGCCTTCCTCTCTGCTGGCTCATCTCCGCCACTAGCATCCCCTCCAGCAATGAAGTGACACCATAAAGAAATCATGCCTACATTATCCACTGGCTTCTTTAACTTTTTCGGCAAAGCGGGATCATCCTCTGAGTCCTCGTCTCGGGTCTCTTCTTCTCGTCTTAGCTTTGCAAGGAGATTTTGATCGTCTCCTAGGTTTCTGACCGTCTTTGTTATCAGCTGTTCGACCAGACTTGTCCACATACTTGGTGAGCTTGCCTCTTCGGATCAGATTCTCAATCTTGTTCTTCAAAGCCAAACAGTTGTCGGTATTGTACCCGTGATCTTTATGGAACTCATAGTATTTTCTTTTATCCCTTCTGCCTGGTGGAGACTTCAACTTTCTCGGCCAATTAAGGTTTTCACTTCCTCGGATCTCGTCGAGGATGTGATGAATGTCCACAGTGAGCGGTGTGTACTCGTCAAATCTCTTCGGCTTATCTGACTTCTTGGAATCTTTAGACCTTTCTTTCTTATTTGAGCTCTTGCTAGCATCGGACTTCGCATGACTGGACTCCTTCGCTACCATTGCTTCTTCGACATTCATTATCTTCCCCACCTTGGCCAAGAGCTCGACCATTGTACTCGGCGGTTCTTTTGCTAAGGCCCAAAAAAGATTTCCTGGTAATAGGCCGCTCATTATAGCAATTATCGCAATTTTCTCGTCATAATCTATCACCTCCAACTTTTTTATGTTAAACTGGGTGATATACTCCCTTGTCGTTTCATCCGCTTGTTAGCGGACGCTTAACAACTGAGCCACCATTTTTCCTAGCTTGGTGACAAAGCAGAAATTGTTTACAAACAGGTCGGTTAGCTGCTTGAAAGTTGAAATTTGCCCCTAGGGAGCTCATTGTACCAGATTTGAGCCGACTCAGTTAGAGTACTGGAGGAGGCCCTGCATCGCATTTCATCGAGGATTAAGTAGTTATCAAAGGCAACTTGATACTGCTCCATGTGCAGCATCGGATCCGATTTTCCATCATATGTGGGAGTGATGCTTGGAGGTTCGCACTTCGTCGGTGCTGGGTCACTCAGTACAACAGTTGTGAAAGGAAACCTCTGCACATAACCCCTCTGCAAAGGGTTCTTCGTTTTAATAAGATCACCCATTCGATTTTCCAAGCATTGGATTGACCCCTTCCAGGGTTGCTCCTTCTCCTGCTCGGCCTTCACTGTCTTGTCGGCTTGTTCGTGGCTCTCAGTTGAGCTCTCTTCTTTCCTTGAAGTGTACTCGGACCTAGCCGAGCCTTTTACATTTACCTAGACCTGGCCAAGCACGTGATCCTTCTAGTCTCAGATCTTCTTGACTCTTCCCCGTGCTCCTTTGGGTCCCTACACGGATATGCTCGTGCAGCCTTTGGGCCCAATCGATCACAAGCAGAGCCTCTGCTCAGCCTTTCCAACATGCTAGGACGCTCCACTGAATAGGTTTGATCATCATCGTATCCCGTTGAATGGACAGTGGACGTTGCTCCTAGCCTGTTGGATATATCATCTCGCCCAAAACTTGAGAATCTGGATCCGTTCCCCTCACCACGTGAACTTAATCCAACCTCCTAGGGTTCTGCACTACTCGCTCGCGGCTTGCCTCTTGTCCCTGTATGGGGCCAGAGGTGGCATTTCACACCTCTAGTTTTAGTTCTCTCAAACTGCAAGGGTGATTGAATTCATTTCCGGACTATTTTGTCCATTCAAAATGCTATGTAACTGCTTCATGTTTTCCTACATAGCCTCTTGGCGCCAAGCTCTGCAAGATTCCTTGCAAGTCTCCCATACCGACCGGGGTAGAGGGCGGAATCTCCTCTCTTTCCCTACTGCTTACTAGGTGTTTAGACATTTTTAAAAGAAAAATGCACAAAAAATAGAGTATCGTAGCGGGAATCATGAATCAAAATAGGAATATGTAGATCTGAAGGAAGATTCAAAGAATAATTGGGAACCAAACGGAATTTGGTTATAATATAACTTTAACCCAATGAAACTCAGCTAAATTGGATTGCAATTCGCAAGTTCATGAAATCTTGGTATCCTGGAGCTCTTACGAATAAAGATAGTGGAAAGCGATAATGGAGAGCCGTTTCCCACAGACGACGCCAATCTATTATCGCCTAAAACTAAAATACTAACTATCTTAGCTTGGATATACTAATTCATCATCATCATCCTTGCCTTAATCCCATCGTATGGGGTCGGCCATATGGAATCTCCTTTTCCATTCTAATCTATTATATTTATATGCAATTTTATCATTCAAGTTTAATTCCTTAAGATCTCTCCTAATAATTTCCTCCCACGATAGCTTAGGGCGGCCCCTTTCTCTTTTACCCTCTAATTTCAACAATCTTCCTCTTGTTATAGGTGCATCAATCGGTCTACGCAACACATGTCCATACCACCTACATCTACTTTCTCTTAATTTATCGTTAATGGGAGCAACTCTTAACTTTTCTCACGTACTGGTTTTTAATTTTGTCCTTTCTAGTAATGCCTATCATCCATCGAAGCATCCTCATCTCACTAACATGGAGACTTTGTTCATGTTTTTTTTTTCAAAGCCGAACACTCCGCTCCGTATAGGGTCGCTGGTTAACAACTGTTCTATAAAAATTTTCTTTTAATTTATTAGTCATCCTCTTATTGCATAACACCCCACTTGCTTGTCTCCATTTCATCCAACCAGTTGATATCCTACTCGTAGCATCCTCGTCAATATCCCCATTACTTTGTAACACTGATCCTAAATAACGAAATTTATTAGTTTGGTTTATCACTTTTTCTTCAATCTTTAACATTATGCTATCCGACGCCTCATTATTAAATTTACATTCCATAAATTCCGTTTTATTACGACTGATTTTTAGTCCCTTAAACTGTAAGGCTTTTCTCCACGAATCTACTCTGGTCGCTAAGCGCTCCTTTCAAGTGTCTACTAAAACTATATCATCCACAAACAACATACACCATGGGACATCTTCTTTTATGTCCTTAGTAATCTCATCCAAAACTACGACAGATAAGTAAGGACATAAGGCCAATCCTTGATGTAGACTCACTTTAATCGTAAAGTCATTACTTTCTCCACATATAATTCTTACACTAGTCTTTATGCTATCATACATATCTTCAATAACTTTTATATAACTCAGAGATTCTTTTCCTCCTTAAAGCCCACCAAATTATATCCCTGGGTACTCTATCATAAGCCTTTTCTAAGTCTATAAAAACTATATATAAATTTGTATTCTTACTTCTACATTTCTCCATTAACTGTCTTAATAAGTAAATAACTTTCGTGGTGGATCGCCCTGGCATAAATCCAAATTGATTGTCCAAAATTGTTAACTCATTTCTTAATCTTTGTTCTATAACCCTTTCCCATAATTTCATAGTGTGATTCATCAGCTTGATTTCTCTATAATTACCGCAGTTTTGTATATCCCCTTTATTTTTATACAAAGATATTTAGGTTGTTTTTCCTCCACTCATTTGGCATGTTTCCTTCTCTTAAAATTTTATTAAATAAATATGTTAAACCATTTTATCCCTATACTTCCAAGGGTCCTCCATACCTCTATGGGTATTTTATCCGGGCCAACCGCTTTATTCTTTTCCATTTTTCTCTCAAGAGTTGGACAGCATAAGAGTGAGAAAATATCTCGTATCCCCAAAGTGTGGGTGGTGTGTGCTATTTATATATTGTTACAAGAGAGAGAAAAGAGAGTGCGGCACCTTATAGGCTAGGTGCGTGCATGCTTTACATGTAAGGTAAGAGAATAATCATAAAGTTGGTTATTGGCACATGGGGAGAATACTATGAAGCACGGACTCAACACGTAATACGTGTTTCGACATGACATGCGACACGTGATTTTTTCAAAAACTAGGATACGACACGCTAGGATATGTATAATATAAAATATATATTTAAATATATAACATATATTTAAATATAGATATATTAATGAAATAAAACGGATTTTGCCCATAAAATACATTATTAGAGCATTCTTAACATGAGATTAAGAAAATGGACCATACAAAATATAGTTCAAACATACTTTAACATTAAAAGTCATAAAATAAAGCAAAATCACCATCACATAAGGAAATAAAAAAAATAAAAAAAACATGTCATTTTACGTGTCATTTTACGTGTCCCAGTGTGTCCTTTTACGTGTCCCAATGTGTCGACAACGTGTCCCAACATGTCCCAGTGTGTCGGACTCGTGTCAAAGTCGACTTGTGGCTTTCGGAAGAGTGTTCGTGCTTTATATGGAGAATATTTGCACATCTCCTCTATGTGCATCTGCAATAAATGTTGCTGACGTCATCCGGTCACGTAGTACATGCTTCCTGTAACAGAGTGAACTAATAGTGTCAATTAACTACTGATTAACGGAGTTAAACGAACTATCAGGCCTTGTTGGGCCGACCAAGTTGCTGATTAGGGCCGACCTCATTTCTGTTGATGTGTGAGTCAAATGTCCTCTTCTAATTGGCCCACGAGCTATCCCATATATATGGTATAACAATAATTTTAAAATTTAACACATTGTGATTTTAATCGGATTATAGGTATTTCAAAATCTAAAACATGTTTGAACAGGTACTTAATGTAAACTTCGGACAATTGACCCATAACTTTTTATAAACATTATAAAGCTGATCTATTAGTCAAAGTATACACATTCATATACTTTCAGAATATGATCATTTTTATTTTTTGATAGGGTCGTGTTATTAAGAAGTAACACCATCTAGCTTTAGCCACCTGAATGGATCTTATGAATATACTAAAGTACCAATAATTTCAATGAACATGTTCCTCAAAAGGAAGGAAGAATAAAATATGGAACACTCTAGAAAGGAGGAGACAATATGTTGTCTTCATTCTCTCATTTTTGGATTGCTTATTTTGTTGACATGGAAAAAGCACGCCCAGGTTCAAGAACGAGTGGTTAAAGCACCCTGGGTTTGTAGACACTGCTAAGGAGCATACTTACCGCCATTGTGCCGCGATCCCTGATCACCGACATAAAACATGGTGGTTTCACAATCTATATCTCCAAAAGTGGTGCCCTCAACATTAACCATTAATATTTCAGCCACCACAAGAGATAGTACAACTTTTGTAGAATGAAATAATAAAAGAAAAAAGACATCTCATAGCCAAAGAAAAACAATTATACAAGAATGGTTTGTATATTTTCTTTATATATAACATTGATTATATACTACATACAATCTTAGTGTATCTTTCTATATTGGTGGAATATATGTATTCTTGACAATATATTTATGGTTATAAAATTACCTCGACAAGAATTATAAAACATCCCAAAATCTGAAGTAAACCATACAAGTCTGACCTCACCGTACTGCGTATTGTCTGAATCAATATACCACATACGGGTGCGATCCACATCCCAGCTAACATGGTTAAGGAGTGATGGAAAAATTATCAGATTTTGGGTTCTGCTAGTTTCAGTAGGCTTAGTAGATTAATTTACTAAAGGAAGATCTTCAAGGATGGAACAATGGTGTGTGGGAATGTTCAAGAAAGCATCTAAAGAGCGGCTGCGGAAATCAAGGATTTGGATCTCAAGGATAGTTCAAGCACCCTCTCCGAATCAATATCCATGCGTAGGGAGGAGCTTAAAGGGCAGGTGGGGGTGGCTATTAGATTATTAGAGAAGGTGATTAGCTGGAGGTGGGAATCGAGAGCGGTGTGGTTAAGAGAAGAAGATAAAGCAAAACGTTATTTCAAAGCAGCCAATACCCATCAACGGATTAATCACATTAGCAAGGTTGTTATTAATAGGCATCTCCTAAGGCAGAGTCAGAAGTGAGGAAGGAGACTGTCAATTTCTATCAGAGATTGTTTGAGGTGGGAGTTTCTACAAGGCAATACCTTAAGCGAATCCATTTTTATGATTTTTATGCTATATCGGAGGAGGGGAGAGAATGGCTGGTACATCCTTTTAGTGAGAAGGAGGTTGTGAGAGCTCTCAATTCTTGTTGTGGGGATAAAAACCCTAGTCCTGATGGTATTTCTATTGCCTTTTCAATTGTGTTGATAGATAGTGAAAGGAGATGTAATGGGGGAGTTCCGTGAGTATTATTCAGAAGACTCTTTTGAGAAATGCCTCGATGCTTTGTTTACCGCTTTGATTCCCAAGAAGGAAGGTGCATTAGACGTTAAGAACTTCAGGCCTATTAGTCATATGGGGAGTGTCTATAAGATGGTGGCTAAGGTCCATTCACTTAAACTCAGCAGTGTTTGATCACCCGGTGGCAGATTCCCAAAATGTGTCTGTGGGGGATTTTGGATGGAATTATGGATATGGTTGTGGGGCTAATGACTGTGTGGAGGCCGTGCGTTAAGATCAGATATAAAAGGGATGGTCAACAAGTTGGACATCGAGAAAGTCTATAATCATGTTAATTGGGAGCTACATCACGGCTTCGAGGAGAAGTAGAGAAGGTGAATGCGTTATCCTCGATTTCGTTTATTCTTCTTACGGAGGCTATAAGCAGACATTGTGAGACTTTCTAATAGAGGTCTTTTCGAGGATTTTTTTATCAGGTAGGCCCTTGATCACACATCTCATTTTCGTAGCTGACGCTATCGTCTGCTGTGGGGCAAAAGAGGTGTAGTTCGACGGCTTTAAGCATGATCTTGAAGTTATGTCGGGGTTGATGATTTATACTCTAAAAGAGTGTTCAGACTTGGTGCTTATTTTGATATGTGATATAGGCTCCCTCCAATGCACTAGTTTCGGTCTTCCCTTTGGTGGCCCTCTCAAGTCCAAGGCCATTTATGATCTGGTCATGGAGAAGTTTGAGAGGCTGTTGTTGAGCTGGAAGAGCAGTTTTCTCTCAAAAAGTCCATTAACCTTTATTAAAGCAACTTGGCCAATCTACCCTCCTACTACCTGTGGATCCTTCTATTCCTATATCAGTGAAGAAGAAGTTAAGACATATCTATGAGCAATTTCCATTGGAGAAGTAATAGTGAGGAGTGCAAGTATCACTTGGTGAAACAGGAGGAGGTAATGTCGACCCTTATGCCAGGGTGGGGCAGGTGTTAAGAGACTTGAGGAGCTTTCATAAAGCTCTTTGTAGGGGATGGCTCAGGTAATTTGCTTCTGAGGAGGGTAGACAGTGAGCCAGAGTTGTTATTGTGAGATCTGGGCTTCATTACCACATAAGGAGAGGTCTGGATTCGAGAAGTCCATATGGAGTGGGTTGTGGAGGTGACTACGAGGTTGGGAGGAGATTATCGACTTCATTTATTTCTCTATCAGGATGACGAAGGGCCCTATTCCCATCTTGTCGCGACCTTTGATACGGAGATATCCCTCTTAAGGATCGATTTCTGGATTTCTCCAGTTTGGCTTCCTTTCCAAATAGCAGTGTGGCGGACAACATTTGTATTTTGGAACGTCATACTGTGTAGAACCCTCAAATTAGAAGGCAATTCCAATTGGAGTTGGAGGAAGTTGAGGGAGTTTCCATTGCTGATGAATATCAAGGCTCCTTGATCTGGAAAGGTGAATCCAATGGAAAATTCAGTGTTATAATGTACTACGATTGTATTGTAAACTACAGACTACCTGATGTTACGTTGTGACGTGACGAGGCTTCTGTGGAGTACTTTGTTCGCCATCTTTGGCCTGTCACAGGTAATGCCAAAGTTGATTTTTTATGTGATGAGTTGCTGGCACGGAAGCCATATTAGGAGGAAAAAGAGGAAGTTATGGGATGTGGCGCCTTTGGGCCTCATTTAGACAGTTTGGGGAGAAAGGAACAGGAGACGCTTCGACAGCAAAGGATGGCCTATAACAAGACTCTGTTCATGCTGTCTACCCTGTAGTTTCGGTTTGAATGGCGAATTTTCCTTGATAAATTGAGTAGTATTTATTTTCTTTTTCCTGTTTTATTGATTGATTGAGTCTTGTTTTGCAGTCGGACTCCTCGGGTATTTTTTTATTTTATTTTTTACTTTTCTTGAGGGAGGTGGTGATCTGATACTTGTACACTCCGTGTACTCAGTTCTCCACCTTTTCAGGCGGTTATAAATTTTATTACACATATATTCATACTTGATTTACTGGAAGAAAAAATATAAGAAGAAAATTGAATTTTACAATCACATACCAACACGGAGAGATTATGCTTGTATGCCAACTCCTTTAGAAGTACTCCGATAGATATCATCAAAGCATGTCCTGTATTTACCCATCCAGTATGCGTTCATTAGTTTCTACAGAAGACTATACCTGACATAATTCAGATACATGTAAAGCCTAAACCTTTATATAAAAGTGAAAGACGAATATACATCTTTGTCCCTTGTTCATCCTGAGTATGAATAAACTGTGAGACATTCTGTCTCAACTCCATGTAAACTCCTCTACCAGGTTAAAACAAGCCTTATCCAACGTGGACAAGAAGAGTTACACATTCCTTTTGTAGTTGTCTACAATTAAGAGTCGGATCTTAAATCAATTTACCAAATTTCAGAATTAATAATTAAATGTATCTTAACCATTCATATACTAATATAGTAAAAAGGTCATGCCCAGTGCCCAAGACTCCCGCTTAACTGCAGAGGCGACATCTGGCCTTACCTCCATATATGGAGAGGTTGCTCCCAGGTCTCGAACCCGAGACCAACCGTAGCTTGGGCGCGGGCACTTGCCATCGTACCAATGTACTTAAAAATTTTGACTTTCAAACTACAACTCTTAATTTGAGATTGAATTGAGTATATATAATATGAATGGCACGTGTGCACAATCTTGTTTGAAAGCATGCATAATTGTCAGTAAATTTTCTGAGAATCTATTTTTATCATTTTTTATTCAATTCATGAACTTTCGATGAAGTCTGAGGAAATTCACCCTTTTTCTCTTTTCTGCCTGTTAAGGAATTCATTAGTAATACCAAATCTGGCAAGATATCAAAAGGTAATGCAGGAAACTAATTGTGCACTTATCATAGGGTATAATGTACTACTACTATAATTATTTATTTATTGATTGATGACTTATGGTATTCATGGCTCTTAGAGCATCTGACTAATCCCCAAGGTAGTTTAGACCTTCCAATCGGCACGCACTAAAACACATTATATGAGGTGGGAACACAAGGACTACTCTTGACTTTCACATTGTGAGAGATGATGATGGGAATCCACATTTTATTTTCTTTCATTGTATTTTCTATTTTTTTAGTTCTTTTTAGGCCTTTTCCTTCCTTAATTAGTTGCCAAGCATGTTTGGGACTAATTAAGCATTCTTTTACTTTTAGTAGGCCCTTTTAATCATTTTAGCTAATTACTTGATTAGCTAGTAATTCAGCCCCTATAAATAGGTTTGTTCTCTCATTTGTACTTACTTTTCAATTCTTGAATATAAGAACTCTTTTGCTTCTCTCTCTAAAAATCAAATTGTCTTGATTTTTAGGTCATTAACGTGTAGTTCACGTCAAATTGGTATCAGAGCGGGTGAAACTCCAAACATTAGTGTTCGTGTGAATCGGTGGGTAGAGTATCAACAAATCATGCACTACATTTTTCAATGGCTCCGAAGAAGCCAACCCGAATTCAAGATGAAATTCACGAAGAGTTGAGACAAAGCAATCAAGAATTGAAGAAAAACTATCAAGAATTGGTAGAGAATAATCGTGAGATGAAACAAAAAATGGAGACCGTTTTACAACTTTAGATGAAATTACAAAACCCTAGCCCCTCAATTGAAACCCTAGTTTCAAATCAACAACAAGAAGTCACCAGGAGGACTGAAAAACAACCCGAAGACACCCCAGTAGCTCCGGTAAGAGACCTGATGACACTGTCTACCGTTGCTGTCCAATTCCGGCGTCGGACGAAGGGAAAAAGGGTCCTAAAGCAGGCGACAAGGGGCGTTTGGGGTTTCTGCAAAGTCGGGCCACCCAAATGGGGGCCGACGCCCCTCCGAAGGAGTTTTTTTTTTGCCGACGGCTACCAAAAGTCAACTGCGATTCCATCCCTGAGTCGGACCACCCTCCCGGTGGCCGATCCTTGTATTTTTTCCCTAAGACTCCCCGATTCAGGTGTGTATACCACCCACATCCCAGCCAAGATTATGATTTAATCCCCTTAAATGTCAATTGTTGTCCAAACATCAAGTCCAAAACCCTAATACCTGTTGCCCCGTTTAAAACCCTAGCTCGTGTGGATGTAACCAAATCATTGCCCCAATCTACCGACCATTTCCCTTACCCCAACCGTAAAACTCATTCTGAACCCGGACCTCACCATAATTTTTCCAACCAAAATGTTAACCCAAATAACCTAAGAAACCCTAATTTCACCCAACAAGAACGGACACCCACAAAAAAATCCGCCCTACCCGAGTTG
This sequence comes from Sambucus nigra, assembly GCA_949130495.1. NCBI lineage: Eukaryota > Viridiplantae > Streptophyta > Magnoliopsida > Dipsacales > Adoxaceae > Sambucus > Sambucus nigra. The sequence continues at coordinate 270,311,825 of OX422217.1, forward strand.
TCCGAAACAAATACAATTTCCCTCAACCCACCACATAACTCCAACCCTATTCGACCTCCCGAACCACACGATCCATTTGATTTTGGTATTTTTGAATATCAAAATATCGATCCGCGTTTGCTTCCCCACGCACCACCACCCCACCTGTCATCACATCACACACCCTCTCATCATGACCTCTCTTTACATTACACCGATTCCTCTTCTTCCTCTGACATTGGAGATATCCGTCGTAGTATCTATGAGTCGATTCCCTCACCCGGTACCCATCGCCCCATTCCATTACAGGATCATCAGTGTTTCTATTGTGGAGGACGTGGTCACCTCATTGCCATGTGCCCCCACTATCAGCATGATCCCCGGGCACCTCCCATGGTTCCTCATGATCATCCTCCTCGCCCACCACCTCTACAGATGCCACCAGACCCGGTTGATTATGTTGCACCTGCACCAGGTGATGTGGTGGGCCCGAGAGCTCATCAGGATGGAGACCTGTAAAATGATGTGTGCAATATCAATCAAGTTCGCAATTCTCTAATGGATTCAAACACACCTATTTAATTAGGTGTCTAAATTTGAACAAACCAAATTCAATTTTAATTCAGCCCTTATGCATGCATCTAAGTGTTCAATCAAATCATTCATATCATGCATATATAAAACAAAGACGACTGATTCAGGAAAAAAACTCTTCGGGTAAAAACCTTTTAACACTTTATAAAGCTTACAAGACCATTGACTTACATACAACCTGATAATCGCCCACAAGTGTAACGCACGGTGTCTTTGTCAAACCTTCAAAGCTACAAGAGACAGCGAAATACCCTCCAGGTGTCGGTTCGTCGTCTTCGGCTCGTCCACACGCAGAATATCTACGCTCGGTATCCACCGATCAAATATGGAGATGCCTTCTCCACAGAGGTTGAACAATTGCAAACTATGCTTTGGGTTCCACAAAACAACTCACACAAAAGCAATTGGGATTTGTGAATTGTAAAACAAAAGATTGAACCCTCAAAATGGTTGGAGAATAAACCAAAACACTTAAAAACGTATTCTATTTAAAACTAGTGTTTCTCCACCCGAAATTCAGTAGTCTGACACTCAATTTATATTAAAAATCAAGGCGGTGATGTGTCAGATAAAAAGTCCTCTCGTTCGAACGACACGATGTCGTTTGAGCGAGATTCCATCTCATTTGAACGAGATGTGATGTCGTTTGATCGACAGTCACTTATCTTAAAAAAAACTTTCAGACTTTTAAATAACTTGGAAACCTCAGAAGTTAAAATGTTCATGGGATCAGAAAAGGTTTATCCAAATTTTCTATGATAAAATGTTTTTGGAAATAAAAACCATTTATTAAAATTTCCAAAAACCATTTTTCATAAATAGAAAAATATTTTATCTTTCACAAAAATATCCCAACACTTTTGATGTAAAATGTAAATGAAACTTAAACATATTTTACCAAATTCATCCTTGTTGGGGTTGAATGTTGAAGTCTTCTTGTAATTCGGATTCGTCTCTTGTAGATGAAATCTTCCCAATCCTTCGACGACTTGTAGCGGTATACGACATAAATAATTGTGACGGACAATGTCCTTACAAATCTCCCCCTATATCTATGTCGGTATAAAATAAAAATATTCGAATTATTAAACTCAAAAATGACCTATACAAATCTACCCTCCCATAAACTCCAAAGTGGAAAGATAAACTGTCAAGTCTTCAAACGATATAAGCATAAACATGAAAGCATAATCAAATCTCTCCCATACTAAAAATCCCCCATAAAATCATAATTCGTTCTCCCCGTTTTATTTGTCTGAAATAGACAAAGAAAAGAATAAACCACATAAATCAAATCTTCAAATTTTTTTCATACAAAAATGCAAAAATGATGTTACAAAAATCACACAAAATGAATTTACACTAAGACAACCAAATCATGGAAACAGAATGAATGGGTGTGAACAGATTCGATAGGAAAATCGACTCAATCATGACATGTGTGCACGATGCATACATGTACTCCTAACGAATGAACATCAAAATAGTCCTTGGGTGTAAAATTATTGAATTTAGATGACATCGTCTTAATCATATCAACAAATCAAAGTATAAATGATTTTCACACCAATAACGTCCAAAACTATGTAATGCTTTTTCATGACTTTCAAGGACGTGCGAACTGTTTAAAAATTATATCCAAACTCCCTCATTAAAAGATAATGCTTTTTATTTTTCTTATGAAGTGATGAAACTAAAAAACCTATTGGCCCATTTTTGGCATAATTTTCTTTTTATTTCCGTACAATTATTTTTCGGGCTCTTTTAAACCTCATTGGACCCCGGATAATTTTCAATTCCTCACTTTTTAGGTCCGATTTAAACGGTGGCTTTATTGCAAAAGAAAAAATGAAATACCTTTCGCAGACCTTTTCCGTTTTTCAAAATAAAACACACAAACTCACAAACGGTTGTGACATGCACTACTTTTGTGTCAAGTTTTATCGCATTTTGTTCGTTGTATAGACAGTATTGAGATGGAAGCACTCAACCAACATGTGATAGACAAGCTTAAACGTCAAATAAATCCGTTCATGTGTGCAATAAAGGACAAATGAGTCAAACATGTAGGTAGCAAAACTATATATCAACTCAAAGACTCCAAACTTTGTAAAGCACATGAATGACACAATATATTGTCTCAAAACACTATCAAATAGTCACATGGATAAAATGGAATGAAATTGTGACTTGGTCATCCTAAATATCAATTCATATAAGGTGCAAACAAAATACAAAACTCTTTTAGGATTTTTCAAAATATTTCTTACAAACAAAAATCTTTTCGTATTTTTTTTAACACTGTTCAGGAAACAACCCAGCAGTACCAAATATTATATCAAAATGAACCATAGGACTGCAAACAGAAAATTAATTCCAGAGGTCGTTCGAACGAGACTCCTTGTCGTTTGAACGACGGAGGATCTCGCGAGAAGGCTTCGCGCGAGATAAGTTCTCGTTAGAATGAGAAAAGCAAAATTTCCCAAGTTATTCAGAATATCATGCAGTTTTGACCAGTGAGAAAATTTAGAAAAAACAGTTCCTGGAGTGGACAAACAGATCCAAAACAGTGCTAAAACAGTACCAAAAATAAGAAAAGCAAACAAAAATGCTAACAAAGTATAAAACAAATGGTACATACTAGCAATAGGCATAAGATAACATCATGCAAATCAACCTATGCTAGCAAATATGTCTAAACCTCAACCGGTAGGTGCGGTGGAGTTTTCCAAAGGCGATGACATCTTTTGAAACAACTCCATCAAATCATGAGAAGTCATGACCAAAAACTTGACTTGCTCCGAATATGTGCAAACTCTCTATCATTATGTGCAAGCAAAGTATCATGGATGGGTGCATGTGTGCGAACATGTGTAGGAGTAACGCATAACACATAACCCAATTTAAAGCAAAACTCCCTAAGGTGTCCTCTCTTTCTGCAATGGGAGCAAACATAAACCGGCCTAGGTACACCTCTCTAAACAACTCTAGGACATGTTCTCCTAACAAGTACGGGATACCTAGGTGGGTTGGGTCGAGTCACTAAAGTGGGAACCTGCTCGGGTGCAACAATAGAAGTGGATACACCGTCATGACCTTTTCCTAAACTCTCACCACCACCCAAAACGGGATTGAGAACCATCTTTTCAACATTCTTAGATGCGTTCTTTAAAGGGATTTTGACCTCCCGGACACGTTCGAGATCACTCTCGAGTTGGGATACACGTGTCATCAGACTAGATAACATGTCGGTCAAGCCACACTTTTCCCTCCTTAAACCTTCTTTCTCTCCCCAAAACTAAAACCCGACGACCTAAATCTCTATTATACTTCTTTGTTTTCAAGGTCTCGGTGTACAAATCCCTAAATGCTTTTTGGAGCTCACTTTCATCTCCACCCTCAAACTCGCTCTCATCTCCACTAGAAACACTCGAGTCATCACCGTCGCTCTCATGAACACAATCATCGTGGGACAAAGTGGGTGTGCTCACACGACTCGAAAAAGCTACACACATCCCATGTGCTAAACCTTTACTGGACTCATCTCCCTTATCTTCCTCATCTCCCTCACTATCACTAAGTGTGGCGAGCATAGCAGTTTCTTTGCCCTTTCTCCTTATCCTAGTAGGACACTCTTTAGCTATGTGCCCATTACCCTCACACTCATGGCACCTGATCTCATCCTCCTTATCACTTTCTTTGGCCTCCTCTTTCTTTTTATTTTTCTCAAAAGATCTCCTTTATTGGAAGAGTTTTCTTTAGACATTTTGATAAACTTTTTTAAAAAATTCTCAAGTAACCATGTCAATATCAGACTCGTCCTCAGACTCGGACTCACATAAACTCACTTTCTTTTTCTTATCTCTCTTCCTCAAAACATCCTCACTCGATCTCGACTGTGACCTAAGTGCATCCCTTTATCTTTAGGTTTGACAATTTGGGGAAACATATCTAACTCGTAAGTCTGAAGATCACCTACCAACTCTTCTAACTTAAGTGTGCTCAAATTCCCCATCAAGTTTAAAAAAGTGACTTTCGGAATAAAACGTTTTGGAAGAGATCTCAAAATCTTTTTCACAACCCGCAAGTTATCAATTACCTCACCCAAATTAATACTGGTGTTGACAATGTCCGACAACCGTGCGTAAAACTCATCAAAAGTCTCGGACTTCACAGTAATGGTCTCAAATTAGGTCGCTAGATTTTGCAATTTTGACTCTTCAGTAGCGGTTGTACCTTCGTGTGTCAATTTTAAAATATTACATGCCTCTTTAGGCGTGGTGCACGTCACAATACGGCGGAATTCGTCGGGAGTGACGGCTCCAGAAATAGCACTCAAATCACGGGAATTAAAGTTAGACAATTTATAATCGTCCTCAGTCCAGTTTGACACGGGTTTTAAAGAGGTGACATTATCAACAGTCACGGTGGGAGGAGTCCAAACATTTTCAACCAACAACCAAACTCGCTCATCCATGGCTTTTAAACAGATTTCATGCGAGCTTTCCAATAGGCATAATTATCGCCACCAAATATGGGCATCCGATTTTATAAGTGATCCATTGAAAAACTTGGAAAATTTTAAACAAAATCAAATATTTCAACAAAATCAATATCACACAAGTTTGCGGAAAATAGAAATACGTGATAAATTAGCGTAACCTGCTCTGATACCAATTTGTAAAATGATGTGTGCAATATCAATCGAGTTCGCAATTCTCTAATGGATTTAAACACACTTTATTTAATTAGGTGTCTAAATTTGAACAAACCAAATTCAATTTTAATTCAGCCCCTATGCATGCATCTAAGTGTTCAATCAAATCATTCAAATCATGCATATATAAAACAAAGACGACAGATTCGGGAAAAAAAACCTTTCGGGTAAAAACCTTTTAATACTTTGAAAAGTTTACAAGACCATTGACTTATATACAACCTGATAATTGCCCACAAGTGTAATGCACGATGTCTTCTTCAAACCTTCAAAGCTACAAGAGACAGCGAAATGCCCTCCAGGTGTCAGTTCGTCGTCTTCGGCTCGTCCACACGCAGAATATCTACGCTCAGTATCCACCGATCAAATATGGAGATGCCTTCTCCACAGAGGTTGAACAATAGCAAACTATGTTTTGGGTTCCACAAAACAACTCACAAAAGCAATTGGAATTTGTGAATTGTAAAACAAAAGATTGAACCCTCAAAATGGTTGGAGAATAAACCAAAACACTCAAAAACGTATTCTATCTAAAACCAGTGTTTCTCCACCCGAAATTCAGTAGTCTGACACTCAATTTATATTAAAAATCAAGGCGATGACGTGTCTGATAAAAAGTCCTCTCGTTCGAACGACACGATGTCATTTGATTTGAGCAAGATTCCATCTCGTTTGAACGAGATGTGATGTCGTTTGAATGACAGTCACTTATCCCAAAAAAACTTTCAGACTTTTAAATAACTTGGAAACCTCTGAAGTTAAAATTGGTCACGGGATCAAAAAAGGTTTATCCAAAACTTATATGATAAAATGTTTTTGAAAATAAAAACCATTTATTAAAAATTCCAAAAACCATTTTTCATAAATAGAAAAATATTTTATCTTTTACAAAAATATCCCAACACTTTTGATGTAAAATATAAACGAAACTTAAACATATTTTACCAAATTCATCCTTGTTGGGCTTGAATATTGAAGTCTTCTTGTAATTCGAATTCATATCTTATAGATGAAATCTTCTCAATCCTTCGACGACTTGTAGCGGTATACGACATAAATAATTGTTACGGACAATGTCCTTACAAGGCCCACTCTCTTTAGCACTCCAGTTACTTTCTCGGAGTCTCCATGGGGACATTCGTATAAACATTCCTATGTTTTATGGCAGATTCTCCCCGGATGATATGATCGATTGGCTCGCCGCTATGGAGACAGTTTTTTATTACAAGCAGATTCAGGGCCGCTCGTGTGTTCTTCTAACTGCAACCAAATTTCAGGGGTTTGCTCATGTTTGGTGGAATGACCTTTATTATCGTAGGATGGTTGCTGGACTCCCACCTATCCAGGACTGGCTCGATCTCAAGGCAGCTCTTCAGGACTCCTTTATACCTCCGACATATGAGAGACCTCTTTACGCGTATTCAGTCTCTTCAGCAGGACAAGTCTTCGGTCGTAGAGTACATGGAGCAATTCCAGCTCCTCTGCACCAGAGCTCGGCTCCCCGAGACGGAGGATCAGCGGATCAGCAGCTACATCCTGGGGCTTCAGCCACATATTCGCCGCGACCTTGGATTGAGAGAGATACCGACCTTTTTGAAGGCGGTAGAGTATGCTACTAAAGTCGAGGCCTATCATGCAGCCTTAGCAGCTTCTCCAGCATCCCGACCTCAATCTTCCTTGAGTTCTGCTCCTCCTGCAGCTTCATCCTCGACATCTTCGACTATTGCTCCAGTTACTGCCACCTCTGCTGCGACCCATACAGGACCTCCCACATTTCGCTGCTTTAATTGCAATACCGTGGGACACCGAGCTTCTGATTGCCCTCAGTCACGTCGACGGGCCCTGCTAGCGATGGATAAGCCTCCGAGTATCTTGACGAGGCCGAACAGTCCCCTGGCCCTGCATTGATTACCATTTTAGAGGGTGATTCTGTTGGTCTTCCCCTCTGAGTTCGTGGACGAACTATTTTTGAGAGGGGGAGAGTGATGAGAATCCACATTTTATTTTCCTTTTATTTTCTTTCATTGTATTTTCTATTTTTTTTTAGTTCTTTTTAGGCCTTTTCCTTCCTTAATTAGTTGTCAATCATGTTTGGGACTAATTAGGCATTCTTTTATTTTTAGTAGGCCCTTTTAGTCATTTAAGCTAATTACTTTATTAGCAAGTAATTCAGCCCCTATAAATAGGTTTGTTCTCTCATTTGTACTTACTTTTCAATTTTTGAATATAAGAACTCTTTTGTTTCTCTCTCTAGAAATCAAATTGTCTTGATTTTTAGGTCATTGACATGTAGTTCACGTCAGATAAGAAGCTAACCCTTGGTCGTGTAATGATTATTAGAGTGGACTTCATAATCTTGCGACATTTTTTTCAAGTTCATAAAAATATTGCAAAACATTCATTTTGCCATGAAATCCCAACCCACTCACTTTATGAGTACTGGCATATCTGATCATGCACAATAAGATGCTCACCGCATATATCCATTCTAAGTTTCTGACAAGAAGAAAAGTTCAGGAATTCTCGAAGTTGCACATCAAGAAACTTTCTAACCAAGTAAAAAACTTTCAAATATACTTTGTGATGCACGTACAAGACTATATACCATGGGCACCACTGCCTCCGAGAATTGGGGTGATAACTGCCGATATTGAATCAACAATAAGAAGCCGCACCTGGCAACTTGGCTGCATGTTTATACGTTGTCAAATGTACAATTAGCATTGAAATAAATTTCACATGCACATAAGGGAAAACCTAACAAAGAACAATGAAAGAAAGAAGAATGAAAGAAAGAAAGATGCACGTAAAAAATGTTTCACTTTAGTAAATAACTTAGATCTTACATTGGACTTGAGTTGATGAAGCACATCCAAGAGAGTAAAGATGTCAAACACAGAGTGACAAACTATGTTGTTCATCACTTGTTGGAGAATTATTTTTGCCTGCAAGAAAGATCATTGAAGCAAAACATGAAGGGAGAGGACTAACTGAAAATACACTTATCCCCCCAAAAAATAACAATAGCACTAGATGGAAGCTACATATTGACCTCTTTATCGGCAGGATATGAGATCTGGCTGACAATTTGAGCAATTCGTTTGGGCGAAAATGAGTTTCCTGTGTCGATGAATACAACACAACCCATATATCTCTTTGCAACATTTGAGGCAGCTTGTAGACAAACCTGAAAACTAGATTAAATTAGAAAAATAATATAATGGGGATGATAAAAAAAAAACATGGGTGCTACAATAGTTTAATTACAATTGAATTCATAGGCTTTATCACATAAACAAATAAATCACAAGCATATGTAATCTCATGTAACTCGGATTATCTGGATAACTTTTATCACATATCACGGATTCTTACTTGTGTTTTACCAGACGATGATGGTCCAACTAGTTCTATTAAATGTCCCTCGTGTAATCCACCTTGAAGAAATACATCAATACTGGTCCCAAGATAATAAATTACTTTTCAGTGATCTTAACAGTGTCGATTTGATAGAAAAGCCAAAGAAAATAGCAAATCGTCTTTTGCACTCAATCACCTCTCACATCCAGTAGATAGTATGTGTTTATTCTGTTGAGAATCTTCCAACAACTCCATACCATTCAGCCATGGTTGATGCTGACCATCAAGGATGGAGAAGACCTGGGTAATCCCCTGTTTCCAAAAAGAGGAAAGATATATATTGTAATGCCAGGATACTATTAAGACTGATTTACAGTGTTCTAAAAGGCGCGCATAGGCGGCGCCTATGCGCGCCTATGCGTGACGCTTTTTAGAAGCGCAATGCACAAGGGGTATGCGTGGGAAAAGGCGTGGTCAACGCTTTTTTAAGGCGGTCAACGAGGGTGATGCGCGCATAAGGTGCGCTTTTTTTTCAAAAATTTTATATTGCTAAAATCATTTTTTCTTATGTTTGAGTTAAAATGACGTCGTTTTGGGTAAAAAGCATACAAAAGTTTTATTTATTTATTTTTTTTTTATCTAATAGACTAATCTAACCCTAACATAACAAGCTAAACCCCTCAAAGAGAACCCCGATCAGACAAAACGAAAGAAAAAGAAAAGAACCCTACCTTCAAGGTATGTTTTATTTTATTCGTAATTTTGTAGGAATAAAATTTCAAATTTCAAGTTTCAAGGTATGTATTATTTTATTCAAAATTTTGATTGCATGTTTATGATTATGTTTTTTTTATATAAGTTGTGCTTATATTTATGCTTTTATTATTTTAGAAACCTAAGTATAATTAAAAAATATTAAAAAAAAAGGCAAAACGCCTTCTCACGCATAGGCCTCGCCTAGGCGCGCCTAGGCTCCTAATGCTTGATGCTTGGCCTCCACGCATCGGTCACGCATCGCGACTTTTAGAACCTTGCTGATTTAAGGACAAGAAAAAAAGCATCTAACTGATGACCTGCTTCAATCTTTCTGAATTAGATTGTTGTTCCGCCAAAGCCACTAATACGTAAAGGTCGTGAATTAGTATATCTTCAACTGCACAAGAACAGATGGAGAATAACATTAAAAAGAGCATAATATTTCATTAAAGTGAACAAGTACATGTACAATCATGGCCCATCACTTTTTCTGGTTGAAGCTAATTTTATACAAAGACAGTGGAGAATGAGGATGAAATTGAAACTGTGTTCAACTGACCCTTCTCAAAGCAAAAATAGGATTCAACGTCAATCTGGCCATATCCAAATTCGAATCCAATTAGAATGCCAAGATCTGGATCCCAAAACATATAATATCTATATATGGTTTAGTTATAAATTAATTATTTATGTATATAAAATTGATAAATAGTATTTTCAACAAGATTCAAATTTAATTGGAATTGAACCAACCTATATCCTTGATGCTATTATAATCCATTTTTACAAGTCGAATCCCGATACAAACCATGAATCTTAATTTTCTGTAATTGAACCCTAATAGGACTGGATATGAGTAGTGCCCATTTACAGACCTAAAGTACCCCTGTGGAACACGTCACCAAACTGACTTCTGGGTAAGGATGTGGATATGCGCCCTACATGGCGCACTAATTATTCACCCAACAAGCATTTCAAAAAATTCAAGTAAGATAGATTATACAAAAGACTCTGTATGTTAATCCTTTTTGATGCATAGTTGCTCAAAATGAGAGATTTTCTCATGTTGAACACTCTACGTAACATCATGTTATCCAAATGAATTACATGAAGAACACAACTATACAAGAATGCTTTTACATGTTCCTTTTCTTACCTTTTGTTAAAACGCCATGTCGGTAATTTAATAATGTGTGTTTTGAGATTGGGTCTTGTTATTGTAGAGAGAAACACAGATATAAAGATATTAATGTAGATTTCTCTAAAATCCAAGAGAGAAACTTTATGAAGCCCAAGCAGAGTATATAACTAAAAGACAAAATAAACCATTTCTTTTATAGTCAAAGAGGTACCATTGTGACACGCAGTGCCTGTTCTCAAGCGATAGGGCGCTTGTTTGGCGCATTTTGCATCGTCTCCGAGAGCGCAAGGGACTTTAGTTTTGTCAAAGACGACCAGATCATATGATTTATGTTGATCCGCTATCAAGTGCATTATAACTCGGATCGATTGGGATCAATAGATAGACTCATGGCAATTGGTAGTGGATGCCTCTTGGCCGTTTCTAACGGACGCTGATTCCAGACTGTGCAATCGAAACATTTCCAAATAGATATTGTCCAACAGCAAATGGATTGTGCTTGTTTAATGTTGTCTGTCCAATAAATAGATGGCTATAAAACGTGTTACAAAACTCCATTTTAGACACCATAGAATATTATGCTTTCCTCTCTTCCTCATTAATCTGTTGGCATTACCATGTTTACAAATTGGAGTGTCTATGAAGCACGGACAAGGACATGCTCGTCGCGTCCGACACGACACAGACACGGCAAATCCAAAAAAATGAGGACACAACACAGCGGGAGCACGGCGTCAAATAAATATTTTTTAATATTTTTTGTATATACAAAACTATTGAATATCACATTAATACTAATCCCTTACTAAGAGCGACGAAAATTCCAAAAAAAAACATATAAACCATTATGAGGAAAATGTCTGAAGTATCGTGAGGGTGAAAAGGGTTAAACCCTATTAAGTTTTTACATTAATAAAATTGCCTCCGTCCTTTTTTACAAGTTATCCTGTTTTCTACCCCCTTTTTTTTTAAGTTTTCTATTTTACCCAGCCATGTCCTCTACGTGTCCATGCCGTGTCCTTTACGTGCCCAACCTTTTTTTAATGTCTTTTAAGTCCGACACACCACATGATGTGTCGGACACGTGTCCAATCCGTGTACTGTGAGTGTCTGACACTTGTACGGGGCCTCCGAGGATGTATCCGTGCTTCATAGTGGAGTGTTCTTGGATTTCATCAAAGTGTACGTACTTTGAATCGAACACATTGATATTGCTGCATCCAGAAGGCAAATTTCTATGTACTCAACTTTGTACTCGTAATATCTGAAGTAGAAATTGGGGAAAATATTGTCTGAAAGACAACGTTCCTAGAACGTGTCTTGTAGCAATTTGACATTATTCCCTTCTACGTTTTCAGAAAACTAGAGCAGAAAACAAATGCACATGCGTTACTTCATCCTAATCCGCTGAAACTTGTGTCATTAATATTGTAGGAAAATATAAAGTATGGTTCCAATGTATAAAAGCATTAGTTACAATGTCTAAGTATTTTCTTTTCGTAAAAATCAAAGAGAACTTATATTATAGCTCTCTAGTACTAGTATCGTCATAATAACTAATTCATAAAAACTTCCAAGTGGCTCAAGTTCCCTAGAGAGAGTTATAAAGATCGGGTATCCAACCCAAAAGGTTCCATGTGGTATCAAAGCAAGACCCAAGATGCCGTTGGGTGTAGCCAGTTTCGGACTGAGGCAGGGGAGTCACACCTCATACAAAATGTGATTTTTGGAGTCCCGGGAGAGTTTCACATTGATTAGTTAAGGTGGTCTCTGGCTTTAGACAGTGAATGGGTCACCCTACCCAAGGATTAACTTTTTGGATTCGATACTTGGTTCCATGCCTATGATCAGATCTCAATATAGGAGAGCTTTTACAATAAATAGACTCTATGGCAAGAATTTTCTAGTTCTTAGCAAGGTGGCTATGCTCTCCTTTTAGTAAGTTCCAATTTCTAGCATAACCAACTTTGAAAGTAACTGCAGACCTAATATATCGATGGAGCTTTTGGGCTTTCTTTTCATTGCATTCTCATTTAACAATACCAACTTAATATAAAGTGAAAATCCTGTCATGTTAAAAGTTGAAGATTAAAATTTTGACTACACACATTGTTGGAACAGTTATCTTAGATAACTGTCAATGCAAAAGTTTGTAAGTGGGTTTCTTTGAAACGTGAGTGTCCCTTAGTCCCACATCGGTAAGATGAGAAAATTGGGTAGAGTTAATATACTCTTTGTTTGGGACTAATGGGCAAGCCCTTCGGGCATGAGATGTTTTGTGTGTGTGGATGGGAAACTTATTGGGCCAAGTCATACACGCGCGCGCGCGCCGCCGCCGCCGCCGCTGCCCGTCTAGCCCGGCCCGTGCCCGGGTCCGGATCTTGGGCTTGGGCTCATTAAGAAATAATTTTTTGGACAAATTAATTGACGGTTTTTTGGGCCTTAAAAATTATATTTTAACGTTTTTTTTAATTCCGAAAAAATAAAAACGTGACTTCTTAAACTGTTGAAGAAGTCTTCCACTTGACTACGTTTTCCTGTTTTCTCTCCACGTTTATACCCATTAACGTTAATTTTTTTTCGTAATAAAAGGAGGTGGAAGCCTCCGTTTTTCATAAACAGTTCCCAACAGAAAAAACGATTTCCATACAGTTCATCTACACCATTATACAGTTTCGAAATTTTTTTTTTCAGAGTAATTAATCTCGTTTTACAGATTAATTATATTATCAGAATCGAACAATATATATTTCAGAATGGGTGTTGATTGAATGAATCTGGTTCGTGCTACCAATTCATATTTTGGGGTTGTTTTATCCTAGGGGTGACGAGGCAATTGAGACTGTCGGCACAATTTGGGCAGAGCAGCGAAACACCTTAAATAGAGCGACATTGTCCGCGACTCAGCCATCATTCTACTCTGTCCAATTCCGGATTTCTTATAATTTTTCTGTCTCGATTTATCAGCTCCTCAACTCAACTCAACTCAACAAAGCCTTTTCCCAATTATTTGGGGTCGGCTACATGAATCCTATTTTTCCATTCCATTTTGTCCAGTGCAATATCTTCGGTTAAACCACATGACATCATGTCCTTTTTTATAATATCCCACCAAGTCAATTTAGGCCTACCTCTACCCCTTGTGTTAACATCAATACTAACTAAATCACTCTTCCTTACAGGAGCATCCATTGGTCTACGCTTGACGTGTCCAAACCATCTAAGTCGATTTTCTCTCAATTTATCTTCTATAGAAGCTACTTTTACCATTTCACGAATTTGTTCATTTTTAATTTTATCCTTTCGAGTTTTACCACAAATCCTATTTTGTTCCTCTTTAATTTTTGCATTTAATTTGCTACTGCTACAAAAAATTTTAAGGTGTTTGCAATTCTGCCACGGACGAAATTACCTCAACCAACCTTAACAAGCCTTTCAAATATGGAGGCCAACATTTTAAACGTTGGAGCAAAAAGCTGTTATTTTATTTAACTACGAAAAAAGTCGAATCTTGTGTTCAATTTGACAAACCCATAGTGAATAATCCACCAACTGTTGAGGAAAGCAAAACTAATAGAACTTGGGAGAAAAATGATTTCTTGTGCAAGAACTTTTAATTGCTCTAAGTGACGAACTTTATGGACTACTGTGCCAATTATAAAACTGCAAAAGATGTTTGCGATGCTCTTTTTAAAAAAATATGACACGGAAAAGGCGGGTGCTAAAAAATATGTCGTCAGCCGTTATTTGAAATTTCAAATGACGGATCATAAATCTGTTGTTGCTCAAACCCATGATTTACAAATGATTGCCCATGAAATTATTTCCGAGGGCATGGCTTTAGATGAGAAATTTCATGTGGTTGTAATTATTGATAAATTGCCTCCACTGTTCAAAGAGTTCAAAAATATTTTGAGGCATAAGTCTAAAGAATTCTCACTGGAGTCACTCATTACTAAATTGAGAATTGAGGAGGAATCCCGAAAACAGGACTACAAAGATGAAATTATTGTTGTGTCTAACAACAAAAATCAAAAAAAAAAAGAACCACACTCCAGTTGTTTTAAAAGCAAATGGGAAAAATATGAAATTTCAGAAAAAGGGTCACAACCAGAATTTTAAAAATCAAACTTAGACTTAGAATAAGAATAAGAACCCTGGAAATGGACAGTCTAACAACTCGGGACAGTTTATTTGTTTTAAGTGTGGCAAGCCTGGCCATATGACTCGCAAATGTCGCAATGCGCCACACGCACAAGCGAATTTGACCGAAGAGAACCTATGTGCTATGATTTTTGAAATCAACATGGTTAGCGGTGCCGAAGGGTGGTGGGTGGATACTGGCACTTCCCGCCATATCAGTTATAACCGTGCTCTTTTTAAGACTTATTTTGAGACTGCAGATAAGAATGTGTTGTTAAATGATTCTCACTCCACTGAGGTTGCTGGTACTGGAAATGTGGAATTAAAGTTCACTTCGGGAAAAACTGTGATCCTCAAAGATGTTCTTCACACTCCTGAGATAAGGAAAAATTTGATTTCGGGTTATCTTCTCAACAAAGCTGGTTTCATTCAAACTATTGGTGCTGATTTATTTACTTTGACCAAAAATGGAATTTTTGTAGGAAAGGGTTATGCCACTGATGGGATGTTTAAATTGAATGTTGATGCTATGAATAAAATTTCTCCTTCTGCTTATATTGCTTGTTCATTTAATATTTGGCATGCTAGACTTTGTCATGTTAATAAACGACTTGTTAAAAATAAGAGCACTTTAGGATTAATTCCAGAATTATCATTAAATAATTTTGAAAAATGTGAATAATTTTGAAAAATGTGAATGGTGTAGTCAAGCAAAAATAACTAAGACACCACTTAAATCTGTTTTTAGAGAATCTGAACCACTTGATTCAATTCATTCGGATATTTGTGAATTGGATGGTGTCACCACTAGAAATGGCAAACGTTATTTTATTACTTTTATTGACGATTGTTCTGATTATTCATTTGTGTATTTAATGAAAAATAAAAGTGACACGTTTGACATGTTTAAAATTTTCTTAAATGAAATTGAAAATCAATTTAATCGGAAAATTAAAAGGTTACGTAGTGATAGAGGCACCGAATATGATTCTGCACCATTTATTGAATTTTATAAAACCCACGGCATTATTCACGAAAAAACTGCCCCTTATTCGCCCGAAATGAACGGTAAAGCCGAAAGAAAAAAATAGGACATTAACTGAAGTACTTGTTGCTATTTTATTAAATTCGGGCGCTGCCTCACATTGGTGGGGGGAAATCATTTTGACTGTGTCACGTACTTAACAGAATTCCTAAGAATAAAACGAAAATATCTCCTTATGAAATTTGAAAAAATATTAAGCCTAACGTGTCATACTTTCGAACGTGGGGGTGCTTAGCCTATGTACATATACCCGACCCTAAAAGGTCTAAACTGGCTAGTAGAGCTTATGAGTGTTTTTATAGGCTATGCTATTAATAGCAAAGCATATCGTTTTTATGACTTGAAAAATCAAGTAATTATTGAATCAAATGACGTCGATTTCTATGAAGATAAATTTCCTTTTAAATTGAGAAATAGTGGAGGCGTGTCATCCACTAATATTTCTTTAAATGAAAATAAAGAAAATAATGAATCCATTTTAGAAATTCGAAAAAGTAAAAGGGCTCGTGTGGAAAAAAAAATTGGTCTCGACTTTTATGCTTACACTTTAGAGGAGGATCCTAACACTATTCAAGAAGCTTTATCGTCTTTAGATGTTGATTTATGGCAAGAGGCTATTAATGATGAAATGGATTCTTTGGAAACAAATAAAACTTGGCATTTAGTGGACCTTCCTCTTGGGTGTAAAACAATTGGGTGTAAATGGATTCTTAAAAGGAACTTAAAACCTGATGGCACTGTTCAACAATATAAGGCACGTCTTGTTGCCAAAGGTTTTAGACAAAGAGAAAACGTAGACTTTTTTGATACATTTTCACCCGTGACTAGAATAACGTCTATACATGTACTTTTTGCTATAGTTGCCTTAAATGATTTAATTGTACACCAAATGGATGTTAAAACTGCATTTTTAAATGGAGAATTAGAAGAGATTTATATGGATCAACCTGAAGGTTTTATTGTACACGGTCAAGAAAATAAAGTATGTAAATTAGATAAATCTCTTTATGGACTCAAACAGACACCTAAACAATGGCATGATAAATTTGATAGCCTAGTCATCTCCAATGAGTTTAAAATAAAAGAAAGTGACAAATGCATTTATTATAAATATGTAGAGAACATTTGCACTATCATATGTCTTTATGTTGATGACTTGCTTATTTGGTTCTAATATTCATGCCGTAGAAAATGTTAAATCATTATTGTGTGCCAATTTTGATATGAAGGATTTGGGTGAAGCTAGTGTAATATTGGGAATTAATATTAATAGGTCAGAAAAGGGACTTTCTTTGGATCAATCTCATTATATTGAGAAAGTTCTAAAGAAATATAATTACTTTGACTGTAAATCTGCTAATGCTCCATTTCATCTTAGTGTAAAGTTATTTAAGAACACTGGTGACAGTGTAAACCAAAATGCTTATGCAAGCATTATAGGTAGCTTACGTTATGCTACATATTGCACTAGACCAGACATAGCTTATGCTGTGGGAGTATTATGTAGATTATGGAGCATTGGCATGCTATTGAGAGGGTCATGCGGTACCTTAAAAGAACGATGAACCTCGGATTACACTATAATAAACATCTCGCTGTCCTTGAAGGATTTAGTGATGCTGATTGGAGCACCCTATCTGATGATTCTAAGGCTACTAGTGGATATATATTTAGCATCGCTGGTGGTGCAGTTTCTTGAAAATCTAAGAAACAAACTATTTTAGCTCAATCCACTATGGAGTCTGAGATGATAGCACTAGCTACTGCTAGTGAAGAGGCAGGGTGGTTAAGAAACCTCCTGTCAGATATTCCGTTATGGGAAAGACCGATACCAGCCGTTTGATTCATTGTGATAGTACCGCGGCTATTGCAAATTTGAGAACCGTTATTATAACGGTAAGAGACGACAAATACGTCGTAAACATAGTGCTGTTAGAGAATTTATCTCTACGGGTGCTGTGAGGGTGGATCATATACGGTCTGAACAAAACTTAGTTGATCCTTTGACGAAAGGACTAGCCAGGGAGAAAGTGTGGAACACCTCGAAAGGGATGGGACTAAAGCCCTTGGATACATGAGTCATTTGTGATGGTAACCCAACATATAGACTGGAGATCCCAAGAAATATGTTCAAAGGGTAATAACAAGTCACAAGTGATATGGGTTGAATCATGCTATTATTAATTAATATTGAATGGGGTTTTAGTCCAAGTCCATCCCTATGGAGCATGATATCCTGAAGCGAGTAAAGGATGAGTTTTTATAACTCTTGATGAGATCTATAACTCTAGCTACAGAAGTATCCTTGATAGAACCACCTATGTGAATGTGGAAATGTGGTCGCTTTCTATGGATATTTTGGGCAAATTCCTAGAGCGTTCACTATACTGGGATGGAAGCACATGGTTGTAACGTGCTAGCTATTAGAATTACATCCATGTAGGGTTGTGTGTGGGATGTTGTCAGAGATAGAGTTCAAAACTACGGTTACTCTAGTATATTCTGAATCATCTTTACTACGTAAAGGTTCAAGTCGAAAGACACCTTTGCTTATGCACAATTCTATGAATTATTGCTCGATAAAATGTTTTCAAATTTTGCAAGTGGTGGATTATTGGAGCAGTTATCTCAGTGCAAAAGTTTGCAAGTGGGTTTCTTTGAAACGTGAGTGTCCCTTAGTCCCACATCGGTAAGATGAGAAAATTGGGTAGAGTTAATATACTCTTTGTTTGGGACTAATGGGCAAGCCCTTTGGGCATTAGAGGTTTTATGTGTATGGGTGGGAGACTTATTGGGCCAAATCACACACGCGCGCGCGCTGCAGCCGCCGTCCGGCCGGTCCCAGTCCGAGCCCGGGTCCGGGCTTGGACTTGGGCTCATTAAGAAATAATTTTTTTGACAAATTAATTGACGATTTTTTGGGCCTTAAAAATTATATTTTAACGTTTTTTTTAATTCCAAAAATAAAAACGTGACTTCTTTAACTATTGAAAAAGTCTTCCACTTGTCCATGTTTTCCTGTTTTCTCTCCACGTTTATGCCCATTAACGTTAATTTTTTTCATGGAAGCCTCTGTTTTTCATAAACAGTTCCCAACACAAAAAACGATTTCCATACAGTTCATCTTCCACCATTATACAGTTCCGAAATTTTTTTTTCCAGAGTAATTAATCTCGTTTTACAGATTAATTATATTATCAGAATTGAGCAATATATATTTCAAAATGGGTGTTGATTGAATGAATCTGATTCGTGCTACCAATTCATATTTTGGGGCTGTTTTATCTTGGGGGTGACGAGACAATTGAGACTGTCGGCACAATTTGGGCAGAGCCCCGAAACACATTAAAGAGAGCGACATTGTCCGCGACTCAGCCATCATTCTACTCTGTCCAATTCCGGATTTCCTATAATTTTTCTGTCTCGGTTTATCAACTCCTAATTGGGTAATTTCGTTCCTCTTTAATTTTTGCATTTAATTTGCTACTGCTACAACACACATATTCCCAAAACTTTAGATATAATTTTATTTTAGCTCACATTCCTCACAGCTTTTCAAATATCTATTAAACTTAAAAAATACAAAACAAAAATGTAATATAAATAAATAAAATAAGCACAATGTACTATACCATTTTTTAAACCTACAAAAAAAAGATTCACATTTGGAATGTTCACAAATGATACAAATATACAGAATCCATTGTAGAGAATATGGCATTCACAGGACCACATCCATCAAAGCATGCCCACAAAGGTCGCAACACAAAAAAGCAAACCTCAAATGCTTTAAGTTGCTCTATTATTTTAAATTCAAACCAACAAAACCAAAAAAAAAAAAGAAAAAGACAAATTTTCGTGTACAAGAGTGAAGAACTTTTAAATTCTCTATCTTTCCTCAACAACCAAATGGGTGATTTAACAAAAAGCCCATGATATATTTTTATTTAATATTTAGTCCAACATATTTTCAAAATAACAACTCTGTGCCCTATTAATTTGTGATAATTTTGCTATAACTAAACATTAAACGAAATATATTTTAGGGACTAAACATTAAGAGGGTGCTTGTTTTTACCTCTTAATGCTGAAAAATAGTTAAAATTCAACATTAATAATTAAGAAGCAAATCCCCAGATGAAATTTTATTCCAATTTTACCCTTATTATATTTTTAAAGGACACTAATACAAAACATATAAGTAAATAGTTAGTAATGGTGTTGAGCATTTAGAATGAAATAATGCTTAAATGAAATTTAAGCAACTTTCCCTAATCAAGAAATCATAGGGGTAAAGAAAAAAACAACTTGTGACAATCATGACTTGAAGAATATAATGTTCTGAGTTGAGAAAGATAAGTTGTGTGATGAAACTGGGAAAATCATAATTGAAGCCAAGTGGGGTGAGAAATCTTGAGGGTTACACATAAATTGAAAACGAAACGATGGAATTTGAAGGGATAGTGATTTTTCTAACCAGAGAAAATTCCGTGAGAAGCACAGAAGTGTTGAAAATTAGAGTCTATAAGTGGATACTCGCGCTCCAGACACTTCAACGGAGCCATTCTTCTCTTCCCCAATGTATAGGTGCACAAACATCCCCTATGGTATCTTTTTTTAAGGCATAAAAGATTAGACTACTTCGAATTAAGTTGAAATTTTTTAACTTTGATGTGTCTAGGGCAGCTTACGCGCACTTCGATTAATTTTTATTTGTGCTTCGTGACTTTTGCTGACGAAATATTATTTTTGACAATGTCAGAGATCGAATTGGGGACAAAAATCCAATTCACCACCAAAATTGTCCCAGTGGAAACGTTATACCATTGGTCAATACGCTTGGTTCAAATTAAGTTGTATGAGCTCGGCTAAATGAACTGTGCTCGAACACGGTCTTTAAGAGCGCGGTTTGATTCTGTATTTAGAAAATTCAATTTAAATGTTATTTTTAAATATAATTTTAAAACTTAATTTTTTGTGTTTATAATTATTGATGCGCAGCGAGTTTGATAAACTTATTTTTAAATACAATTTTTTTTAAATTAATATATATATATATATATATATATATAGTCTCCTATAAGGACTCCATGATATATATACAAAAAGTCTCATATAAGGACTCCATATAGTGCAGCGCTGGTACATACCATTTTTTTAAAATAGTACAAAAATGAATTTTCTGATGAAACTTCGTGGATATGATGTCCACGGTTAGATGATCATCTCCAATTTTTTTCATTAAACAAATCAATAAAAAAATCGTTGAGATGATGTGATATGTAAAAAAATGGTATAAATATTCATTTTCAACCGTTGAAATATTGGGTCGGTGCCAGCCACTTTATTAATTGATTTTTTTTATGAAACTTCATGGATATGATCTTCTCAATGTCGAGATCATATCCATGAAGTTTCATAAAAAAATCCAATCAAAAAGTGGGTGAGATGATCGTCAACATTTCAACGGTTGAAAATGCATATTTATACCACTTTTTTACAAAGCACCTCATCTCAACAGTTTTTTTATTGAATTTTTTGATGAAAAAAATTGGAGATGATCTTCTCACCGTGGAGATCATATTCATAAAGTTTCATCAAAAAATTCATGTTTTTACTATTTAAAAAAATGGTATGTACCGGGGTCTGCACCACAGGGAGTCCTTATAGAATGAGGCATGTATATATATATATATATATATATATATATATATACATGTATATATATATATATATATACATGTATATATAATGATATTGTATGTATAATTCACAATAAAATTATATACAAACATGAATTGATAATATTTTTTAATACATATGTACTAGATGTATATTTTATATTATTCCATATATTAATAATACATGTATAAAACTATAGATAAGTATCATATATTTATTGATAATATTATTTAACATATGAAACTTTGTATATAATATAATTTAATAATATAAATATACGTAATTTTATATACATGTACATATATATTTTTTATTTATAAAAAATTACATACATATGAATGTATTATGTATGTATATTATGTATTAAGGTATAAATGCATTAAAATATTAAGAATGAATAATTTTGAGTTGAAAAATCAAAAACGGAAGTTATAAAACACCCTTTTGTTATTTTCTGAAAAACTTGATCATAACATAAAAATGTTGTAATTCAGTGTTTAAAAACAGGTTGTCAAACACAAATTTTTATTAGAATTGTATGTAAACACATAAAATAGAATTATAGCTGCAAACCAAACAGGCCCTAAGCTACTTTAATAATGGAGTTTGTTAGTTTGCGGCTCTACTAGGGTTACCTCTTAATAATTCTAGGGCGACTCACAATTGATTATTGTCTCATGAATATGGGTCCGTGCCAGCGGCACTAACCAATCACGACACGCCACATCAGTGTTCGACATAATTATAGCTCCAAACCAAAAAGGCCATAAGCTACTTTAATAATGGAGTTTGTTAGTTTGCGGCTCTACTAGGGTTACCTCTTAATAATTCTAGGGCAACTCACAATTAATTATTGTCTCATGAATATGGGTCCGTGCCAGCGGCACTAACCAATCACGACACGCCACATCAGTGTGTCGCAGTCGACACATGAAAATCATGTGTCGGTACAGAAGGACTCGTTGACTCTAAACTTATAAGGTTACAAATAAAGCCTAATGATTTATGAAGTACCAAATAATGTTTATTGTTTTAATAAAATGAGAGTCTAATGATTATATATATATTTGAATGATTAAAAAGTAAAATTGCTTATGATTTTGATCGATGAATCTTGATTTAACTAAATACATTCAAAGAGATTCTTTCATGCATTACAACAAACATTTTTCAAAATCATATTTTAGACTTCAGATTTCAAATTAAAAGGTAAATGGAGCATTAGTGTAAATCTTATGAGTAAGTACGTGTGGGGACATAATTAAAAGCCCAATCAATTGGCCGACCAGCCCAGTGTGTAAGACGGACTTCCCGGCCCAAACATTTAGATTATTATTTGGGCGTGCATTTAACATATGATTAAATGCATGGAGATAAGCGTGAATGAGCTACCAACAATCTCAGGGAGATATTCGGAACACTTACGTGCTATCTATCAAGTCGGTTGAGTTGCTTATCGAATTCAATCACTGATTTCATACTTTTATAAATTGTAAACCCTGACACGGGGCAAAGGGATGAAACAAAAAACATTGAGAGACATTATAATAAAGCAATATCCTCTCCGTGGACGTAGGCAAGTTGCCCAACCACGTATATCTGTTATTGTGTGTGTGATCTTGCATTTTTCTCTTTATGATTGTTTTCGTGGATTTCTTTATTGTAATATTTCTTGTACTCACAATTGGCACTGTTTGTGGGAAATGATTTCTACTCCTACAAAAACCTTCATAAACAGAAAGCTCGTGATGTCTCACAATAGCAGCAATATTCCTCACGTTAGCGATGTGCAAGAAGATCCAGTTCCACCTAGGGTCAGGTCGGAGATTAGCCAGCAAACAAACCCCAGGTTTCGCCAGGAAAGGCAACCTTTCGAAGAAAGACAGGGACCACCCAGATCTCCAAGTTGGTCGACGCTTACGAAGACAGGCTTCGAGTACAAGAGGATTCAACGCGCCTCCAGGTGGAAGAGAAGTCTCGCTTCACAGGAACACAATGAAACGCCGTGATAGGACTCCTAGTCCTCGGGTGAGTAATACTCACAACCGAGGGAGGAGCTCCAGGCATGACCAGGATAGAACTAAACATGGCAGATTAGAGCATGGTCGATCAGAGCATGGTCAACCAGAGAGACTCCATAAGAGCAACGATCGACAGAAGGAAGACATTAGGATTCTATTTCGTAGAGAGATGGACAAATATCCAGACCATCGTGGAGCCAGGTCCACCAGAGAGCTATCCAGGAGAGCTCTCAATAGCCGGATGAAATCCCCTTTCTCAATGGAGATCCAATAGGAGGATCTCCCAAAGAAGTTTGTCATTCCCAGGTTCAAGATTTACATAGGAAAGACAAATCCCATAGACCATGTTCAGCAATATAGATAAGCAATGACCTTATGGAGCCATAATGATGCACTAATGTGCCAAATTTTCCCTTCTAGCCTACATGACGTAGCATAGACGTGGTTTAAGAAGCTGCCTCAGAGGTCAATCATAAACTTTAAGGCTCTAGTAGAGGCCTTCACTGCTCGCTTCATAACCAGTAGCTCCCACCCTAAACAAATGGATTCACTGTTTACGATGAAGAAGAAGCCACAAGAGAACCTTTATGATTATGCTAAAAAGTATTGGGAAGTCTTCAACGAGGTCGACGATTGCTCGGAGCAAATTGTCATAGCATCCTTTAAAATTGGTCCGCCGACCACCTATTTACTGCACTAGTCCCTAACTAAGAAAGAAGACAGCACCATTGACGACCTCACAGATCACATTGAGAAATACGCCAAGGTGGAAGAAGTGGTTCACTATAATACAGGGGACAACGGTCGGGCAAAGGAAAATAAGGGAGCGGAGAAGAATGATACTCCAAAGAAGGGGAATAAGAATGGGGACAAGAATGGCTCCAAGAATAGGAATAAGGTTAATCCCTCCAAGGTGTTCCAGGCTGTTAACACAGTCTTTAAGGAACCCATTTACAAGATCTTGAGCAAGATCAAAGACCAACCATTCATCAAGTGGCCCAAAAATATGGGTGGCAACCCGATAAAAAAGAAACAATGCGCTGAGATGCGCATTCCACAAGGAGGGCGGCCACAGGATTGAAAATTACAAGGCTCGAAAATCACACTTGGATGAACTGGCCCAAGCTAGGCACCTCATTAAGTACATGGAAAAGAAAACATAGAAGGTCGCAGTCAATGGCAACCAGAAGCCGAACAACGTCCTTGACGATGATGTGGGACATGAGTTCGCGGTAATCCATAGGACATCAAACCTTAAGCAAATCCAAGGCAATGTCGTTCGAATGGAGATGAAAAAGGTTATTACCGTTATGGAGGCTTTTCAGATTGACCCCACCAAAACCCTGGCTGGTGAACGTCGGCGGCCAGAGGACGCCGACTATACCAGGAAAATTATTTTCATCGAGGAAGATTTAGTCGGGGTGAGAACCCCACATCACGACACGCTAGTCAGCATCTTTAGAATTACCATTTGGGACGTTGACAAGCTCCTCGTGGACCAAGGGAGTTTGTCAAAAGTGATGTACATGTAGTTATTCCATAAGCTAAAGCTAAACATCACCGACCTCAAGGAAGCTACAATTCTGTTTGTCGACTTTGTAGGAAGGATCACGATGCCATTGGGAAAGATAGTCATGTCTGTCAGGGCAGGTAACATCTCAAAGATAATTGAGTTCTTAGTGGTGGACATTGAGTCCCCATATCACGTTATCTTAGGCAGAGGCCGGTTGCATGCCATGAAGGTCGTACCATCCACCTACCACCAAAAGTTGAAATGTGTTACCGATGGGGGCATGGTCGAAATTCGTGATGACTAGGCCACTGCCAGGAAATGCTTCATCGCGACCATTTGCCCAAAGAAGGAAAAAAATAACAAAGGTAAAGGATGCTCAGGAGGAAGACCAAGAGGGGGTTATACCCTTTAAATAGAAACTATGGTATCCACCCTGTCGATAGGGCCGTCGAAAACCTGAAAGAAGTTAGGACCGATGATAACTTGCCAGAGAGAAAATTTCTAATCGGAGCCACCCTCGTCGATCAAGAGAAGAAAGAATTGATTGCGTTTCTCATAAGCAATATAGATGTTTTCACTTGGGAACTATATGACTTGCCAGGGATTAACCCCAGCGTAGCCTGCCATCGCCTGCACGCCAATCTGACTTTCAATTCGATCACCCAAAAGGCTCGTTGAATAGCTTCCGAGAAGGCTAAAGGGTGGAGAATGAAGTAGGGAAGCTACTGGATGTAGGATCCATTAGGGAAGTTTAGTTCCCTAAATAGTTGTCCAGCCCAGTGGTGGTGCACAAGAGCAACGAAAGTTGGAGGGTATGTATTAATTTTGCGGGTCTCAACAGAGCATGTCCCAAAGACTACTTCCCGCTTCCTAAAATAGAGCAGTTGGTTGAAGCTACAATAACACACGAAAGCATGAGTTTCCTGGATGCCTACTTTGGCTACCATCAAATTCCTTTATTCGGGCTCGATTAGGATAAAACGTCCTTTATAACCCTCATTGGGTTATATTACTACAAGGTTATGTCATTCGGATTAAAGAACGCAAATGCGACTTATCAGAGACTGGTTCAAAAGACAAGATGGAGGTCTACATCGACGATATGCTAATCAAAAGTAAGAACAAGGGAGACCACCTCACGAAACTAGCCAGAACTTTTGAGATCCTCAGGAAGTGTCGGATAAAGATTATTGCAAGTAAGTGTTCATTCGATGTCTAGTCAGGAAAGTTCTTGGGCTATCTAGTCAGTAAAGAGTAATTGAGGCCAATCCATATCAGATCGATATTATCGTAAGAGTCCAGCCTCCTCAGACATTACGAGATGTTCAAAAGCTCACTGGTATGCTCGCGATGCTCAATCACTTCATCTCCAAGTCTTCAGAACGTTATCGACCATTCTTTTAACTCCTGAAGAAGAACAAAGGCCTCATATGGAATGATGACTATTCGAAAACTTTATAAGATATCAAATCCTACCTTAGCAAGCCCCGCCTACTGGTTATTCTAAATGATGGAAACTCACTATATTTTCATCTTGTTGTATAAAACCACGTTGTAAGCTCCGTCTTGGTGTGTGAAAAGGAAGAAGGTCAACACCCAGTTTTATTACGCTAGCAAGACATTTCTAGATGCAAGGCAGCGGTACCTGCCTCTACAGAAACTCGCATATGCGTTGGTGGTCGCCTCGAGGAAGCTGAAGCATTACTTTGAAGCCCACATAATACACATAATCACTCCATACCCCCTTAAAGTTGTTCTTCGAAAAGTCGACCTCTCCGGACGAATTTCAAAGTAGTAGGTAGAACTTGGGAGATTCGATATCCACTTTCAACCAATAATAGCGATTAATGGACAAGTCTTAGCAAACTTTATTAT
This sequence comes from Sambucus nigra, assembly GCA_949130495.1. Taxonomy (NCBI): domain Eukaryota; kingdom Viridiplantae; phylum Streptophyta; class Magnoliopsida; order Dipsacales; family Adoxaceae; genus Sambucus; species Sambucus nigra. Next base: position 270,338,651 of record OX422217.1, read on the forward strand.
TAAATTTACAAGAGACCAACCAATCGACCAACTTAAAGCAAAATAGTCAACAAATGAGGAAGCACAATCTAAGGACTGGACCCCATACGTTGATGGAGCCTCCAATTCCAAAGGGCAGGAATAGGTATCATCCTTATCACTCCAGAGGATGCAGTTATCGAGCAAGGAATCAGATTGGGATTTGAGGCCTCCAACAACGAAGCTGAGTATAAAGCACTGATCGATCGTTGGTTAACGCAAGACCCAACTCCTAGGGGCAAAGTGCCTTCTGATTAAAATTCAATTTAAAAAGGTGAAAGTAAGACAGAAATAATAATAATAATAATAATAATAATAATAATAATAATAATAATAATAATAATAATAATAATAATAATAATAATAATAATAATAATAATAATAATAATAATAATAATAATAATAATAATAATAATAAGAAGAAGAAGAAGAAGAAGAAGAAGAAGAAGAAGAAGAAGAGAATGTTTAGACTTTAGATTTCATATGAATTCTCATTAACAATCTCATGAAGAGTGATACATGTATTTATACATTCATTTAAATAACTAAACTGCTAATAACAAACAATAACAACCTTTAACAGACTCAACTAATAAACCAGTTGTAACTAACTCTTTTAATAAAAACGTAATGAGACTACAAACTAATATTACATAAAGTGACTGCTTAGAACATTCCCCCTCAAGCTAATGATGGTGTAGAAGCTTTAGTAGCTTGATCATTAAAGTTCTTTGATGAGTAAGCCATGAGATGGTCGCTGAGATACTTGAACCTTGAGATAAAGAGGACTTTGGTGAAAAAATCAGCAAGTTAATCCATAGAAGAAACATGAGTTACCTTGCTTAGAAGCCATTTTTTCTCTTATGAAATGAAAATTAGCCTCTATATATTTTGACCTATAGTGACATACATGATTGTCAACCAAAGACAGTGTCCCCAAGTTATCACACCAAATAGTAGGAGTCCCACATATAAGAACAAATTTATCTTTTAATAACTGATGTAGCCAAACTAGATCAGTTACTGTAGATGATAATGCTTTGTACTCAGCCTTCGTGCTAGATTTAGCCACTGAAGATTGTTTCTTTGTAGATAAATAAATGATATTGGGACCCAAGAAAATGCCGCTACCAGTAGTAAATATTCTATCCAATGGATCTCTTGCCCAATCAAAGTCATAATAGGCCATTAAAGAAATTAAACCAGACTTGAATTGTAGTCCAAAGTGAGAGATGAGCTTGACATATTTGAGAATTCTTTTGACAACAGTAAAATGATGATTAAGAGGAGTTTGCATGAACTGGCAAACCCAATTCACTGCATAGAAAATGTCAAGTCTTGTTATGGTAAGGTATTGAAGGCTTCCAGTTAAGCTTCTATAAATAAAAGGATCAGAAAATGGAGCTATATCAACATTTGAGGGAAGTTTAGGTACAAAAGGGGTAATACAAGGCTTGCAATCCACTATTGCAGCTTTGAGAAGTAAATTATGAGCATACTTAGTCTGACTGAGAAGAAGACCATCAGGTGTGTCGGTGACTTCAGCATCTAGGAAATAATGCAATAAACCTAGTTCTTTTATGGCAAATTTTGATTTCATATTGGAGATAAGTGATGTAATCAAAGAAGAGGAGCTTCCAGTAATAAGGATGTCATCAACATACACCAATAATAAAAGCATTTTACCTGAATTTCTGTAAATAAATAGGGATGTGTCTACTGTACTACTGGAGAAGCCATAGTCAAGAAGAAACTTAGAGAATGTAGCATACTAAGCCCTGGGAGCCTGTTTCAAACCATATAAAGCCTTTATTAGTTTACATATTGTTTGAGGCTGAGAAGGGTCCTCAAATCCAACTGGTTGAGTCATATACACCTCTGGATATCCCATTTAAATATCCTAGTTAATTTAATTAATACCAATAAATAAAATCAATAAAAATATGGGGTATTACATACTTCCTCCCTAATAACAGAATTTCGTCCCGAAATTCGAAAATAAAATATACCTGGCAAGAATAACTCTGCATAACGCTCGTGCATCTCATCCTCGCGCTCCCAGGTAGACTCCTCAGCATTATGATGCCGCCACTGAACACGCACTAACGGTACTATCTTCGACCTCAATTTCCTCTCGCTACGATCTAGGATAGCAACCGGCCCCCGCCCCTCCTCGTAAGAACTATCAGGCTTCAGGTCAATCTCCTTTAAAGCAATGTGAGTATGGGCTAAATCATCTCAAAGATATCTCCTCAGCGAGGAAATGTGGAACACGTCATGAATCCTATGCAAGTGTTTCGATAACCCAAGTTTATACGCAACTGGCCCAATCCGCTCGATGATAGGGAATGGTCCCACATACCTGGGCGTCAACTCCCCCTTCTTCCTAAAATGCATTATCCCCTTCATAGGAGACACTCAGAGCAACACTTGGTCCCCCGTGTTGAACTCTTGGAAGAACCTCTTGGTGTCGGCATAACTCTTCTGTCGATCCCGAGCAACCCGAATACGGCTCCGTATCAACTCTATCCTTGTCGAAGTATCCTGGATCACCTCCGGGCCAAGTAGCTTGTTGTCCCCCACCTCTAGCCAACATGTTGGGGAACGACAAGGCCGACCATACAATGCATGGAGCCATACCAATAGTAAACTGGTAGGAGTTATTATAGGCAAACTCCACCAGTGGAAGATACTGCTCCCAACCGCCGCTAAAGTCGAGGATGCACATACGCAACATGTCCTCCAACATCTAATTCATCTGCTCTGTCTACCCCATCTGTCTACGGGTGGTATGATGTACTCAATCGCAACTCCGTACCCATAGCTTCCTGGAAACTCTCCTAAAATGGTGGACCTGGCAGTGAATTAGCACTGCGTTAACCACATCTAAATAGGTGACCATCAAGAGATTCCTTAGCAGGTGCTGACGAATCCTCCACGTCAACCCATCCATAAACCTTCTAACCTTCTTCTCTTCAGTTAGGATCTCATCAGGTACTATGTTTAGAATACTGGCGAACTCGTCCTTATACTCTGCCACTGTCCTCCCTTCCTGTTTAAGATTCATCAATTTTCGCCTCATCTCTGTCTGAACTGCAGAGGGGAAATATTTACGATCGAACCGCACCCAGAACTCCTGAATAGCAAGAACATCTCTCTCATCGGTGGTGGTAATTGACTCCCACCACTGCAATGCTGCTCCTACCATCTTAAACGTCGCCAGTATCTGCCTCTGCACATCTGTACACTCATACATCCTCAAATGTCTTTGGATGTCCTTCTTCCACTGGCTCGCCATAATAACGTCGGAGTTCCCTGCAAACTCTAGAGGGTGAGCCTTCTGAAAGGCATCCCTGATACGTTCCCAAGCAGACGGGAATGCATGAGCCTAGATCGGGGCTACTATCGGTGCCTGAGGTGGTGCCTATTGCACTACTGCTAACGCTGCATTTACCGCGTCTGCTATAATGGCGGCAACTTCAGTAGCGTTCATAGTTACTTAAACTGGTGCAGGCTGATGCTTGGGCTGGGCACCCCTGGGAACTCGTTGTGCACGTCGAGGAGGCATCTGAAATGAGAGAAAAGTTTTGTAAGTCCACAGTTGATATCTCAAAAATAGCTGAAGAACGTAAGATACACAAAAGAGTACAACAATCCTAAAATATAGGGCTCTATATCAAAGGACGCTACGTGAAAACGTAACAAGCCGTACATATCCTAAGGACTCTAGAACCTGATGATCTAATACCACCTACGATACCCCGACTAATTAAATACTAGGTAGCTACTCCTTTATTTAAATTAATGCAAAATGTCAAGTTGGATCAGTTCATAGCATCACTGTCGAAAACATTAAATTAATTACTAACCATTTAATATTTAAAATAGTAAAGTGCCAAATTTTATTAATCAAATTAACCTTCAACTAAATAATTAAAATCATTAACCAACAATAACATGAACAATCAAATAAGGGAATTAACGTAATAAAATAACTGAAGTCCGGAGTAAACACTCCAATAAAGTAGCAATGTAAATAAATGCAATACAAATATCTGAATGAATACATCCCGAGACTGAAATAAATAAATGTCTAAAACTGAGGTTTGAATAAAAATGGGCAACAGGCCCTAACTGGAATAAATGACTCCAAATGAAACAAGGATAGATGTGGAGGCATCTAGTAACGAGATCCAGTAACTTCCACGGCAGCTACAACACGTCAAAGGAACGAAACTCCTATGATTGGCATCCCTGTGGCTGGGCACCTAAAATGTTTTATAGAAAAAATAGATTTGGAAGAAACCGGGTCAGAGCCCGAGGTGAAAACAGTTTAAAAAATATAGCAAGTGTTCAATTGCATTAAATAGTAAATATTATATACATGTTAGTTACGTGCTCTCACATGAGTTTATTCACCCCTCAACTAATGTGCACGCCTAACGTATACCCTTAACCCATCCTACTTATGCCACTAATTAACTAGTCTGTACCACTTCATGTCTTCACATTATAATATAGGGGGTCTATTCGTATCATTCTATTATATTCTACATATAACTCACCTTTACCTTAATCAAATTATTTACATCAATTATTATATAGATTCTCACATTTTTAATCCCATTTAAATGACTCAATTATTCACATCCACAATTCAACAGTGAACCAGTTATAAGTATAAGTAGATCATTCAGCACACATATATATATATATATATATATGGCACCCCTAGGCTAAGCTGCGGTGTACGCATACTTTGCTATCGAATCCCGGTGCATCACGTGCATAAGGACTGCACGTTTGGAATCGCTCAGGAACCGTTTCAATAAACAAAAATAAACATATTGGAGGTGGACATAGTTCACATACTCATGGGTCACGCACATACCTACGTTCCCATGGTCAGCTGACCTATCAACTCACAAATAAGTCATTCACAATCCTATGTCCTTAAGGTACCAATCTAAATCCCCCCGCAGGCACACAAAGATAAGATGGTCCTTTTCTGAAAGCCAATCTCCTATGATAGTAAGTATGGTAGGTATGTCATACACACAATAGTCCATATACTAAGCATTCACACAACTTAGGTAATTATCACATTATTAAAGGTATATCTCCAGCCCTATACCATAAGTCTTATTCGTGCTCTAATATCATCCCATCTCATACATAATATGTTTAGCCGATAACTTTCATATCATATAGTTCCGAGTACTTAAACCTATCCCAAAAAGGTTAATAAGTCTCCCACTCATCCCTAATGTCAATACAGTACTTAAGGTCCATATTTCTGTCTCTAAGCTTAAGTCATCACATATATGGATTTAATTCATGTGCTCGCAATTTATAATAGTAACTCGCTCGTCGAACACTCGTAGGTTTAACATTAAGTCCCAATTCAATTCTAATATATTCCGGGCTCCATGTACACCCCTATTGGTCCTCCATAAGTCTCAATATGTTCACATAGTCCCCACCTATAACTTTCAAGGGTCGGAATTGCTTAAATCCAAAAAGAGAAAATATCACAATTTCTGGGGAGGTCGGTCGATCGACTCAATAATGTTGATCGATCGAACCCAGTCGATCGATCGACTATGAATGTCGATCGATCGATCGAACAGTTGCAGTCACTGTTTTCTGCATTTTCAGCCCTAGATTTGTCCAAATTTCCATTACAAGATGCTAAGTTCTAAAGTAAACGTATTGGGTGATCTAACAACCTAAATACATGATTCTTAACGTTCCAGAATTCTTAAATCATCAAAAATCACACTTTTCTTGGATCAAATCATCTAATTGTCATAAAAACCCTATTTTTCTATTTTTTTTTCCAAGAATCATCATACAACTACTCATTAATTCTTAATTAGCTATGCATGGATTACAATTTCATTAATGAGATATTTCCAGAATTGAATCTACATATTATCCCTACCCAGGTTAAGGTTTTTGTCTCCAATTTCACGAGTTTCAATATTTTCATGGTTATTATCAAATCCTAAACTATCATGGATAAAGTATTTGATGGATCTTAATGAATTAAATCACTTGCCTGGAAAATTTGATGTTTTGATCCTTTGGAGCAGATGGTACGGAAGGTATTCTCTCTTCCCGATCTAACCGGTGGCGGTGATGGTGGTGCAATAGCCTCTAAGGGTGGTTTCTCCTTTGGGAACTTCCCTCTCTTCCTCTCTAACATTCGTTGGTGATTTTTTGGTTGTGATAACCCTAAGAGTCCTATGTGTTGGCTGATATATTATGTCTAAAATTCGTGGGTTATAATTCCTCAAAACTCAAAATGATTAAAATACCCTCCCGAGTTGTCGATTATGCCTAAAATGTTTCGGGACCCAAACTAAACTCCCGGATAGTGTTTTCTGACTATCTCGACCCTTACGGACACGTTGGCACACTCAAAATGACCATACGGATGATGTAAAAATAATTTACTTTTAAATCCATTTAAATTGGTTCCTGACACGACTGGCACTGGCGTCCCAGCTTAATTTCCAAAATTGTCATATTAATTCAATAATCATATATTACCATATTCACTCAGTAAAATTCAACATAATTATCTTAATCAAATACTAACTCTCGACTCGCTAGTACTTAAATCCTGATAAATTTCCAAATTTTCAATTAATTATCCCATGTAATTTAATTAATCCCAATAAATAAAATCAATAAAAATACGGGGTATTACAAGCTTATGGAGAAAAGCCTACGTCCACTGTGCTTATTATTTCCTTGTGTTTGACTTTCAATCACTTGCCTTTGATGAAGGGATTACAATGTATTTATAGCCCAGAAGGGAGACAAAGAGATCGAATATTAAAAGATAGAATGCCTTTATAAATTAGGCATTTACATCAGTACATAATGTCCATAATGTTTCTGAATGTTGACGTTTTGTTGATAAAGTTGGTCGGCCTCCCTACTGTTGGTCGGGCTTCCTGGTGTTGGCTGGGCTTCCTGGTGTTGGTCAGCACTCCAGGCCTTGGTCGGTGGTTATGCCTTGCTGATTAGGATTATTGCCACAGTGGATGACACATGTCTATTTCTGATTGGTCCACGTAAGTGGGTAATTTCTTATATCAACAACAAGGAAGCGATGGTCCTGGCGGTGTAAAAATGCAGCATTGACGACATCTGTATAAGTCACCAATGCAGGGTTGCACAAAATTAGCCAAACGAGTAAACTCCTAATCGTACTCAGCTACCGAGCGATTGCCCTAAATCACCTAAACCCCTTTCGCATCTCTGTCTCAACGGCTAGCAGAAAGTGCTTGCGGTCAAACCACACCAAGAACTCGGTAATGGACATCGTGTCCATCTCCTCAACGGTGGCAACCGACTCCCACCACTGTAATGCTACTCCAACAAGCCTAAAAGTGGCCAACGTATACTTCTGCACATCGCTACACTCAACCATGTGTAAGTGGTGCTCGATATCTTTCTTCCACTGGCATGTCACAATTATGTTTAAAATACCCTAGAACTCGGGTGGGTGACTCTTTTGAAATGCCTCCCTAACTCTCTGCCACACTGACGATCCCGGGTGGACCTGGACAATTGGTGCCACTGGCCGTGGTGGCTGCTATGCGTGAGGGAAATTGAGAGCCATGGCAGTCATAGCGGCATTAACTGCCTGTGCCATAATCGTTGCCACCTCTGCTACTGACACTGTCCCCTGTGATGGCTGTGGCAGTGGTGCCTGTGGCTCCTACTGAGCCTCCCTCACATTATCTCTATCCTCTTATCTTACCGCTCATCCTTTATCAAGTGGCATCTGAAAATAGATGAATTATATGAGTTCACAATCAATACAAATATATTAGCTGAAGAATGTAATCTCAAATATGTAATCATGAATGCAAAAATCCTAATAATAGGGATCTATGTTAAGGAACGCTATGCTGAAATCGTAGTAAGTCGTACAAATCCTATGGACACTAGAACCTGATGCTCTGACACCATATGTGACACCCTACCTATTTTAATCATGGGTGATCAGTCCTTTATTAAAACAAACATGAATCTCATTTAGTTCATCCTTAGCATCACATTCGAAAACTTTTTTTTATTTCAAATCACCTATGTCAAATTAAGTCGGTGCCAAATTTTATCTTTCATTTATTTAACAAAAGGCGGAACTAAAATGAATTAACTAGACCATCCACACAATAATAGTATGAACCACTGTTCTAAAAAATCCGTCTAGGCTTAAGGCTTGAGGCTTTTGACGCCTTATGCTTGGTAAAACCCTTAAGGCACACTTTTTCTCTAAAAACAACAATGCTTTAGTGAAACGATATCACCTTTTAAAGTTTTTTTTGCAAACCGGACCATTATCTCATAAAAAATAATCAAATAGTATTTTAATTTCAAATATTCAAACATATTTTTATGATATATATAATTTTAGTATTTTAATAACCTTGTTATGGCTAAAAAATATTAAAATATATTAAAAAGGCCTAAACGCCTTTTCACGCCTTTATACGCCTAAGGACCGCCTAGGCTTATAAGGCTTAAGGCTTGGCCTCCATGCCTCGATCACGCCCGGCATTTTGTAGAACCTTGGTCTGAACAATCACACGATATATATAAATAAATAAGACTGAATAAACCATCATTCCCAAAACAAATAATCAAACTACAATTGGATGTAAATAAAATGGGATCTCAACAAAGTCTGATAAATAAACTAAAGTACTGAACAGTCTGAGGGGGAAACACGCCCAAATGAAAATACTAAAAGAACTCCTAATTAGGAATGAATAAGCTGAAAAGTCTAAAGTAACTCCTGGAAGCCTCACCAAGTGCTGCAGCTACGCATCCCTGAAAAGAATCATCAAGCTAGTCGTCCCTATGGCTGGACACCTAAAAGGTTTTGGAAAAATAATTTTATATGGGTCAGAGCCCAATAAAACCGTTTGAAAATATTTTGCAAGTATTTAAATCAGTTATTAGATACACACATTAGTTCAACGTACACTCCTTTGAGTTCCTCACCTCTCATCTAATGTGCACACCTAACGTCCCTATGCTACCCAGCCCAACTAGATAACGTATCTAACTATCCACAAATGGTCAAGCTCCCTCGTATTACACATACATCACACTACCACAATATCAATAATTAATATTACCCACGTATTATTATTGAGTCAATTATTTAAGTCTCCCTATTTAAATTACTTTTAGATATACACAATCTATAAGTTCTACTATCACACATAAGTTGATAAATAAAACTTGTATATATTTAATGCACATATAATATATACAACTATAGCATCCCCGGAATGGCTCCGCCCCTCGTGATGCTGGCATATTCTACTATCAAGTCCATGTACCTCTCCTACCAAATCAAGGACTATTGGTTCGGTATATCTCCTCGAACCCAAAATCAATCAACACACAATGGAGGTGAATATGGCTCTAAGCCTTTGATACGCATATACCTAACGTATCAAAATGACATTGCGATACCACTAATACACTGTACATAGTGATCCGCCCTAAGTTCCATGTCATGGAGGACATATCCAGACCTCACTGGAATCGTCAAGGTGGGATCACCCTCTGCGCGGAACCTCCCGTGATAGTAGGCAGCGTAGGTATGTTCACACATATAATCAAATCACAACCATAGATATTCACACAACATATATATATATATATATATATATATATATATATATATATATATATATATATATATATATATATATATATATATATACCCACAAAACCCGTCATATCAAGTCATACGTAGTATATCTCTCTCGCATACTCAACGTACTCATATAACCTCTTTTCATATATTTCGGAGTATCATTCGCTACCCGAAGGGTCCTATTTACCCCTTAATTAATATCAGTAGCTATAACATCTTTTTATTATTGGTCTGATCTTAGGTTCACTCATACTCTCCGTGACCCATTCGAATTCTAGCGAATTTATTAATTTTCATATTATTCCTGATAGGTTCTAGCCTTAATTCTCCCATTTTTGCTAAGCCTGAGCTACATCATAGGCTTAGTGAAATTCACTATGTCCATCACTATAGTTCAAAATTAACCCAAAAGCCTCTCGATTAATTATTCGCAAATTCAAGGCATAAATAAAAGAAACTACACAAATCTGGGTAACCGAATCAATTCAGTGAGTAGACCGAATCAATTTCTCTCTGAACCGAATCGATTCGAAATGCTATAGGTCGTCTCTTTCTTCATACTGTTACATTTTACCACAAATTTCAACCTATAAATCTTCATGCAACATACCCAAACTCTAACATGATTTATCCCAACATCAAATAAGAGTATATAGGTAATTTCTAACGTAATTAATGCATTAAATCCATATAAATACTACTCAAGAATGGATTAAAACCCAAATTTCTACCCCAAACCCTAGTTTATGTTCTGTCATTTATTTTTCCAAATTTCTCTTATATTCATCATTTTACATGTTCTGATTTCGTATTATCAACATACAAGGATTAATTTTACATGCAATCCTATCCCAAAACATAAGTTATATTAATTCAATCCCAAGAACATCATTAATTTTCATCAAATTGAGAACCCTACTACACATGGGTATTATAACTCATTAAAAACATTCAAGATAAACACTTGCCTTTTCAATTCTAGGTTTGATTTCGTGTTGTGAGTGATTCAGATGCATTCCTTCCTCTCGATTGCACTCCGGTGGTAAAGATGATGCAAGAAAGGTGTTGGTCTTTTAAGAAACCTCTCTTATCCCTCTCTAATGGCCTCTCCTCTCTCCCCTTTTGATTCCTTAGGGTTAGAAAGTGTTTTTCTCCTGCCCCAACTAGTTAGCCTTAGGTTTATGATCCCAATTTCCGAAATTAGGCTAACGGGCCAAGCACAAATGACCCGAACACGCCCGTATGAGCTTGGTTATGACTAAAAAGGCCTCGAAACCCAATTACTACCCCTCGGGTACGCTCTTTTGACTATTTTGACCCTTTCGGAATCAACCATGACCTCGAAATCACCATGTGAGTCACTCTAAAATAAACTCCTATCTCGACCTCATATAGTTTACCCTCGACACCCGATTGAGATATACCACTATCACGTCACTGTCACGCGTTATGATGTAAGAATTATTATTTAGTATTCACTTTGTAATTATGTTCAATAAACATTAATCATTCTCTTCTCGATTAATATTTTAATCAATACATAATATTTAATTCCATTAAATTACATCATGCGTGTAATTTAAGATTAATCGAATTAATTCAATTTAATTAGTAAAAAATATGGGGTGCTACACCGAGGAGGTTTTTAGTAGGAGATTATGTCCTAAAGAAAGTCCTATGTAGTGCCGTAAAACCATCAGATGGCAAACTGGAACCAAACTGGGAAGTACCTTTAAGTGTAATCAGGGACGAACTTCAAGGAGCATATCACTTGAAAACGCTGAAGGGCAGGGAGATACTAAGAGCCTAGAACACAGCCAATCTCAAGAAGTTATACCTTTTGTCTTCTTTATCTTTTGTTAAGTACATTTAGTTTAAGCAAAATTTCATTTTCACACTTATGTTGCTCGTCCGATATTATGCAATGAATAAAGGTTAGTTGGCCCTTGCACTTTAATATTATGCATTGGCTGCTTAATTTTTCTTGATCGAATCCCACTAATACGCACCTTTTCCAAATGATAACTCCTTCGTTCATAGATGAACTCATGGGATTACAACAAGTTGTTCAACTTCTCACGTGTCGAGTAGGGTTTGCAGTAGTTCTAACAGGTTAATAAAAGTGTTTCAATCAATACAACCCACATGTCTTTGTTAAAAACACAAAAGACCTCATGGGTTTCCTCGGCAACAACGAAAGTCCTACAAGGAATCCTTGGGCAAAAAAAGCCAACTCAGGTTGGTCGCAAAAAACCTGCTCTGGCGGATGGCCCAGTGACCAAGTGCATTTTCTCCAACATCTTACTTAAGCCTAAGGAAGTGTGATGACACAACCTAAAAGGTAAAGTATATGGAATAATATTTCCAAGGAATATTAGAGTGGGAGAATTTTCTCACATATGGAAGCAAAGGGATAACAACATGTTTAGTCAGCACAAGCTCAAAACATCAAAAGTTGATAAATAACATCTTTTCATTAACCAGAATGATAGATTACTTTTATATCAAAACCAAAATGTACAAAATACTTAAGATGGCCCTAGATGGTGAGCAAGATAGTCTGCGACACGCTCTCTCCGACCATCGTCTCGGTGTGGGGAAAACTATTCTTCTATATCTTCCAAGTAATGCTCCAAAAGCTAGACACATATAGCATCTAATAGGATCCTCTTATCGTCTCTTAAGAAGGGATTTCGACGATGGGCTGGGCATCAGATCTGGTACTACTTAGGTGTTTTCACTTCCCTAAGGGCATTGATCCCTCCATGAGTAAAAGCAAGGTCCTTTGCCTCCTTCAACCTTGCTGGGGCGTCAGTCCAACCTTGGTCATAACCATCTGCCCAGGCTTGTTGATAGTGGGTAAAACCGCGGTGCAAGTGTATAAAGATATACGTCGGTCCTTATGCTCGGCCCCACGCCGCTATACAAAAACCTAAACTATTGACTACACTCATTTAAGGGAGTATAACGTCCAGTTTGGGTATCGAAAATCCACATAGACTAGTTGTTAGAATTATTTTGATTTAATACTTCGGGAATAAAAGTGTAAAAGATAATTGCTAACAAAAGAAAAGATAATACTAGGCATGTGTTTAAACTAAGATTAACAAAGAGAATAAAAACAATAGATTACGACTAATATCCCCCACCTCGAGTTAAATGGTATAAATGGTTACTTGGGACGGCACGTTTAATAAGATTGAATCTCATTTCAACAATTAATTAAATCTAGAGTTGTCACCCCCTAAATCGTCATAAAAGCCTATTATGATTTTGGCATAAAAAAATACCCCAAAAATTATACGTGCGAGGTCTTAAATACGACGCATATATGATATACACCGTTAAATCTCCTAGGTGTAAAGTCAAGAATAACCCAATCGAATTAAACTCATTAAACCCATCACCAAAGCAAAGCAACCAAATCAACCCAAGGTGAGTTCAATCAATCACAACCTAAACTAAATTAGCTTGAAAGCATGTTAAATGACAGTAATTAAATGAAAGAAAGAAAGTGAAAGCAATTAAATCTAGATTACAAAGCAAGTAAACAAATAAAAAAGCAAGAAAAACAATAATGGAAGCTTGGATTTAAAGAGAGAGATAATGAATAGTAACTTACAACCTCATTTGGGTGAAACCCTAGGAGAGAGAAAAGCAAAATCCAAAAATCTCCTCCAAAGCCTTTCATCCTATAACCTAACTACTAAAAGATGATAAACTAACTAAATGAAAGATATGCCTTCACCTACACAAAAACCACTTATGTAGTAAGTGGTAAAAGAAATAAAGCTAAAATAAAAGACAATGATTTGTCCTAAATGTTTTTGGTGTTGTCCTTCCTCCGCGAGAAATTTCGTAACTTCTTCGTTATTAACCGGAATCGTGCACCATCAGTGGCCACGCAAAGAATACTCAAAGGGCTTCAACTTACATGAAGACATTGGCCCCGAAACTCAAATTGTGAAATTACTAAAAGGCCTATGTACGTGAGATTATCAACAGAACTTCCTCGGAATGCTATCAAACTTCACACTAAGCATCGTAATACCTACAAAAGCTCAATTATACGTCGCAAAATATGTAAACATATAAAATAGAGGTTGTTTGGTTAAAAGGAATAAATATAGGAATTAAGGTACCCGAGAGGCTAAATTTCATAAGTAAAGAAGGTGAATATATGCAATATTCGAGCCGAATCACACCCCCTAACTTACACATTGCTAGTCCCTAGAAATGAATACAAAGTAAGAAGAACTACAAGTAAACCACAAGAAATGAGATATGTACAAAAGAGATAAATGCCACTTTCGTCAGCGAACGATTTCATTTAGCATATGCAATAAGTCGTTAAACCCGTAAGTTACCTTAATGGAGTGTTGTCTCGTGAGGGTTTTTAGGGATGAAACCCACAAACATCAAGTTTCCTCAAAACATGCCCAAGCACATGCGACAAGCCTAACAATAATAAAAAAAATTCAAACACATTACTAGCATAGTGAACGAATCACTCAAAAGTTCGTAGTTATTAACATTATAGAACGAACTTCAAGGAATTAAAACCTTTAAAGTGGGAGGGGAGCGAGCACATGCAAAGTATGATTTGGCAAAAATTTATTGAAACCGAATAATAAACATTAAAGCGTGCATATATGCCAATCCTCACCGAACATTACGCTCAACAAATGAAATCACTATGAATGAGAGATAATACACAAGACATGCAGGCATAAAGATTAAATACAAATGGAAGCAAGGCCGCGCACATGTCACTAATGAACAACGTTGTATATAAAAATAAAAACATGCAATCTCAATCAAAGATACCATCATTAAAGGAGGCAAAATGTATTTTCACAGATTATCGCAACTATTTAAACTTTTGAATTGAATTCACCCTCGGATCATATTAGACTTTATAGGGTTGTAATGTAGGCTTGGGTTTGAGGTTATGGAATGAAAAGATTATATACGGATTCAAAGTTGTTCGGGGATGAAAAACTTGGGATAATGGAAAATTGTGGGCAATTTCAAAAATAAAAAAATGACTTCCTTAAATAGCATTTGATATATCAATGGAAAGTGGGAAAAGTTATTAAACATTATATACAACATATGCAAATTTCTCTTTCTCTTCTTTTCTTCCTTTTCTTCCTTTTCTCTTATTTTCTTTTGTTTTTCTTTTATTTTTTTTACTACACTTTTTTTTCTTCACTTTTTCACTCTCATATGTTTAATTGCAACCATGTAACACGAACGTCATTCAATCCTAAATATCATTCCAAACAAAGTATGGGAGGTAAGATGTATGGTTTATAACTCCAATGTGGAGTTAGTTATGGGATTTTGGGTTATGAAACGAAGGATGTATTAAGGCTCAAGGGGGTTGACTAGGGAAAACATATAAGGTGAGGTCAATGTCAATATGGGTGATATAAAAAAGATGGCCTATGATCATTTCCTAAAGGTTAGGCAATTATCGAGTCAAAACAACTTTGAAAAACATTCTCAAGTAAAACATTTCATAAATAAAATCAATTAATGAACAATCAAATGAAATAATAGTGAGATTACCGACGAATTTAACGTTTTCATTGAGGAAAGAGTAGTGTATAACACTTAGAAATGAAGGTATGTATCGAATCACACTTATGTAAGTATATACAATGCAACAAAAGATTATCGAGTTATAAAAATCTTAAACCAAATCAATAAAGTAAGAAAAGTGCATGTGCTCATGGGATTAAAGTTTAATTCATAAAGTTATTCATAATATCAATGATCTGAGGACTAAAATCTAATAACTTCTAAAATCGAGAACATGCATCATCGAATTATTTATTGGATTGGGAAATTATTGAAATTTATCATATGAAATTGGGGCAAAAGGTCCAAAAAAGAGAAAAGAAATAAAGAAAATAATTTTTGAAATTTTTTATTTTTGATTTTTGATTTTTGATTTTTAAATAAATATTTTTAATTAATAAATATGAACATGACTCACGATGATGAAAAGAAATTGAGATGAATAATCACACACCCCTAACTCGAATTGCACATTGTCCTCAATGTAATTAAAGACACTATGACAAAGAGAGGGATACAAATAAATCACCCCAAATTGGAGCGATTCCCGAGTTAGTCGACATGAGCTCTATACACACCAAATAAAAATAAAAATATGTACACAAGAATTAAATTAAAAGAAATTATGTCGTAAGTCACAATAATATAGAGGGGTTGAAGTGTAAATAATAGATAAATTGATGGTGAACATTTGAATTTATAAAAATCGGGATCACACACATCAAAATCCAATAGATAACCAACAACTACATTATTATTTCAAATCCCATAATTCAACAAAACAACTTAATACAATAGGATACTAAATAGAAAGAAAGAAAGAAAAAAATAATAAGAATATTTCCCATTACAATAACAATACTCTAAAATCGGGACCACCAGAGGATCCCGACACATATCTTCACCCAATTCCTTCTGGCCTTGTAAGACGTCCGCCTCAACTTCACCACAACGAATGTCGCATAAAAAAATATATCAGCTCCTCATTGATGCGACCATTCGTGGCACGAAAAAACTCCCAATTGTGGCGTGCAAGATGACTCACGCCACCCTTTCACCACGGAACCCCTCGAAATCTTGGGATGGTACACACTTGGTCGAATCATACTTTTTCTTGCAGCCATTTCAACCTAAAAAATAATAATTAGGTAAGACAAAAAAAATTATAAAGCGCAATTGAAGTTATTCCGTGAACGAGTTAAAATGGTGTGTGCAAGTGCGTGAAACCGGGTAAAAGTATACCACATTGTGACAAAAATGTGTAGGGTGTGACAACGAGGTGTATGCTAAAAATCTAAAAAAAATGGTTTAGGCAGTTTAGCGAACACTTAGTGTGCATAATGTTGTATAAGGGTGTGTGAATGTCATTTGAACCAACACAAGTTCCATTCATGAACAAACACAATAATTCAACAATAATTTATGTTCATGAATGTTTAATAATCAACAATCAAGCACAAAACAGGTTGCAATAAAATAATTGGGACACACCCAACACAAAAACTTCAACAATTGACAAAATAAGCATAATACCCAAGAATCATGAGAATTATCAACCCAAAACACCAAATAGACAATTTAAATAGGAATAATTATACCTTGATGTGGAAAAATTGGATGAATTTGGGTGGGGATAAAAAACAGTGCACGAAATGGGGGGTAATAGAGAAGTGTGTGAATGTCATTTAGAAGCAGGTCTTGTGTGAGAAAAGAATAGAATAGGCAAAAAAAATTAGTTGTAGTTTTTGGCCTTACCTGCTCGCCTTGGTCGATCGCAAGTGGGAGCTCGGTTGACCTCACTTTTGGATTTTTTTCTTGGTTTGAAAACAAATGGATTTGGCCCTTGGGACCGGTCGACCGCGTGTGAGGACCCGTTCGACTCCAATTTCGGATTTTTCCTTGGAACTGAAACAGAGTGCGAGGAACCAAATCACCAATCCACCGCGTGTGTGATCCCGATCGACCGGTCCCCTATTGCTGAACACACCTACTACTTTGGTTATAGCCGAGACCTGCTACTCATTGTTTCCTTTTTTTCTTCCTTTTTAGCCTATAAGACCTGCTATCACCCTTTTTTTTTATGTCAAAACCTTTATTTTATGTAAGGGACTTGCTCTTTTTTTTTTGTTAAAGCCAAATCGTCCCTTTTTGTTTTAAGACCTGCTTTATTTTGGTTGCCAAAGACCATGCTTTCATTTTGCTTACCAAAGACCCGTTATGATGTTTTTTTTGTTTAGCCACAAAAACCACATAGTTGTAATGGGAAATATTAGCGGGGATAAAAAAAAGTTAAAATTAAACTAAAAAAAAAACTAACTTTTTATAACCTAAAACTTTAACTTCTAACTAACTATACACTGAAAGTTGAAATTTTTGAGGGTCCACCCAAAATACGATTTGACAGGACTAACGGGGACCCTCCCTTTCTTGCATACCTTCCAAAAATTAGGAATTACATTAAAACAACGGAAGGTATGTATAAGGCGAAAGAAATGAACCATTATCAATTAAAATTTTGGGGGGGATGATGGGGGATTTGGATCGAACGGGTGAGAATACACATGGGATCCAAAAAAGATAGAATTTCCTTCCAAAGATTTTGCGATTGGAATGGGAGGTGGCGCACATGGAGGCAAAATTGCTTTCATGGAAAGGCACTCGAGCAATTAATGCTCATCGGTGAAAGGGCTAAACATTTTAAAGTTTAGAACCTATTCATTGGATACTTGTATCGGTTCGACAATAGAAAATAAAGACGGGGAGGAAATAAATTCAAACTCAAGAAATGAGTCATCATCGCTTCAAGATTAAGTTTCGAAGGAAATGAGATCAATTTCAATGATATATTATTTTTTGGGGATCAAAGAAGAAATCATTTCATTGCAAATGGATACTATGTTAATTCCTTCCTTATTTTCATTCTCTATTATACCATGTGCCAAGTCAAGAATGGTTTTTTTCAAAGTAGACACAAAATCCTCACTTGGTTCAAAATGTTCTTTAACTTCGAAAGTCTCAGAAGAGAAATCGTCGTTGGATTCGAATAATGCATCCAACTCTTGCTCCCAATAATGATTTTCTTCCCGATAACTATTTTTAAAATTTTCATTTTCAAGAATGCGCAATTCCTCACGCGAAGTCACAGGTGGAGGAGCGGATTCTTGATAATGAGAAGTTTGAAAACTATCCTTAGAACTACTATCAGAATCATTATCATAAGATTTTTGAAAGCTAATGCATTTAGTTTCACCATTCTTATTATAAGGATTTTGTGGCCCAACATCGGAATGATCATTCCCACAATTTTCGTAATCCATAACTTGACTTTCGTAATACTCACCAAAAGTCATTTTGGATGTTTCAATTTTTTGGGCTTGTAAGTATTGGCCAAAAGTCATAGGTGTAGGAGGATTTTCACAATTATCATTACAATTATCGAAAAAATTGGAATTGGACATGCTTACCCCAAAGAAGGCTCGAGATGGAAAATTCCACAAAGTGATGTGCGGCTGAAAAATTCAAGCATTTCTTGGCGTTCAAATGTCCTACAAAATAGTTAATAAAGAATACAAATAGAAAGAAAAAATACTACGAAATACTAAATCAATTAAATTCTACAGTGAACAAGTCCCCGACAATGGCACCATTTTGATAGTGGTTAAACCGCGACGCAAGTGTAAAATATATACGCCGGTTGTTATGCTCAGCTCCCACCGCTATGCAAAAGCCTAAACTATTGACTACATTCTTTTAAGGGAATATATCGTCCAGTCCGAGTATCATATATCCACAGAGACTAGTTGTTATAATTATATTTATTTAATACTTCAGGAATAAAAGTGTAAAAGATAATTGTTAACAAAAGAAAAGATAATACTAGGCACTTGTTTAAACTAAGATTAACTAAGAGAATAAAAACAATAGATTGCGACTAATATCCCTCACCTTGAGTTAATTGGTATAAATGGTTACATGTCACGACAAGTTTAACAAGGTTGAATATCATTTCAACAATTAATTAAGTCTAGAGTTGTCACCCCCTAAATTGTCATAAAAGTCTACTACAATTTTGGCATCAACAAATACCCCCAAAATTACACACGTAAGGTCGTAAATATGACGTATACATGATATACAGCGTTAAATCTCCTAGGCGTAAAATCAAGAACAACCCAATCGAATTAAACTCATAAAAACCATCACCAAAGTAAAGCAACCAAACCAACCCAAGGTGAGTTCAATCAATCATAACCTAAACTAAATTAGCTAGAAAGTTTGTTAAATGACATTAATTAAATAAAAGCAAGTAAGTGAAAGCAATTAAATCTAGATTATAAAGCAAGTAAACAAATAACAAAGCAAGAAAAACAACAATGAAAGTTTGGATTTAAAGAGAGAGATGATGAATAGTAACTTACAAACCCATTTGGGTGAAACCCTAGGAGAGAGAAAAGCAAAATCCAAAAATCTCATCCAAAACTCTTCTTCCTCTAACCTAACTACTAAAAAGATGATAAACTAACTAAATGAAAGATATGTCTTCAAATACACGAAATCCACTTATGTAGTAAGTAGTAAAAGAAATAAAGATAAACTAAAAGAAAATGATTTGTCCTAAGTGGTTTTGGTGTTGTTCTTCCTCCGTGAGAAATCTCGTAACTTCTTCATTATTGATCGAAATCGCACACCGTCAGCGGCCACATGAATATGACTCATAGAATTAAAATTCCATGAAGACATTGGGCCAGAAACGTAAATTATGAAATTACTAAAATTCCCCTATAATTATGATTATCGAATTTCACACTAGGCAGCGTAATACCTACAAAAGCTCAATTATACCTCGCAAAATATGTAAACATATAAAATAGAGGCTATATGGTTAAAGATCATAAATATAGGAATTAAGGTACCCGAGGGAGCTAAAATGCATAAGTAAAAAAGGGTGAATATATGCAATATTCGAGCTGTAGCAACTGTCGAGGTCACATTCGGAATAAATGCCTCAGCATTGTCACATATTTTTAGATCCCCGCAGCAATAACATAAGCTCATTAGACATATCCTTTGAGGTCATCAACCTCTCTCTGCGTAGTTTAGTTTTCAGCTCGAACTGTCCCGACAGATGACGAAGAGGACCCTCGTAGCAGTAGAGAGGACCCTGATGGAATGTTCCCCTTTAGTCGAGCAACTATCGTCCCCAGGGCATCATTTTCTCTTTAGATCAAATCTCCCACTTGATTGACCTTAGTGGCGTCCAGGAGTTTGGCCTTCAAGGCATCCACTTCCCCTTGAATTGAGGCTCCAATCTTCTCCACTTCTTCTAGCCCGTCTTTTAACTTGGCGACTAGCTCGACCTAATTTCTTTATTACTCCGTCCTTATCTTTAAAGATTTGTAAATCTTCATGAAAGCTCTTCGAGCCTGGACACTGATGTTCGACCACAGGATCTACCTCAATCGGGAGTCATGAGGAATCTATTCATATAAATCAATGGGATAAAATCAACAAAATAAGTAATGGATTTGGAAAATATCAGTCATAAAGAACATAAAAAATGATAACATTAGCAAAAGAAGAAAGCTGTCATTTCCATTAAATAAAGGTTGGGCAAAGTCCGGTATAAGTCTTGGAGAATTACAACACATCACCAATAAAAAAAGAAAAGACATAAATCTTATGAACTACAAGGTTTCCACCTGCTCGAAAGAAGTTGGCCCTTTTTCTTTCTCATCATCTCTGGTAAATTGGTCGTTAGCAACCATGATCGCGCCAAGGTCCCTTGCAACTTGATCGACCCTGCAGCTGGATTAGCAGGCATGCACTCAACTGGATCGACGGGCTGGTTAACCAGAGGCTCCTCAACAGCCATTGGATAAGGGTTCGACATATGTTGTGTGAACACATAAGACTCTATAGGGACCCCGATAGCTATCAAAGCCTGGATCTAACTTTCTTGAAGCCCACCCACCTGACATAGTTTATTTGACGCTCAACGTCATCATATACTCCTTCCCAGCCTTTATTGTACCCACTCTCCCTTACGATCATGGCCTCTCCCTTAAGCTTCTCGATCTTGGAAACCAGCTCCTTATTTTGTTCGATAACCTTCAGCTTATCGAAGACCACCAGACTATAAGCGACCTGGAGAATAGCCAACTCTTTCATTGATTTCTCCTTAAGGGGAGCCAAATCTTTCTCCTTCTTTTGATCAAAAGCGGCCTTAGCATCGACCAGAGGTTTGTCTAAGTTCTTTAAAGTCATTTCTAACTCAACATTCCTACTCGGTTGGTCGACACGACCACGCAGTAGTGTGGTAAAATCATAAAAAAAACTATAAGAAAAAAGAGAAGGACAGATTAATTTACAGAAATTGGAAAGAAGAATCAAAGAAAAATAAAAAGAGAATATGAGGCGTACCAAAGAAATCTCGTGAGCGGACTTGAAGGCCAACTGTTCAGACCCCATCCTCACCAATCTCTCACGATCAACAATAAGCACAACCCTTTCTAGCAATTGGGGGACAAGCAGGGGAGTGTTAGTAACACTTCACCCCTTAGCAACCAGGAGGGGAGAAGGCACAGAAGGGGACTTTGAGTCATGTGCCCTCTTCCTTTCCTTTCCTTTTATTTTTTTCTCTCCTCATCCTCCTTTTTTTTGTCTTTCTCCTTTCTTTTCTCCTCTTCGTCCTTCTTCTTCATCTTCGCCTCGCTCTCTTTCCCCTTGGTTCCTAGTTTGGAGCCACCAGCGATAGGAAAGTCTCCTTTCGTCCTCTTCAAGGACTTGATTCGATTAGACATCAGATCATCATCATCATCCTGAATAATCAAACACCTCCTCTTAGATGAGGCCATGCCTTCTTCTTCACTGGTTTTCTCTTCACTTCCTTTCTCACTATTCTCCTCAGATCCCTCCTTTTCACCTTCTTTTTCTTCTTCTCCTTCTTATTCCTCACTTTCTTCTTCCTCTACTTCTTCTAACTGGGTGGGTTCAGATAGACCACCAACCTCCTCCTCTGGAAGCACCAAGTTGGGGATTCTGTCCACTGGATGAGTAATAAAGCTGCTAGTGGTGATTCCATGTTTTAGTAATAGGTTACAACCATGTAAATTTTATTGTAATATTGGTTATGGCAAAAAAAGCTACGACCATAAACTTCAGATGACTTCAATCGATGTAGAAATGTTGTAGTAAAGCTGGAATGTTGTTGATTATTGGGAATGGTTTCCCTAGCTGTGGACAATAATGTCCTTGGCCCACTTTTCCTCATTTGACGGCGATAACTTTCGCTGAGTTGAGTTTTTGGGCATTTTTAAGCCTCCCAAGCTGGGTTATCAACAAGCCACCCACGGCTGCATGGGTATTGACTTAATTGGAAATTTGCCCTTACAATTATTTATTTAAGTGATTAGAAATATTGGTAAGATAGTTTTTTATAATGTATAATTTTTTTAATATACTAGAATAGATGAAAGATTCACCAATTTTGATAAAAATAATTTTATTAAAATATTCCAGTATTTATTCAAAACCAAAAAACATTTCATCTAAAAATAAGGACATAAAATAGTTTTTCAACATGTTCTTTTTGTCTCCACCAAAATCTAACTTAGATATCCTAGTGCTAATATTGGTGCACTATTCTTATTGCCCATTATTAAGAACATCTCTATTTTAAGTAGTTGTCCAGTTACTAGGAACCTTTGCAAAAACTTATAGACCTAATTTGTTGCTCCTAAATCTATACACCTAGTTCGTGTAGATCAGACCATAAATCATGTTTCTACTTGGAAAGATAAAAGACATTATATTGCCTTTTTCTTTATAGTGCTAGGAAAAATGAACATCATTGTTATCAATATTCTAACTTTCAGTGAGAACACTTGTCTTTCATCTTTTTCGCTTCTTCTCGAGGACTATGATCTTTCTGAACCACATACCACTATTCGTGAGACTTAGACTTCTCCCTTTGCCTCCCTTTTGGGAAAAAAGTCAAGTGATTATTAATAACTAACACTGTGCCTTGGCCTACCGACTATAATCATTATTGGATCATGAAATTGATCCGTATTTTCCCATTAATTTCTATTCCACAGTATCCCAATTCATCGCGAATCTTTTATCTGTTCTAGCATTGGAAATGATATTTATATTATACTGTCTGTCACACCATCACTAATAAATACTAAAATGAATACCATGAATGGAAATAACCTAAAGATAAAGAAACCTTTTGAGATGAATTAAACGTATATTTGGCACTTACGCTTAGGTCATATTAATCTAAAAAGAATTCAACGACTAGTTTTAAATGGATAATTGAGTTCATTGGAAGTGGATGCACTTTCAGTCTGTAAATCTTCGTTAGAAGGTTCAATAACCGAGGGGCCCCTCTTGGCTAACGACTATACAACCAAAGATAGGTTGGAATTGGTACATTCTATTTTGTGTGGCCCTATGACAATCCGGTCAAGTTGTGGCTTTGAGTAATTTTTTACTTTCATGATGATTACTCGAGATTTGGATAAGTTTACCTTATGCACCAGAAGTTTAAAGCATTTGATAATTTAAAAGTTTACAAGGCTGAGGTGCAGCATAGGCATGGTAGAATAATCCAAACTCTACGATCTGATCGTGGAGGTGGGTATCTCTTGGGAGAGTTTAGGAGTCACTTATTAGAGTTGGAAATTACATCCTAATTTTTTGCATAGGGCACTCCATAAAAAAATGATGTAGACGAAATAATTAATATGTCTCTTGTAGGCATGGTTAGATCCAATATATGTTATTGGGATCTATTGGATTATTTTTGGGGTTATGCGTTAGAGATGACTACTTATTTATTAAGCTTAGTTTATTTTAAGTTGGTCTTAATAACGCCCACGAAACTATGGATTGAGTTTAAAATTAGTCTTGGGAATATTTAAATATAGGATTTCCCAACACACGTGCTAAGTAAGGATCCGGGTAAGTTGGAATAAAGGACATATGTATGTATATTTTTAGGTTACCTGAAAGGAACTAGAGGTAGTCTATTCTATGATCCTAAGGACCAGAGGGTTTTGGTTTTTACAAATGACCAATACTTAGATGAAGCTTATATAATAAACCACAAACCCAAAGAATAAGATTATCTTACAAGATTTAAGAGGATAAGACCAAGTAGTTTCTTTAGACCACCCGTACAGGATGAATTACAACCTGATATCATTAGTGTAATGTGCAGTTATTATGGGAGTATTACTAATGATTAAGATACGAGTGTCACTTATACTTGACCAAAGTGGAGCCAGGTTATAGTAGGAGAGTCAAGAGTTAGCCTAATAGGTTAGTGTATTTGGATGAACACTTCGGTGAGACCCCATGGCTACATGAACCAGATCCCAAGAACTATGATGAGGCACTCAAAGATAAGAACTCTGAGATTTGGCTAAAGGCTATGAATACCAATGTGACACCCCGACTAATTAAATACCGGGTAGCTACTCCTTTATTAAATTAATTCAAAATGCCAAGTTGGCTCAGTTAATAGCATCACTGTCGAAAACCTTTTAAAGATTACTAACCACCTAGTATTTAAAAAGTAAGTTGCCAAATTTTAATTTAAGTCTAATTAACATGCAACAAGTGTAATGAAGAAATAAATAACACCATTCACCATACTGAATTAAAACGAATAACCATCACAATAGAGTAAATAAAGTCTGGAGGAAAACTCCTCACTACAATCCCATAACTGAAATGAATAACCGAATACTGAAATAATACATGCTAAAGTCTGAGAACTGAAATGTAAAAGAGGTCTCTAAATAGAAATGAGAAACACGCCCTACAACTGATAGATAGTGACTCTGGAATCCAAAAGATAGAAGCGTCTACATGCAAATCCCTGTAGCTTCCACAACCAGCTACAGCTCGTCACCTGAATGAGTATCCTATGCTTGGTGTCCCTGTGGTTGGGCACCTAAAATGGTTTTACAAGAAAAAGATTTGAAAAGCAAACGGGTCAGAGCCCGAATGTGGAGTTATATTTTTAAAAACCTGCAAGTACTTTAAAAACATTTAAAACATTAAATGCAAAGTACATGTTAGGACGTACACTCACATGATATTCTCACCTCTCATCTAACTGTGCACTCCTAACGTAAGTACCCATCTACAATGACATAAACCACTAGCTAAGTGACATCATAACCAGCTAGACTGTAATAGTTCCTACCCTTATTACCCGGTCCTATTAACATATAATGCTCGTAATTAGATAGGAATTTAATGTAAACTCAGATGCTCAATATGCAATATATTTCTCTATCAGCTAACTCATTATGTTTCTCGGAACAATACCGTAATTATTTATACAACATTAACATGAATGTTCTCATTTATTTAAGTGTATATTATTCACATCATAAATATACAATACAAGCACCCTGATAACTAAGCTGCGGTGCACACATACTCTGCTATCCATCCCGGTACATCACGTACATAAGGATCACACATTCCGAATCTCTCAGGAATAGTTCAGATAACACAAATCACAAATAGTGGAGGCGAACACAGTCACATCACATGGGTCACGCACATACCTATGCTCCCACGATCAGCGGACTTATTAACATCCCAATAAGTCTTTCTCTGACCTATGTTCATCGAGGTACCAGTCTATATCCCCCCCGTAGGCACACAAGGATTAGAGGGTCATAAGCGAACGCAACCTCCCGTGATAGCAAGTATGGTAGGTATGTCATACACACAATTCATATACCAATACTAAGTAAACACACATCTTAGTAATACCGTATTTTAATCGTAGTACATATTGCACTCTCGTACTAACTATAATTATTACAATATGTACTATTCCGGGTTGTAATCATACTTGCCATAATTTCTCACATCGTAGTAGACACTCACGTCTCAACCCAAACCGTCCATGTAATACAACTCTCGTATGTAAATTCCTTCTCATAATACCCAAATGTCCCAATTCTATCATTACTATATCTACGGAATGATATCTATATCCTCGAATAAGTTTACGGAACTCCAAAAATCAAAACAGTCCAAAATGGCCCAAACTGCCAGCTCGTTAGAAGTCTCGTTCGAATGAGACTGTTCGAACGAGTTTGGACTGTCAGCTCGTTAGAAGTCTCGTTCGAACGAGACTGTTCGAACGAGATCCAGTTCGTTCGAACGAACTGCACCTTTTAACGATATCTCGTTCGAACGAGATATCGAACGAAACTACCCCTCGTTAGAAGCGACTGGTCAATTCGTTAGAAGCTCGTTCGAACGAGCTCGTTCGAACGACCTGGGAATGGTTTCTAACGAACGACCAGTTCAAGCCCAGATTTTCCCAAAAATCGTTTTTCACCATTTTTACTCCTCAAGTCTCTTCTAAAATTCGTTCCAACAATGTATTAAGTCCTCTAATCGTACTAAATCATGCTAAGGAGATATACTAACATCTTTTAAGGGTTTAATACCTTCTAAACATCAATAAATCACAAGTTTCTACATTATTCCCTAATTTTCTTCAAGAACATAAACCCTAGATTTTTCTCATCATAATTTCCCAGATTTTAATCCGTTTATACATCACATAGATATGAAATCTCTGAATTCAATCTTCAAACAATGTTTCTACATGCAAACCTATCCCAAAATTAAATAATAACTTCCAATTTCATGGGTTTTCTTTTAACTCTTATATAAGATTGATTATCAAGGTTTCTAACATGGAAGAAGCATTCACTGCTTAAGGAATGTAATTTAAATCACTTGCCTTGGTTGGATTTCTGATTTTGGTGTAGGTTTGATGAAGTTTTCTGCAGAAATTCCTCTCTCCAAGCTCCTTCTCCAATGGTGGCTTAAGGTGGGTAGGGTTTGATTTGGGGAACTTAGAAAACCTAAATGATAACCTACGTAGCCTTCTAGGTTAATATGGGTTGGTTATGGGCTTAGTGGGTCAAATCCACATCAGATTTAATTAACCAATTTTCGTCACTTTTAATTCCTCAAAATGTAAAATTACTAAAATACCCTTTAAGTTGCCGGTATGGCCTAAAAATACCCCGGGACCCAAACTATACCCCCGGCTAGTGTTTTCTGACTATCTCGACCCTTCCGGACGTGTTGGCGCACTCAAAACGACCATACGGATTATAGATTTTAAATTCACTTTTATTATCAAAATATTTCACCGTGACGCGGCGGTCCCACGCGTCTCAACAAAATTTATAAAATGTCGTATATAAATCTCACGACAACTTTTATAATACCGAATACATATATCAAAACACATATGCACATAATCAAATATCAACTCGCATCTCATTAGTATTTATAACCCGGATTAATTTCCAATTAATACGCATTTAATTAATTAAACCCAAAAATAAATATAGCCAAAAGTACGGGGTATTACAACCAAGTTGAATTCAATGTCTTCCAGTAAAGTTTAGGACCTTGTAGCTTTGATAGATTGAATAAAACCCATTAGTTGATAGTGGATCTAAAAGTAGAAAATATGGGTGGATGGGAAGGTGGATACCTTCATAGAAAGGCTTGTTGCGAAAGGGTTTAATAAGAAAGAGGAGATCGACTACGAGTAAAAATGCTCGCCGATAGCCATACTAAAGTCTGTTTGGAATTTTTTATCCATTTCGAATCATCTTGATCTCTAGATTTGGTAGATGGACATCAGTACTGTGTTCTTTAACAACAGTGTCGACGAGTATATCTAAATGATGAAACTAGAGAGATTTATAGAAAATAGCCATCAAAGCAAGGTGTGCAAGATTAAGAGATCCATTTATGGACTTAAGCAAGCGTCAAGGTATTAGAACAACTAGTTTGATTAGAAAATCAAATCTTATGGTTTTGACCAATGCCCATATGAAACTTATGTGTATATGAAGCATGGCAAAGATGTGGTGGTAATTATAAAACTATACGTGGATGATACTAAACTAATTGGGAATGGTTATGAACGACTCAGGACAACGCAGTCACATCATTAGTATCAAGCTTGTGTGCGATCGAAAAAATAGGATGTTGGGATTATCACAAATAACTTAGATTTATGATGTGTTTATAAATTTTAGCATGCAAGATTCTAAGAAAGGGTTGAAAAAAAATTGAGAGTGGTCCGGTTATAAGTATAATTCGTAGAGTAGGTCACGCACACACAAACCAAATTCTATTTAATCTAAATTTTATCTTGTTAAAAGAGGTGAACCTAAACATGTAAGATATGCTGACTAAATGAAAACAAACCATAACCCAACAAACATAATTAGGAGATGAGAAAAAATACCTTTTGGGTAAAACCTATATTCAACACTGTTTACGACTGGGTATTACAGAATGACAATTAAAGGCTTACAAAATTTAGAGATCCACTAAGTGATGCAACAATGTGTTCAATCCTTGTTTCCAACAGTAAATTACTCATATCCATTACCGCCCCCACAATAAGCTCCACTTACCTCAGTATCCACCGATTTTCCTTAGGAATCAGTATTCCTATTTTTAGCAGTATAAAATCAACTCCATAAGGTCAGCAGTAGAGAATCAACTCTACAAGGGTATGAACATGGTATGGTGTTCTTCCAGGGTTTGATATATGATCAACAAATCATTCAAGGGATTGTATTTGAAAAAAAAAGAGTTTAAAAAAAAATCGAGTTTGAAGACCGTTTGGATATGTATAGGAAAATAAATTTTGCCAGTAGAAATGATAAAAGTTGATCCTAAGACTCCTTTATATAGAAAACACGAATTTCAAGGCGGCACAAATTTTGAAAAATCTATTTGAACGAAAACTATACCTCATTTGAATGAAAATAGGATCTCGTTCGAACCAAAAAAAATCTTGTTCGAACAAAAAGCCAATCGCGTTCGAAGAAGATTCAAACCAGCTTTAAATGCAATAATTCCTGTAAACAAAACAAAAGCCGTTTGATGTCCGTTTAAAGTTCGTTTGAACAAACTCTCAATCTTGTTCAAATGAAGACATAAAGTTGTTCGAACGAGGTAAAGGAAAAAATATTTTTCTTTTGAAAAATCATTTTGAAAACAAGCCTTGAAAATTTTCAAAAGAAACCCCTGAATAAAGTGTTTATGCATAATCAAAATGATATACCTTATCGATGATTGTATCAACAATATCAACTTATTCCATCTTCGATTGTTGCTTGGTCACTAGCTTATCTCAACTCTAATCTCTTGAGAAGTGCATGATGACAAACACGTAGCAGAATATGCTAAATTAAAATATATGATGAGTAGTTATAAACCTCGCTCATACAAATCACGTCCTTTGGATATTCCAGTATAACACATAATTCGAAAATGAATAACCTTTAAGATAAGTACAACTAATGCCCTCCCAAACCAGAAAAAGGAAAAGATACTCGTGACATTCTCTTCAACATAAAGTCTTCATCGTGTAGTCCAGGAAATAATTAAGGTGGAAAAGATCTGCACACATGAAGCGAAATATATACCGTGACCTATGGAGATTAAATAATACACACACACACACACATAAACACACACACACATAAAACTCTCCCTCAATATGTTCACCCCCCTTTTGTCCGTAACTGGCAAAGGTTTAGAAACTAATCCTGAAATGTTAGCATCATGTGAATCTAAAAATTAAATATCATCATAAATAATAAATATATAAGTATATACGATGAGAACTAACAAAGCAACAGAGTATATTTGAATTTTTTCCAGATTTGTTTTACTTATAAAAAGTACATATATATGAAAAGTACATATAAGTACAAATACAAACAGTCACCTTAGAGTAGCATGAAAATATCTGAATTGTGGAATTAAAATGATATTATGTGAACTTAAATCATGGGAAAATCAACATATGCATACGAAGTAAATGTGCACGAAGTCAATGAGACACTTCTAAAGAAAAAACTCGATTCGACCTTAGGTGTGAAAATATTAAATGAAGTGAAATTGGCTCGACTTATGCAAAATGCCATGAATTTTAATGCTTCTCAAATCAATAACACAAAATAATTTAATATTTCTGCAGAAAGTTTATTGTAAAAACCCATTGATCTTTATCTTATAACACTTGTAAATTCTCACATTTCAAGCATACACTCTCAAATTTTTCTAAAGGAATCATAATGCTCATGATTGTGAAGCAAGAATGAAATAAAAAAATTGGCCTTAGAACTTCACTTTTTATGTGCCGAAATCATCTTTTAGACTCTTTTCAATGGTGTCCTTTAGTGCAAAGAATTTCATAGCCTTTTTCCATTGCTTTTAAATAAAAATAAATTTTCCGGGAAAAGAAATCCAGGCAATGGTTCTTATAAGAACAATTTGTTCTTAATGCATTTGATTCGTCATTAAGCACGATTGAGATGAGAACCCCATATTCGACATATGACAAGCAAGTGCAATGTTCAAAAGGTCTGTGAATGTGTGCAGTAAAGGCGAGAAAAAAAGTCTATCATAAATGAAGTAATCATTAAAGAACAATGAAATGCTAACCATGCATTATTAATCACACTAAAGAAACAAATCCAAGTCTCATAACACCATAAATAAGACACATGAATGGATGGAATGTAGTTGTAATTCGAACATCTTAAATGCACATCCATATATGTTTTAAAGCAAAATACAAAAATTGTATTGATTATATTTGATTTTTTTATGAAAAATAAATATTTTGAAGACTTTTTGAAACTTTTTCTAAAAGAAAAGAAAATAGTTTTGGATTTTTCAAAAATATAAACATAGGAATACAATCTAGTAATAGTGACAAAAGATAGTAATATAATAATCACCCTATAATAGAAACAAGTTTTGACCTCAATCATTAGTCTAAGAGGCGTTTTCAAAAGGAGTAGACATCATTTGAAATTCCTCCATCAAACATTGAGAAGTCTTGACCAAAAAATCCACTTGCTCTCGAAGACTAGCAAAATATCTATGGCGATGTGTGAAAGCATATGTAGGAGCAAGTTTATGAGTGACTCTTCTTAGATTGAAACAAGAATCCCTAAGATGACCTCTTCGTTTGCAATGGGAACAAACATAGAGTTATTTGGTTCTACCTTGGTTAAAATGCCTAGAACGAGCTCTGTGGTCTAAGTCGATGCCCATAAGGATCAATCACAAACTTAGGAAGCGATTATGGTGAAGTATTGAAAGTGGATGCACCATTGTATACTATCCCTTGCCTCTTGTTAAAACCTAATGCAAGACTAAGGAACATTCTTAGACGTGTCCTTTAAAGTAACTTTCACTTCTCGAGCATGTTTGAGATCTTTTTCGAGCTGAAAAACATGAGCTTCAAGTTTTACACGAGTCTCCAATGATGCTTGAAGATATCTCTTAAGAATAGCCATTTTGTTTGACAAATCAACCTTTTGCCTATATACCACAATAAATTGCTCATAGAAAGAAACTTTCAACTGATCGAGTTGACTCACTGAGGTCTCACATTATCTCAAAACTTTCAAATCCTTGTATAAATCCAACACCCTAAGAGTCAAATTTTTATTTTTATTTTTGGTTTTTAAAGATTCATTGTAAAGTTCTGTATAGGCACTTTAGAGGCCACGTTCCCCCTCACTCAAATTCTCTTCATCACCCTCACTCTCTCCAATATGGTTTGACATATTATAGAGGCTATCACGCTTAGAAATGTTCTCACTGGTGTGACATACTAACAGTACTAACGTGGATGGTCATAAACACACATAAATTAGGTTCATATGATGATTCATCCCCGGAATCCATCGACTCGATATTTCTATCGCTTAAAGTAGCATTCTATAAAGATTTTCCTTTGCCTTATCTCTTAAGAGTAGTGGAACAATCATAGGCTTTATGTCCTTTCCCTTCGCACTCATAATATCTCTCTCACCTCTAGCTTTCTATTGATTATTCTTAAAAAAATTCTTGCTTGTATTAAATTTTTTGTCATTATTAAAACTTTTATTTTCTACTTTGGAAGAATTTTCTTTGTTGAATTTGAGATTTTTATTGAAAACAGGGCAAAAATATCTAGATAAATTTTAGAATCGGAGTCAAAAATATTTTCTCTCTTCTTAGATTGAGCTTTTAAAGTGATCCCTTTTTCTTTCTTCTTTTCGATTTTGGGTAACATATCTATTTCGTAAGTATGAAGATCACTTATGAACTTTTTTAACCCCAAGAGTATCCAAAATCACCAAAGAGTTAAGAACCATGAACTTCGTACTAAAAGAGGATAAAATAGATATCAAAATATTCTTAACTACCCTCATCTCAGGAATTCGGTCACCTAAATTATAAATAAAGTTAAAAATGTCAGGCAAGAATGCATAAAATTCATTAGAAGTTTCAGATTTTAGCATGATAATGGTGTTAATTTGTGTGGTGAGATTCCGTAGCTTAGAAGCTTTCACAGCATTGGTACCCTCGTGAGTGAGTTGGAGGATATCCCATGCTTCCATAGATATGGTATACGTCATGATACAATGAAGTTTGTCAGGTGTGATAACACAAAAAATAACGCTTAAGCCTCGGGAGTTGATGTTACTCCATCTAAAATCTTCTTTAGGTTAAATTATGATTGGCTTGAGACTAATAATATTCTCATTAGTCACATTATGAGGATTCCACCATCTTTCAACTGCAAGCCAAACATGCTCGTCAATCAAATTTAGGGATGATATTTTTGATCTTTCTAATAGGTATAATTTGTTCCATCAAATAGTGTTAGCTTATTGTACGAGTTATCCATATAACCACTAGAATTCATTTAAGTAACTTGTATAAACAAGCTCTGATACCAATTTGAAACAAAAATGCAGAGTGATCTGATTATATATAAAAATCATAGAGTGAGTTAGACACGCAGACCAAATTCAATTTCATCCAAATTTTATTTTATTAAAATAGGTGAACTTAAACATGCAAGATATGGAGACTAAATGAAAGCAAACTAAAACCCAACAAATAGAAGATAAGAGATGAGGAAAAATCCCTTTTGGGCAAAACCTATATTCAAAATTATTTACAATCGGGCATTACAGAATAACAATTACAGAGTTATTAAAATTAGAGACCCACTAAGTGACACAGTAATGTCTTCAATCCTTTTTGTCAACAACAAATGATGCAGATCTAACACCGCCCCACAACAAGCTCCACTTACCTCGGTATCCACTGATAAGCCTCAGGAATCAGTATTCCTATCTTCAGTAGTAGATAATCAACTCCACGAGGTCATCAAAAGAGAATCAACTCTACAAGGGTATGAACATAGTATGGTGTTCTTATAGGGTTTGATAAATGCACAACAAATCATTAAAGGGATTGGATTTAAAAAACAAAAGAGTTTTAAACAAACTAGTGCTTATAGACATTTTGGATATGTATAGGGAAGCAAATTTTTCCCAAAGTTCTGAGAAAATCTGATCCAAGAACCCTTTTTATAAAAAACACAAAATTTGAGGTGGTATAAATTTTGAGAAATGTCGTTCGAATAAAAAATTGGACCTCGTTCGAATAAAAATAGGTTCAAACCGAAGGAAATCTCATTTTCACGAAAAGGAAATCTCATTTGAATGAGCTTCAATTGAAAGAAATCCTATAAACAAAACAAAAGCCATTTGATGTTAGTTTAAAGTTCGTTTGAATGAACTCTCAATCTCGTTCAAATGGATACATAAAGTCGTTCGAATGACTTAAAGAAAAAATATTTTAATTTGAAAAAATCATATAAAAAACAAGCCTAAAATATTTTCGAAACCAATTCATGAATAACGTGTTTATGCTTAATCAAAATAAAGTTATCGATGATTGTAGCGATGATGTCAACTCATTCGATCTTCGATTGTTTCTCGATCACTAACTTTTCTTCACTTGAAGCTCTTGACAAGTGCATAATGATGAATATGTAACGGAATATGCCAAATTAAAATATATGATGAGCTATTATAAAACTCTCTTTTATAAATCTCCTCCTTTGGATATTCCGGTACAAAACACAAACTGAAAATGAATAACCCTTAAAACTTGTACAACTAATGCCCTCCCAAAATCGGAAAAGGAAAAAACTCTTCTAACATTGTCTTCAACTGAAAGTCTTTATCGTGTAGTCCATGAAATCATCAAGGTGTAAAATACCTACACACATGAAACAAAATAAATACCGTGACCTATGGAGTTTAAAGAACACATACACATAAAACTCCCCCTCAATATGTTTCCCCCCTTTTTGTCCATAATAGACAAATGGCACTACAAAAAAAATTGCTTTTTACTACGGTGCTCCAACCGTCTCAAAAAGTCCTCTAGCCGTCTCAAAAGCCTTTTGTGACGCCATTTGAGACGGCAAAGGAGCGTAGTATTAGACCCCCGTTTTAAAAGCTTTTTGAGACGACATAAGCTCTCTCAAAAAGTTCTTTTGAGACAGGAAATACGCCGTCTCAAAAGGTCATTGCTTACAGAACCCTTTTGAGATGGCAAAAAATCCGTCTTTTAAAGTTTTTTTTAGAGACACCAACATATGTCCCCAAAGAGTTTTTTAAGACGATAACTTAGCCGTCTCAAAAAGTCCCCGTTTATGGAACCCTTTTGAGACCGCAAAGAAGTCGTCTTTAATATTTTTTGCGCCAAAATTAAAATTTCACCCATTCCATAATATGCTCAATATTCTTTTAAACAAAAACTCTTAAAAATAATATATGACATATTTGACATCCCATTTCAACAAATATAACACACAACTTTCCATTCAACTAAAATTAGAGTTCATACAAAGATAAAATAGACAATTTCAACATTGTGCCCACCAAACTAAATATCTTTACAAAATTTCACTTGTCTCATTAGAAAAAAATACATAAAATCCCGTCAATTCCTAAAATAAAATAATGTAAGCAAAGTAAACTCGCAATCTTGAACCATACAACCTCCATCAAAACGACTTCAATGACTTGCCTTCTCCACAAAAAATTTCAACCTGCAATAAAATTTATTTAGTGTCAGTTACCTTAAACAAGGAAGTAATCTTTTTTAATAGTACCTATAGATGACAATCTTTAAAAATCTTATCAAAATTGTAAATATTCATATTATTAACTTTTAAACACTTAATATTTCTAAAAAAATTCGACAGAATCTCCTTTGTTTATTTATGAAAACTAACCTGTTTAGACATAAAAATTAACTCAAAAATGACAGAAATAGTCGCAACATTATAAAAACTAAGGGCGGAATACCCACAATATATATCTTACGTAACACGCCATCACATACATATAGAAAAATAGAATAAAGATGTGTTATTACCTAGTTGATATGGGTCGTTGACGTCTATGACTGGGTGCCACTAGGGTCGTTGGTTGGGGTTGCAACACCTCACTCCGATGGGATATCGATATATGGGCCTCTAAATAGTCTTCCACTCATGTTGTGAATGGCTGTTTCTCAAGTGATCTTTACTTGACAATGATATCGCACATATTCAAACAACGCCAACGTTTTCTTGCCATGAATCTGTGTATGTACATATAACATACATAATCAACTTAATTACACAATAATAAAATTGAGATAGGGATTAATCACGTTAATGGTATATGAAACAAACATTAATTTGTATTGAAATATCGATTCATGCCTCTCTAAATCATCTTCATATTATTTACTTTTAAAAACACTTACTGTTTTTTAAAAAATTCGACAGAGTCTCCTGTATTTATTCATGAAAACCAACCTGTTTAAACATAAAAATTAACTCAAAAACGATGACAGAAATAGCCACAACACTCTAAACAACTAACGTAAATAAATATACACATTACGATTCCTTTTACCGTTACATAATGAACAAAGTTTAACTTGAATATGTCTCACCCTGCATGTGGTTGAGAGCAATACTAAAGAGGACATAAGTGACAAGGTCTTTGTTCGAGAGAATAGATGAAAAAGCTCCAATGGTAAAAGGCTCAGGTATAGGTATAACAAGTCCTCGTGGGATAGTAAACTTCCTGCAATAAATGGAATACAAAACACAGTTAGCTATGGGTCTGAAAAAGTCGAGAAACATTAATGTGATTTAGATACTTCGAAAATAATTGTTTAAAACCCAATACGAAAACCAGCTCTAAAGATATCATGATTTTAAAAATACTAGGTGTGCACCAGTGAGTTGCACGTGTGACCGCATCCGAGTATTCAATTTAAGTATACAATGTAGGAAGAAAGGTATCTGAAGTTGTAAGGACATTTTTCTCATGTCCGAAATGTTTCATTTATTTATGTCGTACGCCGCTACATTTGGCACGTCACCTCACGATCTCACATGACGACCTCTATCCGAATTCCGGGAATCAAGAATGCATTATCTCCACTAATGTGTCCCTCATCTGCATCAACGACTTCACGTTCCTTGATTCTAGGCTCGTAATGCAAGTGGAACGCAAGAGAAGTCAATTCAGTGAAACAAGGCATGATAGGGATGTTCAAGGGCAAATTGGTAATTTTACAGCCACCGTCCGGAGGACCGGTCAACTAGAAAGTTGAAGATCTTACCGCAAAAAATATACTGTAAGAAACGGCACCTCAATCTGAGCTACGGTTAACAAGTTATGGCCCGTTGAAAATGGAGATATTTTCATTGAAAAGTCTGGAAATTTGTCTAAGTGTTTCGGGGTACTTGTACGCTGGATAGAATTTCAGCAGTTTAAAATCGTGGGTCTCTTCAGGGTTTTCCCTATAAATACCAACTTCGGGAGAGTTGTTTTGCAAGACTTTAGAAGACTAATTTGAGAGTCCAAATACATCTAGTCTTCATATTCTTGAGTACCAAGACTCATGTTTTGATTCACATATCATTGCCATATCTTTGTGAATCCTTTTGCAACCCAAGAACACAACTTTGGTTTGTTCAACCCTTGTGGAGGAGACCGTTCTTCTTCTTCATTACAGCCCTACTGGAAAGGGATAATTCCAGCCGCGACTACAGAATCCGATACCCGTGGGTAATTCTTAGTCAACTTGTATTTTCATTGTAATCCGATTGTAAGCCGTTTTCTTACAAATTATAGTGAAAATAAATGGTTTTGCCCCTGAGGGGGATTTTTCCTTAATTGCATGTGTTTGAATGATCTTGCGTAGATTATCATCTTATTCAATCACATACTGCTACATGTTTAGGGTTTGTTTGTGTTAAAAGGGTTTTATATATAATTTGATCATTTGAACGCGAGCACACACATCTTTCAAATTGGTATCAGAGCAGGTTACGCTAATTTATCGCGTATTCCTTTTTCCGCAAAATTCTTCTAAGATGTCAATTTTCTGAAAAAATTGATTTTTGAAAAAGTGCGTGTTCAAATGGAGAAATCATATTATAAAACGCCTATTTTTGACGGGACAAATTATGCTTATTGGAAAGCCCGTATGAGGTCGGCTTTAAAAGCCATTGATGAACGTGTCTGGATTTTGGTTGAACGAGGGTGGACTCCTCCCACCGTGACTGTTGATAATGTGACTAACTTGAAACCTGACATTTCTTGGTCTGATGAAGGAATTAAATGGTCATCTTTTAATTCTAAGGGTCCAAGTGCTATTTCTGGGTCTGTCACACCTGATGAGTTCAAACGCATAATGACGTGTACCACGTCAAAAGAGGCATGGGATGTTTTACAACTCACCCATGAAGGAACTAATGCTGTGAAAGAGTCTAAGTTGCAAAACTTGACAACTCAATTTGAAACAATCACCATGCATGATTCTGAATGCTTTGATGAATTTTATGCTAGACTTTCTGACATTGTGAATACTAGTTTTAATCTTGGTGAACATATTCCAAATGCTAGAGTTGTTAAAAAGATTCTTCGTTCTTTGCCTAAGCGTTTTATTCCTAAAGTCACTGTGCTAAATTCTATGGGTAATTTAAATACGCTAAAATTGGAAGAACTTGTAGGAGATTTGCAAACTTATGAAATTGATATGTTCCCTAAAAATGCTAAATCTAAAGATAAGGGAATTGCACTTAAAGCCCAAGAGAGAAGGAGTGAGGGGTCAGCTAGAAAGAGGGTAGAGTCATCTAGAAAGAGAGAGACTGACACGTAAGATTCTGAGTGCGATTTTGACTTAGATGATTTGGCTCTTTTCGCAAAAAATTTCAAGAGGATTCTCAAATTTAAGAAAAATGGCAATTTTAAAGATAAAAAGAAATTTGAGAAAAATAAGTTTGAAAAGAAAAATGAAAAAGTTTCCAAAAATCCTCCTCTGAAAGAAAGTGAGAGATGTTTTGAGTGTGATGGTAGGGGTCATAGAGCTTCTGAGTGTGCCAATCGTCTGAATAGAGAGAAAGGGAAAGCTGTCCTTAATGCTACCCTTAGTGACGACAGTGAGGTCGAGACGGTGGATTCTGGAGATGAGTCACCGCATGAGTGTAACTTCACTGCATTCATGGCCAGCCAAGTGAGCACTCCTAGTTCTCCTCACGACGTTGGGGATGATGCTTCACAGGGAGACCTCGACAGTGAGATCGATGTGAGTGAGGGGGAGGATGACACAAGTGACAGCGAGAGTGATATACAACGCGCCTACGCTGAGTTATATTCTGAGTCTTTTAAAACTAAAAAGCATAACAAAGTGTTAGTTCTTAAGATCACTTGCTTAGAGGAAGATTTAAAGAAAGCGAGAGAAAGAGAGTTCTCCACCTGCACTGCTCTGAGAGAGAGAGAGAGTCTACATGTGTCAAGAATGAGAATTTGTTTAGAGAGAGAGAGTGTGTTTTAGAGAAAGAAAGAGGGGACTTGATTAAGCAAGTGGCTAGTCTTACGAGTCAGCTCCATTCCTCCGTGGAGACTCGGAAGAAACTTGAAGCCCTTGTTGCCCAGCTGACTCATGATCTTGAGAAAGCACGGGAAGTCAAGGTACAAATCGAGGACAGATCTGGGAAGATGGGAAAGATGCTCCTCGGCCCCGTTTTAGGTTTTGGTGATCGTCAAGGAATTGGATATGATGGTGCCTCCACGTCCCAAATTGCACCTGGACCAGTTTCTGAGTTTACTATAACTCCTTATGGTCACCGTAAAAAACCTCGAAGGAGAGTTTGACCAAGAAAAGCAAACCAAGGTCCGCCTTTGACTGTGCTCTTTTGTACTAATTGCAAAAGAAAAGGCCACCTTAGGGAAACTTGCTATAGCATGGGTCGGACACAACGTACTACTGCTCCACCACGTCATACTGATGAGTTTTCTAGTATGAGAGAGCAAGTTGAGTTCTTAGCTGCCACGACTCAAAGTTTAATGGAAGAATTTCGACGGATCTCTTTGCCGTTAGTGAATGCTTCTCACATTTCAGCTAAAATTAACAACAACAAAGGCAAACAAAAGGTCATCTCGACTTGGGTACCTAAGAAAGATAAAAAGGCTTTTGTTGTTCATGTTGCTCTCAAAGCACATAATACCTCTCAATGGTATTTTGATAGTGGGTGCTCCACACACATGACATGTGATGCCTCATTTTTTACTACTCTTGAGGATTATCAAGATGGCAGAGTCACTTTTGGAGATGGGAGTAAGTCTAGCATTATAGGACGAGGTACTATCGAGTTACCTGGTTTTCCTAAGCTAGAAAATGTTTTGTATGTCAAAGGTTTGAAAGCAAACCTTCTCAGCATTAGCCAGCTGTGCGACACTGACTTTGCAGTAAAGTTTGACCGGGACGCGTGTAAAGTCTACAATCAAGCCGGTAAACTTTTGATGCAAGGGGTGAGGACCGAGGATAATTACTATGGGACTAAGCCCACATCCTCACTTGTCTGCAACAGCGCCACAATCACTCCTATGGATCAGTGGCACCAACGTTTAGGTCACGTGAACGTTAGAGATCTCAATCGTTTATCTAAAAAGGACCTAGTACGTGGCTTACCATCTCTTGGAAAGTCAACTTCGACCGTTTGTGGACCCTGTCAGTTGGGAAAACAAATTCGTAGTCCTCATAGGAAGTTGCATTCCATTACCACCTCTCGTGTTCTGGAGTTGATTCACATGGATCTTATGGGTCCCACTTGTACTGAGAGTCTAGGTGGTAAGAGGTACATCCTCGTGATGGTAGATGATTTCTCCAGGTACTCCATTGTAGGTTTTCTGAGAGAGAAATCCGATATTGTAGAATTTTTAACGATCAAGTGCCGTGTCCTGCAAAATCAACACGGTGTCACTATTAATAGAATACGTAGTGACAACGGCACTGAATTTAAGGAAGCAAAGGTGGATTTGTACTGTGATAGCCTTGGGATCAAATATGAGTTTTCTGCTGTGAGAACTCCTCAGCAAAATGGGATTGTTGAGAGAAAGAATAGAACGATCCAAGAGATGGCTAGATCTATGCTTCTAGGTCATAAAGTTTCTAGGAGATTTTGGGCAGAGGCAGTGTCTACTGCATGCCACACGGTGAATAGGATTTATTTTCGTCCACACACATTACATACTCCTTATGAGTTGTGGACCGGCAAGAAGCCCAACCTGGCGTATTTTCGTGTTTTTGGGAGTAAATGCTACATCCTACGGGATAGAGAGCAATTAGGAAAGTTTGACTCCCGGAGCGACGAGGGAATATTTCTAGGATATTCATCGAATAGTAGAGCGTACCGGGTATTTAACCTGAAGAGCTCTAGGATTATGGAATCAATAAACGTTACTGTGCAAGATGATGAACCTTTGACGGTTATTGATCCTAACCTTCAGTGTGAGGATGAGGAGTGTTCTGACAGTGATTTACCTGTTCCTCTCTCACACTTTGTGGACCCTACTCCTGTGTTAGGGGACACACCTGCTTGGGTTCGCAAGAGTCATGACCCTTATGCCATTGTTGGTGATCCCACTCTAGGGGTCAAGACTCGTGCTCAGCTAGAGAACGTTGTTATCCATCTTTGCTACACGTCCAAAGTCGAGCCCAAGAACCATAAAGAAGCACTCAAGGATGAACACTGGATATCTGCTATGCAGGATGAGTTTTTTCAGTTTAAAAAGAATAATGTCTGGGAATTAGTCCCCCGACCTAGTGAGACTAATGTGATAGGTACCCGGTGGATTTTCAAGAACAAAATGGATGAATATGGTACCATAATCAGAAATAAGGCTAGGTTAGTCGCTCAAGGCTACACACAGATAGATGGTGTAGACTTTGGGGAGACATTTGCTCCTGTTGCGAGGCTTGAGTCCGTCCGTCTTCTGCTCGCCATCGCATGTCATCTGCGATTCAAGGTGTATTAGATAGATGTCAAGAGTGACTTTTTGAATGGCATTCTACAGGAGGAGGTTTATGTGGAACAACCAAAAGGGTTTGAAGACCCTCATCACCCTGAACACGTCTACTATCTGAGGAAAGCCTTGTATGGTTTGAAGTAAGCACCCCGTGCTTGGTACGAGAGGCTTACTTCCTATCTCTTAGCTCGTGGCTTCAAGAGAGGGGGAGTAGATATGACGTTGTTCGTCAGGAGAGATGACGATGCTATTTTGGTTGCCTAGGTCTATGTGGACGACATAGTCTTTGGATCCACATGCTCCCAGCATGCTCACCACTTTGAGGAGGAGATGAAAAGTGAGTTTGAGATGAGCATGGTTGGTGAGCTTACATTCTTCCTTGGTCTCCAGGTTCGTCAGCTAGAGGATGGGATGTTCATCTCCCAATCCAAGTATGCTAGAGACCTAGTGAAGAAATTTGTTTTTGACTCCGCTAAGCATGCCCGTACACCTATGAGTACCACTACCAAGCTTAGTAAGGACACTTCAGGCAAGGACGTAGAGCAAACCTTATATCGGAGTATGATAGGTAGTCTTCTCTACTTGACTGCCAGTCGTCCCGACATCGCCTTTAGTGTTGGAGTCTGTGCGTGATATCAGGCATCCCCAAAAGAGCCATATTTACTTGCTCTAAAATGTATTATTAAATACGTAAGTGGGACTCTCTCATACGGGATTTGGTATTCCTTTGATACCGATGACCGTCTGTCCGCCTATTCGGATGCCGATTGGGCTGGGGATGTAGATGGATGTAGGAGCACTTCTGGTGGGTGTTTCTATTTTGGTTCTGCTCTTGTCTCCTGGCTGAGCAAGAAGAAAAATTCCATCTCTTTGTCCACTGCGGAGGCTGAGTACATAGCCGCCGGGAGTTGTTGCACACAACTCTTGTGGATGAAGCAAATGCTGGAGGATTATGGGATATCACAGGACACCATGACCATTTCCTGTGATAACACGAGCGCGATACACATATCCCGCAATCCAGTTCAGCATTCGCGCACAAAACACATCAGGATACGTGAGCACTTTATTCGTCAGTTAGTTGAAGAGAAAGTCGTATCCCTGAGTTTTGTTCCTACCGACCGTCAGTTAGCCGATATTTTCACGAAACCTTTAGATGCCCTTAGATTTGAGAGTCTTAGGAAATCTTTAGGGATTTGCACAGTTGACTGAGGGGTTGGTCTATGTCTAGAATAGGATGCTTCTTCATGTTCATATCATATGCTTCCTATTGCTAGTCTGTATTATATGTACCATTGCTTAGTTTTACATCTTTGTTTTATTCTTTTTGCTTTTTATATTTCTTTTGAAAAATACAAAAAGATTTTCTTTATTTTGTTTAAGAAAAGCACAAAAAGATTTTATTTTGATAAAATTTTTGAAAAAGACCAAAAAGATTTTTGTACTTTTATGTACCTTTTATGGATGTGCATTTAAGATAGCCAAGTCACAACTTCATTCCATATATCCATGTGACTGTTTGATAGAGATTTGAGAGGCTACACCATTTCATCCATGCGCTTTACATTGATTGGAGTCTTTGAGATGTAATTAGTGATATCTTCCTACATGTTTGACTCCTATATCCTTTATTGCACACATGCACGGCTATATTTGATTATTGCACTTATCTATCTCATGTTGGCTTGCGTGTTTTCATCTCAATCCTGTCTATACAATGTACAATATGCGATAAAACTTGACAAGATTGGAATGCATGTAAAAACCGTTTTGGTGAGACTGTGTGTTTTTGTATAACGGGGAGGGGCTGCAAAAGGTAATCATATATCCTTTGCGCAAAAGCCACCGTTAAAAAGGACCTAAAAAATGGCGGAATTTTAATATCCGAGGTCCAAAGAGGTTAAAAGAGCCCGAAAAAAAAAAAATTTACAGGCAATAAAAAGCTATTCATGCCAAATATGGGCCACTTAGGTTTCGCCATCAATTCTCCAAAGTTTGAGAATTTAGAATGCCTCTATTCAATATAATATCTGAGGGAGTTTGGTTGGAGAATTTTTAAACGGGTTTGCACTTCATTGAAAGTCCTGAAAAAGCATAAAATCATTTTGGACGTTATTGGTGTGAAAATCATTTTGAGCTTTGATTTGTTGATTTGATTGAGTCAATATCTTATACTGTCACTCTTTTACACCAAAGGAAGCATTTGAGTTCATTCGCTAGGAATATCCAATATTCATC
This sequence comes from Sambucus nigra, assembly GCA_949130495.1. Classification (NCBI taxonomy): domain Eukaryota; kingdom Viridiplantae; phylum Streptophyta; class Magnoliopsida; order Dipsacales; family Adoxaceae; genus Sambucus; species Sambucus nigra. The sequence continues at coordinate 270,382,463 of OX422217.1, forward strand.
GTGCACATATGTCATGTTTGTATGCATTGATTTTCCCATCGAATTTGATCACACCACTTCATTTACGCTATCATTGACTTGGTTGCTTTTTGTTCATTCATGGTGTGATTTTATCCGTGTGACACCCCAATCTTGCTTATTTGATTTATTTATCTCATTTGTCTATTTGGGGACATCATAAAAAGGGGGAGAATGAATTATGTTATTATGGGGGAGTTTTTGAAATTTGAGTTTGCTCATAAATTGATATATATTTGTTTATCTCATCATTTCAAACTCGATATGTCACTTGGTATGTTGCTTTATCTCATGTGTGTAGGTACTACATTGATGATCTTTGAATTGCACACCCTGATGAGAAAAGATCTTGATTCCTGAAAACTAGAAGAACAAACGATGAAGACTATTCATTTGTACCTTTTCCAGTTTTGGGTTCATGGGAGGGTAGATTTGTATAGGCAATTTCACATTTGATAATTCGGATTTTTTATGTATGTACCGGCATAGACATAGGGGGAGATTTGTAAGGACATTTTTCTCATGTCCGAAATGTTTCATTTATTTATGTCGTACGCCGCTACATTTGGCACGTCACCTCACGATCTCACATGACGGCCTCTATCCGAATTCTGGGAATCAAGCATGCATTATCTCCACTAATGTGTCCCTCATCTGCATCAACAACTTCACGCTCCTTGATTCTAGGCTCGTAATGCAAGTGGAACGCAAGAGAAGTCAATTCAGTGAAACAAGGCATGATAGGGATGTTCAAGGGCAAATTGGTAATTTTAAAGCCACTGTCCGGAGGGCCGGTCAACTGGAAAGTTGAAGAGCTTGCCGCAACAAAGATACTGGAAGAAACGGCACCTCAATCCGAGCTACGGTGAACAAGTTATGGCCCGTTGAAAATGGAGATATGTTCATTGAAAAGTCTGGAAATTTGTCTAAGTGTTTAAACACTTTTTCCCAGCACACTTTCCCGAACCCAGCCCAAAACCAGTTCGGGGGGGCGAATCGGTTTGCAGGGGTACCCGAACCGGTTCGGGGTACCTGTACGCTGGATAGAATTTCAGCAGTTTAAAATCGTGGGTCTCTTCATGGTTTTCCCTATAAATACCAACTTCGGGAGAGTTGTTTTGCAAGACTTTAGAAGACTAATTTGAGAGTCCAAATACATCTAGTCTTCATATTCTTGAGTCCCAAGACTCATGTTTTGATTCACATATCATTGCCATATCTTTGTGAATCCTTTTGCAACCCAAGAACACAACTTTGGTTTGTTCAACCCTTGTGGAGGAGACCGTTCTTCTTCATTGCAGCCCTACTGGAAAGGGATAATTCCAGCCGCGATTACAGAATCCGATACCCGAGGGTAATTCTTAGTCAACTTGTATTTTCATTGTAATCCGATTGTAAGCCGTTTTCTTACAAATTATAGTGAAAATAAATGGTTTTGCCCCCGAGGGGGATTTTTCCTTAATTGCATGTGTTTGAATGATCTTGCGTAGATTATCATCTTATTCAATCACATACTGCTGCATGTTTAGGGTTTGTTTGTGTTAAAAGGGTTTTATATATAATTTGATCGTTTGAACGCGAGCACACACGTCTTTCAGAAGTCACCACATCCATTGATACATAAAAATTTCATAAAAAAGGGTATGTTATATTGCTAAATACGATCAAAAGATTGTAATAAAAAGAACATCATGCCAAACTTAATGGGAACTTTCTCCTACAAAGCCTTTTATATCTATGTACTCTTTTTCCCTTCAAAAAGTCCATCACTTCCATAAGTGAAGTCATATATAAGATGGGTAAGTTTGTTTTGGTACTCAGATGTGAAAGCATAAGGAGGTCGTGTGATTCGTGCAAGAGCAAATTTAGAAAAAAACTCTAAGAGATTGGTTAATAAGGAACACATACCTGGGTAATAAACTGGAGGTTCTTTGTTAGGGGCGGTAGGTACACGGGTGGAGAGACACGGGCAGTGCGCAGCACGGGAGGTCCTCTACTGCAGGAAACAGCGCGCAACACGAGTTATACATATAGATATAGCAACTTGTTTTCTACTAACCAAAACAAGATGTTCAACAGCCATTAGTTTCTCCAAAGTTATAGCTATATAATAAATAAATAAACTACAAATTGTTTGAAGCCATTAGTTTCTCCAAAGTTATATAATATTCATTCAACAGCAATCATAGTTCACACTTGTAAACAAAAAATGTAGCTAATAATAGTACATTAATGGTTCCAGTTAATCTGACTGGAATTAAACAGTCAAGCACAAAAAGCTGTGTGGTTTGCCTTCCTTTTACGCATTCCCTTCCTTTTACGCCTACATGCTGGGAAGCACTAATGCTAGCACTTCTCAAAATGCCATTGAAACCATTGTGTGGTTTGCTATGGCCGTTATGTTTAGCAACTACATCTATGTTAGAAGTTTCTGGTTCCTGATTAACCCTGTGTGATCTTGGGGGGCTTTCAAGCGTTGTACGTGTAACAGAAGTAGTAGTCCGTCTTTCAATATCACCATTCTGGTCACTACCCTCATCCTTCGGTGCACAGATCCGCTCTCTAGGCAAGGAGGCATATTGTCGTTGGAGGGCAGTGCTCCTCAAAATGGGCAAATTGTTGTTTAAATCTACCAGCTCCACTTGGATATATGAAACTTATCTGTTCTACACCATGAAGGTACTCCTGCAGCATCTGTGGATGGTTTATGATCCACATTCGCCAAACCGCGAAAGTACGGATGAGCCAATGCCTCTTCAGCAGATAGACGACCTTTGTGATCAAATGCAATCAAACCCTCAAGTAAATGTAGAGCCAATGGATCGGGACCAGGGAATTTTTGCAAAAAAGGAATAAGTGTTTTCTTCCTCATGCTAGTCAAATATCTTCTAGCCTTTTCATTTCGAATCTTAGAAATGGTTTCAGTGGGAGGAGTGCCAAGCAAATCAGTTACAAGATCCAATTGGTGGACCACATTCTTCCCAGGGAACAATGGTTTCCCTGTAAGCATTTCTGCAAATATACAGCCTATGCTCCATATATCGATAGCAGCAGTGTATTTAGAGAAAAAAGAACCTAAAAGTTTAGGAGCACGATACCAACGAGTCGCCACGTAATCTGTCCAAAAATCTCGAAGGAAATAAGGAATCAATATATTCATATGAGACAATAAAATGTACATCCAAATAATATGAGAAATGTAAACGCATTGAAATTATATATCTATGAACATGAAAACTCACGGTATCACTACAACAAGAATGACACATGGAAAAACTAATAACATTAATTAAGTTAATGGTGTAATCTATATAGAGAATGATCGGTTGGATTGAGGACAGAGGGTATAGAGTGTAAGAAGTGAGAATGAATTACGGAGATATGTTTTCGTGAATTCAGACCTGAATCATAACTAACAATGAGAACTAGTTTATTCATGCCATCATCCTGTCATATGATCGGATGCATCAGAGTCTATAATCCACAGTTCCTGTCCCTTAGTGGTGCAACCTCTCAATTTGCTGGCCTCTCATGGAGCTTCCAACAGTTATCTCGGGTGTGATTTGTCCTTTAACAGTGATCACACAGAGCCGTGAGTCACGTTGGGGTGAGTTTTCTTGTCCACGGGGATTATCAAATCTGCAAACAGCAAGAGCAGAAGTTTCGATTTGGACGAGAATTTTTTAATCACCCAACATCACTCTTTTACAACTCTCTTCCCTCCCGACTTCAGTAAAGATTTCTTCAATGGAGGGTAGAGGTTTTATGCTACTAGGCATCCTCTAACATCATCAAGATATTTATTCCAACCTACCAAACAATAATAGGCCCATTGCTTCTCAACGAGTTTGTAATATTTGTCACCATAATTGCTGCACCAATCACAGGTACCAAATAATCCAGTTCCTGCCAGATTTTTATAAGAGCTACGAAGTAGGTGCTGACATCGGCTCCTCCCTGCTTCAGGTTCTGTGATTGGTCTCTTAAATCAAACAATTGTTCTGAGTTGTCCAGGTCTGAACAAGCGAGCGTGACTTTGTCGCAAAGTGTCTTGACAGAGGTATGAACAAGATACAAGTCTCCAATATGGTCTTCTATGGAATTTATAAGCCATGGCATTCTGATTACCCCTTGTCGAGATGAGTCAAGATTGAGTTTCTTGGATGTTCCATCAAAATAGCCAATCTTTCCCTTTCTACGAATGATCATCTGAGCGCTTATGCTGACTTCAAAAAACTCATTGGATTTTTTTTATCCATCCAACCTGAAACCTTGATTTGTTATTAATTGATTGTTAATATCTGTAATATGTATTTAGTCATCCTCTTAATTCATTATTTAGAAGCTTTATTATGGATTGAACACCCCAAGCAGTTAAAATAGTTATGTAGAATTCATAAAATTCCTTTCTTAGCCTTGTTAGAACCAAAAGTTAATATGAATAAGTTGGAGAATTTTAAATTAAAGTGGGTGTTTGAAGGTAGTAGAAGTAACAATAATGGGAAAATATGTATTTTGTGGAGGTTTAATTTAGATGTTTAGGTATTGGTGGATTATGAACAATTGTTGGTAGTTAAAATCTTGAAGTAAGGTTAATTTTAAGAATGTAAACCATGTAGTGGTTGATTTGGAGGATGATATTATGCAATTAGAGATTAATTATGAATTAGATAAGTCTGATTCTAATATAATTGCTTTGAATATAGGAAGGGCCAAACTTTAATCAACATTACAGATTGAGGAAATGTACAGGATATTTGAATGCAATGGGATGAGGGTTGTACATAATTTGTTCAGGATTACAGTCTGATTCTAATACATTTAGAGGAAATGTACAGGAGATTTATGTACAGGATATTTAATACATTTGAATGTACATGATATTTAATTGGCATTACAGTCTGATTCTAATACATTTGGAGGAAATGTACAGGATATAGGAAGGTATTTTTTAATTTGTTCATTTTTATTTTCATTAGATCCTTCAAATACATCTAACAAGAAATTGCAATGGGATGAGGGTTGTACGTAACCATCTCCGTCTTCGTCTCCGTCCCTAATGCTGACTGCGACACTTAAATCGAGGCACGTCCCACACTAATTGGTACATGGTTAAAGGAGAAACCTTGCCTGTGCTAAAAACATGCTTTAGTTCTACATGCGTTTACGCGATTGCAGTAGCAGGTGTCCTACTTATATCACAGTCACGTGTTTTTTGACGTTTCGAGTTTATTTCATTGATCTATAGGTACGGTTAATGGTTTTGTAACTATGGGTACCGAAATCTAGTCAACTTGGTTGTGTCGTTAATTTTTGGTGTAGTGTCCATTGGGCCTTTGCACAGAGATGATGAGCCCCTCCAAGGTATGCAGGATAACAAAATGAATTACATGCATAGCCTCTTGGACAATATCGCTAAAGAGAACCAATATAATGTAGATGATATACTACATGTATGTGGGGATGTCATGTCAGATTTGGCACCCGATGCTCGGGTATGCTATGAAGAAGGATTCAAATACGACAGTGTGGAGTTTGAAAAAATAATATAAGTTCATGGTTGTTTCATACTTGAACTTCTATGACGATTAGTGACGCATGAGCATAATGTTACGCATCTAATATTCATTAAGAATGGTGTTTGCTCGAATGAACGAATTACCAATGAACGAATTTGTTGTGCTTGCTCGAATGATTATTGTCATTATTGAGAATGGTGTTTCTCTAACGTCCGTTAGCTCCCATTCGGGCTATTTTTTTTCATGAGGTGTCCTCTATGCGAGTGGGACCCATTTAAGGTATAAGTTACCATTGTCTTGACAACTGTACTTGAAACTGAGAGTACGCAATTTATACTTCGAGCCAATCATGTTTATACTATAAAGATTCAATTATAATACTATTTGATTCATGTTTAATCATGATTAAATTGTTTCAAATTTTAGTTTCAAATCATATGAACAGAACATGATTCATGCAAAACAGTTAGCGCTTGAAGTATCTTTGCTATTCGCATTATAATGTGCTGCTATGAAGGATTGAATTCCAAAAATAATGAAAAAAACTCCACCCGAAAGTCCAATATGCATCAGAGAGAATATAATAGTAGCCAACATTCTAAAATCATTCTTCGAAACCAGGTATAAACTCTACATCAAAACTTTCAGCTTTAAAGAGGAAAGAAGAAAGAAGATCTATTTGGGAAGGTTGTCTTATCCTTGCTTAGTCATTGGTAATTTTAATATAGTACCTCCAGCATTGAAAGAATTAATATAACCCATGAACATGCCTAACACCTTCATTTCAGATGCTGATTTTATTCATATGGGCTAGTCAGGATCAGAATTCACATAGGTTAGGCATGCTCATGGAGTTGGCATATAGGATTGGATAGGGGGTTAATGAACCAAACTTGCCTTGAAATCTTTCCAAACTCTCATATTTATCATGTTAACGGAAGTTTTTATGATCACAATCCACTGCTACTGCAAATTACCACTTCAAGTTTGGAGATTATTTCCAATTCCTAGTCTGTGGCAGCTACTGGGAGAAAAATGAATAGTTTTGCCTTCAAGTTAAAGAGGTTAAAAGGTGATCTCATAAAATGGAACAAGTGATCTTTAATTAAGTTGTTAAATGTAGGGTGTTTAGTCCAGCTACTGAGTACAAGAGATGTACATAGATGTGCCAAGAACAGAGGCGTAATCCCGTAAGAGCTCAAAAGAGCGAGATAGTGAATATAACACTTTGACTGAGAGACGCCCTAGGCGCCGGAGAGATGGGATTCACACTTGTCAAGGTCACCAGGTTGATGGAGTTGACAATAGTTTCTTAGTAGCTGATGATGGTTGATAGTAGTTATGAAACAATTTCTGGTTTGAAGGGGGTCGACGATTGATATATATCGAGTGGCTCCCTAGTATTCATTATATTCCCCCTTTCAAACCAAAGATGGTACGACGCGTGGTAATCTGAGAAGATGTTGGACCGCAACAGAAAAGTTGGATGTTCCAAGGGTATTAAAACAACCAATTCACACCAGTAAGTTTGTTGGGTCTGAATAGAGAGGTCATCAGAGAAGTTGGATGTTTCAGTGATGAAACCATCATATATTCGGTTAGAGAAGAGGTCGGTGGAGAAATGCTTGGGGATGGTGATCTGGATAACCGGACAACCCAAAGACGATGCTCAAATTCAGAGACTGGATAACCGAACAAGCTCAAATTCATAGACTGGATAACGGGACAGTAAATTCATAGACTGGATAACCGGACAGTCCAAAGACGATGCTGTTTCCAGAAAGTAGACTAATTTGGCCTTTGACCTTTCCAAACAAAGAATTTTAAAAGAATATATGTAAAGGTGATCTCACAAAACCATAAATACACACCCTAAGCGTCTACAAATACATCAGAGTTGTTTTGGGAAACAACAATCTTTATAAACAGAGGTAGGGTAGAGAGAAAGAGTACCTTATCACTAATAACACATCAAGTGCGGTGTTTAACTCAGTTTTAGCCTATGTTACTTCTCAATCAAAATTGCTTCAAAAGTTTCATGTGGATAAGGCTATGGCCTTGCCTTTATCCGATAGAGGTTGTAACTACGGCCCTTTCACTCCGAAAACCTACGATACACACTCTCATAAATACCAACATATAGAATCCGATACAAAGTATGTGAAAATCATGCTCACAAAGTGTAAATGCATAGATATAGATATTTATCCATTGGTGATTATATATTAGTGTTAATATTACATATTTATACATTAGTAAATTGAGGTTGAATCATTAGTTGGTAAATGCCTTTTGTGGCCACCTTATCCTTAGGGGACAAATAGGACACTCTTAACAGTTAAAGTACATTTGCTAATCCACGTATCCCAACTTACTCCCACCGACACAAGCACCTGTACAAGGGCATAAGTTGCATGTTTCCCCTTGATCAAATGAAATAAGTACATCATGACCCCATGATATGATCCTATGACCTAATGACACGAGTCGTCCCAAGTATATGTCAAACGACCCCTCCTAACATAGAGATGTATGTCCCACATGCATCTATTGACAATAATGATGTGTACACTAGGGGTCCTTTATGACATAGTTTCTCTCATGGATATGTGATTTGGTTAGAAAGAACATGTCAAAAGGGCGACGGATATGGGATAACAAGACAAATCTTAGGAATGTTACCAATAATGGTATTCCAATTGTTATGTTGAAAATTTTGGATTAGAGAGTGTATACACACGATTCTTGTGCCCTTCGTACTCCATAAGGGTCCCCACCAAGGATCCGACGCAAGTACGTCACTTTCGATGAAATGCCCATGCTAGATTATGTGACATCGATGTCGCATAATTAATTTTTTATTTTGGAAAATATTACCAAAAATATTTCTATTCCACACTTTAATTTTAGAATTTATGTTTTGAATAGACGAGGTTATGTTATAATTTTAGAATTTCTATTCATCATGCTACCATAACCACAATAACAACTACAGAGTACACAATCTGTCTCAACCTTTCAGGAATTTTCTTTTTGTGAATGTAATAATAGTACATATTACTAGTTAAGGATATATATAATGCAAGTAATCATACACTTTAAGGTTACTAGTAAAGGGTCGATTCACAGCAATAATCGAAAACTGAACTCGTAACTCGAAATCGGATCGGTGGGTAAAAATACCTTGTTAACTCGATCGTATGGCCGTGGTATGATCCTTGACTTTGAACCATGACTGACATCCTGCAACCTTTTAAACATCGAGTCTAAAATTGAAAATAACCCAAACTTTAGGATTAATTTTTCATTTCACCTAATATAATATAATAAAAACTTTTCACCCAAACCCTAACTTTTCTATTTTTTTTATTAAAGAGTCGCAAAAGTAAAGTCCATTCCAAACTACATCACATAAATTCAACACGCTAATAGTGAAGTTCGTAGATACATATATGTGGTCCAAACACAAATTTAACAGGTTATCAAAGTATACGCAAACTTCACTCAACACAAATAATATAATTCAAATACAAAAAAAGAAACTAACAATAAAAACTAAAAAAACTAATGACAGAAAAGTAGGTAAGGAAATGAACCTATTTATGTCCATTTCTATGAAAAATTCTCTCATTTGATTCCATACTGATTATTGATCTTTTCAATGATGACGCGTGTTTGAATTAATTGGGTCCACCACATATATCACAAAATAAAATCATAATGGAATAGTAAATCAAATTATTGGCATAAACTACTTGCAAAGGACATGAATTAGTTAACTGAGACAAAAATATCAATAATTCTAACTGAAATTCACTCAAACAAGTATGTGCATATTCTCATAATTAATCTTAAAACTAAACTACAACAACCAATTGACAATCCAGGTTTTCAATTGGCTCACCCTCAACTTCCTATCACCACTACAAATCAATCCAATACAAAAACTAATGATATTAATCAATAACCAAGAGTTAAAATTACCTTTTATTCGTATCAGGTCAGGTCGACGATACTATAACTTGAATGTCCGGAGCTAGATCATATGTTTAAATGCCAATGAACCCTGTCAAATATCAATCAATAAAAAACATATGATTCCCATAACTATGATATTTATATTTAACATATAACTATATATATAGATGATTGGCCATTAAGAGTGAAAATTTATCACTTCCTTATATTTCAGTTATGGTAGCACAATAATTAAAAACACCAATGATTTTTTTTTCACATATTGAAATCATTAAATGAACAAACACAAAAAAATGTACAAACTGTAGGAATTGTGTCACAGAAGTGTACACAATCCATGTATCAATGATTGTAGAGAGTGAAACACAAATAAAATAAGCTAAATCCCAACTATGAAACACAAATCTGAAATAAAATTGTTGAAACACAAATATAATGAGCTAAATCTTGACTACTTACACGAACTTATCTGCTTAGCCATCGACTTCAGCTATGGGAGGGCTAGGGCGGAGATGGCTAAGGCTAGGGCGGCGAGGGCTAGGTCTTTTGAGCGGCGTGTCCGACATGCGACCGAGGGGGAGGGCTTGAGCGGTGAAGATGAAAAATGACAGGGGTTGGTTTTCTTTTCCTTTCTCTTTTTTTTTTGTTTTCTTAGGTTTAGGCTAATAGAAAGAAGCGGGGAATGAAAATTGATCAAGAGGGAATCCAAATTAATTTTAGCCGTCTCATAAAGTATATTTTTTGAGACGGCTTTTAATATGCTGTCTCTTAAGTATTCTCTTTTGAGACAGATAAAATTAGCCGTCTTAAAAATAAATAGTTTTTAAGACGGCTAATTTTATCTGTCTTAAAAGGTCAGTTTTAGAGACCCAATCTGTTGCCGTCTCAAAAGCCTCCGTAGTAAAAAGTAATTTTTTTTGTAGTGTGGGTTGGAAACTAATCTTGAAATGTTAGCATCATGTGAATCTAAAATTGAAATCTCATCATAAAGAATAAATAATTAAGCATATGCGATGAGAATTTAACGAAGCAACAAAGTATAATGAAAATTTTTCAAATTTTTGTACATATAGTACATACGTATAAAAAGTATAATTAAGTGCAAATACAAATAATCACACCATGGAGTAACACGAAAATATCCAAATCATGGAAATGAAATGAAGTTGTGTGAACTTAAATCATGGGAAAATCAAAATAGGCGTATGAAATAAAGGAGCACGAAGTCAACGAGATATTCATAAAGAAAGAAATCAATTCAACGTTAGGTGCAAAAATGTTGAACGAAGGGAAAATAGCTTGACTTATACAAAAAGTCATGAATTTTAATGCTTCTCAAATCAATAATGTCAAATTATTTAATGTTTCTAAAGGTATTTTATTATGCAAACCCATTGTCTTCAACTTACTAACAGCCTCAAAGTCTCACATTTTAAGAATACACTCTCAAATTTTCAGAGAAATCACAATGCTCATTATAGTGAAGCATCAATGAAATTAAAAATGGCCTTGGAACTTCCGTTTTTCTATGCCAAAATCATATTTTAGGTTCTTGATAATGGTAAAAGTTAATGCAAAGAATATTTCTTCTTCCGTAGGCCCTTTCCATTACTTAAACAAAAATTAAATTTTCTTGGAAAAGAAATCCGAGCGATGGTTATTACAAGCACACTTTGTTACTAGTACATTTGGTTCGTTATTAAGCACAATTGAGATAATAACACCTTATTCGACATATGATAAGCAAGTACAATGTTAAAAATGTTCGTGCATATGTGCAATAAAGGCGATATAAAAAGTCTAGCATGAAGGAAGTACTCATCAAAGAACAATGAAATGCTAACAACGCATTATCAAGCACATTAAAGAAACAAAGCCAAGTCTCATAGTACCATGAATAATTCACGTGAACGATGTAATGTAATTATGATTCAAACATCTTGAATGCTCAGTCATATATGGTGTAAAGAAAAATACAAAAGTCTTTTTGAATTTTTCTGAATTTACTTAATATAAAAAACAAAGTCTTTTTGAATACTTTTTGAAACTTTTTCTTAACAAAGAGATTTTTTTTATTTTAAAAATATAAAAATACAATCTAGTAATAGGGACAAAAGATAGCAATATGATAATTACCCTGTACTAGAAATAAGTCTTGACCTCAATCACTAGTCCGAGAGGTGTTCTCAAAAGGAGTAGATATCCTTTGAAATTCCTCTATCAAATATTGAGAAGTCTTGACAAAAAAAAACACTTGCTCTCAAAGATTAGAAAAATAGGAGCATGTGTTGGAGCACATTTGTGAGAGACTCTAACTAACTGAAATAAATCTCCTAAGGTGACCTCTTCGTTTGTAATGGGAATAAACATAGACTTGTTTCGGTCTACCTTGGTTAAAACACCTAGGGCGAGCTCTCCTAGGTGGGTTAGGTAGAGGCCCATGAATATCCATCACAAACTTGAGAACCATTTCGAGTGCGATATTCAAAGTGGATGCACCATCATAACCTTTCCCTTGCCTCTCGTTAAAACCTAATGCGGGACCGAGGAATATCTTTTTAACCTTCTTAGATCTATCATCTAAAGTAACTTTGACCTCCCGGTCACGTTCAAATCTTTCTTGAGTTGGAAAATATGGCTTTAAGTTTCTCACGGGTCTTCAATGATGTTTCAAGATCTCTCGTAAGACGGCCACTTTATTGGCCAAAACAGGCTTTTCCCTACCTCCCGAAATAAGTTGCTCGCACGAAGAAACTTTCTACTGCTCGAATTGACTCACTAAGGCCTCACACTCTTTCGAAACTTTCAAATCCTTTTCTAAACCTAACAATCTAGAAGTCAAATTTTAATTTTGCATTTTGGTTTTTAAAAAATCATTGTAAAAGTTCAATGTAGGCGGGATGGAGGTCACGTTTTCCCTCACTCAAATTCTCTTCATCACCCTCACTCTCTCCAAAATAGTTTGACATATTATTGAGGAAATCACTCTTAGAAATGAGCTCACTAGTGTGGGATGAACTAGAAGTACCAATGTGAATAGCCATGAATACACAAAAAATAGATTCATATGGTGATTTATTCCCGGAATCCACCGACTCGACTTCACTATCGCTTAGAGTGGTATTATATGCAGCTTTTCCCTCTACACCTAATCAGATAGTCATGAGCTTTATGTTCTTTCCCTTTGAACTCGTAACATCTCTCAAATTCAACTTTCTTAGGGTACTCACCTAGATCTCTCTGTTGATCATTCTCAAAAACATTCTTGCCCATATTGAAATTTTTATTTCTATCAAAACTTTTATTTTCTACTATGGAAGAATTTTCTTTATTGAATTTGAGATTTTTTTTGAAAACAGGGCAAGATTATCTAGATAAATTTCAGAATCATAGTTAGAAATCTTTTCTTTGTTCTTAAACTGAGCTTTTAAAGTGATCCTTTTTTTTCTTCATTTGGGTTTTAGGGAACATATGGATTTAGTAAGTCTGAAGATCACCTACAAGCTCTTCTAACCCAAGAGTGTCTAAAATTACCAAAGAATAAAGAACAATGAATTTCTCACTAAAACGGTACGAAAGAGATCTCATAATATTCTTAACTATACTCGTCTCTTGAATTTGCTCACCCAAATTAAAGATAGATTTCAAGATATCTAACACGCATGCATAAAATTCATCAAATTTCTCAAATTCAATCATGATAATGGTGTCAAATTGTGTGGTAAGATTATATAGATGACGCAAGGGAAACCGAGTGTTCGTGTAGGGACACTGTCGTTGATTTCGGCTCCCGCTCTACATGCAAAAACCCAAACTACAACTACACTTGACAAGCAAGCACATCGGTAAGTCGGTTATCATAAGAAATCCATAGAGAGTGATTGAATTTTAGATTTTAATTGCTTTAAAACTTCAAGAATAAAAGTGTAAAAGGTGATGAGTTGAAATGGTGAAAAAGGAAAAAATAAGAAGTTAACGCTAAATTACAACTAATTAAAACGAGAGTCGGGATCGCATACCCGCCATGGGCTAAACAACTAATAATTAGAATTTCGGTTCAAAAACATTTAACCGAGCATTTTTAATTAATCATAAACATAACACAATAGGGAATTAACCCAAAGTTGCGAGATTAAACATTTAATAAAAAATGGTCACACGCGGATTAAATTCGGATTATCGCTATAAACACTAACGTTGCTTGACAAAGAAAGTTAAACGCATAATAATCTGAATTTAATACGCGAGGTTTCAATTAAATGTAATTTTACACAAAACCTAATTTTCGGAGATCGACTCCCATCAATGGAGCACACACGATCCAAACTCTATGTAACTACTCACTACACATGATTAATCTAATTAAACAAATAATTATTAAACAAAACAAGAAATAAATAAACTAAACTAATTTATCTAGGCAAGAAAGTAAAGAAAAACAAAGAAATTAAGCTAAAACAACTAAGTACAAATCTTAAAGACCATGAATACTAATATTAACTTACAAAATGGGCAAAACGCCTATGGAGGAGAGGGAAGCTCCACAAAAATCCCAAAAAATCTGATTTTCTAACCTAACTAATGTAAAAATATGATCCCCCAACTTAAAAAAATGTTTACATATATATACCCAACCAAAAACCAACTTAAAAAATGAGATTTGCGGACTTTCAGCCGAATCGATTCTCCCCTCACAGTGTTGAATTCTCAGCTTTGTCCAACTTTATGGAAAATGCCGTAACTTCTTCGTTATAACTAGGAATTAGGCACGGCCGGAGGCTACGCGAAGATAAATCATAGGGATACAACATCCAAGAAGACACTAGGTCAAAAAACCAAATTATAAAATGACTAAAATGCCCTTGAATGTGACCTTGCGTGTGATTTTGAAGATAAAATCATCCTAAAAATGCCATAACTCCCTCATTATACATCGGAATCATTCACCGTCAGAGGCCACGGGAAGAAACCTCAGAGGGATACAACTTAAGTGAAGAGTTTGGGATCAAAATCTGAATGCTGAAATTACTAAAATGCCCCCGAAGCTGCAATATTCAACAAAACTTTTCCGGAAAGCGACCAAACTTCACGCTAAGCACTTTAATACCTAAAAAAGCTCAATTATACTTCATATAACATGTAAACATATAAAACGGAGGTTTTATGGTTAACGAGCATAAATATTAGAATTAAGGTACCTAAGAGGGCTGAAATGCATAAGTATAAGGGATGAAACATACAATATTCATGCCGAATCACTCCCCCTAACTTACACATTGCTAGTCCCTAGCAATGAAATACAACGCTAAAAGAACAACAAGAAAATCGCAAAATAGGAGATATATACAAAAGGGATAAATGCCACTTTCACGGATGAACGATTGCATTTAGCATATGCAATAAGCCGTTAAACCCCTAGGTTACCCTAGAGGACGAGTGTCGTCTCGTGAGGGTTTTCAAGGATGAAACCCACAAACATCAAATAGTTTCCTCAAAATATGCCTAACCCAACATGCGACAAACTCAACAATACGAAAAGATTTCAAACACGTTATTAGCATATTGAACGAATTCAAGCTAAAGTCCGTTGTTATTAATAGGTTGAATGCACCTCATAGAATTGAAACTTTGAAAGTGGGAGGGGGGAGAGCACATGCATGATATGATTTGGCAAAACTTAAATAAACTGGATAAATATTAAAGAAATCAAAAATTCAATCCTCACGGGCATTATGCTCATCAAATGAATTCACTCGAAACATATAGGTAACATGCGGGAATAAAGAGTAAATGTAAATGGAAACTAGTCCCGCGCACATGTCACAAATGAAGAACGCTATATAGCAAATTAAAAACTGTAATCTCAATGAAAGATACCGCTCATTAAAAGAGGCGAAATGTATTTTCACAAATTATCAAAACTATTTAAACTTTTAAATTAAATTCAACCTTAGATCACATAGGACTTTATAGGGTTGTAATGTAGGTTTGGGGTTAAGGTACGAAATGAAAGGTATATGTACGGATTCAAAGTGTTCAGGGATGAAAACTCGGGATAATGGAAACAGGCGGGCAATAACAAAAATGAAAAACAAGTTCCATAATCAAGCGTTAGATATAATAATTGGAGAGTAATAGGGATTATAGAACTCTGTATACACATATACAAACTTTCTCTTTCTTTTTCTTTTCTTCTTTTTATAACTTTTTTTGTTTTCTTTTTGTTTTCACTCTTTTTTTTTTTCACTACACTTTTTTTTACACTTTTCTCAATATTTTCATGCTGAAATTGCAACCAAAAAGCAAGAGCATCATTCAACCCCAAGTATCATTCCAAACAAATGTAAGGAAGGTAATATGTATGGTTTATAACTCCAATATGGAGGTTCTTATGTGATTTTGGGTGATGAAACGAAAGGCTATATTAAGGCTCAAAGGTGTTGACTAGGGAAAACATATAAGGCGAGGTTAAGGCTAATATCGGTGATATAACAATGATTGCCTATGATCATTTTATAAAGTTTACGTAAGTCTCGAGTCAAAACAATATATGAAAATCAAGCTCAAGTAACACATTTCATGAATGAACTCAATTAATGAACGATCAAATGAAAGAATAGTGAGATTATCGATGAATTCAACGTTTTCAAAGAAGAAAGTATAGTGTATACACTCACAAATGACGAAAGGTACAAAGCTTACTCGGTGTGAGTATATACAATGCAAGAAAAGATTCCCGAGTTATAAAAATCTTAAGACAAATCAATATAACAAGAAAGGTGCATGTGCTCAAGGGATAAAGTTTAATTCATGAAGTTATTCACAATATCAATGATTTGAGGACTAAATTCTAATAACTTCTAAAATCGAGAACATGCATCATTGAGTTGTCTATTGGATCGGGCAATTATTAAAATTTATCATCGGAAACAAGGAAAAATGCGCAACAAAGGAGAAAAAAGAAAGAAAATATTTTTGAAAATTTTCAAATTTTCACAAAAAGGCATACTTAGTAACTAACAAGTAAGCAAATCAATGGACTACACATGAAATGGATAGAATATCCTACACCCCCAAACTTAAATGTTGCATTTTCCTCAATGCGCATTAAGAACACAACACAAAGAGAGGAAAAGAACGATATTACCCAAAATTGGAGCGATCTCCATAAGCACGAGTCCAATGAAATCTACAAAACAAGTTAGTACTGAGCATAGAAAAAATAAATAACAAAAAGTTAACTAATTATACTAGACTAAATTAAAAGGAAAGAAAAAAATTAAACAAAGAAAATTAAAAAGCTAACTATTTATAACCTACTATTTAGGCTTCACACTAACTATACACTAGAAGTCTAAATAGTTGAGGGTCCACCCAAAAAGGGATTTGACTTTGAAAGATCAACGGTGGACCCTCCAAAGCGAACATGCCACCCGAAAAATAAGAATTCCGTTTCAACAACGGAAGGCATGTGTAAGGCGTAAGAAATGAACCATCACCAATTAACAAATTTTGTGGGGTGATGGGGGGTTTGGCTAATAAGGGGGAAAGGTACACTTGGGATCCAAGAAATGTAAATTCACCTCCCCAAGGATTTTCAATAGGAATGGGAGGTGGTGCACACAAACATGAAAAATCCATCTCAAAAAACAAGTCCGACAAAGAGTCCTCATCAGCAAAAGGTGTAAAAGTTTCAATAATTTCTACCGACTCATAGGAATTAACCGGTAATTCTAATGGTTCAAATACAGAAAACGTATATGGTAATGAAATAAATTCAATCTCCGTTAACATATCGTCGGAAGGAGATTGAATTTCGGGAGAGAGAGATTCACATTCAATGAGAAATTCTTTGAAAAATTGAGGTGAAACACAAGTTTCCACCTCCTCGTTATTTTGTGCATAATAATTCATCTCATCGCAAAGTGCTTCAAGTCTCATTCCAGCACCATTTAGGCTTTCCAAACCTTGGGAGTAAAGAAGAAAAGTTTCTTCCAATGTAAGCTTCTTTGGCTCAAGAGCCTCGGATTCCTCATTTGGTTGAAACTCGTCTTCGAAAGTATCGGAATAAGAATCGTCATTGGATTCGAATAATGAATCCAACTCAAGCTCCCAATAACGGTTTTCATTCCGATAATTGTTTTCAAGTCTTTCAATCTCAAGAAAATATTCAAAATGAAAAATTTGAAAACTATCCCCAAAGTAAGAATCATTAGAATGACCGCAATAACTATAATAGTAGGACATATTCCCGAATTGTTTGTAGATGGAGAATCTGAGCAAGAAAGTGAGCAACCGCGAATCAAAGTTTCTTAGCATTCAAATAGTCAATCCTGCAAAAAAGGTTAAAACAAAGAATACAAATACAAAAGAAAAAATGCTACGAAATAATAAAAAAAGCTACAATCTAAAACACACTCCCCGACAACGGAGCCATTTTGATGCGAGGGAAACCGAGTGTTCGTGTAGGGACACTGTCGTTGATTTCGGCTCCCGCTCTACATGCAAAAACCTAAACTTCAACTGCACTTGACAAGCAAGCACATCGGTAAGTTGGGTGTCATAAGAAATCCACAGGGAGTGATTGAATTTTAGATTTTAATTGCTTTAAAACTTCAAGAATAAAAGTGTAAAAGGTGATGGGTTGAAATGGTGAAAAAGGAAAAAATAAGAAGTTAACGCTAAATTATAACTAATTAAAACGAGAGTCGGGATCGCATACCCGCCATGGGCTAAACAATTAATAATTAGAATTTCGGTTTAAAAATATTTAACCGAGTATTTTTAATTAATCATAAACATCACACAATAAGGAATTTAACCCAAAGTTGTGAGATTAAACATTTAATCAAAAATGGTCACACGCGGATTAAATTCGGATTATCGCTATAAACACTAACGTTGCGTGACAAAGAAAGTTAAACGCATAATAATTCGACTTTAATATGCGAGGTTTCAATTAAATGCAATTTTACACGAAACCTAATTTTCGGAGATCGACGCCCATCAATGGCGCACACACGATCCAAACTCTATGTAACTACTCACTACACATGATTAATCTAATTAAACAACTAATTATTAAACAAAATAATAAATAAATAACTAAACTAATTTATCTAGACAAGAAAGTAAATAACAAAAAAGAAATTAAGCTAAAAAAACTAAGTACAAAGCTTGAAGACAATGAATAGTAATATTAACTTACAAAGTTAGCAAAATACCCATGGAAATGGAGGAGAGGGAAGCTCCATAAAATCCCCAAAAATATGATTTTCTAACCTAACTAATGTAAAAACATGATCCCCTAACTTAACACAATGTTTAAATATATATACCCAACCAAAAACCAACTTAAAACATGAGATTTGCGGACTTTCAGCCGAATCGATTCGCCTCTGACAGTGCTGAATTCTCAGCTTTGTCCAACTTTACGGAAAATACCGTAAATTCTTCGTTATAACTCAGAATTAGGCACAGTCAGAGGCTAAGCGAAGATAACTTAGAGGGATACAACATCCAAGAAGACATTAGGTCAAAAAACTAAATTATGAAATGACTAAAATGCCCTTTAATGTGACCTTGAGTGTGATTTTGAAGATAAAATTATCCTAAAAATGCCATAACTCCCTCATTATACATCGTAATCATGCACCGTTGGAGGCCACGCGAATATAACTCAGAGGGATACAATGTCTGTGAAGAGTTTGGGATCAAAATATGAATGCTAAAATTACCAAAATGCCCCCGAAGCTGCAATATTCAACATAACTTTTTCGAAAAGCGACCAAACTTCACGCTAAGCACTTTAATACCTACAAAAGCTGAATTATACCTCATATAGAATGTAAACATATAAAACAAAGGTTTTCTGGTTAACGAGCATAAATATAGGAATTATGGTACAGAAGGGGGCTAAAATGCATAAGTATAAGGGGTGAAACATACAATATTCGTGCCGAATCAATAGCTTAGAAGCTTTCATAACATTGGTACCCTAGCGAGTGAGTTATAAGATATTCCAGGCTTCCTTAGATGTGGTACACGTAATGATATGAAAAAAATTATCGATTGCGACAACACCAAAAATAGCAATTAAGCCTTGGGAGTTAAACTTACTCCATCTAAAATCTTCCTCAATCCAAATTGTGATTGGCTTGAGACTAACTATATTCTCATTAGTCAAAGAAAGAGGAGTCCTCCCCCTTTTAACTGCAATCCAAACATGCTCGTCAATTAGATTTAATCTCATTTGAGTTTTTCAATAGGCATAATTTGTGCCATAAATAGAGGTAGCCTATTGTATGAGTTACATGAATCATCTAAGTAACTTGTAGAAACAAGATCTGATACCAATTTGGGAAAAAAAATCTTAGTGGTTCGGTTACATGTATAGGTCGTAGAGTAGGTCACACAAAAAAACCAAATTCTCTTTAGTCCAAATTTTACTTTGTTAAAATAGGTTAACCTAAATATGAAAGATATGGAGACTAAATGAAAACAAAGCACAACCTAACAAATAAAAGATAAGAGATGAGGAAAAATCTCTTTTTGGCAAAACCTATATTCAACACTGTTTACAAATGGGTATTACAGAACGACAATTATAGACTTACAAAACTTGGATACCTATTAAGTGACACAATAATGTATTCAATCCTTGTTGTCAATAATAAATGAATCATATCTAACACCGCCGTACATTAAGCTCCACTTGCCTCGATTTCCATTGATCAACCTCAGGAATCACTATTCCTATCTTCAGTAGTAGAGAATAAACTCCACAAGTTTAATAGTAGAGAATCAACTCTATAAGGGTATGGACATGGTATGGAGTTATTATAGGGTTTGATAAATGCTCAACAAATAATTCAAGGTATTAAATACGAAAAACAAAAGAGTTATAAAGGAAATAGGAATTGGGGGATCTTTTAGATATGTATGGGGAAATAAATTTCACCAAAAGTTCTAAGAAAAGCTGATCCCAAGATCCCTTTTTATAAAAACATGAATTTTGAGGAAGCAAAAATTTTGAGAAATCCGTTTGAATGAAAATTGTACCTCGTTCAAATAGAAATAGGATCTCGTTTGAACGAAAGCAAATCTCATTTGAACAAGCTTCAAACAAAATAAATTATGTAAACAGAACAACGACCGTTTGATGTTCGTTTGGATCTCGTTTGAACGGACTCTCACTCTCCTTCAAATGAAGAAATAAATTCATTCGAACGACTTATAGAAAAAATATTTTTCTTTTGAAAAATCATTTTAAAAACAAGCCTCGAACATTTTCAAAAGCAACCCATAAATAAAGTATTTATGCTTAGTCAAAACCACGTACCTTCTCGATGATTGTAGCGATGATATATTTGATTGTTGCTCGGTCACTCTCTTGTCTTCACTTGAAGCTCTTGAGAAGTACATGCTGATGAATATGTAATGAAATATGCCAAATTAAGATATATGATGAGCAATTATAAACTTCCTCTTACAAATATTCCCATGTAGCTATTCTGGTACCAAACCCAAACCGAAAACAAATAACCCTTATGAAAAGTACAACTAATGCCCTCCCAAACCAAAAAAGATAAAAATACTTAAGAGGTTGTCTTCAACTAAAAGTCTTAATCGTGTAGTCCATGAAATCATCAAGGCAGAAAATACCTACATAAATGAAGCAAAAGAAATACCATGACACATGGAGTTTAAAGAAAACACACATAAAACTCCCCCTCAATGTGTTCTCCGCCTTTTATTTGTAATAGAAGAAGGGTTAGAAATAGTCCTAAATTGTTAGCCTCACATGAATCCAAATATGAAATACCACCCTAAAGAATAAGCAACTAACCATATGTAATGAGGATTTAAGGAAGCAACAAACTATATTTGAAAATTTTCCAGTTTTTTATGTACAAAAAAGTACATATGTATAAGAAGTACATATAAGTACAAATATAATTACAAATATTTACACCATGGGGTAACATGAAAATATTCGAATAATGGAAATGGAATGGAATTGAGTGAACTTAAATCATGTGAAAATCAGCATAGGCATACAATGCAAAGGTGGATGAGGCGAACGAGAAACTCCTAAAGAAAGAACCCGATTCAATGTTAGGTGTAAAAATGTTGAACGAAGTGAAATTGACTCGACTAATGTAAAATTCCATGAATTTTAATGCTTTTCAAATAAATAACACCAAATTATTTAATATTTTTGAAGTAATTTTATCATGCAAACCCATTGATCTTAAAGTTATAAAACCCTAAAAGTTTCATATTTTAAGCATATGCTCTCAAATTTTTTGACAGAATCATAATGCTTATGGCCTTGGAACCTCTATTTTTATGCCAAAATCATCTTTTAGGCTCTTGATAATGGTGGACTTTAACTCAAAGAAGATTTCTTTTTTTATATCCACTTTCCATTGCTTAAATAAAAATCAAATTTTTCGGAAAAAGAAATTTGAGCAATGGTTCTTACAAGCACAATTTGTTACTAGCACATTTGCTTTGTTATTAAGCACGATTGAGATGAGAACACCTTATTTTATATATGATAAGCAGGTACAATGTTCAAAAGGTTATTGAGTGTGTGCAATAAAGGCGATATAAAGAGTCTAGAATAAAGTAAGTAATCTTCAATAAACACGAAATTCTAACCACTCATTATTAAGCACACTAAAGAATTAAAGCCAATTCTTAAAACACTATGAATAAGTAGCATGAATGGATGTAATGTAATTGTAATTGTAATTCGAACATATTAAATGCGCATCCATATTTGGTGTTAAACAAAATACAGAAATCCTTTTTAATTTTTTTCATAAAAAATAATTTTTTTTTGAAACATTTTCTAAAAGAAAAGAAAATACTTTTGTATTTTTTAAAAATATAAACGTACAAATACAATCTAGTAATAGGGATAAAAGATACAATATGATAATTACTCTCTACTAGAAACACGTCTTGACCTCAATCATTAGTCCGAGAGGTGTTCTCAAAAGGAGTAAACATTCTTTAAAATTCCTCCATCAATTGTTGAGAAGTCTTGACCAAAAGCTCCATTTACTTTCAAAGACTAGTGAAATCTCTATAATGATGTGTGGGAGCATGAGTAGGAGCACGTTTGTGACAGTCTTTTCCTGGCTTAAAATAAAACTCTCTAAGGTGACCTCTTTGTTTGCAATGGGAATAAACATAGACTTGTTTGGGCATACCTTTGTTAAAATGCCCAGGGTGATATCTCCTCCGTGGGTTAGGTTGAGTACAATAAAGATCCATCACAAACTCAAGAACTAGTTTGGATGCATTATTAGAAGTGGATGCACCATCGTAACCTATACATTACCTTGCGTTAAAACGAAACGCAAGACCGAGGAATATTTTTTTGACCTTCTTAGATGTGTCCTCTAAGGTAAACTTGACCTTTCGGGTATGTTCAAGATCTTTATTGAGTTGGGAAATAAGGGCTTTAAGTTTCTCACGAGTCTTCAATGATGTTTGAAGATCTCTCGTAAGACTAGCCACTTTGTTGGTGAAAATGGTATTTTCCCTAAATATCACAATATGTTTCTCACACAAAGAAACTTTCAACTGCTCGAGGTGACTCACTGAGGCCTCGCACTCTCTTCAGACTTTCAAATCCTTTTCCAAAGCTAACACCCTAAGAGTCAAATTTTAATTTTGATTTTTGGTTTTTAAAGACTCGTTGTAAAGTGACGTCGGTGCATTGGAGGTCACATTCTCCCTCACTCAAATTGTCTTTATCACCCTCACTCTCTCTAAAATGGTTTGACACACTGTCGAGGCTATCACGCTTAAAAATTTCTTCACTAGTGTGGCACATACTAGAAGTCCTAATGTGATTGGCCATGAACGCACAAAAATTAGGCTCATATAATGATTCATACCTAGAATCCACTGAATTGATAGAACTACCAATTAGAGTGGCATTATATGCATCTTTCCTTTTCCCCGTCTCTTAAGACTAGTGCGACACTCATGGGCCTTATGTCCTTTCCATTCGTATTTATAGCATCTCTCAAATTCAACTTTCATAGGGTACTCATCTATAGTTCTCTGTTGATCAATCTAAAAGCATTCTTGCCCATATTGAAATTTTTATCTTTCTCAAATATTTTATTTTCTACTTTGGAATAATTTTATTTGTTGAATTTGAGAAATTTTTATAATTTTTTTCCAAACAGGGAAATATCATATAGATAAATTTTGGAATGAAAGTCAATAACCTTTTCTTTCTTCTTAGATTGAGCTTTTAAAGTGATTCGTTGTTCTTTCCTCTTTTAGTTTTTTAGGAACATATCTATTTCGTAAGTCTGAAGATCATCTATGAGATATTATAACCTAAGAGTATCTAAAATTCCCAAAGAGTTAAAGACCGTGACTTTCGCCCTAAAATGGGACGGAAGAAATCTTAGAATTTTCTTAACCACCCTTGTCTCAAGAATTTACTCAATCAAATTAAAGTTGAGTTCAAAATATTAGACAATCATGCATCAAATTCATCAAATGTTTTAGATTCAATAATGCTAATGATCTCAAAATTTGTGATGAAAACTGTAGCTTATAAGTTTTTTTAACATTAGTACCCTCGTGAGTGAGTTGGAGGATGTCCCATGATTCTTTAGACGTATTACACATCATGATACGATGAAATTCATTGGGTACGATAACACAAAAAGTATCACTCCTCGAGAGTTAAAGTTACTCCATAAAAAATCTTCTTAAATCCAAATTGCAATTGGCTTGATACTAACGACATTCGCATTAGTCACAGTAGGAGGAATCCACCCCATTTCAACTGCAAGCCAAATGCGCTCATCAATCGACTTTAGAGACGATCACATTCGAGTTTTTCAATAGGCATAATTTTTTCCACAAAACAAAGGTAGCCTATTGTATGAATGATCCATATTACCACCAGGATTCATCTAAGTAACTTGTATAAATAAGCTCTGAAACTAATTTGAAAAAACATGCAGAGTGGTCACTTATTTGTATAAATCGGAGAGTAGGTCACACACAAAGACCAAGTTCTATTTGGTCCATATTATATCTTATCAAAATATGTGAACCTAAACAAGCAAGATATGAAGAATAAATGAAAATGAACTACAACCCGATAAACAGAAGATACGAGACGAGGAAAAATTCCTTTTGGGAAAAAACATATATTCATCACTATTTACAATCGGATATTACATAATAACAATTACAGACTTACAAAACTTAGAGCTCCAATAAGTGACTAATGTCTTCAATCCTTTTTGTTAATAGAAAATAATGCAAATCCAACAGTGTCCCACAACAAGCTCTACTTGCCTAGATATCCACCGATTAACCTTATGAATCACTACTGTTATCTTCAGCAGTAGAGAATTAACTCAATAATATCACTAACAAAGAATTAACTGTACAAGGGTTTGAACATGGTGTGGTGTTATTCTAGGGTTTGATAAATGTTCAACAAATCATTCAAGGGATTGTATTTGAAAAACAAAAGAGTTTTAAACAAACTATAGGTTGGAGATTTTTTAGAAATGTATGGGGAAATAAATTTTGCTAGAAGTTCTGAGAAAAGTTGAACCCAAGACCCCTTTTTTAGAAAACACGAATTTTGAGGCGACACATAGTGTGAGAAATCTCGTTCAAACAAAATCTAGACCTTGTTCGAACAAAAATAAAATCTCATTCAAACCAAAGCAAATCTCATTCAAATGAAAATCCAATCTTATTCGAACTAACTTTGAATGAGCTTCGAACGAAATAAGTTCTGTAAACAGAACCAAAACCATTTGATGTTCGGTTGAATGAACTCTCAATCTCGTTCGAATGAAGATATAAAGTCATTCGAATGACTTAAAGAGAAATATCTTTCTTTTTAAAAAATTGTTTTAAAAGCAATCCTCAAACATTTTCAAAAGGAACCCTTGAATAAAGTTTTTATGCATAATAAAAACCATATATCTTCTCGATGATAGTAACGACGATATCAACTTGTTCGATCTTCGATTGTTATTCAATCACTAACTTGTCTTCACTTGAAGCTCTTGAGAAGTACATGATGATAAATATGTGATGGAATATGCTAAATCAAAATATATGATGAGAAATTATAAAACTTGATCTTAAAAATCTCCCCATTTGGCTATTCCAGTATAAAACGCAAACTGAAAATAAATAACCCCTAATACAAGTACAATTAATGCCCTCCCAAAACCCGAAAAGGAAAAAACCCTTATGAGGTTGTCTTCAACTAAAATTCTTAATCGTGTAGTCCTTGGAGTTTAAATAAATATTGTGTCGCATGAAGTTTAAAGAAAACACACATAAAACTCCCCCTCAATATGTTCTCCCCCTTTTGTCCATAATAGACAAAGGGTTAGAAATTAATCCTGAATTTTATTGTTAAGGGTTTGAGAGGAGAGGAAATATACTATTTACGTTTTTTCGAAGTGGTGTTGAGAGAGAAGTTCATGTCTCACGCAAAACCTAAAATATTCATCTTCAAGAGTTTCCACACACATATTCTGCTTTGGGAGGATCATATACTAGAATGTCTGAGGCTTTCGACATGTTCTAGTAAGGTTTTTGAGGATAAGGAAAGGGCAACCCATTTATCTTTTTCAAATACTATATTTTCTCATTCAGATCATCAATAAGATTTGCAAAGGTATCTTGATTTGAAACCCCAGGTTCATGATTTAAAACTAATTACATTTTTTTTCTATAATATGATCAACTAAAGTTTTTGAGTAGAAAAGTTTTTTCCACGTGTATAGATCCCCAACAGTCCTAACCCTTAAGCCTAAAGAGGCTAACAATGGAGAGGGCACTGAGATGAGTCCCTATATTCGGTGACTAAGAGGGAGTCCTTCTTGGCGAGATTGAGATAAAGTTTTAGGGGGTCTCCTAAAGCCAAACCCAGCCAGAAAAAAAGCTCTAGAAATAACTATGTCTAAGCCAAACTACCTTGAATGGGATCCATACAAAGGTTACAAGACAAACTAGGATACCTAATGAAAAAAACCCACTTTTGAGGGGGTACATTGAGGGTTCTCCATTTTCTCCATCCATCCTAAATTACCCCACTCTAGATAAATTAAAACCATCAATAAGTTCCTCAGGTAGGAGGGGAAGATAGAACCCATGCATTATATTGAGTAGTACCAGATTGCCTAAAATATTTACTCTGAGAAAACCCGATTATATGGTCTATGTAAAACTTCATTAAATATTCCCAAATATGCAAACACAAGAACCAAGTAAATGAAATTTTAGGCATGAGGTGTTGATTATTTCCAATTTTAATCTTGTTAACTAATTACTACGTGACCATACAAGATTCAAATTGTAAAGATAAAAAAATAAACCATGACACGCCGATGTACGAGGAAAGCATAAGTGAGAAAAACCTCGGATGGCGAGGCCTAGACAAATTCACTACATATGCAGTTTTACAAGAAGACTCAAAAGACTTACAAAACTTGACTCGACAAGCATACACTGTTGCAGTCTCCAAAACCTCCATTCGTAGTTACGTGCAGTCCAACACGGCTTCATAGAAACTCCTTGCCTTGGTATCCACCGATTGCCTTTACCGTCTCTAACAGTGTACAATCCACTGCACAACCAAGAATATATGATGAAGAGGTTTTTCTGGGTTTGGTTTATGAAAACTTGATCATAAAGCATCAAAGATATTTGAGAGGGTTTTTCAAAGTGTTTAGGATTTTAAATTTATAAAAAATCATCATAAAAAACCGTTCCCATGCAGCTCCTTAAATAGGAGAATAAAACTGAGGTAGTGGAGTAGTGGGAAAAAGAGGAAAAACTGTCCAAAAATGGAATTTTTTGAGCAACTCACTTTGTCATTCGAATGAGAATGGTACCTCAGTCAAACGACATACTATTTTTCGTTCTAAATAATAACATACGAGATATCTGATAAGATTCCAGAGAGACCCAAGATTTTTAAAACTTGTCTCGTTAGAACCTTGTTTGAAGTTCGTTTGAACGAGGGTACGATTCTCGTTGGGATGACATTCGAACGAGTTTTCTAACAATATTTCAAAGAGGCTAAGTTTCTTAAAAAATTTCCTTGTTAGAAGGTCGTTCGAATGAGGGTACCAATCTCTTTGGAACGCCCTTCAAACGAAATATCTAACGACATTCTTAAGAGACAAAGGCTTAAAAAATTTGCCTCATTGGAAATTTCGTTCGAACAAGACTTATTTGAATACTCGTTTGAATGTGGTAGTATGTCTCGTTCAAATGACATATCCAATGTCGCTAGAACGACCTAAAAAATTCTAAATTTTTCAAAACAAGTTTTAGGAGATTATTTTTTAAAAACATTTAAAGCCTCAAAAAGATTTTCTTCAAATATCAAAAGGGGTCATATACCTTTGGGATTGAGAAAGCAGCATGATGAAAGATTTAAGCATTCGAATGACATATCCAATGTCGTTAAAGCGATGTCAGGGAATGCGAAAGTAGTATGATGAAAGATTTGAGCATGACTTGTGCAAATGGGGCTGTTAACTTTTTTTCAATTATAGGATTGAGAATATGACACCCTACCAAACTACGTGTTTTGATCAACGAAATAAGCCAATACTACAAATTGACTCTATATGAAAATTTCTCCTTATAAATCTCCCCCTTTGGATGTTTCTGGACAAAACACATAAAAATGAAAAAAGACTGGATCACTGAGTCAGGTTGTCAATCCAATTTAAATGCCCATCCAAAACCCCAAAAAGAAATGACACAAGACACCCTAATAACCTAGCAACAACAAAAGATCTTTGCGATGCATCCATAAATCATACATATAGAATAAGGCCTACACACATGAAACCAACTACCTATGATGCATGAGAGGAATTTAAAATGAAATAAATCAATGAAGTACAACTCCCCCTAAAGTCGGTCTCCCCCCTTTTGCCCGAAAAAGATAAAGGGATAGAACAAATACCTACAAGGTTAGCTTAGAAATGAGAAATATAGAGCATCACATGAGAGAAGTAATGAAATATCATCACAAGATATAGCAAGAATACAAACGAGTGATAATACCACTAGTACAAGCATGATAATATAAGATACAAAAAGTGAAGGATAAAGCAAGATATATATAGTGAAATCCAAGGGTACAAAATTATAATGTTTATCCAACTAAAGAGTATCAAATACATCGATAAGTACAATAGAAGAGGAAACTACAAAATGAATAACTGAAAAACATCTTTCTATAGTACAAATACAAAACATGTGTCACTTAGTCGGTCCATCATCAGTAGCATCAAACCCATCATCAAATGTAGGCACCGAATGAGAGGGACACGCTCCTCTACGTATTGCCTCCTGACGTAACTCCTCTAAGACATGCAATATTAATGAGTCCCTGGTGGCCTACTACTCCTCAACACGTTCTCTATCACTCTACATTGATCACATAAACTCCTGAAACACCAGATGCTCTTAGTGACGCTCCTCATTAATCTGTTGTGCCTGTGCACGCGGAGCCCTAACCTTTTCATCCTCGAAGGGTGGATGAGGGGAGTAAATGGATGGAAAGGACCCAAATGTAGTGGAAACTGGATCATATTGAGAAGAGGAAGACTAATATGAGTAGGACTAGGATATTGTGTCTTTGCATGAGGTAGATGAATTCTCGACCTACTCAAGGAATTGTGATCAATCGATTGGAATTTGGTTATAAGAACATACAAGGGAAGGACGGGACATGCAGAAGTATTATAATGACGAGTTATGATAACCACGAATCGAAGTGCCTGCTTAGCAAAAGAAGACCCAGAGTTCCAAACCACACATAGAATAGAGAAAATATGTGCATGGAGATCTATGATAGCACTTTAACTGATAGCATACATAAGACACACGTGATCCCACGTGATACATGTATGGTTTTCACATGGAATGAGATACGCATAAATGATCCAATTAAAGATCCTAAAGTCAGCCCTGAGTTCTTTGTGAAAAATGGTGGAAGTGCCGGGGCCAATGTGCTCTAACGCGACCATAGAAAAGTAGCATCGGGAACCCCGTGAAGAGAGATAAGAGAGGGTATAGAGTCAACAGTAATAACAACCTCCGGTACCCTAATCACGGAGACGAGAATAACCATACCGAAGAAGAATTTGCGAATAAGATGGGGATAAATAGTATCACGTAGATTAAACATATAATCCTACCCATGATGGGCTAACCACTCAAAGACAATGGTCTCCGATAAAGATGTAAGATCCACTATCTTTTCACGCACGATGAACCAAATGTGAAAACCAAGGGAAATGAACAGAAACCATACTTGGCGAGTTTCCCATCGAGTGTGGACATAAGGAACATTCGTATCACCTCGTAAGGAAGAATCCTCAATAGGTTTGTCATTACTGGAGGCACAACGATGACGAGGCATGATGGCACAGAAATAATGATGAAGTGGGCTAAAGAAAAATATAGGGAAACTAAGTGTGCTAAACACGGTCTAAGAACCTACACCAACAGTAATCCAACCAAACCGCCTAAAAAATCCAAAACAGCATAACAACCCAATCAACAAAATAATATATATAAAGGGCAATTGGAATAAAATATAACATAAATGGAAGTTCAAAAAACATTAAACATTCACTTCAGATGATCCTTTTTTAAAATTTATGAATGCCAAAATCATTTGCACTACCAAGTGGACCAATAAAAAGGTGACGCCTATCATCACGCTTAGTGGTCCTATAAAAAACAAACAAATGTGGTCGCCGCTATTATCTCACTGGTCAGCACGCCAGTCAACCACCCTCCTGAATATGAATAGTCAGTAATGTGGATAGACACATGTGAGACTCTCAATAGTCACCATGCACATGCACGTGAAGAATATCCAACTGGTAATTATAATATAAAGACGTAAATATCTAGTGTATAAAGATATTCCACTTCTTTATCTTTCTACTACTATAAATGGCTCACCGATTCTCTCAGCTAGGGAGCAAGTGAAAACAATTTATCTAAACCCTAGAGAGTTCCAGAAAGGAATCTACTAAACCCTAAGACATATTTGCATTATACCCATGGATGTAGGCACCTCATTGGGCCAAACCACATAAATCCTTGTGTCCCTCTCTTTATCTATCATCTCTCTCCAACTTACTTCTTTCTCCTCTCTTTGTCTATCATCTCTCTCCAACTTACTTCTTTCTTACTTTGTCCGTGGTTATAATTATTTGTAAGTGCAAATATTTTAGCTTATACCTTTTATTTGTATTTATTTTCACTTTGACATATTTGGCGTATCTCGTTACAAACTGTCACGTATTGACACGTCAAATCGAACTCCAACATCTCTAAGTTCAAAACTTCTCTACATCCCATGAAGGTATAAACTTTTAGGAGTTCTTAATTATTCGTATTTATACCGGGGATGTGTTTTTTTAGAAAAGGTGAGGCTTCATTTTTTAGACATAAAAATAATTTTTTCTGGCCTCGTTCAAACGAGTTTGAAGCTCGTTCGAATGAAATAGCCATTTTGTTAGATATTTACTTCGAACGAACATATAACGAGGTTGCACTGCTTTATAGGGATTTATCGTTAGAAGCTTGTTAGATGTAGACATCGAACTAACTTCCTTTATCGTTTGAACAAACTTTGATTCTTGTTCGAGCAAAATGCCTATTTCATTCGAATGAGCTTCAAACTCATTTGAGCGCGGCCAATTTTTTTATATTTTCAAATGTAAAAAATCCAACCTCGATTTTTCTAAAAAAATACATCCCTAGTATAAATATGAATAATTAAGAACTCCTAAAAGTTTTATACCTTCATGAGATGTAGAGAAGTCTTGAACTTGGAGATGTTGGAGTTCGGTTCGACGTGTCGGTGCGTGACAGTTTGTAACGGGATACGCCAAATATGCTAAAATGTAAATAAATACAAATAAAAAGCCTAAGCTAAAATACTTACACTTACAAATCTCTCCCTTTGACTATTATGGTACAAAACTAATCAAAACTCAAATTACAATAATTACCCCTCTTATGAAAAAAAATCCTAACACCCCACAAACCTTAAACATGGAACGACATAGTGAGCATTAATTCTTCAAAATAATTGAGAGGATTCTTTGTTATGTGAGATTTTGAGGGATTTATGTTGAAGATCAATGGGTTTGAACAAACTACATGAATCTAAAAAAACATTACGTAGTTTTGGGCATCATTAATGTTAAAATCACTTACGTTCTTGATTGATTGATTAGGTTAAGCCAATTCCATATGATTTCACCATTTTTACACCTAAGGAAGACTTTGAGATCTTTTGTTAGTGGTATCTCAATCTTTCTTGCACACGTGTTATGAGTGTCTATGTTGATTAACCTATGGAATACGTGCACACCCTTACATTCCGTATTCATGTTTCGAATATTTTTGTGTTAATTAATTGTGTGTTGTATTTGATAAATTTTATTCTTGAGGGAAAAATGATTTTTTTTAAAAATTGTTGGTGAAGTCTTTGATATTATCATTACATGTGCGTTATTTCTATATCTTTGTGATGATATCTTACTTCTTACATGTTATGCTTTATACTTCATATTTATATTCCACTCCTCTGTCTATTTCAGACAAAAAAGAGGAGAACAAGTTAAGGGGGAGATTTGATGATGCGTTTGATTTATGGGGGAGAACGCATTACGAGTTTTGAGTTTTATTTTCTATTTCAAACTCTATGCATCATGGGTATTTTCTTTGTTTCATGTGTGTAGGTATCTAAGAGGAAGAACATATTACACCAGATGAAGACAAAATTGCCTAAGGGAAGCATAAAATGAGATTGAAGACAAAGTTTTGAGAACACACTATGTGGTTGACTTACTTGAGTCCATGCCATATAGGAGTTCCAATTAGTTTGGATATTAAGAAAAAAAAGGATTAGATTTTTATGAGTTACTCTCTCTCTAAAAGAATCAAGCTTCAAGAAGACATCAGTCCAAGCATCTCAATGCTCTACCAAAAAGGGAAGTACTTATTTCTTGAACCCACAATTAGGACACACACTGCATATATGGTTCATATAATATTTAGTAATTTTTTAAATATATTTTTTAAAACCCTTATGCATTTCTAAATCATTTAAAATCATTTTTGAAAATAATTAAAATTTGGTTTAAAATTGTTTGGGGTTAAAACATAAACATTTTTTCTCATTAAAAGTTTGGTTGGGTAGAATGTCAAACCGATAGAGACTTTTGTGGTTAAAATTAAATTTCTAAAACTGTTAAAAAACACGCGTTTTCAGCCACATCCAGACCATAAATGTGTTGGCATTGTAGGAAGTAGATTAATTTGTGTTTTCTTTGTGTATACAACCTTAGATGTAATCGCAACCCTTGGTTCAGGTTTATCAACGATCTGCATGTGTTTGAACTCAATCCCCGTATTACACAAACTAACCAATAAGACTCTGTTTAACCACCACTTTATGTTAACCGTTAGGTTAGAAGTCAAATAGTCTTCTATAATCCTAATCGATGATTTGAACCCATGTTCTCAATCCTTCTCAACTCAGTATAAAAAGGGGCTTAGGGTTAGCCTTAATAGACTTTTGTCGTCGTCTCATTTTGAGAGAAGAGAAAGAAGAGAGAAAAAAGAAAAAAAGAGAGAAGAAAGAGTGTGGAGAGAAAACTTGTATCATCTATACCAAACCCTAAAGGTTTTCCCTCACATTCCAAACACTAAACCATCCTTTTATCAATACCCAGTAAACCCAAACACTGAGAGTTATAGTTTAGGGTTTCTGTGAGTTTATTTGGTGTTTGTTTGAACGTGTTGAAGACCTCTTCAAATGTATATCTCTCTAGGAATTTTGCTCTAAGAAAAACTCAGATTTCTCTATAGAAATTTGGGGTTTTCTAAAAGAGAAGGTTGATGAAAAAAAATGGACCAGATCCCATTTTTATGATCATAGATAAATAGATAAAAGCAATCCAGTTAAACACATAAGAGACAAGGATTTTTAAAGTGGTTCGGCTATAAGGAATACCCACGCCCACTGTTATTTTATTCTTAAGGGTTTACAATAGCACAACATGGTGTGTTGATAATGATTGAGAGAGTTCTCTTAACCTGAGAGAGGTAGATATGTAGATACGTGTAGAGAGAGGTTTAGAAAGATAGAATGAATTGCCCCTTTAGCTAAGGGAGGGGATGCATTTATAGTGATGGGAGTCTAAGAGATAAAATGTATTTATATATTAAGGCATTTATATCTATATACAATGAATATAATTGTTGGTCTTCTCGGGTATAATAACTGTTGGCTACTTCACACCAGTGGCTTTTGATCTTCTGGATGGTTCGTCTTCTTTAGGTTGGTCGGGCGGTATGCCGAATAACTGTCCTGGGGAGCCAACCAAGTGCCTTCTGTGCCGAGCAAATGTGAATATTGCCACGTAGGATGACATGTATCCTTTTCTTAGTGGTCCATGCAGACGGGTAAATTTTTGTCGTCAACAGAAGCCCCTAATGCTTCATGCTTGATGATTTACTGAGAGGATGGAGTATTTATTCTGAAAAGTTGCTCGGTGCTCATACATATTGCTCGGTGCTCATACATAATAAATAACACTGTTCTGAATTCTTGATTTTTTCAATATATGAGTGGGATATCTCCTGGATAATGGATGATTCAGGCTGATTGATGGATGCATTGGAGCTAATCTTTCGTTTGAGGAACTCTCCTCGGTGAGCAAACTTGTGCTATGTATCACCCCTGGGTATTTTAGATACAACAATGAGATATGTCATAGTTTGCAGCTTGTGGCTTATCATAATCTTCAGATGGGCTGGTT
Source organism: Sambucus nigra (assembly GCA_949130495.1). Lineage (NCBI taxonomy): Eukaryota > Viridiplantae > Streptophyta > Magnoliopsida > Dipsacales > Adoxaceae > Sambucus > Sambucus nigra. Next base: position 270,416,877 of record OX422217.1, read on the forward strand.
GGCTGACCAACTATCTTCTGAGCTGACTAATCGAGTGCTGACTGTTCATGTTTGATTTTTTTTTTATTTTTGCTCCTCTGAATGCTTCGATGGTGTAACATGCTAGCTTTTGAACCCCATTCTTCAATCTGATTAGTGCCGAGCTAGTAGCGGATCTAGATATAAGTATAACTTCTTACTCGGTGATGATTGGAACAATAGTAGTGGAGATCCCAGTGATGTACATAATGAGTGCAACTCTTGATTCTTCAATAGAAAAAATAACTCCTGAATGTGAATTTTGAACTTTGATAGCAAAAATAGTTATTGAATAATGATTGGTCAATGTGCCGACCATGTTATGAACTAGAGTCTAGTCTAATGCTTAGCTGGCGATGTCATTAATTCTTCTTTCCCTCCTTGGAATTTCTTAGCAATATGAATAATAGGCCCCCAATGATGGAAAATGAGCTTTGAATACTTTCTTGGTTTTTAAATATTGCTGGTGGTTGTCAACCGACTTACTGAACTTTGTAGAATATTTCACTATCGTTCTAGTAATTATCCTGCATTTCAATTGTAAAACAATATTTGCATGTAATCAATATTCATGAAATGCAATTTATTAACTTATCTTGTCAATCTCTGGAAGTGAATGACTTCTTTGTTTCATTAGTTCTATTGATACACTTAAGCTTTTGCCCAAGTTTAGTACCAATTACCAATGAGATCATAGGTTCTACTAGTAAACTAAGATTAAAATCTGAGTTTAGTACTAGTTACCCATGTATTTCCATAGGTTCTACTAATGCATCTAAATTTTTAGGTTTTGCATTAGTTACTAGTGGTGACCAGGCGTATGTGGAATATGTGTCTACATTCCTATTTAGGAATCTTCACAACGTACTTCCTTCATTTTGCCCAGTTGGATAAATTCTTATTTTATTCTTAACTATATTGACCAAGTTTCTTGAAGGATTAAGATCCTTCCTTACTTGGGTTTGATTGTTTTGCTGAATAAGCACTAAGGATGAAATTATCCTTTTGGAGCTTTCTGAATGTGAGCTCTCTTCCAGAGAAGTCTACTCGGATGCTAGTCTTCATATATAAATTGGTATTTGGGGAAATAGCCGGAGCCCCCATATTTTTTATGAGAAAACTGCACACTGATAAGAATATCTGATAATAATAATACCCAAATCAGGACTTTGTTACAGTATAATGTCCGTTATGTTGATCGTGTGATAATATCAAATGATAAGCATGCCCGAGCTAATGGAATGAATTATAATATAATGTTAGATGAACAAGCGGTTGATAATGCCCAATAATATATCGAGGCTATATAATTGGATTTGAATATTCATGCTAGTGAGAAATCCAGATAAGTAATATAAGCTCCGACCAAGGATATGTCTGGTCCTTTAAATAATGCATAATGGGACTGAATGATCCTACACTGTTAGAGAAATATAGATTTCCATACCATATATGTAATATTGATGATTGATCGAATATGTTGACCATTTGATAGGACTAAATATAAATAAGAATTATCCCTACCAACTGTCCATTGGGGGTAAAATATAATAATTGTGGCAGATTTCTTCGGGACTGAATATATGACAATAAATATTTTGCGAAGCTTCTGTCGAGATGACTATAGAATATGCATAATCATCTGAATGGATATAGAGAATGATTCGTGCTCAAACATATTGTTGGAGTATTAAGAAGATAAATAGTGCCTGGCTGATATGTCGAGGCAACATTATACAATGCCGAGAATAAATAATATTTCCCAGAGCATAAGAGTGTAGCTGAGTAACTATTGAAATTAATAAATTGCTCGAACATTTGTGGAGGCTAAATCAAATAGACATCATGAGAATAATTCATTAAGCCAAATAATATAAATAGTGTATTTTGTATAATGCCAAATATGTGCCATATGATTCGTGCTCAAACATATTGTTCGGCCAATAATTTTTGCAAAATTATTTAAATCCAAGAAAAATATTAAATATATGTTTTTTTTGAAAAATTATTATTTCATCATAATTTTATACGATCTTGGAGGTGGGATTTTTTAACCCACTCCTTGTGGGATAAGGAGTTCACTTTGGATAACTTATTCCATTTTATATCTTATCCTAAATTACACCAAACATTGAATAGGATAATTTTATACGACGCATCAAATTAGGCCTAAGTGGTGTGATTAATAAAGTCAGAAAAGTTTGACACCCAAAAGCGTCAAAGAAATTTTATCCGCTCGTTTTTCTTTATGGTCGCCGACCAACTGGTCACAATCCTAAAAAACGTTCTCTGTTTCGACCGATCAGTGATGATGGTCTAGGAGTGATAATCCTCCGCATTTGTTGTTTTAGTCCGGTGATTGCCGATTAGTAAAAGGTAGTCCGATGAAGTGGCCGACCATAAAATGTTCCGACGACAAGCAATAGTTACCACCGATGAGTATTAGATGGTAGGAAACGCTTCATCTTGTTGCTATACTTGCCACCGACCAATTACAGGTGGTCGGGAATCCTCCCTCTTACTTCATTTTTATCGCCCAGTGGTCGTTGACCAGTAATCAGGGGAAAACCACGGCCTATGCAACTCTTAATTTAAGAGAACTCCTGGTACCATAATCATATCGCCGACCAGCTTCTACAACACCTGCGCAACCCATGTCGCCAACCAACAATACTAACACCTGCTGACGACCAATAATGAACCAGTTTCGTTACTACCATCTAGTGATAGTTATTTGGAAACCAAACATGTCGTCGACCAACATTAGTTGGTCGAGAAACCATAAAATCTGTTGCCGACTAGTAACGGAGTGATGTCGAGCTGCAATAATTTTTGCCGATTATAAATAGATGATACTGACCAAAAATAGATGATGCCGACCTATGATTGATGCTGCCATTAATTGCCGACCAAAAAAAAATGTGGCCAACCATCAATAATAAATAACGAGGAGTAAACATATAGTCACCGACCAATAGGCAGATGACCTCCGACCAGTGAGCAAAATGATAGGCAAATCTCCCCTTGTGTAAAATGAAGCCCTTATACTTTTGACTCATTTGAGTCTAGACTGTAAAAGAGCTCATCTAGTTTGGAAATGGTGACAAAATTGTGTCCATCCTAGAAACCAAAGAGCCTCAGAGATTGTTTTGCTTCTTCTCCTATTCATCTTGTAATGATCCTGGGACTATAGCCATCACTCATACACTTAGAACTTATTTTTTGCATATCATATTGCACCTTTATGTGTATTAATGTGGTGAGTGTGTTTAAATCCCTCAATTTGATTTTTATTAATTTTTTGGGAATTTTAAACATATTTTAATTAAGATTTTATTAAATTAAAACTTGATTTAAAAGTTTTGGGGTTAATATCTAAATATGTTTTGTTGTGGTTTTTGGCCTAAAGTTACTCTGGGTAGAAACCAAAAGCGCCAGAGACTCCAGGGTTGGATTTGTAATTAGTTTTGGACGCGCGTTTGTATTCATTCTATGGCCAACACTTGCTGCTCTCTGATTGGCCAGAGTTGTGTTTCTTTACAGAGACAAAACTTTGCATGTTTACAACCCTTGGATCAACCCTTATCAATGGCCTGCATGTTATTTTGGTGAATCCCCATGTAATCCCCTAAGCTAATCACAGCCTGTTTAATCCACCGCCTGTTGTGAGCCCTTGGATTGAAGTCAAAGAAGCTTGACTCAATCTCAGCCTTTGTTTTTGAACGATAGTCTGGAACCTTCTCCTCTTGCTATTTAAAGGCCTCTCATCTCAGCCTTCGAAAGCTTTTGCCACTTTGAATATTCTCAGAGAAAGAATAGAGAGAGAGAGAGAGAAGAGAGAAGAGATAGAGAGAGAGAGAAACCATAGAGTCAAGTTAGAAACCCTAACTTCGTCAAAACTTCTCCAACCTAAACCACTTACCTCTCCAAAAAACACCATAACCAAATAAACACCATCTTTAGTGTTTCTTGAGTTTATGAGAGTTCGAGTTGAGTGATCTTGGGTTGCTGTAACCTTGTGTTCATAAAATCTTATTTCCAACTTAGACACCTACTCAGATCTTGTTTCTGGTTCAATAGAAATCATAGATCTGAAGTTTTTCATGTCACAACACACTTAGTTGCATTTTATTTCTCATCTTGAGAAGTACGTTGTTGATTGTTTTCTGTTAAAACATTTTCTTACTTCAGAATCAACAATAGATGTTTTCTGTTTCTGTTTTTACAAAACTTAACCTGACCTAGTTGGATTCTCACTTGGAGGGTTTTCAATCTCCTAAATATTTTCAAAAGAGATTGAGAAAGGTCTTAACCGATTTCTTAAGAAAGATCTCCGTGGAATCTGGGTTATTTTGAAAGGTCAAAAGGTTTTTGGTTTTGTAAGAAAGAAAAATAACAAACTCACTGCATATAGACTTTATATGTAATTTGTATAGTACTGTTTGTAAATCTAAGTGTGTGTGAGTTCATGCATGTGATATAGAACACTATTCACAAACATTTTCACACTACATACACTGAAAATGTTGGCTATAAGATTTGGTGAACATAAGTCGACGTATACTGCTGAAACAAAGGAAGAGTTGACAAACTGAGAAGACTACATCAACTAACAAGATCTGCAGAAAAGTTTAAGGATGCCAGAGGGTACAATCCTGAACTTGTATAGATTTGTTATTGTGTGCATGTTAGTTAAATAGATTGTAACTCACATATTTATTTTAGTGATATTTTTATTTTACTCCGTAGAGGGAGTCGTGGATGTTTCCTCAATTGGTGAGGTTTTACCACGTTAAAAATCCTGAGTATTAATATTTCTACATCTTCTCATCCCATTCTGATGTGTGCTGAGTTTAAAATATTTTAAACTGTTTACTAAAACTTGTTATCAAATCTTTTCCTAATCTCGTACATAATTTTGTTAACACATCTTGTGTTCAAAATCAGTTTGATTTAAGTAAAGAGTTTCTTCAACAAACTTTTCGGAGTTGCTTAAATAGTTTATTTTCAATAAACGGCTTTAGCAACGCTATTTCAATTGGTATCAGAGCTTTTGGTTAACTCTTTTCAAAAAGATCCTGAGTTTCTGAAACTGTTTTCTCAAAATCAATCATGGACGAGAAAAATGAAAGATATGGTAACTTGACCAGACCTCAAGTTTTTGATGGAACCAATTTTTCTTAGTGGAAAGTAAGGATGATTGCTTTCATTCAAGGAACTTTGGGAGATGATGTCTAGGACATTATTTAAAATGGATACTTTTATCCTACTAAACCAGCCACTGAAGGAAGTAATGAGAGGGTTAAGAAAATATTAAGTGAGTTTACTCAAGAAGAGAAACAAGTTTCTCGTAATAATAATAAAGGAAAGAATGCTATATTTATGTTTATAAATGAACATGAGTTCAAGAGAATCTCATCTTGTACCACTTCTAAGGAAGCATGGGATACCCTGATTACTGCCCATGAAGGAGACTCTAGGGTTAAGGCTGCTAAAACTCAGATGTTAATTCAACAGTATAATTCTTTAATCATGTCTGAATCTGAGTCTTTTGATGACTTCTATATGAACCTGACTGACATTGTCACTAAACTGCATGCTAATGGTATAACTTATGATAAACAAGAAATTGTGTCTAAAATTCTGAGATCATTACCACAGAAATTTGACAATAAAAGATATGCTATTGAGGAAATGTGTGATATAAATCTCACTCCTGAATTACTCAGTAGTAAATTAAGAACTGTGGAAATGGAATTAGAGTTTAAGAAACAATTAACCCACACTCATAGGAAACATACCAATTCTAATCTTAGCTTTACTTCTAAGATGATTAAGCCTGAGTTAAACACTCCTAGTAATGATTCTGATGAGGACTGTGACTTAGAAAGTCTAGATAATCAGATTGCCCTAATGTCAAAACAATTTAAGAAAATTGTTAAATTTAGAAACAGTATTGCAAATTGACAGGGCAAGTCTAATTATTCAACTCCTTTAAATCACAAGTCTCATGAGAAACCTCATGACAAACAGAACAAGGACAACACAAGACCTCACAGAGACCTCAAGAAGACTGAATGCTATAGATGTGGTAAACTAGGACACATTGCTCAAGACTATAGAGTTAATTTAAATACCCAAAACAAACACTCTAGAGCCAACATCTGCAAAACATGGGATGACTCAAGTGACTCTGAAAATGAGGAACCTGAGACGTCTGATGGTTTTGATCCTTGTTTATCCTTCTTTGCTAAAATCATATATAATGATGATATGCCTGTACTTGATAGTGAGGATGAGTCTAGTAATTCTAGTTCTGTTGCTTTGAATCATACTTTAACTGGTTTAGATGCTTTGCTTACTGAGAACATTAATACTTCTTCCTCGGGGTGTGTGAGTCAAAGGGGAATCGATACTGCTGATGTCAATGGGTGCGTGAGTTTAAGAAATGAAACCTTATGGGTCACTTCACACACCTCACTTAGTGACTCAGACAATGAAGATCTCCCAGATATACACACTCTATATTCTAAAACTCTAAGGAAAAGCACTAGACTAGAAAAGATTGTGAAAGATCTTACCAAAAAACTAGAGGATCTAAGCCTGATGGTAAAACTGAATGCTGAAGAGTATACTACTCAATGCATGTCTCATGAAAGTGAAGTCAAAGTGTTTGATGAAAAACTGAAAACTTTGACTGAAGCTAATGAAATTCTGGAGAAAAAATACAAAGGGACATTATTAGAATTGGAACAAACCAAAGAAAAGATAGCAACTGTGTTCAAAAAATTTACAAAATTTGAAAACAATTCTAAATGTTTTGAGGAATTCGTTGCTGAATCTAAAACCAATTCTGATGATCGAACTGGTATAGGGTTTTGCCCCAATTTGAAGACACAAACAAAACATGTTGAACCTATCAAATTTGTGTCAGGAGGCAAAAGACCTATTGAAACATGTCCAGACTTTCATTCACTAAAAACTGAGTTTGATCATCAAAACACTAACACTGGAGATGCAAGTTGCTCTAAGCATGAAAGTTTACCAAAAGGAAAATATGTCTGTCCCCCAATTAGGAAAAGTGAGCCTGCATTCAAACCTGTGCTACCTAGGAATAAAATTCAGCCTCAAAATTTCTCAAAACCTTTGTTTAGAGACTTTCCTAAGGTAAACTCCATTCTGAGCAATCTTTATTGCTCCTATTGTGATATATACGGACATTCTTTCGATGATTGCTATGATAGGAGACTGATTAAGCCTATTTACAATACTTCCATGTATCAAAACTTTAACTATTCTAGGAGGAGTCGTAACAATTATGTCCTTCCCAGGCCACCAGACAAAAACTCCAACTATAGGAATAGAAAGACTAAACCTAAAAGGACATTTACTAGAAGGAATCCCAGAAACTTTTCTAAATCAAATGCTCAGGTGTTTAAATTTACTCAAAATCATGCGCAAAATATTTTTCAACAAAAATCTAATGCTCGCAAATTTTACCAAGTCAGAGCAAACAAGCGCAAACAGAAAACCAGAGCAATTTGGGATAGAAATGATGATCTAGTACCCCAGATGAAGTGTAATATTGTTATTTCTGCCCTAAAAGCTGAACTTACATCTTCTGGTTGGTATTTGGATTCTGGATGTTCCAAGCACATGACTGGTGATGATACAAATTTTTTTAATAAAACCATCTTTGATGGAGGAAAAGTTGTTTTTGGTGATGGAGTATCATCCCAGATCATAGGCAAAGGAACTCTTAAAGAAAAAGGACTTTCTGTTCTTGAAAATGTTCTCTTAGTTAAAGGTCTTAAGGCTAATTTACTCAGCATTTTGCAATTTTGTGACTTAAACCATACTGTTACCTTTTCAAAGAACAATTGCAAGATTTTAAATGAAAAGGGAGAATGCGTAATTACAGGATTCAGGACTCCTGACAATTGTTATACTGTCATGACTAGTTCTGAAATCTGTAATGTTGCCAGAATGGATGACAATGAGATATGGCATAACAGAATGGGTCACATTAATTACGAAAATTTGAGTAAATTGTCCTCTCAACAAATAGTTAGAGGAATACCAAAAATTAAACCTATTCATAACATTGTCTGTGGTCCCTGTCAAGAAGGAAAAATTGTTAAAGCACCTCATAAAAGGGTTAAAGACATCCTTACCTCTAATCCCTTAGAACTCATCCATATGGACCTAATGGGTCCTTCTCAAACTGTTAGTTTCTGTGGACACAATTATATCTTAGTTATGGTAGATGACTTCACCAGATTCACTTGGGTAGCTTTCTTAAAACAGAAATCCGATACTTTCCAAACTTTTTTAAAGATTCTTTTACGGATTGGAAATGAGAAAAACACTCAAGTGAATAGAATCCGAAGCGATAGAGGAGGTGAATTCAAAGATACTGATATTATAGAATACTGTGACTATAATGGTTACAAACATGAGTTCAGTGCTCCTAAAACCCCTCAACAAAATGGTATAGTTGAGAGAAAGAATCGAACCCTTCAAGAGATGGCACGTGTCATGCTCCATGCCAAGAACTTACCTAAGTATTTTTGGGTAGAATCTATTCGTACGGCATGCCATATTATTACTAGGGTCTATCTTAGAAAGAATTCCAAACAATCCCCTTACGAACTTTGGTACAATAAAAAGCCTAATCTTAAGTACCTTAGAACCTTTGGTAGCACCTGCTATGTGTGCAAAGATAGGGAACACTTATCTAAATTTGAGAGCAGGGGAGATAAAGCCATATTCTTAGGATATTCACCTAACAGTAGAGCTTATCGGGTGTATAATCTTCGCACTAAAACCTTAATGGAATCCATAAATGTAATTGTTAGTGACACTACTATAGAAAGCAAGACTAGTGAATTAACTATTGAAGAAGAATCTTCAAATATTTTAGAAAATGACTCTTCCGAAATAGATAATTCATTACCTATTGAGTCACCTGAAGTACCTAACTGGGTTTCTAAAGACCATCCCATAAACAATGTAGTTGGTAACCCTAGTGAACCAGTACGTACAAGATCCCAACTTAGAAATTATGCACTTATGCATGCTTTGTTTCTCTTGTGGAACCAAAGAACGTAAATGAGGCATTGAATGACTCTCACTGGATTTCTGCAATGCAGGATGAGCTTTTACAATTTGTCATTCATGATGTATGGTATCTAGTTCCACGTCCTGATCACAAAAAGATTATTGGTACTCATTGGATTTTCAAAAATAAAACTGATGAAAATGGGATAGTAATTAGAAATAAAGCTAGACTAGTTGCTCAAGGTTATTCCCAAATAGAAGGAATTGATTTTAACGAGACGTTTGCTCCTGTTACTCGTTTAGAATCAGTTCGTCTGCTTCTTGCTATAGCTTGTCACATGCATTTTACACTATATCAAATGGATGTTAAATCTGCGTTCCTTAATGGAATACTTGCCGAGGAAACCTATGTAGAACAACCTAAAGGGTTCATTGACCCTAATTATCCTAATCATGTATTTCGGTTGAAAAATGATTTATATGGTCTTAAGCAAGCTCCTAGAGCTTGGTATGAGCGCCTGTCCAATATTCTACTGGATAAAGGTTTCAAAAGAGGTGGAAATGACCAAACCTTATTTGTCAAACATTTTGGCAAACACATTACTATAGCTCAAGTCTATGTAGACGATATCATATTTGGATCTACTTCTACCTCAGAAGTAAAATCTTTTGCTGAAATTATGAGTAAGGAATTTCAGATGTCCCTTATGGGGGAGTTACAGTTCTTCCTAGGTCTCCAAGTCAAACAACAACCAGATGGATTGTTTCTTTCGCAGACTAAGTACGCATTAGAGATAGTTAAGAAATTTGGCCTCAAGAGTGCTAAAAGTGCTAAAACGCCTATGAGTACTACAGAAAAATTGTCAAAAGATGAAAATGGAAAATCTGTAGATCCTACTTTATATCGTAGTATGATTGGCACATTACTCTATCTGACTGCCTCGCGTCCTGATATCATGTATGCTGTGTGTGTTTGTGCGCGCTATCAAAACAACCCCAAAGAGAGCCATTTAAACTCTGTTAAACGGATAATTAAATATGTTAAAGGCACTCTAAATTTAGGAATTTGGTACACAAATGACACACCTAGCACTATTATTGGGTACACTTATGCTGATTGGGCGGTTGTACTGATGATAGTAAAAGCACTTCAGGCGCATGTTGTTATATTGGTAATAACTTGGTAGGATGGAGTAGTAAAAAACAGAACTGCACATCTCTCTCGACTGCTGAATCTGAATACATAGCCGCTGGTAGCTGTTGTGCCCAATTATTGTGGCTTAAACAAATGCTAAGTGATTATGGTATTCTAGAATCCACACTTCATCTCTATTGTGATAATCAAAGCGTGATTAATATTTCTAAGAACCCGGTTCAACACTCGCGAACTAAGCACATTAAAATAAGACATCATTTTATTCGTGAACTCGTTGAAACCAAGGAATTAGAAATCAATTATCTTCCTACTGATCTACAACTTTCAGATTTGTTTACTAAACCTCTTGATTATAATAAATTCATTTCTTTACGTAAATCTATTGGTATGGTTTGTGTCGAATAAATACCTGTTATATTTTCCAAGTTCCTTCCCTTTGTCCATTTGAGACAAAATGGGGGAGAAATTTGAGTCTATCTTTGCATATACTAAACAGATTGATCTTAGTAATTCTTTGCAGGTATTCTTCTTGTACAGTCATTCTCTATTGTAATTATAGGATGTTAAACTGTATATAGTTGAGTTATGTAATTTTTGTTTTCTAGGATTTGGGTAGATAGAACTTTTATAGGAATAGGTTTTTCTTATTTGTTGTCGCCCTACGAGTTCTAGATGACTCAAAGGAGATTTTGTCTCATATTTCCAAAGGGGGAGATTGAAGCCCTTATACTTTTGACTCATTTGAGTCTAGACTGTATAAGAGCTCATCTAGTTTGGAAATGGTGACAAAATTGTGTCCATCCTAGAAACCAAAGAGCCTCAGAGATTGTTTTGCTTCTTCTCCTATTCATCTTGTAATGATCCTGAGACTATAGCCATCACTCACACACTTAGAACTTATTTTTTGCATATCATATTGCACCTTTATGTGTATTAATGTGGTGAGTGTGTTTAAATCCCTCAATTTGATTTTTATTAATTTTTTGGGAATTTTAAACATATTTTCATTAAGTTTTTATTAAATTAAAACTTGATTTAAAAGTTTTGGGGTTAATACCTAAATATGTTTTGTTGTGGTTTTTGGCCTAAAGTTACTCTGGGTAGAAACCAAAAGCGCCAGAGACTCCAGGGTTGGCTTTGTAATTAGTTTTGGACGCGCGTTTGTATTCATTCTATGGCCAACACTTGCTGCTCTCTGATTGACCAGAGTTGTGTTTCTTTACAGAGACAAAACTTCGCATGTTTACAGCCCTTGGATCAACCCTTATCAATGGCCTGCATGTTATTTTGGTGAATCCCCGTGTAATCCCCTAAGCCAATCACAGCCTGTTTAATCCACCGCCTATTGTGAGCCCTTGGATTGAAGTCAAAGAAGCTTGACTCAATCTCAGCCTTTGTTTTTGAATGATAGTCTGGAACCTTCTCCTCTTGCTATTTAAAGGCCTCTCATCTCAGCCTTCGAAAGCTTTTGCCACTTTGAATATTCTCAGAGAAAGAATAGAGAGAGAGAGAGAGAGAAGAGAGAAGAGAGAGAGAGAGAGAGAGAGAGAGAGAGAGAGAGAGAGAGAGAGAGAGAGAGAGAGAGAGAGAGAAACCAGAGAGTCAAGTTAGAAACCCTAACTTCGTCAAAACTTCTCCAACCTAAACCACTTACCTCTCCAAAAAACACCATAACCAAATAAACACCATCTTTAGTGTTTCTTGAGTTTATGAGAGTTCGAGTTGAGTGATCTTGGGTTGCTGTAACCTTGTGTTCATAAAATCTTATTTCCAACTTAGACACCTACTCAGATCTTGTTTCTGGTTCAATAGAAATCATAGATCTGAAGTTTTTCATGTCACAACACACTTAGTTGCATTTTATTTCTCATCTTGAGAAGTACGTTGTTGATTGTTTTCTGTTAAAACATTTTCTTACTTCAGAATCAATAATAGATGTTTTCTGTTTCTGTTTTTACAAAACTTAACCTGACCTAGTTGGATTCTCACTTGGAGGGTTTTCAATCTCCTAAATATTTTCAAAAGAGATTGAGAAAGGTCTTGACCGATTTCTTAAGAAAGATCTCCGTGGAATCTGGGTTATTTTGAAAGGTCAAAAGGTTTTTGGTTTTGTAAGAAAGAAAAATAACAAACTCACTGCATATAGACTTTATATGTAATTTTTATAGTACTGTTTGTAAATCTAAGTGTGTGTGAGTTCATGCATGTGATATAGAACACTATTCACAAACATTTTCACACTACATACACTGAAAGTGTTGGCTATAAGATTTGGTGAACATAAGTCGACGTATACTGCTGAAACAAAGGAAGAGTTGACAAACTGAGAAGACTACATCAACTAACAAGATCTGCAGAAAAGTTTAAGGACGCCAGAGGGTACAATCCTGAACTTGCATAGATTTTTTATTGTGTGCATGTTAGTTAAATAGATTGTAACTCACATATTTGTTTTAGTGATATTTTTATTTTACTCCGTATAGGGAGTCGTGGATGTTTCCTCAATTGGTGAGGTTTTACCACGTTAAAAATCCTGAGTATTAATATTTCTACATCTTCTCATCCCATTCTGATGTGTGCTGAGTTTAAAATATTTTAAACTGTTTACTAAAACTTGTTATCAAATCTTGTCCTAATCTCGTATATAATTTTGTTAACACATCTTGTGTTCAAAATCAGTTTGATTTAAGTAAAGAGTTTCTTCAACAAACTTTTCGGAGTTGCTTAAATAGTTTATTTTCAATAAACGGCTTTAGCAACGCTATTTCATAAAACCTGCTGCCGAAAAACCATAAAAAATTGTAAATGCAGAAGAATTATTTCAAACCATTGCGCCGACTAGTTAGACGTGGTCAGACCCCCCGACTTGTGAACTCAGGTAGGGTAACCGGGTTTCCATAATATAATGGTCGTCGACAACAGCTGGTGGTCGGGACACCTTTCCCTGATCAAATTTTAACCTTCTCTAACCAGTAATGGTACTTTCGACCTACGATAAATATCAATAGAGGATGTCGTTGACCAGGCATGACAAAATCGCTTTGTGCCCCTAAATTCTAGGTTGCCGACATTGAAATCAACACTCTTGGACGGAATTAGCAGGCCGGGGAAGCAAACCCAATATTCTGATCAACCAGCCGTGATAATGATGCATCGATTACAGAGTATGCGGTGAATCCACAAGGTTTGGAAAATTACAGTTTCACAACGATCCCATTTGAAACCTTTACGAAGGAAATTCATAGATTTTAGTTCAGTTTGATGCCGGTCATGTGTCTTTTTTATGAGATCCAATTTGTTGATTATTATGCTCCCTCTGAATGTTTATGAAGACTGTCCTTTTCTTCGAAACAATACTACAAATCATTTATTGTATCCTAGGTAATATAGCAAATATCTTGAAGAGAGAAAGAAAGGATTTGTATCTCCAATAATTCCGAAAATCATTTACTGCATTGAATCCAAATATTTTGAAAATCAAGAGCTGAGCCGTCGAATCAACGACTTTTAGAGAAATCTTCATCCCAAATTGTACCCGGAGTCTCAATTTGTGGTGATTTCTTCTGATAATCAGGAGAGAGAAAGTGATCTTCCTATTTTCACATTTCAGTGAGAAACAATATTATATATAATAAGGTATTCAAGGAGTCATTATTGGAGATCTATGATGAAGTTCATCTCAAAATGAACAATACAAAATTATCTACAATTAGCATAGTTTGTGTAGATTGATGGATGAACAAAATTCATATAGTTTATTAAAATAAAACAAACGTTGTGGTTACCATTTTTAAAGATATTTTTTGACGTTTATTCTTTTAAAAATCTCATATATGGGAATTAAAATATCTGATATAATCCAATAAATGTAAGCATTTTCCCTATCTTCAAGGGTTCATACAACACTTATGATTATGAGATTCGATTATTTCAGATTCGAATAATTTGTGAATACGAACATATGAGGATCACAATTTAATCAAAAGATGTATACGCAATATGTAATTGTTTATACACAGAGAAAGGAAAAACTTAGCTTTTGAAGATGATCTTCATTTCTTCTAATAAGAAGGAAAGAATTCTTGTGTCGAATGTCCACAGACGGTGCCAATTTGTTGATGCAAAAAAATGGACTAGATCCTATTTTTATGATCATAGATAAATAGATAAAAGCAATCCAATCAAACACATAAAAGATAAGGATTTTAAAAGTGGTTCGGCTATAAGAAAAGCCTACGTCCACTGCTATTTTATTCCCAGAGATTTACAATAGCACAGCAGGGTGTGTTGAGAATGATTAAGAGAGTTCTCTTGTCTTGAGAGAGATAGATGTGTAGAGTTGTGTAGAGAAAGAGAGGTGTAGAAAGATAGAATGAAATTCCCCAACTAAGGGAGGGGTTGTATTTATAGTGATGGGAACCCAAGAGATAGAATGTCTTTACATATTCAGACATTTATATCTATATACAATGAATATAACTATTGGTCTTCTCGGGTACAATGACTGTTGGCTACTCCACACTAGTGGATTTTGATCTTCTGGATGGTACGTCTTCTTTAGGTTGGTCGGGTGGTATGCCAAATAAATGTCCTCTAGAGCCGACCAAGTGTCTTTTGTGCCGAGAAAGTGAGAATATTGCCACGTAGGATGGCATATGTCCTTTTCTTAGTGGTCCATACAGATTGGTAAATGTTTGGCGTCAACATAGAACATATCACGTACTATTTGTTGATTTTGATATTTTTGTTTCTCTTAGATCTCGCTATAAATCTCAGAACTTAGTTTAGAATCTTATATTGCATGCTTAGTGCTGTAACTTGTATTGTGATTGTTTAGTGTTTTTTTTTGTTTTGTGTCGTAGAGGACACCGTGGATGTTTCCCCTAATTTGGGGTTTTACCACGTTAAAATCTGGTGTTAAATTTTCTTGAATGTTTTTATCTCTTATGTGCTTAATTTCATACAAAGGACATAATTTAGTTTTTTTATTTATTTTAAAACCCGAGGTAACCAACTACCAGATTTGGCATCCATACTTAAACTGCTTACACACATCTTGTGTTACTTTTTTTTAAAAGAGTTTCAATCAACGAGTTATTTCGGAATTTACTTAAAACTTAACTTTTTGTTAACAACTTAGTAAACAAGTTTTTCAAGTGGTATCAGAGTAGGTTTATCAAATTGTCTTGATCCTGTAACTCCAAAAATTGTTTTCAAAATATTTACTAAAATGGATGAAAGATTTAAGAAGTTAGGTAACCTCTCACATCCACCACTTTTTGATGCAAACAACTTCTCCTATTGGAAAGTACGGATGGTTGCTTTCATTTAAGGAACACTTGGTGATGATGTGTGGGATCTGAATGAAAAAGGTTATGAAATCCTACTAAGCCTTTGTCTGAAACCAAACCTACAAGAGTTAAGAAAAGTCTTAGCGAATTTTCTACGAAAGAAAAAAAGTGTCTCTCAATAATAATAAGGGAAAGAATGCTATTTTTATGTCCATTAATGAGCATGAGTTTAAAAGAATATCTATCTGCTCTACTTCTAAGGAGACCTGGGACACTTTAGTCACCACACATGAGGGTGATGAACGTGTTAAGGCTGGAAAAATCCAAATGCTAATTCAAAAGTACAACACGCTGATTATGGATGATAATGAATCTTTTGATGATTTCTACATTAGGTTAATTTATATTTTCACAAAATTGCATGCTAATGGCATAACTTATAGTAGAAAATAAATTGTTCAAAAGATTCTTAGGTCATTACTTGCTAAATTTGACAATAAGAGATATGCCATAGAAGAAATGGATGACCCAAACTTGACTCCTGAATTGCTAAGTAGAAAATTAAGAACTGTAGAGATGGAGTTAGGGTTTAAGAAACAACTAACATCCCAAAACAAGAGACTTACTAGCTCTAATGTTGTGTTTGCATATAAAATGGCTATTCCTAAAATAAGTCCATCGGATTTTAACATTGAACTCAGTGAGGACTATAACTTGGGTGATCTTGCTAACCAAATTTCCTTAATGAGCAAACAATTTAAGAAAATAATCAAATTCAGGAAGTTTACGGCAACCAAAAATGGCAAACAAGGTTATTAAGGCCATCAAAATTCTAGACTTCATGAAAGATATGACAACAAAAGGTCCTATGATAATGATCGACCTAAGATAGACATGAAAGATGTGAAATGTCATAGATGTGAAAAAAATGGGGCATTATGCCAACAAATGCCAAACTCGACTTAACACCAATAACAAGGCTAATATGTGTATGACATGGGACGACTCTAGTGATTCTGACGAAGATGAAATCGAGTCAACCTAGTGTAATGAGTCATGCATGTCCTTCTTTGCTAAGATCGTGTATAATGATGATATTATATAGTTGACTACTCATGAATCTGTGATGCCTGTTGATATTATTGTCAACTCTGTTTGTGATAATACTGCTCCTATTGGTTTTGAAAGTAAGTTAGATACTGATAATCTAAGTGTGAGTCAAATCAATAGCATTGACGATGAATTGAACGTGTTCACGAGTCACATAGAACCAAATAACGCTTTACTGGACACTTCACATGACACACTTAGTGAGTTCGATGACGATCTTCCAAATCGGCATGAGCTATACACAAAAACGGGTAAGAAGAGTGTTCGTCTTGAAAAAATGGTAAAATCACTAACTGATCGTATAAAATTATTTAACCAGACCATTAAAGAATGCTGAGGATTATACTGCTCAGTGCATTGCCCATGAGACTGAAATAAAAAAATTGCCTTAAAAATAAAAGATTTATCTGAAAAAAATCATATTTTTGAACAAAGATATAAGGCAACCCTTGTTGAACTAGAAGAATCAAAGCAAAAGGTTTCAAATGTGTTTAAAAAATGCCTACACTTTGAAACTCAAGCTAAGTCATACGAAGACATAGTGGTAGGAAGTAAGTTCAATTCTGAAGACAAGTCTGACCTCGATTTTGGGGAAAAGGTTTATACAAGCAAAACTACTATTTTTCCTGAAAATGTATATTTTGTTAAACAAGGCCAATCATGTAAAAATGTTCAAAAAGGAAATTGTAGTTCAAATGACTCTAAGGAAATACTAGGACAGTCTAATAAATAACATCATTATATTGGTTCTGCTAAATATGTGTGTCTACCCATTATAGATCAACGTCAGAAAACCCAAGCCTAATGACAATTGGACAACCATACCTAATAGAGCTAAACCCATTTTCAAAGACTTTAGTGATAAAGTCAAACCCTCAACCCAACTGTATTGTTCTTACTGTGACGTTTTTGTTCACAATTTTACCGAGTGTTTTAAAAAAAGAATGTATACACCCACTGACCAGAACTTTGACTATTCTAGGAAAGGAAGGAATACTTATGTTCTCCCAAAGCAGGCCTCACATAACTCTAACTATAAAAATAAGAAGGGATGGACCAACACTAAAAGGAAACCATTTAGAAAGACCCAAGAAAACCTTTTTTAAATCAAAAGGCCATAAAAATATTAATACTCGCCCTATTTGGATTAGAAAAGATGATATGTTACCCCAACTCAAGTGCAACATTGTCATTACTACTTTAAAGGCACAACGCACTTCATCTGGATGGTATCTAGACTTTGGATGTTCTAAACATATGACTGGGGACGAAACCAAATTGAAAAACAAGACAGACTTCCTAGGAGGTAGTGTTATGTTTGGAGATAGTGTCTCATCTCAAATCATAAGTAAGGGAACATTGAGTGAGGATGGGCTTCCTGATATAAATGATGTTTTATTAGTTAAAGGCCTTAAAGATAATCTTTTAAGTATATCTCAATTCTATGATTCCAACCATACTGTTACTTTTCAAAAACTAATTGCAAAAGCATTGATGAAAAAGGAAACTGTATCATAACAGGAAACATAACTCAGGATAACTGTTACACAGTAATTCCTAAGTCTGATACCTACAATATTGCCAGAGTAGATGATGCTGATCTATGGCACAATCGATTGGGACATACGGATTTCGATAATATTAGAAGGCTAAGCTCCCAAGATATAGTTAGAGGCTAACCTGAAATAAAAAATTCTTTTAATCGTGTATGTGGTCCATGCCAAGAAGAGAAAATAAGTAAATCTTCCCACAAGAAAGTTAAGGATGTCTTAATGACAAAACCATTAGAACTAATCCATATGGACCTCACGGGTCCCTCTAAACTGTCGAAATAGTTATATCCTTGTCATTGTGGATTACTATACACAATATACATAGGTTTATTTCATGAAAAATAAATCTTATACCATCAGTTAGTTCTTAAAAATCCTTTAAAAATTAGAGAACGAGAAGGACACCCAAGCATGTCGAATCTGAAGTGACATAGGTGGAGAGTTCAAGGATTTCGGTGTTACGGAATATTGTATAGGCAATGGTTACAAACATGAGTTTAGTGCTCCGAAAACACCCCAGCGAAATGGCATAGCCGAACGTAAGAATAAAACTTCACAAGAGATGGCTAGGGTTATGCTACACGCTAAAAGTCTTCATAAATATTTTGGGTAGAAGCCATTCAAACTGCGTGTCATATTGTTAATCGTGTATAACTTAGGAAAAATTCCAAACAAACATCCTATGAGTTTTAGTTCCACAAAAAGCCAAACTTAAAATATTTCAAAACCTTCGGTAGTGTCTTCTATATTTGTAAGGATAGGGAAAATCTTTCAAAATTTGACACCCGAGGAGAGAAAGGAATTTTTCTTAGTTATTCTCAAAATAGTAGGGCTTTTCGCATTTTTAACTATTGAACTAAAGTCATAATGGAATCATTTAATGTAATTGTAAATTATACAAGTACAGAGAGAAGTGCCAATCAAATAGTGTTACTAGATGAGGATGAAACCCATTTAACAATTGATTCTCCAATAGACACTGATTCAATGCCATCTGAGAGTCCTTCTGTACCAATCTGGGTTTTTAAAGACCATCCCATTGAAACAGTTGTGGGTAATCTTTCCGAGCCTGTTAGAATAAGATCCCAACATCGAAAAGTGGTACAATTTGCATGTTTTGTTTCCCTTGAGGAACCCGAAATTGTAAAAGATGCCCTTTTTTACTCATTCTGGATCAATGCTATACAAGAAGAGCTTGTCCAGTTTTAGAGTCATGATGTGTGGTATCTTGTTCCTCGGCCAAAAGATTCAAATATTATTGGCACACGATGAATTTTCAAAAATAAAACAGATGAAAATGGGGAGGTCATTAGAAATAAAGCTAGGTTGGTAGCACAAGGTTATTCTCAGATAAAGGGAATTGACTTTGACGAAACTTTTTCCCCCGTTACTCGTCTTGAGTCAGTTTGTCTCCTCCTTGCTATCTCATGTCACCTATAATTTAAAATATTCCAAATGGATGTCAAATCCTCTTTTTCAAATTGAATTTTAACTGAGGAGGTATACGTAGAATAATCCAATAGATTTGTAGATCCGAAGTATCCTGATCACGTTTATAGGCTTAAGAAAGACTTATACGGTTTGAAATAAGCTCCTAGAGCTTGGTAAGAGCGTTTATCTACATTTTTGGGTTCACATGGATTTCATTAGAAAAGAGGACAAACACGTTTTGATAGCCCAAGTGTATGTTGATGACATATTTTTTGGTTCAACTTGTGATAGTCAAGTTAAGAATTTCTCCGACATTATGCATGCTGAATTTTAGATGTCACTTATGGGTGAACTTCAGTATTTCTTAGGATTACAAGTAAAATAATGTAATGATGGCCTGTTCATTACTCAATCCAAATACGCGGCTGATCTAGTTAAAATGTTTGGTTTAGAAAACTTAAAACCTGCTAGAACTCCCATGAGTACCTCATCAAAATTATCTAAGGACGAACATGGAAAAATGTTGACCTAACTCTGTATAGGAGTATAATAGGGAGTCTTTTGTATCTTACTGCTTCTAGACCCGATATTGCCTTCGCAGTATGTATTTGTGCTAGATATCAATGTACCCCTAAAGAATCACACATGTCCTATGTTAAGCGCATCATTAAATACGTTAAGGGGACACAAAAATTTGGTATATGGTACACTAAGGACACTACTAATTCTATTATAGGTTACACTGATGCCGATTGGGCAGGGTGCTAAAATAATAGTAAAATCACTTCTGGTGCTTGTTACTATATAGACAATAATCTCGTAGGATGGTCTAGCAAGAAACAAGACTGTATATCCCTATCTTCGACAGAGTCGGAATACATTGCAGCCAGTAGTTATTGTGCTAAACTTTTATGGATTAGACATATGCTTAGTGACAATGGTATCACCGAAAATTAACTAACTATGTACTGTGATAACCAGAGTGCCATCAATATTTTGAAAAATCTACTTTTGCACTCACGGACTAAGCATATAAAAATTCGACATCATTTCATTCGTGAAATTGTTGAATCTAAAGACCTTTATATTGAGTATCTCAATATTGAAAATTAGCTATCTGATATTTTTACCAAACCATTAGATAACAGTCGGTTTGAGTATCTTTGCACAACTAAAGGTATGATAGTTCTCACATAATCTGATTTACACACTTATCATAAACTTGATATTTTTTAGCTAAGAATTGAATTTTGAGGTTTTCGGGTAAGGACATTTCTCAAATGACAAAAAATCCCTCCTATAACTATTTAATGTAAGAGTCTCTTGAATCTGCCCTTGTTTATGCTATTGGTTGTGTATTCTATTTCACCCCGTTGTCTATTTGAGCAAAATTGGGGGAGAAAAATTGAGTACCTGTCTTATAATTCATAATTAATATCTTATCTTGTACTAACACAACTAACATATCATCTAGTGGTTACTCTTTTCAGGCATTTTCTCAGACCCAATGGTATAGCTTGTTCTATTTATTCGAGTAATGATTTGTATTGTAGTTGAGTAATGTATTTTCTTCTCTTATTTTTGGTTCTAAGATGGGAATGGGTATTTAGAGATTTTTGTGTAGGACATCTAGGTTTATTCATTTTGACCCACGAGTAGAGGATACTCAAGGGAATTTTGTATCTAATATCCAAAGGGGAAGATTGAGAACATACTATATGGTTGACTTACTTGAGTTTGTGCCATATAGGAGTTCCAACTAGTTTGGATATTAAGACAAAATAGGATTAGATTTTTGTAAGCTACTCTCTCTATCTCAAAGAATCAAGCTTCAAGAAGACATCAGTACAAGCATCTTAATGATCTACCAAATGAGGAAGTAATGATTTCTTGAACCCACGATCAGGACACACACCGCATATATGGTTCATATAATATTTAGGAATTTTCTAAATATTTTTTTTAAAATCCTTATGCATTTTTAAATCATTTAAAATAATTTTTGAAAATAATTAAAATTTGGCTTAAAATTGTTTGGGGTTAAAACATAAATATTTGTTCTCATTAAAAGTTTGGTTGGTAGAATGTCAAACTGGCAGAGACTTTTTGGGTTAAAATTGGATTTCTAAAACTGTTCAAAAACACGCGTTTTCAGCTACATCCCGGCCATACACGTGTTGGCATTGTAGCGAGTGGATTTGTGTTTTCTTTGTGTCTACAACCTTAAATGTAATCGCATCCCTTGGTTCAGGTTTATCAACGATCTGCATGTGTTTGAACTCAATACTCGTAATACACAAACAAACCAATAAGACTCTGTTTAACCATCGCTTTATGTTAATCGTTAGATTAGAAGTCAAATAGTCTTCTTTAATCCTAACTGTTGATTTGAATCCATGTTCTCGATCCTTCCCACCTTAGTATAAAAAGGGGCTTAAGGTTAGCCTTAACAGACTTTTGCCATCATCTCATTTTGAGAGAAGAGAGAGAACTGAGAGAAGAGAGAGAACAGAGAGAAGAAAGAGTGTGGAGAGAAAACCTGTATCGTCTATACCAAACCCTAAATGTTTTCCCTCACATTCCAAACACTAAACCATCTTTTTATCAATACCTAGTAGACCCAAACACTAAGAGTTATAGTTTAGGGTTTCTGTGAGTTTAGTTGATGTTTGTTTGAATGTGTTGATGACCTCTTCAAACATATATCTCTCCAGGAATCTTGCTCTAAGAAAAACTCAGATATCTCTGTAGAAATTTGGGTTTTCTAAAAGAGAACATATCACGTACTATTTGTAGATCCTGATATTTTTCTTCTCTTAGATCTCACTGTTTCATGAGATATTTTTCAACTATTTAAAAAAAAAGACTTTTGATATTTTCCAGATTTCCAGATCTAAAAACATTTATGTCCCACAGTTCGTATTTCACATTTTGTGAAATAAATTTATAAAGAAATAAAGGTTGAGACATTTAGGATCTTGTTTGGTTTTAAATTGCAAGATTGTTTTCAGATCCGATCTTGATAGAAGTCTGATTTTCATAAATAAATCCTGCATGCCATATAGTTGATTTGTAAATTTATAGGGCTGGTCTGTATAAATCGAGAGGAGTAAGTTGCATCTGCATGTAATAGTAGTCACATCACTGTCACCTTCTCACACACAACACTTAGAAATTGTGGTTCTTGTGAGAGATATATTATTGGTAAAAGATGATACAATCAGTGGACAAGGAAAAGGCAACGAAGCTGCTGAAGGGAGTTCAAATCTATTTAGAGACCTTTGCGAGTGGAGTAACTCGTGTAGGTATAAATCTTTGAACTTAGTTTAGAATATTGTATTGCATGCTTAGTGTTGTAACTTTTATTATGATTGTTTAGTGGAATTTTTTTGTTTTGTGTCGTAAAGGACACCGTGGATGTTTCCCCTAATTTGGGGTTTTACCACGTTAAAATCTAGTGTTAAATTTGCTTGAATGTTTGTATCTCTTATATTCTTGATTTCATACAAAGGACATATTTTAGGTTTTTTAATTAAAAACCTGAGGTAACCAACTACCAGATTTAATATCCATACTTAAACTGCTTACACACATCTTATGTGACTTATTTTCAAAAGAGTTTCAATCAAAGAGTTATTTCAGAGTTTACTTAAAACTTACCTTTTTGTTAACAACTTAGTAAACAAGTTTTTTAAGTTTGACTATCCCATTCCATTTCTAGGGTTTGGGAGGATTCTGGGATTTTTTTATCGTAAGAGGGGTAATTATTATTGTGGGGGAAAAAATATGCCTACATAATAGCATGACACGTGGCAAGCACCCCAATCAAGATGGCAAGCAACAGACGCTCCAACAAGATAGGGACGACTAGAGTCCTTGATAAATTTGAAGATCGAGGAGCAGTATCTGAGTCAAATCAAACTCCACGAAGATAGGAATCATCCATATTTGTAACCCTAATGTAACCCCTAACTCTATATAGAGGGTACACCCACCATTGTGAAAGGGGGCTTAAAAGCTAAATAAACACATTCATGTAAACTCTCTCATCATTCTAATGGAACACAGCAGCAGCCCCGTGGATGTAGGTCATTCATGGTCGAACCAAGTAAATCTTTGTCTCTCCTTTATTTATTATTGTGCATACATCGTGGTACATGGTCCACCCCCATATCCCAGATTTTTTGACACCACAATTGGGGTTGTCTGTGGGAAATGGTACAAAAGGCCTTTTCCTTCTTGCTAAAAGAGATCTAGATTTACGTTCAAGGATAATGATACCTACGCTACGCACATAATCAAAAGATAAGTTTTTTATTTTTTAATCTGTGCACGAGCAGTTACATGTTTTATAAATAATTATTTGTTTTGTACAAGTATCGTTTCAGTGATATTTGGTTTTCATATATTTATGTTCATAAATCTTATACTGGGTGTATATTTATCTGGGAATATGCATAACCACTGTTTGTTTTTTACGAATCTCAATACCTAAGGTGTGATAGGAGTCTCCAAATATTTGGACTCTTGTATGGTTAAGTAGATACGATCACAATCTGGGCATGCTCTTTCTCTCTTTAGAGATTTTTGGATGACCAAAGATCTAAATTACTGGGTCAGGTAACACCCCATTTTGGGGTGGGAATCTTAGATCTGTCATCTTCCAGTCGGGTACACGAGCACACCCACTTGAGATAAGGAGGAGTCATCGGAAACTGGCCCATCACAACCATCGTCACCAACCCATGGAGGTAACATCCAGTTTAATTGTAGTAATCAAACCAGTTGGGTCTCTGCCGTAAGACCCTGGAGAATTCATTCATTACCAACAACGGTTTAGCTCTCCGGTAGCATCAACACACTTTGGTCAAAGCAGATCCAGTCCTCATCACCGACTCTACATATCGTCCACTCCTGCTGGTCGGATTTCACGTGCAATAAACAGAGTACATCGACAGCAGCGCTGAACCGCCCCGAGGGTGGAGCAGTATGCTTCCATGCATACAGTCTCGGATGGGGCATGTGGGGTTTCAAACCTCTTTAACTTGTTTAAGATCAACATCTGTTGCTTAAGGCTCTTATCGGGCACTTCTTTAACTGACCATAATTGCTGATCGCCAGCAAAAGACAAAACGCAGAATAAAATTTCTTTGGGGCTAGTTTTCATCCGCAACAGCTTCTTTCCTCTGGCTGGTCGGCAGCCGCGATGAGGACGACCTGGATATGCATCTTGCCGAGCACAGAATTCTGGAGTGACCCGCAAATAGGGACGATCCAAATCTAATGCCCCTTTCAATCTCCTTTTTTGTAAAAAACAAAATTGATCATGGAGAAGTAGATCGGAGCCCCCATGGGACACGCACATCTACTGTTCATTACTCGTATGTTTATCTCATTGTTTTTTGCTTATTAATTGTGCTTGCAATTTTTATTGTTGCAAACTTGTCACAACACAGGTGCCCACAATACCTATACTTTATACTTTATAAAGTATAAAATTGTCACCTCCCCATACTTTATACTTTACATCTTTATGTGAAAGAGGATTTTTAAAACCCCAACCTATACTTAAGTATTTGCTTGGTTTTTAAATAATTTTTATAAAATTTTTAAATTAAATTCTATATCTTACATTTGGAATATATTTGACAAATTTTGCGTCATTCGACTCC
Organism: Sambucus nigra; assembly: GCA_949130495.1. Classification (NCBI taxonomy): domain Eukaryota; kingdom Viridiplantae; phylum Streptophyta; class Magnoliopsida; order Dipsacales; family Adoxaceae; genus Sambucus; species Sambucus nigra. The sequence goes on from OX422217.1 coordinate 270,442,168, forward strand.
CTTTAGGAGAGGGTCTGATTATACCATGATCTCCATTTAATGCATCCTGATATTCATCTTCCCATTAAATATGCTTGTGATTTTTATTATCGCACAATGATTTAAGACGACATTTTTTATGCGACTTTATTACAGTTATTCTGTTCACATAAATAGTGGGACGCACTTTTAGAGCCCTCATGTCATTTATTTGATCTTTTTAATTTATAATATTGTCATCTAGCTATAACAAGTTAATCTTGCCAGAAGGAGATTATTGGTTATTTAGTTCAGTGCCGACGGATGCTCGGGTACAGTTATATCAGTATAATTTTTATCATACAAGTTAGTGGATCATTCATTACATTCATACACTATTATGAATATTTTCCTCGGCATGTGGCTGAGAGGATGCATATCATATATACTTTGCTGAACAAATCATTCTCATGATAACTTCTGTCTGATTTAGCCTCGACAAATGGTCGAGCAACTTATTAGCTTCCACATGTATAAGATTCAGTCTTGACGGATGATCGACAACAATCTTAAGCTCTTGTAAATCTCCTCGATATTTCGACAGATGCTCGAGCACGAATTGCTCACTATATATACTCGGTATTGTACAACTTTGCCCCGATGGACTATCCAGGCACCATTTATTTTAATAATGCTTCAACGGATAGTCGAGCACACTACAACACTAAAGACCCAACAAATGCTCGAGCAAAAATATTATTACTCCGACTGATGCTCAGGTTCTATGATTCTCAACCTAAAGGACGATCAGGCATATCCAAGATTCATATCGGAAATATATTTCTATATATTTAGTCCCGAAGATATCTACCACACAAGTCTCAAATTATCCCCAATGGATGGTTGGTAAGGATAACTCTTATATATAGCGCAACCCCAGTTGATGGATACGCACATTTATTTGTGCATTGTTCGTTTATGTCTCATAATATTTATTTTCTCACAAATTATGCTCACGATTTTTATCATCATAAATTTGTCAGCAGGGGGCTATCTATACTGTATACTTCACAATTTGTCACTACACAAATTCTTGTGAATATATATATATATATATATATATTGAAAGCTATTTACAAAAATTCCAAATTAACTCCCATGTCATACATCTGGATATATTTGACAAATTTTGCAACTTTTATTCCACTTTATTACAACAATTTTGTTCACATAAATAGTGGGGTGCGCTTGTATAGCCCTCACGTCATTTATTCGATCATTTAATTTTCAATATTGTCGTCTAGCTATTATTGGTTATACCAATGTATGGTCGGTATAATATTTTTACTAGTAATTAGCGGAGCCCCGACGGATGCTCGGGCACGACCATCCCCATGAGATTTTGATGAATGATAAATTCTATTTGATTTAGCCTCGACAAATGGTCGGGCAACTCATTAACTTCCAAAGGTATAAGATTCCGTCCCGACGAATGCTCAGCCACAATCTTACGTTTTTTGGAAATCTTATTAATGCACCGTTAGATGCTCGAGCACGGATCACTCTTTATATCTACTCGACACTGTACTGCGTTGTCTCGATAGACTAGCCAGGTGCTATTTATCTTTTTATTGCTTCGACAGATGATCGAGCACGCTACAATACTATTAAGACCCGACAAAGGGCTGGGCACGATTATATGTTATAACCGACGGATGCTCGGGTGATGATATTTCTTCAACATTCAGTATTGATTATCTGGCTCTATGGACGGACACGCATATTCAAGATTCATCTCGGCAAAATGTTTCTATATATTTAGTCCCGAAGATATTTGCCACACATGTCGCATTTTGTCCCTAACAAATGGTTGGTCAGGATAATTTTTATAATCAGTCCCAACAGATGGTTATCACAGTCGACTAACGTTCGACATTACATTTATTATTGTTATTCAACTGTAATAAATGGTTTGGAAGTTTAGTTTTCACTAACACTGCAGGATCGTTCGTAATATCTTCTCTGTCCATTTTGCCTCGACAGATGCTCGAGCATTGATCACTCGCAATATCTACCAGATCCTCTATAATTTTCGCCTCGACAAGCATTGAGGCATCATTTATTTAATTTGGAAATCTACTCTTCACTAACATTATAGGATCGTTAGTAATATCTGCTCGACCCTTGATAATCTTGCCTCGACGGCTGCTTAGGCATCTTTTATCTTATCAATGCTCCAGCAGATGCTCGAGCATGGATCATTCGCATCATTTACTAGATCCTTTGTAATTTTGCTTCGATGGACCCTGAGCTTCGATGGATAGTCGACATTATGTGATCATGTCTCAAGCTCCAATGTACAGTGGGGCAATGCAATTCTTATTTAATTCAACCTCGACGAATGGGAAGTTGGGAAATCTGTATAACAAATATCCAATAAAGAAGTATGGAGTGCAACGATCAACTATATTCATCAACAAGAACGAATCCAACATGTAGGAAGTCACATATCCATCAAGATTATAATCAACCGTGGTTGCTAAGGATTGAAGCCGAGCATCACCAGACTCGTATTTATCCACTCCGACCAACGATATCATGGTGTAAGGACGAATCGCGTCTCATCCCCACCAACTTGATTCGTGGTCTGCTAACTTAAGAATTTTTGGCCCACCAACCTGCAAACTGGGGTTGTTACAACCAAGCGCCCACACATTCCTTATAATCCTATGTCTAGTCATCATCGACCTGCTTCTGGGTCTGCCTCTACTGGTCAACACATGTGACGAATAGAACGTATTGGCAACAACACTAGACCAATATCGTCGGACAACCTATGGTGATCGGTGATCACCAGGTAATGAAAATTCGCTTATCGACATCGAAAGGGCGTCATCGACACTAAGATATTCACTCCAGAGGAATGATGTTTCTTAAACGCCATATCAAATCAACGCATTTCTGCACGAAGATTATTTGAACTCATATCAATTTCTTTAGGTGAACGAGCTATATGGAGTCTTCCATAGCCTCCGGGAATCACCATGCATGGTCGACGAACAAGTGTGCCTAGAGGAATGATACATTACATAGAGCTATATGAACAAGACAATCCTTAATTATATCCATCTCAACGAACGATCAACGCGACACTCTTCAACACAACAAAGCCCCGAGGAACGATCGGGCACACTTGTCATCTTAGTTATATAGATCAAATAACTTGATGGACGGTCTGGCAGTCTTCTCTTCACAGTCCGATTGGGGGCTCCATGGCGACGATGACACGTGAATAGATTCACTGCAACATTTAAAGCAAAATAAAAGAGGTCAACTCATGATGGATGACAACATGGTTAACATCGGAATTAGTGTTTTAAATGATGATCAAGACTAAGCTTAGTTTAATTACAACAGCCTTCTTGCTTGTTCCTATTAAATTAAGTAAGTCCATAGGTCTTTTGTCATCTCCAAACACAAATGGCCTCACGAGTTCCCCCAGCAATAATAAAATCCCTACGGGGGATCCCTAAGCAAAAAGCCAACTCAGGTTAGTCGCCAACTATGTTGGTCAGTTAAAATCCTGAACGGGTGGATGGCCCTTAAATCAGGTGCATTTTTGCCATTGTCTTTTAGGCATAAGGAAGTGTGATGGCATAACCTAAAAGGTAAAATAGGCGGATATTTACATGCGAGGCATTAGAAAATGGAAAAATGTGAACAAAATTGGTATTACATTGACTTGCAAGAAAGGCCTAAGTACAATAAGCGTGCTGATTACATATCAAATATGAAAAATCTAATGCAGGGTCTTACCTCGACTAGGTACATGCTCGAACAAGGCTTGACACGTAGGCTTTTGGTCGGCCTCTCCAATTGGACCATATAAAAAACCTAATGCAGGGTCTTACCCCGACTAGGTACATGCTCGAGCAAGCCTCGACACATAGGCATTTGGTCGACCTCCCCAATCGGACCATATGAAAAGACTAATATAGGTTCTTACCCCGACTAGGATCATGCTCGAGCAAGCCTCGACACATAAGCCTGTGGTCAGCCTCTCCAATTGCACCATATGAGAAAATTAATGCAGGGTTTTACCCCGACTAGGTACATGCTTGAGAAAGCCTCGACACATAAGCCTTTGGTCGGCCTCCCTAATTGGACCATATGAAAAACCTAATGCAGGGTCTTACCCCGACTAAGTACATGCTCGAGCAAGCCTTGACACATAGGCCTATGGTCGGTCTCTCCAATTGGACCATATGAAAAACCTAATGCAGGGTCTTACCCCGACTAGGTATGTGCTCGAGCAAGACTCGACCCATAGGCCTGTGGTCGGCCTCTCCAAATGGATCATATGAAAAACCTAATGTAGGGTCTTACCCCAACTAGTTACGTGCTCGAGCAAGGCTCGACATATAGGATTCTGGCTGGACTCTCCAATTGGACCATATGAGAAACCTAATGCATGGTCTTACCCCGACTAGGTACATGCTCGAGCAAGGCTCAACACATAGGCTTGTGGTCGGCCTCACCAAATGGACCATACAAGATCAAAATACAAGGAGATGCCCTAAACTAGATGCACGCTCAAGAAATCCTCAGCAAACGAATTCTTAATAGGCATGTGGTCGGCCTCACGAATTGGGCTATGCAATAAATGAACTACGTTCGACCTGATCCCATGAGGGTACGTAGGCAGCTCGACACTCTCGAGTCCGGTTCCCATACCAAATTGAACGTTTCTCAACTCAACCCAAGCATTCATCTAAAAACTTATAAAGGCAAGAAGGTCAACCAAAGAGGGCTTAAAAGTTAAACAACAGCTCAAAGAATGCCAGTCCAGTTCACATCGGCAACTACACACGCTTAAAGAGATTATGGACCATCTCCCAACTCATCTCGGAATCAACTCAGCTGAACTGAGACCTATGGGGATATTGTGGGGGCAACAAATATGCCTACATAATAGCATGACATGTGACGATCACCCCGGTCAAGATGGCGAGCAATAGACGCTCCAATAAGATAGGGACGACTAAAGTCCTTGATAAATTAGAATATTGAGGAGTATCTGAGTCAAATCAAACTCCACGAAGATAGGACCCATCTATATTTGTAACCCTAATGTAACCCCTAACTCTATATAAAGGGGACACCCCCCATTGTGAAAGGGGGCTTAGAAGCTAGAGAAACACATTCATGTAAACTCTCTCATCATTCTAATGGAACACAGCAGCAACCCCGTGGATGTATGCCATTCATGGTCGAACCACGTAAATCTTTGTCTCTCCTTTATTTATTATTGTGCATACATTGTGGTACATGGGCACCCCCATATCCCAGATTTTTTGACACCACAATTATAATTTGGGTTTCAATTAGTTTTGTATCGGCAATAGCCAAAGAGGGAGGTTTGTAAAGAACAAACATTTTAGCTTAGGTTTTCTATTTTTATTTTTTTTGCATTTTTGGCATATTTGGCGTATCCCGTTAGAAACCGTCATGCATCGATACATCGAACCAAACTCCACCATCTCCAAGTTTAAGACTCCTATACATTTAATGAAGGTATAAAACTTTTAGGAGTTTCAATTATTCATATTTTTATTGGGGATGTGTTTTTAAAAAAAACCGAGGTTGGATTTTTTAAATTTAAAAATGTTTTTTGTCCTTGTTCAAATGAGTTTGAAGCTCGTTTGAACAAAATAGCCATTTCGTTGGAAGGTCTTTAGATATTTGCTTTGAACGAACATCTAACGAGTTTGGACTGATTTACAGGGACTTCTCGTTAGAAGCTCGTTAGATGTAGACTTCGAATGAACTTCCTTTGTCATTTAAACGAACTTTTGTTCTCGTTCAAACAAATTGGCTTTCTCTTTTGAACATCCCTTATTTTCGTACGAACGAGCCTATGCCTCGAATTTTGTGTCTGACCTATAAAAACCTGTTTTCAACCTCCTTTTAAAGATACTTTGGAAAAAATGATTTCTTCATATCTATGCCAAAGTTTTTGATATTTTAAGTTTTCAGACACCTTTTGATTCATAACACTGTCATCTCTATATGAATTGTGAATCCTTTTAAAACCCTTGAAGTTTCATGCCTCATATACACTTTGTGGAGATCATTCTCTACGTCCGAACTTGTGACCCGAAGGATCATTGCTGAAGGAAGAAGAAAGGTTGATCGGTGGATATCGAGGGTGGATCGACGCCTGTTGACGACTCTGGACTGAGCCATTTTATTTTAAAAGTTTTGAAGACTACGCGTCGTACTTAGTTGTTCTAAGTGATTTGTATGTCGATTGTCTTGTAAAATGTTCTAAAGTGTCGAATATAGGTTTTGCCCAGAAAAGAAATTTATCCTCATATTTGTGTGATTTTATGCGTAGAATTGTTCTGTGATTGGAACTTTGACCGTATACACACTATAATTAATTCAAGATTAAAATTTGGTAAAAAATTGGATTGTGTGTTTGGGACATTTAATTAAATAAATTGATCCATTATATCATGTGCACTATCATTATTGGTTTAATTAAGCTTAGAATAATCCAAATTAGCAAACAAAATTTAGACACCAACAAATTGGCACCATTTGAGAAAAACAACAAGCCATTGTTTGTTTGCTACCCATTTCCTAGCAAGCAAGGATTCTTTCGATCACTTGCTATCAAATACTAAAAAATGACATATAATCTAGTGGGGATCTATGCCTTAGGCAACACTTTCAGTCCCTCTTCCCTTCCTGGTATAGGGGATTTATAAGGAGTTTTGTCTAAGATAGCCAAGGGTCAAGAGGCTATGCAAGAGATAGTGAGAAAACTCACTCAGATGCTCCAAACTAGCCACGAGAGGAGAAATGTTTCCCCTAGCACCCTACGGGTACAAGAATCCTAAACATGAAGGGAACAAATATAGTTACTCTAGATTAACCAACGACAGGTCTTACTACCCTGGCACAACCTCATCAGTCAGATCTACTGATTACTATGATGGGCATTCACTCCAGGAGAGGCAGAGTGCCCTGAATAGGCTAAGCAGGGGCTCAACCTTTGATCATTTTGGTCCTCGAGCTGCTAGGGGTCATAATCATAAGATCCCTCCAGATCATAAGATCACCAAGAAGGATCTGTTAGGTTAATAACTAGCATGCGAGGATCCGTGCGCGCCAAGTAGACTTCTCTAAAAGAGAGATCAACACAAACCCACAGTCAAGCGATTAAGATTGTTTTAATCAAAACTTATCCAGATGAGAATCTCTGGAAAGGTTTTATTCAGTGGTTGGAATATCATTTAGGAGAGAGAGCTAAATCCAAACCCCCTTTACATTGGAGTTTTGTGAAGGGATCAACTTTTATCCCGACAATTATAAACTTCCCTATATATAGCAAGTTCAAACCACCTATGGTCACTCCTATGTATGATGGAAAAAATGATCCTATACTTCATGTGGAGCAATATCAAGCTGCCATTGACATCTCGTCTGGTCATAGTGCTAGAGAATGCCCTATAACACATCTCGTCTCGTACTTTATCCTCACGATGATCCTCTGGTCATCAAGATGATAGCACATGAAGCAAGAGTTGCTATAATATTGATGGATAATGATAGCTCAATCGATGTCTTTTTTTTACTGCATCAAAGGCCTTGGATTATATGATAGGAAACTAGAGCCATATCACATGCCCCTCATAAGTTTTTTTAGAGAAAAGGTGTATACTTGGGTAAATGTCGAATTAGAAGTCATAATTGGAACTTGGCCAATCAGTCGAGCTGAGAGGATTCGTTTCTTTATCTTAGACAAGAACATACAATCATCTTACAACATTATCTTCGACAGATTCGTCTTGAAAACATTGGAAGTTGTACTATTTACTATACATCAATTTTTACTGGGAACCATATTTAAGCTTGAGAATGCTATTACACTTCATCCGGATAGGAAGAAGTGAAGGAACTCACCACCGCTTCCCATATTAAGACCATAGATCCTTGCGAGGAGGCTGACTTGGTCAAAGGATAAGTTGTAAAGGCAGTGGAGACTATAGTCCTTGATGATGAGCGTCTAGAAAGGATAACATGGATCGACTCATTCATGGATCCATCCCTTAAGAAAGAGTTAATACACTTCCTTAAACAACAGAAGAATGTGTTTACTTAAAGCCACGAGGATATGCCAAGGAATGACCCAGAGTTTATATGCCATGAACTAAACATTGTCAAGGGTGATAAGCCGATCAAATAAAAATAACGTGTCTTCAGCCCTAGGAATAATATAGCGATCCAAGAAGAGGTGAAAAAGCTGCAGAAGGCAAGTTTAATTGAAAGTGTCAAATATGTTGATTGGTTGGTCATTGTATTTATGGTCAGAAAAAGAACAACAAATGGTGCATGTGTGTTGACTTCACGAATCTCAACAAAGTTTGTCCAAAGGACTATTTCCCCTTGCCTAGGCTTGATCAGCTGATTGATGCCACTACTGGGCACAAATTTTTCAATTTCATGGATTCTTACTCAGGTGTAACCAAATCAAGATGAAATCGAAAGATAAGGAGAAAACCTCATTCATCACTAGCCGAGGTACCTACTACTCTAACGTTATGGCATTTGGGCTAAAAAATATTGGAGCAACATATTAAAGCCTAGTGAATAAGGTTTTAGAAGAACATATCAGAAAAAAATATGGAGGTATATGTTGATAACATACTCATTAAGAGCAAAAAATCAGCCGACCACAACAGAGATCCGAGTCAGACATTTGATCAGTCAGAGAAGCACGGCTCAACCCGACTGAATGTGTGTTCGTTGTGCAAGAAGGAATGTTACTAGGATTAATAGTAAGCCATAGAGGTATTGAGGCTAATCCAGATAAAATTCAAATGCTGATAAACATGTAGTCTCCTACAAATAAGAAGGATATGAAAAAATTAACTAAAAGAGTAGCAACCTTCAACAGGTCTTTCACCCGAGCTACTAACAAGTGCCTGCCCTTCTTCAAGGTGTTGAAGAGGGTTTTTGAGTCAAATGAAGAATATGAAATTGTCTTATTAGAGTTGAGTAAATATTTGGGATCTCCACCATTACTCTTAAGACCACTCATGGGAGAAAAACTATATTTATACCTGGCAGTATCTGAGTTGGCAGCCCACTCGACACTCATCCAACAACGAATGGGGTACAAAAACTAGTTTGCTACACTAGTAAGGCTTTTTAGGGAGCAGAAATTCGTTACCCACATTTGGAAAATCTTGTACAGAAATCTTGTATCAGCTCTCATTGAATCCTCGCGAAGAATGAAGTCATATTTCCAATCCCATACTATTATGGTCTACACGGACATGCCATTGCGCCAAGCCATTCATAAACCAGAGAAGTTAGGGAAATTGATGGCTTGGGTTGTGGAGCTTGGAGAGTATGATTGTGTCCATCAGCGTGAAGGGAAAGGAACCTCGGGTCCCGCGCATCCCTCTCGGGAGCGCTTCGGCCGGCGTCATTTGAGATGAGGTGTAAAAATGTAGAGAGATTCATAGTCGGCAGTCTATTTTACTCAAAATAGACAAAAGAAAAAGGGGAAGCCATCCCCAAGGATGGCATCCAAAGACATACTGGTGCATGCGAAACCAAAATGATTCGAGAAGGGTTTGGAGGCTAAGTTACGAAATGGGAAGGTGTTAGGCACCCATTCCGCCCTTTCGGTCTCTTATGGATATTTGCTATTTTCCTTTATTTTTCCCCGTGATATGTGTGCATGTGTATATATATAGTGGAGATAGGAATCCTCGACTTGTATCATGGAAGAGATAAAGCGAGTCATCCGTAGGAAGGTATAAAAATAATATTAGAAAGATAAGATTTACGCGATTACCCCTACGTTGATCATTATAATGGAATGATAACGCATATGGAGTAATACGTCACTAAGAACAAGTTTATATAATATAAGAAAATTGGATTTAGAGAAGATAGAAAATGAGAGATAAAGTGAAAAAGAAAAGTACTCGAGTCTCGAGTTTTACCCTGAGACGCCTACGTAGACTATAAAGGCATCAAAGTCTATATAGTTCGCATACAAAACGAGGGGTGGGGTTTATCCCATAAATACAAATGGGGGATTTCTTATTTGTGAGTGTGTGTGTGTGTGTGTAGAAAAAGTTCTTTAATTGTGAGAAAAGTATGAGAATCCCTATTTGGAATTTATGAGCAAACCCTCTTTTTCTTATTTTTTGGGTTTTATTTATATGATAATAGGATATGTGCAATAATACTAAATAAAAAGTACATTAGGATGTGTGAGATGAGATAATAAAAGTGCTAAGTAATAAAACAAGTTATTGTGAATTTAAGGGAATTTGGAGAGAAAGTTGAGAAAATTGGACCTTGTTGAAGATCTTGAGCTTGATATTGAATGTTGGAGAGCATCCATTGCACTGGGATGATGATAGAGAGTGGCTAATTCACCAAGTTTGATGAAAAATATGATGAAAAGTGGAAGTTAGGAAGGGATTTGGATGTTGAAATTGCGCTGCCTTTGAGAGAGGTTTTTTGGATTCGCTGAGAGGGATTTATATAAGATAAGGGCTCCTCTTGAAAATGAGGTGAAGGCCTCCTTTTGTAGGCCCAGGTCATTTCCGATCGGCATAGACCTGGTCCTACCTATCGGCAGGTGCCGATAGGCAGAGTTTGGAACCTGCCGTTTGGCACTGTGTTTCATGCCTTTTCGGAAAATTAGCTGTCGAGGGAAAATCGTTGGTCAGAATTGCACACAGGGTAGACCGTTAGAAAGGTAATTCAGATACCTTTGAAAGTCCTTTGGACCTCTCTCGGGTTCGGGAGTTAACTTTGGGTCAAATATGGCTCGGAAGCGTTTATCGGTCCATTAGACGGGGAATCGTTTGGACGCAAACGGATTGTTTGTCCGCATGGTAAGTCCGAATCGCATACGGGGCGGACCGTTGGAAAGGTTAGGAGATGTAATTCAACATTCCAAAGAGTTTGGACCAATTTGGGGAGTTGACTTTGGTTAACCGGGCCCTGGAAGCATTCGGTGACCTCTCGGAGTCAAACGGATCGTTCATCCTAGGGGTGGCAGTTTCGGAAACGACACGAGAACACGAAACGACACGGAACGAAATTAACACGAAATTGACACGGCTTATCGTGTTCGGGTCGTGTTCGGGTCTGGGTTACTGGACCCGTTATCGTGTCGTGTCGTGTTCGTGTTGAATTTTGGCCACGAAATTGGCCCGAAATAGACCCGTTAAAGACACGATAGTGACCTCATTAAGACCCAATATTAACCCAATTAAAAACCCATTATTGACCCGTTATTAACCCCAATAAGACCCAATATAAATCCATTAAAAAATAAAAAGCTTTTATTAAAAAGCCCAACCCATAAAACATTTCAAATCCGTCCATTACCACAAAACAAACCCTAGGTAACAAAAAATCATTTCTCCTCAACAAAACAAAAAATCATTTCTCTCCATCAGTTCGACGGGGGTTCTTTTCTCTCCATCAATTCGGCCGGCGGTTCTCTCCATCAGTTCCGGCGTTCTGTCTATCGGTTTCGTCACTTCCGGCGGTTCTCTCCATCAGTTCAGCCGACGGTATGTTTTCCGACCTTTATTCATTTATTTCTGTTTTCCGATCAATTCGTTTCCTTTATTTATGTTTTCCGATCTTCATTTTGTTTCGTTCATTTGGTTCTCTGTGAATGGATTGTGCGTTTGTACGTTTGTGACGTTCGGTTCTCTCCATCAGTTCCTTTATTTCTGTTTTCCGATCTTCATTTTTAACTGTTGTGGAACACAATGAAGGGTTTTGTTTTGGTTCTTTGTGAATGGATTGTATCCCTGAACAGATCCACCACGCCTGCGCCTCTCTAGTTGTTCAAACGAATTTCCATTATCGTAATTTTTACCCTCATAGCTGTATATTAATTTATTGTTATTGTTATTTTGAATTTCAAGATTTAAAATAGATCGCAGTGATGACTCAATGAAATTCAAGCTCAACAGACCGGAATGCAAGTTATTTTGTTATTGTTATTTTCAATCTTTATATTTTGCCTATCTAGTGTCATGCTATTTGATGTTTTATTTAGTAATGAGAAATGAAGGGTTGCAATGAGGATAAAAAAAGCTCCCTCTTCTGAATCCACAAGTTGAGGATACTTTGCTGGCAGAATCGAACCAATTATTTTACATTTGCAACTGAGCAACCCATTTCCCATTTCAATATCTATTTTTACTATGTCTTTGTAAGTTTGTGTGGTATTTAATAGCAGGTTTTTAGGCCTCTTTTTGAAAATGACTATAGCTGGTGTACAGCCGCATAGGTTTTGTATCTTCTATTACAATTTGTAAAAGTAACTAGATTAATTGGGAAAGTAGGGTGATTTGGACTTAATCCTACGGATTTGTTCAAGTTTTTTTTATAGTGTTTGCTCACTTTCATAAAATTCTTATCACTGTCAAAAAAGTATAGACGATTATTTACAGTTTTTTTATAGGTTTAACAGTTTGTTTTATATGCTACAAATTGTACTCCAACCGTGTCGTGCCGTGTCGTGTTGGGTCAAACGTGTCGTGTCAATCGTGTCGTGTTAATGGGTTTTAATCAATTAAAATTTTAAATCGTGTCAATCGTGTCGTGTCGTGTCAGAAGTGGATCGTGTTCGGGTTATAAAAAAATAACACGACATCGGGTCGTGTCGTGTTCGTGTCACTAAAAAACATTTCGTGTCGTGTCGGGTTGGTCCTGAACCCGACCCAATAACACGATTTGCCACCCCTAGTTCATCCGCATAGTAAGTTGGAATCGCGCATGGAGTGGACCATTGGAAAGGGATTTTAGTTCCCTTTGAAGATTCATTTAGCCTCGATCGAGCTGAAGAGTTAACTTAGGTCAAACAGAGCCCGAGAGCGCCCGGTGGCCTCTAGATCAAGTTTCAGACGCAAACAGATCGTTCGTCCGCATGGTAAGTTAGAATCGCACACGGGATGGACCATTGGAAAGGGATTTCAGTGATCTTCGAAGATTCATTCAGCTTTGGTCAAGCTGAAGAGTTTGACTTTTTGGTCAAACGGAGCCTGGGAGTGCCCGATGGCTTCTAGGTCAGTATTCGGGACATGAACTAGGTTTGTAGTGATGAAGGGAGGTGCTAGGGACCTTAGGAGAGTTAGGGGTAACAGAATGGGGTGTCTACAGAGCCCCTCGATGGGTGAGTTTGGAACAAATGATGGCCGTCGAATAGACACCACATGATACTTTTGATGGAGTATGACCGATTCAGAGGGTTGAGGCTGATTTTGTGGACCTGAGGGGTGTGTCGGGGATGACGAATTTTATCTGTGGTCTTAAGTGAGGAGGGTGACCGATTCTGTGGGTCAAAGCCAATTCTGCGGGCTTAAGATGAAGATTTAATAACCGAGTTCAATTTTGACCTAAGAGTCGTGACGACCGAGGACCGAGGTCATTTCTAACCTAATCAGGTGACGATCCAAGATAGAGGTAAACTCTGACCTAAAGAGTGGTGACGACCGAGGACCGAGGTCAATTTTGACCTAACTCAGGTAACAATCCAATATCGAGGTCAATTATGACCTAAGAGTGGTGACGATCGAGGAGCGAGGTCATTTCTGACCTAACTTAGGTAATGATCCAAGATCGAGGTCAATTTTGATCTAAGAGTGGTGACGACCGAAGACCGTAGTCAATTCTAACCTAACTCAAATGATGATCCAAGACTGAGGTCAATTCTGACCTAAGAGTGGTGACGACCGAGGACCAAGGTCAATTCTGACCTAACTCAGGTGACGATCCAAGACCGAGGTCAATTCTGACCTAAGAGTGGTGACGACCGAGGACCGAGGTCAATTCTGACCTAACTCAGGTGACGATCCAAGACCGAGGTCAATTCTGACCTAAGAGTGGAGAAAGATTGGATTTCGATTCTGCTGGAGAAAGTGCTTTGTGATTTTGATCTGAGCTGGGGAGCTGATAGTTAGGGAAGCTTTTGTTTCTTTAGGAGGCCTCGCAGGGGGGAACAATCAATTTTGGTGCTGTAAAAACTCCGCTGGGGAAGTGATCAAGCGATCCTTAGAGATCCTCCAGGGCTTTGTTGGGAGGAGATTCACTTGGTTTTTGAGGATTTTACTGGGAAAGAGGGGTTCCACTTGAGGGAATGCGAGATTTTCCTGGTGATAATGTTCTAAATCCTTCCTGGGATTTTTAGAAATTTTCTGAGGATTTTTCGGGGCTTTCTGGTATTTTTTGGGAATTTCTGTACGAAATTTAAGGGGGGTGCTGGTTGGCATGGTATGAGGGGTGCCATTCGGCAGTGGAATATATTTTTGGGCTACCTCGGGAAGGTAAGGAGTCAGTGCCAATTGGTATAGTGGGGGGAAGTGCCGATCGGCATGGCGCTTGGCATCCTATATAAAGGGGGCAAATCCCTTCATTTTTTTCACAGCTTCTTTGCTTTCTTTCTCTCTGCGATTCCTCTGCAAATCTTTCTAGCATTCCGATCTTTAAGAAGTGACCGCTTTTGTAAGCATTGCAGTCCACAGGGAGTGGTTGACTGTTGATGACTGGGCGAATGTGGAGTGGAGGGCCAGGGCGCCTCTAGCTTTGAGGAGTGAGAACTCCTTTGATGCGTTTGAGCCTATTGCGGATGAGCGGACTTTGCTGCGGGATCCGTTGCATCATCGCTCTTCGAGAGTGACTCCTGGCGGTTATGTAAGTAACCTGACCTTTGGTATTCCTTTCTTTTTGGTGATTTTTCTTTCTTTCTTAACTTTTGACGAGATTTTTCCTTTTTTCCAGTCTGATATTTCTTTGAAGAACATGTGCGCCCGTGGGACAACGTGGCTCAGGGATGTTTGGGAGCATCTCCCACCTGTGGTGCGTTGGGTTGTATCATCAGTGGGTTTTGGGAGGTTGGCATCTGTACTGGATGAGATGCCTCGTTCGACAACGGTCCTGTGTGCTTTGGGGGAGTGGTGGTAGGATACTACCCACACCTTCCATTTCGACTTCGGGGAGATGAATTTGACTCTCATAGACGTACAACAGCTATTGGGGCTGGATTGTGATGGAGAGAAGATAGAGGTGGATCGCTCTTTGCGGGTGAGACCGGAGGCAGTGCGTGCGGCACTTGGTGATGTAGCGAGGACAGTTTCTGGGGATTCTATCTGGCTGTCCCTATTGAAGGACGTTCTGTTGGGCAGGGTGATTGATGTGGAGGACGGGCTGCAAGTGAGGTAGATGGCCCGCTTATTTATTTTACTAGTGTTGGGAGGTTTTATGGTGGCGTCGAGCGGCGACGTTGTCCATTTGTGGTTCTTGCCGTACCCGAGGATGTTTTCAAACATCCCTTTCTATGATTGGGGGAGTCTGACTTTGGCGACCCTTTACTCTTCTCTGGATGCATTTAGCCGGTGCTGCTGGCAGACCTTTACTGGGGCCACGTACCTTCTTGAGGTATTCTTCAATTTGCGCATTTCTTTTCATGCATTCGCATTTTCCTTTCATGCATTCACATTTTCCTTTCATGCATTCTTATTTTCCTTATGCGTCTCTTTTTGTTTGTGAATTCTTATCTTTGACAGATGTGGTTTTATGAGGTGATTGGGTGCAATACCCAACTGATCGCTCTAAAGGATGACACTGTTGGGGACTTTTACCGATTGTATCAATGGCATAAGGCCAATCAGCAGTCGAAGGGATCTCTATCTCTGGAGGCGGTGCGTCAGGTCTTGAATGACCTGACCAGTGGCGGGGTAAGACTCTTTCCATTTTTAGTTTTTGTTTTTGCACCTTCTGATCTTGTATTGATTTATCCCTTCTTGGATATTTTTAGGTGACCTTTTATCCCTGGGGGACAGCCATTCAGGATGTGGGGACGATCGGGGTGAACGCGCAGATGAGGCGTTTGCTGGCGCATGAGTTCGTCCATTCTTGGTATCTCAGAGAGAGGGTGGTTTTCCAGATTGCTGAGGAGGAGGTGGTGGTGCCACCTGCGCAACCTCCTACGCCTATGAGGCAGGAGCGACTGCTGTAGGAGGATGCCAGGATTACGGCGATGATTGACGAGTCTTACTTGTTGTACATCGATACGGCTGCGCCGTATGACTATATGGACTTTGTGACGAGATGGTTGATGGCGCCCAGCATATATGATGCTCTACCCATCCTTCCTGCGGGTTCGAGTCGGGCGGTGGGATCTTTCCACAGTGGCGACGGTCCGACGACATCTGCGGTGACGACTAATTCAAAGGTTCCTTTCTTGCGATTGCATACCCCTTCGTACAACATTCGACGGGCTGATGGTGGAATGGTGCCTATATTGCATCGTCCTCATGCGATGGATCCGGAGGAGTTGGGTTTGACAGAGTAGGTCCTTCGACCTGCGGTATACCTTTCTGTTCTTTTCTTTCTTTCCTATTTTGGTCATCTCTACTCTGATACTGATTTTGATTTTCCTTGCAGTAAGTTCGAGTGTCTACCACTTTGCTAAGAGACATCAGAGAGTGGATATCTTTGGCGACTGCCCATATTTGGGATGCGGTTCCTGTTCCTTCTTTCTTGGTTCCATATACTTCGTCTGGAGAGGACTCTGGCTCGGGTAGTGGTGGTGCGTCTTCTCGCCGTAGGGGAAAGAGAGCACGTCACAGGGGTGGAAGCTCTTAGTGTGTGAAAGAGAGAGAATGTGGGTTCGGGCTGAGTCCCGCTATTTTTTTGCTTTTTCTTTTTATTTCCTGCAAAGATGATGTAACACATTAAATAAATAGATGCAATGTAATGAAGTTTTTTATTATCTTTTATTAATGATGAATGAATGCATGCACATGCGCTTTTTACTTTGTTGCGGAGACCGTAAAAAGGAGTATTTTTGGAATTTTTGAAGTAAAGTTTTTAATTAAAAGGGGGAACTATATAAGGAGGAAAAGGGATTTTGAAATTCTGTTGAGAATATTAATTTATTTTTATTGAGTTTTCTGATTTGACAAAAGAGGAAAAAAGGGAAATTTCTAAAAATGGGGGGTTGCCGATCGGCAAGCACCCTGTCCTGCCTATCGGCAGTTCAGTTCAGTCCCATCAATTCAAAACTTTGAATGGTACCCTCTTCTGCCTTTTGGTACCTTGTGGGGTAGGATTCCCTCCGATTTCTACAGGGATTATGTCTCTTGTGAGGGTTCTCAAGTATAAAAAGGTGGTAAGGGTGGAGTGTTTTCATCACACCTTTGCATTCTTACTTACTTGCCCATTATCTCTTGGCCTTGCAAGATGGCTCTCCCTGGTAACATTGAGTTTGCTAACTACCTCGAAGCCTTGGAATCAATGTGCTCTTATAATGTCGATTATGGTGCTTTCAACATGTGCCGAGTCTCCATGTGGCACAATCGGCCTATTGAGTGGAACATGCTAATGGCGGCGGTACAATGCTGGTACCCCGAAGACCATGTATTCCACTTTGGGTTGGATGAAGTTTGTCCTACCTACGAGGAGTTTTTTGCCATGCTGGGTGTAAATCCCAGTGTTGCTGTGGCTTTGCCCGAATTTTCCCATTTTCCCAGAGGTTTATTGGCCGGGCTTCTTCATATTTCACCTTCGGCGGCCAGATCACTAGTTGTTGGAGGAATAATCTCCCTCCCAGCGGTGCTGCAGTCCGTGCATTTGCGGGAAGTAGGTGATGCTGGCTATGCCGAAGCCGTTTCTTTGGGCCTAGTTTCAAAATTGCTGTTAGTGGCTGGGGAACTGCTGGTGGACCCGCAACTTGCAGCCATTACTTCATGGATGTCATGCCGTCGCAATCCTGCGGAGGTTATACTGGTGAAGACCCTGAATGGCCTGAATGCCTGGAGAGAAGGTCGCTCTGACTTTCTGAGGGGTAGCCCCGTGATGCTGTTCATGTGGTTGTCTGAAAGACTCAGCTTGGCGGTCCCTCCAGAGTATCCTTTGCCGACTGTACCCAACTTCTTTTCGCGTTATTTCATCCATGTTGGCCTGGATATTGCAAGCTGGGAGAATTGGTTTTCATGTGTTGGTCAGTGCCTTGGTGGGGGCAGTTGCAGCCTGTTCTAGAGCTCGGAGAGTACTCATATGTGCGACTGGTTGGTCTCAGACAAACCTCTTTTTATTTCCCGTGGCGACTTCTGCTCTAATTTGGCTAGGCACAGGTCGTGCCATCTCGGACCTTAAATTTCTTTTTGGTAGAAGATTTGACCGAGCGCCTACGTCTGCTGCTTGGATCTTTGTGGGAGAATCGGCGTCCGTCGACCCGTCTCTCTCAGTGTGTCGGGAGAGTTTGGTATGTCCCTAGGGATTATATGAAGTGGTTATGTAGGAGAGTAGTCAGCAAGATGTTGGCAGTGGAGACTAAACAAATGTGGTTTATTTTATTTAACACCATGGAAGGGGGTGTTGTGGTTTTTTCGAAACTGGTTCAGGCTCATCGGTCCATGGAGTGTTTACGGCACTCCATTCAGGCAGGGGAAATTTGGGGGCCCCAAGATGTAGATGATGAGGGTGCAGGCTCCTCTGGTAGATGTGGGTAGGGATCTTGGAGAGTTTATTTGTGTAATAGGGAATATATGTGGGGGGTTTGATTTAGCTTTTTATTGCAGTAGGGGGAAGGGAGTTATCCGTTCCTTTTCTTATGTAATCTGTACTGTAATTTCTTATTAGTGAAATAAACAAGTTTCTGATCATCTAGCGGTGCCTTTCGATGAATTTTGTAATTTTGAATTATCTATACTGATCGCAAGGCATACATAATCCTTTTGTTCAAGTCTATGTTAGAATGAACTACCGTTCTCGGAGATAAGAAAAGAATATTATTTTGTGAAAAAGTAAGGACCGTGCTCATGTAAGATGTATGAGCTGCCTACGTACCTCTGGGTTTTTGAATTTTTTTTTATTTTTCTTGAAAAATGAATTTTTTTTGCAGAGGATCAGGCCCACCTAGTTCTGGGTAGAGGGAAATGAAGAGAGTTTTTTTTGAAGAATAGAAGGGAGATGAGAAGAGTCGTAGCGCGCCGAGATTTTGGAATAGGGGTATAATTTCTTGAGACGGTCCAGGTTGACTGGACGAGCCATATCTTCCCCATCTAGGTCAGTGAGCATGGCGGCACCACAAGATAAGATTTTCTTCACAATGTAGGGGCCCTCCAATTGGGCTTGAATTTCCCTCTGGTGTCCTAGATGAATTCTACTATCTCCTTGAGGGCTAAATCCCCTTCCCGGACACCGCGGTCCTTGACTCTCTTATTGAATGATCGCGCTATTCGGCGATGGTACTCCTGTATATAGTAAAGAGCTTTCAATATCCTTTCATCTAGGAGGGTCAACTCGTCGAGACGGCTTTGGCACCAGTCTTCTTCACTAACTTTGCTTTCGAGCATGACACGTAGCGAGGGTACTTCCAGCTCCACAGGTAGGAACGCTTCCATGACGTAGACCAGAGAGTAAGGGGTAGCCCTAGTAGAGGTTCGGATTGAGGTTCGATAGTCCCAGAGGGCGTACGGGATCCAGTCGGCCCAATCCCTACAGCTTTCGGTCATCTTGCTGATGATGTCTTTTAGGTTCTTGTTGGCAGCTTCAACTGCACCATTGGTCTGAGGTCGGTAGGGAGAATATTTATGTATTTGAATCCCGTACTAGTTGACTACTTCTGTGACTTCTGCTTTTAAGTGCAACCCATTATCTGACACTAACTCGTGCGGGACCCCATATCGACAGATGATATTTTTCTTAAGGAATTTGGCCACTTTCTTGGCATTCAATACTGCGTATGACTCAGCTTCGACCCATTTGGTGAAGTAATCAATGGAAACTAGAATGAATTCATGTCCGTTTGAAGCCTTTGATGTAACCTTCTCTATGATGTCGATACCCCAGGTGGAGAACGAATAGGGAGAGGTCATGTTGTATAATTCTCGTGGAGGCAGGTGTTGAAGATTAGAGAACTTTTGGCAATTGAGGCATCTCCGGACTTAGGCGGTGAAATCTTGGGCCATGGTGGTCTAGTAGTAGCCCTGTCGGATGATCTTGTTGGCAAACATGTAACCGTTCATATGGGGCCCGCATTCCCCGCTGTGGATCTTCTATGTTATCTTTTCAATCTCAGCCGCTGTGATACATTGTAGATGAGTTCCATCGAGGTTCCTCTTGAGTAGAGCTTTATGATAGATGATGTACCGGGCTGCCAGTTTTCGAAGGGTCGCTCGGTCTTTCTTATTGGAACCCTCGGGATACTTACCATGTTTGAGGAGGCACCAGATATCATAGTACCAGCAGTCGGCTAGTTCAGGATCTTCGGTAGAGACAAGCTCAATATGGTAGCAGTGGGTTGGTTTGTCTTATTTTTGAACTAGGAAAGGGGTCATTGTTATTCCTTCGGGCATATCGACCATGGCTGCCAGGGTACCGAGAGCATCGGCTAGGTTATTCTTTGCTCTAGGTAGGTAATGGGAGGTGATATCTCGGAATCGGGAGGCTAACTCTTCTAAGTGGGCATGGCAAGGTTAGATCTTTTCATCCTTGACTTTCCACTTTCTGAGCACTTGACCGACGATGAGGCAAGAATCCCCATAGGCATCAAGGTATTGAATACCTTTCTTGAGAGCAACTTTGAGGCCTACTGTGCATGCCTCGTATTCCGTCATGCTGTTGGTGCAAGGGAAATCCAATTTGATGGCGATGGGAGTGTGGGAGTCATCTGGGGCGATTAGAAGTATCCGAATGCCATATCCCTTTTTGTTGGCAGCACCGTCAAAAAACATTTTCCATCGAAGGTTATCTTGAGCGGTGCAGAGGATATTTTTATATGGTAATTCGAAGATCCAGGCATCTGCTTCTTCTACGGGGTAATCAGCGAGGTAGTCAAAGATGGCTATTCCTTTAATGGCTTTCTGCGTGATATACACGATATCGAACTCGGTTAGGAGCATCAATCATCGGGCCATTCGACTAGATAAGGTAGGTTTCTCAAGCAGGTATTTGATGGGATCCATTTGGGATACAAGTTTGATGGGGAAGGTGAGCATGTAGTGTCGCAACTTTTGGGTGACCCAGACAAGTGTGACATACGCCTTTTCCAAAGCAGTGTAGTTGACCTCGTGCCTGATTAATTTACGACTGGCATAATAGATGGCTCTTTCTTTACGGGAGTCTTCAAGGTAATGGGCTAGCAAAGCCCCAGCTGTAGTGTCGGTTATGGTTAGGTATAGGAGCAAAGGGAGACCAGGCTGTGGTGGCATGAGCACTGGAGGTTGGGTCACATATTATTTGATTCGGTCAAAAGCTTCTTAGCAGGCCTCATTCCAAACCTTGGTTGAATTCTTTCGGAGGAGCTTGAAGATCGGTTCACAGATGGAGGTTAACCGACTGATGAACCATCTGATATATTACAATTTCCCAAGAAAACCTCGAACTTTTTTCTCTGTTCGGGGCGATGGCATCTCAAGTATGGCCTTCAGCTTTGCAGGATCTGGTTCTATTCCCTTCTCACTGACCATGAATCCCAAGATTTTTCCCTTTATAACGTCGAAGACACATTTCTGTGGATTGAGTCTCATCTGATACCGTCGTACTCGTTCGAAGAACTTTCGGAGAGCGGGAACATGACCTTCTCTAGTTTTAGACTTGATAATCATATCATCCACATAAACCTCGACTTCTTTGTGGATTAAATCATGCAGGATGGTTGTGGCAACCCTTTGGTAGGTAGCCCCAGCATTCTTGAGATCAAATGGCATGACAGTGTAGCAAAAGGTTCCCTATGGGGTGATGGATGCAATTTTTTCTAGGTGGTCTGGGTTCATCTTGATTTGGTTTTATCCGGAAAAACCGTTGACGAATGACTTGAGAGAATGAATGGCTGTGTTGTCCATGATCATGTCGATATTGGGTAGCGGATAATCATCCTTTGGAGAAGCTTTATTTAAATCTCGGTAGTCTACACACATTCGAACCTTCCCTCCTGATTTTGGCACATGTACTATGTTGGCTATCTATGTGGGATATTCGATCACACGAATGAAGTCCACGTTCAACTCTTTGACCACCTCTTCTTTGACCTTGAGCGACCATTCGGTGCGAAGCTTTCTCAATATTTGTTTAACCGGCTTGTAATCTGGGAGAGTGGGGATCTCGTGCTGAGCTATTTTAGGATTAATGCCGGGCATATCATCATAGGACATTGCGAAGACATCCACAAATTCCTTTAACAATTCTTCGAGTTATGCGCCCTTATGCTCGTCAAGGGTGTCCCCTTTCCTAATCTCGCGCAGTTGGCTACTAGGACCGAGATTAATAACAATAGTCTCTTCTTCATTAACTTGAATGTGGTTATGTTGTTTATTATTAACCTTATTTAGATCAGTTAAGAATTGTTCATTTGCAAAATCATCATCATCAAAAGTTCGATTAGGACCCAAACAATTAATGTAAGGCACAACAAGATACTCAAAATCTTTATTTATTTCATTGATAGGAAAAACAGCATTGAGAACCTTATCAAAAGAGGTCTCGATTACATTTGAACAGGGATAGACAACAGAAGAAGAAATGGGGTAAACATTGGGATTAGGGGAAATTTTAGTAGGTAGAACTGGCGCAGCATGCTAGTTGAGGATGGGTGTATCAGCAGATTTAATCAGATGGGATGGATCCATTGATGTAGTGCCTGAATGGACCATGCAGAGTGCCAGCCCTAGTGTCTGTAAGTTGAAGGAATCTTCAGAATCACTTTCCTCAGTCTCTTTGGTATTTATGATGAGCGGTTGTACTCGATGTTGGAAACTTTCGGCCCATGGGTAGCTATCTTGGAAAAAGATCTCCATTCCAGGCTTTATCTTCTTGTCTGTGTGGTCATACCATGGTTCTGGAAAACCGCAAAAGGAGAAGTCTTCGCCTTCTTTGATGAATTGTCCATTCAAGGAGTCTCTTGAGATAGTTGGGATGCAGTCTAATCTTCTCTTTGGTCGAGACTGGTGGATCATTCTGAGTTCTTGTTCTGATGGTTGATACCCCAAGCCACAAGGAGAGAAAGCTTTCTTCAGTTCGATGGGATCAAGTATCCTTGCTGCCTTTGTCCTAGCCCCAGTCCAGGTATGAAGCGCATGTTTCTGAACATTTGAATCACATTGACATTGCCATGAGGGTCATGTTCTGGATAAACCCTTTCTTTGAAACAGTCCCCTGCTGGGAGTAGGAGTGGTTCAACTCGGAATCCTGATAGGAGCATATCATTTGACCCGTATTGTATCTCAAGGATTGGACTGCTGGTGCTTGCACCCTCAATATTTTCGTCGTCGCCCAAAATGGTGATGACTCGCCCGTCGATGAAGAACTTCAATTTCTGATGGAGTGAGGAAGACACACCCTTGACATTGTGGAGCCAGGGTCATCCGAGCAACAGGTTGAAACAATCTGGGATGTCTATGACTAAGAATTCAACGATAGGGTTTATAGGGCCAACCCCTATTACAAGTTTTATTGATCCCATCACCTCCCGATGGGTATTATCGTAGGCATGTACAGCGGCGGAGGTTGGAGCGAGGTCACTTTCTTTCAGGCCTAAACACTTGAAGGTTCTTAGTGGGCAGACATTCAAGGCGGATACATTATCACTAAAAGAGAGTGGCACGGCCTTACCCATAACTTCGACGGATATGTTGAGTGCATGATTGTGATTCGGCGCAATTCTGGGGATTTTTTCTTCAGAAAATGATAGCATCCGGGTAGAGGTCAAGGATCCGACCAGATTTACCGCTTCTTCTAGTATGGTAGAAGGGGGAACTGTGGGTTCAGTGAGCAGCTTGATGAAAGCATTTCTGTGCAGCTGGGAAGACATGAAAAGCCCCCATAGAGTGATGTTAGCTTGAGTTTTCTTCAGTTGATCAAGGATCTTGCTTTCCTCGATGGTCATCTATGGCATAGGAAGGTTTTTAACGCCCTTCCCATTGTCATTTGCTGGTAGTGAGCTTGGAACCTGGTAATGTCTCCCTGATCTGGTCATGTCATTTATTGAAGAAGGGAAGAACATGAATCCCGTTTCCTCATCAATCTCAGGTTGTTCTGCCACCTTGTTTATTTCTCCGAGGAGTTCTTCAAATGATATCATCCCACACATGTCGGCCACTTGGCCAGTTCTTCCCCCCATCTGGTGGCAATAATTCTATCCTTCCATGTAAAGTCAATGCTTTCCACAACTTAAACGGCTTCTTCATACAGGTCTTCCCATTCTGTGGGGGATATGTATGGTTGAAGGGACCAAGCGCCCTTGTAGCTTCAAAATGTCAAGTAACCTAGTGATACTACAAATTTTGTTGGTTTGCCCGAATAATTCTGCCATAATCTGGACAACATCATCTAGGCTGACTTCATCAGTTAGTACCATCCACTTGTCTGAATCTTGAGCCCATTTCTGTGCTTCCAAGAACAATGTACTGAACCTTTAGTAATCGATGACCATCTATGAGGGCAATTTCAGCCCAAACTCTAGGAGTTGGTTTAACACCTCTGATAATTCCATATTCCTATTTTCAGAACGGGTATGGACAGCGATGCATGCTCTGGTAAGGCGTGACAGTACCTGATCAGCGAGGCTAGTAGGGTGTTGGAGGAAATATGGGCAACTTTGAAGAGGTTTAGGAGAGTATATGGGTGTGATTTGAGTTTAGGGATCGAAATCTGGGTTTTCTTCTAAGAAGATGGCATTGGTATGATTTGGGAGTGGGTTGTGAGTAGTGTTTGGCTTAGGATTGGCTGGCGGGGTGATGGTACCCCGGTCGATGAGATCTTGGATTATGTTTCGGAGGTGAAAGAATTAGTCGGTGGTATGGCAAGCAGTTTGGTGAAAGGCGCAATGAGCATCGACCTTGAAGTTTCTTGGGAGTGGATTTGGCAATGGACGGGGATCCAAGGGTTTGATGAGGTTTCGGCTTAACAAGTCTTGGTAAACTTTAGAGAGGGGAGCATGGAGCTCAGTGTATTCCCTTCGGATGGGGGCATGGTGACTTTCTGGTGCCCATGATGTGGTTGGTTGAGAGATGTTGTTGATGGTTGAGACTGTAGCACTGGCAGGCTTGTCATACTTTCTAGGGGTGAACTGTCCGGACACCTTCTTCGGTTCAACTTCTATTTTAACAAGGCTTTCCTCGATTTCTACTCCCGCCTCTATGAGAGCTCGAAAGTGGGGATAATATTGTCCTCCCATCATCGCTCGGACATATGGCAAGAAGTTCTTCTTCACTATATTGACCTATTCTTCCTCAGATGGCCGATTGGTCATGGTAGCTGCTTGTTCCCTCCAATGGGTTATGAGGTTACTAACTGATTCCCCAGGGTTATATTTGAGAAGCTCTAAATCACGATGGGTGACCTCAAGCTCTTCGTTTTATTTTTATTGCAATATGAATTCTTGGGCTACATCCTCTCAGCTATTGATTCTGGATTCCTCGAGAGATAAAGACCATCGGAGGGAACTATCCTTCAAAGTTTTCTGAAACAATTGGGACACCACTTCTTCAGAAGCCCCTAGTAGAGTCAGGGAATGATGATAACTGTGAATATGAACAATCGGGGGTCCACTCCCTCCGAACTTCTCGATGTTTGGCATCTTGAACTTCTCGGGTAACCTCACTTTAGGATAAGGAGACATGTGGGTGTAGTCCATGTAATTCCCTGAGATTCTGACTTGGTCGAACTTCTTGGTGAGCATCTTGAGATCTTCTTTGACTTTGTTCAACTCCTCCTCTTTTGGATCAACGGTCATAGGTAGGTTAGCCACAGGCTGGGCAATGTTTGGCATCGAAAGCTGGGCTGGTGGTGACCTATTGGCAGGAGGGTCACGTGAAGCGTGCTGATATTCTTTGGGAACCCAGATAGGCTCGGGTGGACCCATATCACGAGGGAATAGGGCCTCAAGCTCTTGAGGAATACGAACCTGGTTTCGTTGCATCTTTCGAACCTCAGTTTGGAGGTTGTCAATCTTGGACACGAGCTGAGCTAGGACTGCCGTCAGATCCGGCTGTATGACTGGTACTTGATCTGTATTCTCCATGGAAAGTGGATGGATTCCGGAATCGAAAGAAGTAGTAGAGGAACGAATGAAATTCTGGTATGATTTGATTGAAGACCGAAGGCAATAGGGAACCAGGCCAAGGGCTTGCGATTGACCTAAGAAGGCGTAGAATGGGATTTATTTTCTCAGAAAAAGGGAAGAAACTATTTTTGCATTTTTGATAAAGAAGGGAGAAATGTTTTTGGATTTTTGATAAAGAAGGGAGAAATGTTTTTGGATTTTTGATAAAGAAGGGAGGAATGTTTTTGGAGACGGAACTCAGCATGATTATTATGATTATTATGTTCTCACTTGTATTTAATTCTCCTAAATGCAATGCCGGACGGGACCCGAGCCTCGAAAAGTGGGGTTTTTAATATATGCAAAGCTACGGTTGGACTTGTAACCAGGCTCACGAACAGGGTCCCATTTTAAAAATGCACAAAAATTGGGCGGCAAGCCGACCCAAAATTTCGACAGAGTTTCGGGTCGAAAGCGACAATCTAAAGTGCGTGTCCTAGGTTTGACAACTATATGCGGGTATGCAGTGGTTGGGTGAATCGACATGGGTTCCCCCCTTTGGCGTGACTTCCACGATATACGTCTTGCTCTTGCGGGCAATCGGTACGTGTGGACAAGCCATTTGACATACCTGAGTGTACGTGAATTGCCTCACTATATACCTCGTGGGGACGGTATGTGTGAGAGAGAATTTGATATACTCGGCGTACGTGAACGAATTCCTTGCGATATACCTCCTGTCATGACTTCTGTCAAGCGGTAAAATGCGGGGGAATCGTTCGATATACGTCGAAGGTACTTGACCAATGGAAGGTGAGAGTCATATCGCTTAAGGCTAACTGCGACCTGCCGGACCAGCGCCCATCACGAAGTGACCCTCCAGTTACTGGATAAAATTTGGTCAATAGCAATGCTCTTTGGTGATGTCGTGTGAATCATGCATGATTTTATTTATTAGTATCTTATGATGAGAATGCCTTTCTTGATTATTCCAAACAGGGAGCAAAGTACAAGTACCAAAGGTACACCAAGTATGAACGGGTGATGCGTGTAATATGTAGATATATGTGATCCTAGGTGTTCATGGTGCGAAGTGTACATGGAGAATTTTCTACAAGTGTGTGAACATAAGCATAAGCATGGGATACACATGGAATAAGGGGAACATGCAGATATAGGGGGAACATAAACAAATATAACATCTATGCAAATAGAGTCAAGCCCTCAAAACATATAAAATGTCCCCAGCGGAGTCGCCACTGTGGCCATCCCCGATCCTCGCCGTGCGGGCGGGCGCGCAAAGGAAAAGGATCCTCGGGTCTCGCGCATCCCTCTCGGGAGCGCTTCGGCCGACGTCATTTGAGATGAGGTGTAAAAATTTAGAGAGATTCAGAGTCGCCAGTCTATTTTACTCAAAATAGATAAAAGAAAAAGGGTAAGCCATCTCGAAGGATGGCATCCAAAGAAATACTGGTGCATGCAAAACCAAAATGATTCGAGAAGGGTTTGGAGGCTAAGTTACGAAATGGGAAGGTGTTAGGCACCCATTCCGCCCTTTCGGTCTCTCATGGATATTTGCTATTTTCCTTTATTTTTCCCCGTGATATGTGTGCATGTGTATATATATAGTGGAGATAGGAATCCTCGACTTGTATCATGGAAGAGATAAAGCGAGTCATCCGTAGGAAGGTATAAAAAAATATTAGAAAGATTAGATTTACGCGATTACCCCTACGTTGATCGTTATAATGGAACGATAACACATATGGAGTAATACGTCACTAAGAACAAGTGTATAGAATATAAGAAAATTGAATTTAGAGAAGATAGAAAATGAGAGAGAAAGTGAAAAAGAAAAGGACTCCAGTCTCGGGTTTTACCCCGAGACGCCTACATAGCCTATAAAGGCATCAAAGTCCACGTAGTTCGCATACAAAATGAGGGTGGGGTTTATCCCATAAATCTAAATGGGGGATCTCTTATTTGTGAGTGTGTGTAGAAAAAGTGTTTTAATTGTGAGAAAAGTATGAGAATCCCTATTTGGAATTTATGAGCAAACCCTCTTTTTCTTATTTTTTGGGTTTTATTTATATGAAAATAGGAGATGTGAAATAATACTACATAAAAAGTATATTAGGATGTGTGAGATGAGATAATAAAAGTGCTAAGTAATAAAAAAATTTATTGGGAATTTAAGAGAATTTGGAGAGAAAGTTGAGAAAACTGGACCTTCTTGAAGATCTTGAGCTTGATCTTGAATGTTGGAGATCATCCCTTGCACTTGGATGATGATGGAGAGTGGCTAATTCACCAAGTTTGATGAAAAAGATGATGAGAAGTGGAAGTTCGGAAGGGATTTGGATGTTGAAATCGCGCTGCCTTCGAGAGAGGTTTTTTGGATTCGCTCAGAGGGAATTCTATTAGATCTGGGATCCTCTTGCAAATGAGGTGAAGGCCTACTTTTATAGGCCCAGGTCATTACAGATCGGAATAGACCTGGTCCTGCCTATCGGCAGGTGCCGATAGGCAGAGTTTGGAACCTGCCGTTTGGCACTGTGTTTCATGCCTTTTCGGCAAATTAGCTGTCGAGGGAAAAGTGTTGGTCAGAATTATGCACAGGCCAGACCGTTAGAAAGGTAATTCAGAGACCTTTGAAAGTCCTTTGGACCTCTCCCGGGTTCGGGAGTTAACTTTGGGTCAAATATGGCTCGGAAGCTTTTGTCGGTCCATTGGACGGGGAATCTTTCGGATGCAAATGGATCATTCGTTCGCATGGTAAGTTCGAATCGCGCACGAGGTGGACCGTTGGAAAGTTTAGGAGATGTAATTCGACATTCCAAAGAGTTTGGCCCGATTTGGGGAGTTGACTTTGGTCAACCGGGCCCTGGAAGCATTCGGTGACCTCTCGGAGTCAAACAGATCGTTCGTTTGCCTGGTAAGTCAGAATCACGTACGGAGCATACCATTGGAAAGGTATTTTAGTCCCCTTTGAAGTTTCATTCAGCCTTGGTCGAGCTGAAGAGTTGACTTAGGTCAAACAGAGCTCGGGAGCGCCCGGTGGCCTCTAGATCAATTTTCAGACGCAAATGGATCGTTCGTCCGCATGGTAAGTCAGAATCGCGCACAGGACAGACCGTTGGAAATGGATTTTATTTCCCTTCGAAGATTCATTCATCTTTGGTCGAGCTGAAGAGTTTGACTTTTTGGTCAAATGGAGCCTGGGAGTGCCCGATGGCTTCTAGGTCAGTATTCGGGACATGACCTAGGTTTGTAGTGATGAAGGGAGGTGCTAGGGACCTTAGAAGAGTTAGGGGTAATAGAATGAGGTGTCTACAATGATATTCATAATGAATCTGGAATAATAGTGAGAGGCCAAGAAATAACAGATTTCATAGCGGAGTTTACCTATAAAGAAAAACCTAACGAGAAGACTCCTATACGAGAGAGATCAATAGTAAATACGCTTTCAGTCCGCTTGTTTCACCATCGTACTCGTAAAGGTGCGGTCACTGGAGTTTCTATTCGGTCAGATTCAAGGGTCCACAAGTCAAGTTGCAACCATACGCTTGTGGTGTAGGGAATATTTTTGGGATTTGGGTATATTATACCCATTATTGATGAGGTTCATACGCATGGGACTAATTAAAGTTTGGGCAACTCACTTTTAGTTGATTTTGATTAGGGTCCCAAATTTTTTTTGAATTATATCATGTGGCAATGATGAGTCACCCTAAACGCTTGAGGACGAGCTTTTCGAAGACAGGGAGAATGATGTATTTTATGCTACGTAGCAACACGTAGCACATGGTTGTGCTCTCGGAAGAAGATTATCTTTTATTTTGTATTTTAGTTTTGGCTAATATTGTTATTTCCTTTTATTCTTAGTCTTTAATTGGTCTCTAATCTTGTTTGGGGGTAATTAGTTATTTTTAGTTATTAGTTGTCCTTTTTAGTCTTTTGAGTTATTACTTGGTTACGAACTAATTTTTCTCCTATTAATAGGCCCTTGGAAAACACGCTTTAATATTAAGAAAGAAAATATATAGAGAAAAATAAACCTACTTTCTTAGTTTAATTTTATTTCTTTTTGTTGTTGGTGTTGTGTAGTTAGTAGTTGTGTAGTTGTATTAATAACACTTTCGCATTCATAGATTGACATCATCTTTGGTGACGCGAGCTAAAGTTTCGGTCAAACCTTTCTTTTCTTTACTTACCAAAATGAGTTTCTCAGAAAGAGAAACCTTAATCGCCTCGAGTTGACTATCAGTGCCTCATTATCCTTTATAACTTTCAACTCTTTTTCGAGCGTCAGCACCTTAAAATTTAACTTCTTCTTATGCTTATGAAGTCTCAGCGACTTCGTGTATAGCTCAGAATAGGCGGACTGTAAATCACCTTCTTGTACATCACTATTGCTCAAACTACCAACACGATCACTACCTTGTGATAGATTACACAAAACTTTAAGATCTTCATGCATGGAAATGTCATCATTAGGATGTGATAGACTCGCGGCACTAACATGAGTAGCCATGAAAGCAGTGAAGTTGTTCCCAGATGGAACGGAGTCGTCTGAGTCTTCAGACTCATTGTTACTGTCACTAAGAGTAGAATTATAAACAACTTTGTCTTTTCCCCATCTCTTTATCTTAGTGGGACACTCATAGTCTCTATGACCTCCTTCCTCACACTCAAAACACCTATCCAAATCATCCTTTTTAAAATTATCTCTTTAAAAATTTTCAGTTTTATATTTCTTTTGATCCCGATCATTTGAACTTCTTACCTCTTTATTATTTTTGTTTTTCTCAAATTTTGGTTTATCAAATTTGGAAATTTTCTTTTTCAATTTGATATTTTTTTTTTGAATTTTAAGCGAATAAAGACATAACATCAGGATCAAAATCAAACTCATCGGATTCAGATATTTCCTCTTTTCGAGCTTTCAGAGCTATTCTCTTATCTTTATTTCCTTTATCTTTAGAGAACATGTATAATTTATACATTTATCGATCACCTATGAGCTCTTAAACTTTTAAAGTATTTAACACACTTAGAGAGTTGATAACAGTGAATTTGGCACTAAAACTACGAGGAAGAGGTCTAAGAATTTTTTTAACAACCCAATTTTTTGGAGTCTTATCACCCAAGTAATAACACGAGTTAACAATATTGGAGATACATGCATAAAACTCATCCAATGTTTCATTATTTCTCATGTTAATGGTTTTGAATTGGGTGGTGAGATTTTTTTTATTTTTAGACGCATTAATCACACTTATTCCCTCATGGGTAAGTTGAAGAATGTCCTGTGACTCCTTTGATGTTTTACACGTTATGAAACGACAACACTCCGTCAGAGTAACCACACTAAACAATATATTTAAGCCTTAAGAATTAAAATTTCACAATTTCAACTCATCTTCACTCCATTCCTTGATGCGCTTTAAAGAGGTTGCTTCCTCGACTATGATGGTTGGGGGAACCAACCTTTTTCAATAGCTACCCAAACACATTCATCGATTGATTTTAACAAGGATTTCAGACAGGCTTTCTAGTAGGTGTAATTAGTTCCATCAAACATGGGGGTTCTATTTGACGAATAACCCTTCATATAACCGCCAGGATCCATCTAAGTAAATTTTAAAAATAGGCTCTGATACTGATTTGAGAAGTTCCGATTATGTGATGTAGGTATAACTTCATTAAATTTATGAAATCACAAGAACCAAGTAAATGAATGTCTAGGCAGGATGTGTTGATTTTTTCCAATTTTAATCTTGTTAACTAATTACTACGTGAGCATGCATGATTCAAATTGTAAGTATGAACAAACAAAATAGGAGACGCCGATGTACGAGGAAAACTCAATTGGGAAAAATCTTGAACGACCAGGCCTAGAAAAAATCACTATAGATACGATTTAAAAACAAGACTAAAAAGACTTACAAAACTTGACTCGATAAGCATATACTGGTGCAATCTTAGTTCTGTTTAATTCAACATGACTTCATAATAACTCCGTGCCTCGGTATCCACCGACGGCCTTTACCGTCTTTAATAGTGCAGAATCCACTGAACAACCAAGAACATATGATGACAATGTTTTTATGGGTTTGGTTTATGATAACTTTATCATAAAGGATCAAATATCTTTAGAGAGGATTTTTCAAAGTGTTTAGGCTTTTAGATTTATCAAATAGTTATCATTAAAAATTGCTCGTATGCACTCCTTAAATATGAGAATAAAATTGAGATAGTGGAGTAGTGGGAGAAAGAGGAAAAACTGTCAGAAGATGGAATTTTTAGAAAAATGCATCCAGGTGTTTGAACGATAATGCTACCTCATTTGAACGATGTATCATTTATTGTTCGAATTAATAACAAACGAGATATCTGACGAGATTACAGAGATACTAAAGATTTCAAAAAAAATTCTCGTTAGAACCTTGTTTGAAGTTTGTTTGAATGAGGGCACGATTCTTGTTGGAACGACCTTTGAATGAGTTTTCTAACGAGATTCCAGAGAGTCCAAGTTTCTCCAAAAATTTTCTCATTAGAAGGTCATTCAAATAAGGGTACCAATCTCGCTGGAACGCCCTTCGTAAGAACTCCCTAACGAAATTCCAGAGATACCAAAGGTTTGGAAAATTTGCCTCGATGAAAATTTCATTTGAACAAGCCTCATTTGAATGCTCGTTCGAATGTGGTAGTTTGCCTTGTTCGAACGACGTATCCAATGTCATTAGAACGACCTGAAAAATTCTAAATTTTTCAAAAAAAGTTTTAAGAAAATATTTTAAAAACATTTAAATCCTCAAAAAGAGTTTCTCCAGATATCAAAAGGAGTTATATACCTTTGGGAATGAGAAAGTAGCATGATAAAACATTTGCGCATTCAAACGACATATCCAATGTCGTTAGAACGACCGTTGGGAATGAGAAAGCAACATGATGAAAGATTTGAGCATGACTTGTGCAAATGTGCCTAATAGATTTTCTCCAATTACAGGATTGAGAATACGACACCCTAGCAAATGACGTGTTTTGACCAACAAAATAAGCCAATACTATAAATTGACTCGATGTGAAAAATTTTCCTTAAATACTCTATGACTAAATAAATGCGTTGGCGAGAATTTTTTAGTACCATAATCAGTTCATACCACATATGGTATGTGATACTCCCTTGGGGGTAGATAGATATTCAGATAGTTAGCGACCTTTTCATCAATAACTTCTATTTCTAAATGAGACTGATAAAGTGTGTGGCCCATATCCTGATCGTGAGATAAAGAGATGACGATATAACAAGAAAATATATAATAAGGTTATTAATGAGAAGTTTGAGGTCGTGGATTATGAAAAGAAAATTGCCATAACAGTTATCATGAGTCGTTCGCATCCAGGAAATTTTTACTAGGCATTAGTAAATGAACTATTGACCATATGGCCGAGCTCTTGGAAAAGGTTAGGAAAATAAAGAATGCCAAAGAATACATGACTTCTAAATAGCCAGACCAGGCTAAGAGTGAAGTGAGAACTAGCTCAGACAAGAAAGAAAAACCCAACAAGCATGTGACAAGTATACTTTGTTAATAATTGGAAACCATCACATCATATCAGAAATCCGTGACAAAGAATATTTGAGATGGCCCTTCAAACTTAAAAAATAAATTAGAAGGAGGGATAAGAAGAAATAGTGTGACTTTCATAAATATCATAACCATACCACTAACAAATGCCTGACTTTGAAGGACAAGATAAAAGGTGTATTATAAAATGGGAGGTTGAGGAAGTAGGTGGACAATACGTCTAATCTCCCAAACCGAGGAAAGATAAAAGGTAAAGACTCCGATTAACATCACCTCAATAAGGGAGTGTACGAGGGGCAAAGAACAACCACGACGATAATGAATCAGGTGAGGAAAATGAATATGAAGTCCAAAGAACATTAAAAATTCAAAAAAAAATCATCGACATGATGTCATTCAATTTTTTTAGTGGTGTAGATGACAAAGGAGAAGACCGATAAGAAATAAAGGCATAAATGAATGAAGCTAAGGCTTGCGCTGCACTCTTCAGGGTTGAGAGGAATTAGTCCTTGCCAAAGATGTGGACAATCAACTTCGCAAGGAGAATAAGGACCGAGTCATTTGGATTTTTTAATGACAGACTTGAAAAATAAGGACATATTTTACACTCCTTTTAGGCTTTAGTTTATTTTTGCCTTTATTATGGAATAAAATTTTGATTCATTGTATCATTATTTTGAGTCGATCGAGTTACAATGCTACATCACATAAATACAAGAGAGTAATGCATCATGATTGAGATTGCCAGGCCAAATCGTACAACTTCATTGCATACAGAAGATTTGGTAAAGGTAGCAATTTTTTAAGTTTTGTAATTCCTTGTAGTTTATTGTAATTGCTTGGAAGTGGCATGAAAAGACTTTTATGAATTAGAAAGGTTTGAAACATTTTTTTATAAAAGTTTTTCAAGGGTGTTCATTGAGGCACCTTATTCAAATGAGGTATCCCTTTATCAAAATGTTATCGATAATAGTTTATTTTTTAAGCAGAAGATCTTGATTGAAGATAGTTTTCAAAAGAGGATCCCTCAATCGAAGACTGTTTCAAACGAGGGATCATTCACCATAAAAAAATGACCATCAATTGAAGTTTTATCGATCTATATCTCTCATTTGAACGAGGGTTCCTTGGTTCGAATGAGGTTTAACTTGTGTTCAAATGAGGGTATTCATTTTTGAAAACATATTTGAATGGATCTATTTCATTATAAAACTATTTAAACACCTTTATATGCATATTCTAACTAGTGAAGACCACTTTTTTGAAACCTAAATTGGGTCTTCAAGAGTCCTTCGATTTCAAATAGCTTATAAATTCTATGCAACTAAGGCAAACTCTTAGTTTACAAATCCATTACGATCTTCTACATTGGAGAGAATTAAAATGTAGGATTATATGTGGGTATTTTTCACCAATCAAGATTGGTGGATACCAAGGTGTTGGAGATCGTGCAATGATTTTTCTAGATTGGAGCGACCATCACTAGTATGGGTAGAGGCAAAGGATCAGAACACAAGATAGAGTTATCATGGCGATCATCGTTGTCATACATTTTAGTAGTGTGTGAGTCCATAATAAGTCTTATAAAATTTCATTCAGTACTAGTGGACTTTTTGGGTTGGGTGCGATTGTGGTTTCTCCCGTGAGGGTTTCCACAATAAATCTTGGTGTGCTTTGTGTGATTATTTTACATTTTTCTTCCGCTATTAATCACCAATTTCATGAAAATTGAAATAATTTATTTATTTGGTAAATTAAATTTTGGTTCGAATTATAAAGTATTAAAATTTTTTTACTTGTTGATTAATTAATTAAATTTAGACCTTTACGACACATACTTATTTCAGACTGAAATCGAAGAAGGCTTTTACTATATATCCTTGGGGTTTGTCTATGGAGGGTAGATGTATTTCTTGTCCCAGTTTATTTGATGGTTTGATGATGTTTGACATGATAAGAAATTTAGGAAAACGATGCCACCATAATCGAAAATGATTCGGGTATATTCTTTGATTGTCAAAGTATTGGTCACAAGTCATTAGAGTGTCCCACAAAATGAAGGTGTAAGGATAAGAAGAACTTGAATACTACTCCTAGTGATAATGGCTCGACCTCCACAATCGAGTCCTTAATTGAATGCAACATTACTATATTCACCACCATTCAGGATAAGTTTATTCCTAAGTCTTACCTTATTGAAGACAAGACGAGTATGATGGTGTAAAGTCCCATTCCAATAGCTCGCAATATGAAAATGAAGAGTTTAGTAAAGATGGAGAGATATAGATTGACATATAGAAGTCATACTTCGAGCTTTATGATATGTCCCTCAAAATGGATAATATAAATGACAAGCTTACTGCTAAGCTTTAGAAGTATGAGGGGGAGACTTATGACATAAAGGAAGGTGAGGAATTTTTAATCCATTTAAAAAATCATGAAGCTCTTTTGTTAAGAAGCTTAAAGAGTGGAATGGGAAGCAGGAGGTTTTGCATGACATGGAAGCTTTCTAAAGGATGAAAATTCTAGTCTCAAGAGTTGAAGATGGTTAATGTTAACCTTCAACGGAGATTCGAGAAATTAGGGGATATGATCCTTGAACCATCCCAATCCTCAAAGGATAAGACTGAACTTGGCTATGACCATTCGAAAGGGTGTACTCCTAAAGTCCATACTGTCTTTGTATAAAGTTCCAATAAGAATATTATGTGTACCCCACCCAAGAACGCTCCCAAACCTAAAAAGGTGAATGCCCTATAACCCTAAGTTTGCACCTATTGCCATAGGAATAGTCACCCTAGATAGTTTTATTTTGATCTTAGGAGAGTGTTTAGTATGCCTAGATAAAATCTCTTCCCTAGTTGAAACCTACATAGGTTTAAGGATTATGAACCTCATTAGAGAAGTCAATGACTTGAATAAAGCTATGATACTTTTAAGTCCTCATTCTAAGATCAATGCACCTCCTAGGGCTTGAACCAAATCAATTACCAAACCCCATGTTCCCATTATTATATCTATTTGGGTTAGAAAATATGACTTGGTTTCTTAATTGGTTGATAGACATGAAGTTTCCCACCACGTTCCCTTATATACACATAGCTCCGAACCTCTAGTAGGTAGGGATTTTTCTCCTCACGGGTGAGTTGTATTCTTCGCTCCATTGACCAGGCGTGCCTATTGTTTCTTATTTCCCTAGTCTTTATGAGATTTTTATTCTAGTCTTGAATTTTTTAATTCATTATTATTTATATCCTGAACTAGATGTGTATCATTTTGTTTTTCATATGCTTTTTAAATATGAAAAAGTAGAAAATAGTTTTGCTTAGGTTTTTGACATTTTGTTTTGGTCTTATAAATGAAAAATACAAAAAAGATTTTATTTCTTTTAACATTTAGGAAAAACCAAAAATAATTTTGTTTTGAGATTTTTTTAGAGAAAATACGAATAGATTTTGTGTTTTGTCATTCTTGTGGATAATTAGTATTGATATGCTTGATAACTTTTGAAACACGCCATGATATATGTTTCTCAATTCTTAGATCATAAACTTAGGAAGGTAGTGCAAAACTGTACATGTTTTTGATTAATAATTCTTATGAAAATCGCTAAGAATGACTCAGGTTAGATATGTTGTGGGCATTGCCGAACTGCACACACATACAAGAGTTAACTAGGGTGTATTTTTTATTTCGATCAGAAAAATTTATATGCATTTGTTTTCACTCAATCAGGTCATTTTTACTTTGCTGGACTTTTGATATATGAATATAAGAACCAATTCTTGTTAATTTATTATGAAAATGATGGGAGAAACATTGGTAACAACTATCTGAAAAGGGTGATAGCTACTATTAGCAAGAAACTTATATTTATGTGCTAATGAGAGAAAATACAAAATGAATTATTTATGCAAATGCATATTCTTAGTAAATAAAAAGAAATTCCAAATCACATGTTTGAGGGAATATAAGTTGAATATCAATGGGGCTGTACATTTTCGTATAATATGTGATTTGTTTTTGGCCTTATTGAGCTGTTAACCTAAGCAATATTTTTTAGGCCTTTATTAACATGAACCTATGAAAACTTAATTTCTTTCGTTATGGAGGAATTATAATTATTTTCAAATATGGGTTGCATCAAAGGGTTCATGGATAATATAAGTGGGTCCATCTAGTCTTTCGAGTTTTGAGTTCATTCCTTTACCCACTTAATAACTTGGGTGGGATTTCATAGATTTGACGTTTCCTTGCTCTTGATATTCAGTTATGTTTTGTTATGTTCTTTTTTTTTTTCATGTTGAAATATGGTTATGTTGGTTTTTATTGATACTAGCGTTATCATGTTCATACTTCCATGCTTATTCTATCACTTATCTCATTGAGCAAATGTTTATTTGATTATCATATATGTTTAATTTGATGGATTTATGATAGTCTTCTATTTCGTTTTCTCCCTTTGTCTATCCAAGACAAAAATGGTAGAAATTTTGTGATTCAAGGGGGGTATTTTAGTGGCATTGCATTTCTCAATTCCATAATTTTTATATACATCTCTTGTACTTTTAGTACATCACGAGGGTATGTGTTTAAGTGTTCAAGACGCACATGGATTGTAATGTTGATATTGTTGGTTGAAGATGCCATTCATCTCTATCGAGTCTTGCGGGGATTAGGATTGGGATTGGGTAGATTGATGTATAAGATTTTTTTATCACACCATTTTTATATCTTTTTTATTTTTGGTTTTGTCCCTATATAGCCAAATGGTGAGATTGGTAAGGAGATATTTTACACCCCCTTTAGGTATTATTTTTGTGTTGGATTAATTCCATAACAAACTTTTGAGTCATTGTATTTTTTTATGGAGTTGTAATGCCATATCACATGAAGAAAAGAGAAAAATGCATCATGAATGAGACTATCAGACTGAATTAGAAAACTCTATTACACACCAAAGATTTGGTAAATGTAACGCTTTCTAAGTTTTGTGGTTCCTTGTATTTTATTTTAATCTCTTGGAAGTGACATGTGATGAAGATTATTTTTAGAAAAGGTTTAAAACATTTTTTTACAAAATTTTATCAAGGGTATTAATAAAGAGATCTTATTATATTGAGGTATCCCTTAATCAAAATGGTATTGATCGAAAGTATGTTTTTGAGGTAAACGATCTGAATCGAAGAGAGTTTTCAAATAAGGATCCCTTAACTGAACTCTATTTAAAATGAGGGATTATTGACCATTAAAGTGACCCTCAACTAAAGTTTTATTGATCGAGATCTCTCATTCCAATGAGGGATCCCTTCTTCGAACGAGGGTATTCATCTTGGAAAATGTGTTTGAATGGATCTGTTTCACTGCAAAACTGTTTAAACACCTCTAGACCCGCATTCTAATTGATGAAGACTATTTTTTAAAACCCTAAATTAGTTTTGCAAGAGTCCTTCCATTTCAAAGAGCATGTCAACTTTATGAAACTAAAATAGACTCTAGGTTTATAAATCCCCGGTGATCTTCTATGTGACAACCCGCCTATTCTAATATCGGATGGATAATCCCTTATTAAAATAAACCACAATTCCATTATGGTTTTATTATCTGAAGCACTGTCGCAATAAGAAATATAAATATAAATGAATAAAAACCATACAACAAAATGAATGTAATTAATCAAAATGCATAAATAAAACTTCCCATATTGAGATTAGCTAAGAATTTTTCATTTACAAAATCATCATCATTAAAACTTTGATTCGATACAATGCAATTAATGTAAGGCACAATAAGATACTCAAAATAGTCATTTATTTCATTATCAAGGAATATAACATTGAGAAACTTGTTAAAATAGGCCTCGTTTACATCAACATCAGAAAAAAGAAAAATAGAAGCAAGTGCATAGGTTTCTTGATTGGGATAAACAATAGGGTTTGACTGGTCTTGAACAGTCGGGACTGGGGTGGCATGCTAGTTCAGGAGAGGCACTTCAGCGGTTGTGATTTAGGCGGATAAGTCTGATAGTGCAGCATCTTGGTGGATCATGCATAGACTCAACACCAGTGTTTGCAGGTCAAAGGATTCCTCGGAGTCGCTATCCTCGAATTTCTTAATTCTTTCGACAATTTCCTTGGTAAAAGGTTCCACGCCGTGCTTCCATTCTTCACCCCATGTATTATCATCTTGAAAGAAGATATCTAGGCCCAATTTCATATTTTTCTTAATGGGGTCATACCACATCTCAAAGAATTCATAAAAGGGGAAGTCTTTTCCCTCTTTGATAAATCTTCCATTAAGAGATTCTCCCGGAATAATATTTTCATATATTGATCATCTTTTTGTCATGGTCAACGAAGCACTTTAAGTTCAGCTGGTGAAGGTTGGTAGACCAAGTCGCATGGGGGAAGTTCTTCCTTTAGGACTATAAGTTAAGGAATTCCTTATTGGCGTCGTCCTAGACTCATTCTAGGACTGAAGTGCATATTCTTGATCTAGATTACATTGAGGTT
This sequence comes from Sambucus nigra, assembly GCA_949130495.1. Classification (NCBI taxonomy): domain Eukaryota; kingdom Viridiplantae; phylum Streptophyta; class Magnoliopsida; order Dipsacales; family Adoxaceae; genus Sambucus; species Sambucus nigra. The sequence continues at coordinate 270,482,337 of OX422217.1, forward strand.
TCCATGAGGGCTATGTTCTTGGCAAACCCTATCTTTGAAATTATCTCCCGCTAGGATAGGGAGTGGATCTATTTTAAAACCAAAGAGGAACATATCCTTGGTCCCATGCTGAACTTCCAATACTAGGTTTTTGGTGCTGGAACTGTCTGGATTATCGTCATCCCCAGGGATGGTGATGACTTGAACTTAAGCGAATTACTTCAGTTTCTGATGGAGAGAGGAAGATACTCCTCGGATGCTGTGCAAACTTTAAAGAACCCATATTCATTAATTCTTCGAGAGTGGTAGAGGTAGAAATGATGGGTCATGTGGGGAGCTTTATCATAGCATTTTGGTGCAACTGGGAGGACACGAAGAGTCCCTATAAGGTGATGTTGGATTGGTTTATTGAACTGGTCAAGAACTTTGCTTTCTTCAATGGTCCTCTCTAGCATTGGGGAATCTTTTAAAACTCCCTTTCATATATCTATTTCGGTTGCATGGGGAATTAGATCTTTATAATATCGCCCAGATCGGGTCGTGTGATTCACAGAGGCAGGGAAGAATAGGAACCCCGTAGCTTCATCCACATCGGGCCGAATAGACACTTTGTTGAATTCCTCTAATAATTATTTAAAAGAGATCATTCCACACAAGCCGGTAACTGAACTACCTTCTCTACTATTTAGCTCATCATCTGCATTAAAGTCCCCCCCATCCGGTGGTGACAGTGTCCTTTTTCCAAGAGTAGTCGATGAATTAGACAACCTATACGGCCTCACCAAACAGGTCTTTTAACTCAGCAGGGAAGCGCAGAAGTGAAGGGACCATACCTTCCTGATTTTTCAAAGCTATGAGAAACTCAGGGACGATGCATATCTCTCATTTCTAGAAAAACATATCGGACATGATCTTTATGACATCATCCAAACTGATTTCCTCTATGAGTACCACCCACTCATCTGATTCCCGTGCCCACTTTCGGGCATCCATTAATAGGCCACTGAATCTCTTACAGTTATTGGTCATCTCTGCGAGAAGGTTCAGCCCAACCTTTATAGTTGATCTTGTACTCCCCTATCTGATTGGATGCAGACGACAATACAGGCTTGTATGAGGAGAGCCAAAGCTTGGTCAACAAAACATGTGGAATGTAGGAGAAATGATGGGAAGACCTTTGTGACACCCCGCCTAATTAAACATCGGGTGATCAGGCCTTTATTAAATTAAAACAGGTTTCTCAAATGGTTCATTCTTAGCATCACTGTCGAAAACTTTTTAATTACTAATCCCCTAAGTAAAATTAGACCGGTGCCAAATTTTATCTTACTTAAAACAGATAAATCAACCATGCGGAACGAAGTACAAATAATCCTGTACTATAATTCAAACAACAAAGTAAAAGTACAACAGAACAAAAGTATTACCGAATAAACCATCGGCTAAAAAATCCCAAACAATAATAGAATAACCACTAGTCTGAAACTAACATCTGAGACTAATACCGGACAACAAGTCCATACATAGAATAGTGTGAGATCCTGTACTAGATCTGAATGAGAAATATCGTCTAGTCAAAATCCTGTAGGCATCCACTCTGCTACATCTCCGAGTCCCTGGAATGGAATCATCATACATGGTGTCCCTGTGGCTGGACACCTAAAAGGTTTTGAAAATATTTTATAGCAAGAGTTAGTACTCAAAACATTTTGAAAATATTTAACAAGCGTTTATCACAATATAAAATGCGGTTATTAATTACACATGTTAGGTTCTTGTACACTCTCTTGAGTTAACTCACTCCTCATATTTGGTGCACACCTAACGTTCTACACTTAGTTTATCTAGCCATACCTCCCAAGCTAACTAAAACCAAAGTAGTCAACTGAACTTATCTGTACCCAAGTTCCAGTACCGCCCATACAGTACAACCATTTCACTAACATCTCACGTATGTTAATTAATTCTCAAGTAACATTTCATTTATGTTATTTTTCAAGACTTCTCATTTAGTTTCACTACTAAAATTACTACAATTCTCACAATTGTTGACTTCCCACTTATGTAATTAAGTTTCGCTACTTGAATTACTAAATAGATTTTCTCTATCTAAAGGTGCATTTCGTAATTAAGTTTCACTACTTAACTTACCAATTCAGTATGTATCTTTAAATACATAATATATATCAATCTACTAATACACGAAAGTAGAATATCATCAAGTATATATATTTCACACACAATATATACTAAATATCAGTCATCACTATTTTGCCATTTATATACACGTAAAGGACTCTTGGTTCGGAATGATTCATCGACCCCAAGTAAGAATTGGTTCGGAATGATACATCGACCCCAATTATTTATATACACAAATAAAGATCTCTTGGTTCGGAATGATTCATCGACCCCAAGTGAGAGTTGGTTCGGAATTATCCATCGACCCCAACTATTTTAAAAATATATATATATATACACATATTCTGTTTCGGGACTCTTTCATCGCGACACCAGTTCAAGGTTTGGTTCGGCATTTCTCATCGACCCCAAACATATAATAACTTTATGTTAGTTCGGAATGTCTCATCGACCCTAACATAATTAATTTAGGTATAAATCTCTCGACCTAAAAGATCACATAATTCAGTAGGTACACGCCCGACCTATTAATTATATACGTACGTAATATTTTAATCTCATATCTCTATCGTACAATATTCGCTTTACGATTTATCTCATTAATCGCATTTATTTGAGTATTCACACAACTCTAAGGGTCCTAGTTACCCCTTACATATAATTTCAGTAGTTATTTCTTACCCTACTGGTCTATTACTTAAATTGAATTCACTTCGCCTCGTAACTCAATTTTCGAAGTCCCCGATACTCTACTAAATCGGATTATTCTCGTCGGTCCGTAATCCAAGCCCTACACCCAATGGCCTTATCGGACCTCAATAGTATACCTACTGGTCTTATTCACACTCCCATATAAGTATAATGTAAATCCTAGGATACTCATTCATTCCCGAAAATCAACGAAGAATTAAACACAAAAATTTCGGGAAACAGCTTGCGTCGATCGATCGACGGCTGGGTTCGATCTATTGACATAATCGATCGATCGATCGATCGAACAGGGACAGAAGCAGTTTGTCTTATTCGTTAAGATTTTTCCTCCATTAACAAACCTTCAAACTCCATTATAGTCCACCAAACTTTTACCCAATGATCCTAACATATTTTCACATATACTAGGACAATTTCTAACGTGTCAAATACCTCAAAACTCCAATTCCTTTAAAGAAATAGTGAATTAAACCCAGAATTTCTTGAAACCCTAGTTATGGTGTTCTTCCCATATTTTCATTCAAAATCCAGATTTTATTTCGAAAAATCATCAAGTCTAATCTGAATATTAATCCTCTACATAAGTTAAATCATTCTACATGCGATTTCTATCCCAACATGTATAAATATCATCATTCTCCTATCAAGATATTGATTTAAACAAGACTATTCAAAAACCCTACACATGGGTATTATAACTTTATGATTTTTGCAATAAACAACTTGCCTTATGATCAGTAGGGTCTGAATTCGTGGTTGTTGTTGATGATTGATGATCTTCATCTTTCAATCCTTCTTCCCCAACAAGTTAATAGTGACAATCTCCTTTGAATCTTTCCTAATTCCTTCTTTTGTCTTAGAAAGTTGTGCCTCTCTTCTCTCTAATGGTATTGGTGTTGTCATGGGTGTTCTAACCCTAATCCCTCTATCATACGGCTGATATAAAGCTCTCAATTTCGTAGGTCTCCATACCCTCTCATGTTAAAAGACCAAAACTCCCCCGAACGGTCCCGGTTTAGTCCAAAATTACCCCGGGACTCAACTAGTACCCCCGGGTATACTATTTTGACTAATTTGACCCTTCCGAACTCTTCGGTGACCTCTAAATTATCATTTGAGTCATTTAACAAATGTTACTCGTTCTCACCCCAACACGGTCTACACGCGTTAAGTAACTATTTACCACTCGCACTAAGTAAATATAATGAGGCAATATAAATCGGTAACTATCTCCCGATTGATATCCCAAAATTATAATTTTTAATAAATCCCATTAAATTACTCCTCCTACGTAATTTAAATTAAGTCGTATTTTCTCATTTAATTCTCCAATTTAATTAAATAAAATATTCAGAAATACGGGGTATTACAACCTTGAGAGGTTTGGGTGAGACTGTGTCGGTTCCAGGTATTTTAATAGGTACAAATAGGGTAAAAGGGTTAAAATCTGGGTTTATCAGTCTGGGTGCTGCTCGGAGCTAGAATGGCCATCAGATCTGGAGGAACATTCGATACTTGGTCGACATTCTCCACGATTAGCTTATGGAGGTGGATCCTAAATTTAGTTGAAGTAGAATAGGAAGCAACGGTGCTTTGAGGTGGTTTTACGGAGGACCAAAGCCAATAGGATCCCGAACAAAGTCGGGAATACGATCGATCTGAGAGGTTAAAATGATTTTGATTTATTTTTTAAGGAAAAAGAGAGCACTTTTTTTGGCATTTTGAGAAAGGGGAAAAATGTTTTTGGTATTTTTGTCTTTGGAAAGAGGGGAAAAAGGAAAAAACCTAGCATAATTATTATTATTAGGTTTCACTTGTATTATGTTTTCCTAAATGCAAGGAAAATGCTATATAAGATTCGAGCCTGGGGAAATGATTAGGTATAAAATATAAGACACGGTTTGACTTGTTTCTAAGCACCCGAACAAGGTCCTATTTTAAAAATGGGTGAATAAAGTTAAAATTCAAGCGGTATGGCAACCCAAAATTTTAGTAGAGTTTTGCGTGGTAACCCTTAAACTAATTATGAGTGTCCTAAGGCTGGCGCCTATATAAGGTTATGCATTTATTGGGTTAGTGGAAGGGTTCCCCCCTTTGGCATGATTTCTACGATATATTTCTTGCCTATAAGGGAAATCATTCATCGGTATGTGTGGATAAGGCATTTGATATACCTGAGTGTATGTGAATTGCATCACGATATACCTCATAGGGACGATATATGTGAGGGAAAATTCGATATACTCAACGTACATGAACGAGTTCCTTGCTATATACCTCCCTTTGTGAGTTCGGTCAAGTGGTACAATGCGAGGCGAACCGTTCAATATACGTCGAAGGTACGAGGCCAATGGAAAGTTTGAATCTTATCACTTAGGTTAACCGCGCTTCATAGGATCGGTACCCATTACTAAGTGACTCCCCAGTACGGGACAAAATTTTGGTCAATTTATCTTATAGAGATTTTTATTTATTTTCATGCTAAGTAAGGGGAGTACTACCACTATGAGGGAAAATATACAAATAGCATGAAATGAAAAAGTAAAGATAGCATTGAACATGAAGACTATACTAAACATAGTGATAGGGAAGCATGTGAACATATAAAAGTGAGTAAGATATATGTGCAAAGTAATAAAGTGCCATGAGAATAGCATGAGTGAAGTAACATGTGAATATATACAAGTGAAGGTGTGTGCTAATGATATTAAGAACGGATCATTTACAAGTGGGTGTGTGAGATGTGTAAGTTAGCATGGAGATATATAAAAATGAGAGAAGGTGAGGGTGTGTGATAGTGAAACTTAGCACGGATAATCTACAAGTGTTGTGTGGAACATGTATAAGCGAGTGAATAGTTATGTATGCATGAGAAGAGAGCATGGTGGTGGAGATGAGCATGAAATTAACATACAAAAAGTTAGCAAATGAGTAAAGGGAACATAAAAATGGAGGTATGTGTACACATGTAGAAAAGATGGAGTGTAAAGAATAACAACCATGTAGAAATAAAGTCTAGTCCTCTATAAAGTCCCCAACGGAGTCGCCACTGTGGCCATTCGAGTCGAATTCCTCCAATGCGAGCTCGGGCCTCGAAATAGGGATGAAGAAAGGATGAAGGTTCCCTCCATGTAGAAATGGGAAGGTGTTAGGTATCCATTCCTCCCTTTTGATATCTCATGGGCTATGTTATCCTTTTTTCTCCGTGATGTGTGTCTACATGTGTATAATATAAGTAACGGAAGAATCGAATTATCTAACTCGCATCATGGAATGGATGGAGCAGACTCATCCATAGGAATGTATCCAAAAATAATTATAAACTTAAGATATAAGTGCTCGTCGAATCACAAATCGTTATGAAAGAGCGAATGTGCACGTCAGATGAGACACAAGTATATAGGAGTCCAAAACCCTCAAAATAGATATAATATAATATAAAATATATAAAATGAAAGAGGAGGATCGGAATCTTGGGATTGGACTAAGACGCCTACGTAGCCCAAGGGGCATCAAAGTTCATGTAGTTCGAAAATAGAATAGGGGTGGGGTTCAACCCATAAATCCAAATATAGGATTCCTCTTATGTGTTTTAAGAAAAAACGTGTTTAAGTGTGAAAGTGTGAGAAAATAGAAATCTTACTTTTGGAATTTATGAATAAACCCTCTTTTTTGTTTTTCTTGGATTTTTATGAAAATAAGTTTTGTGGAATACTACTAATAAAAAATGAAGATTATTTGACGTAAGATAAAAAACAAAACTAGACGATATCACAAAATGAGAATAAAGCAAATAATAACACTAAGATGAATAAGCTAGGAAATGGGTGAGGAATGGACCTCCTTATAGATCTTTGTTACTTAATTAAGAATGTAGGTATGCTGATTTTTGAAGTGGTATGAGGGTAATATGGTAGGATGAGGTGATTAGATAAGTGAGGTAAGGAAGTGAGGTGAGGGAATGTTGGAAAATGGATATTTTGGAAAAAAGAAAGCACTGAATTCGAGGAGAATGCTTGCTGATTGCTGAAAAGGACCTCCTTCAAAGGGTGAGGTCATGGCCCTTTTATAATGGAATTAAGGTTTAAGGGGGTGATAATCAATATGTCCCTTGGCTTGCCTATTGGCATAGGTCTTACCTTATTGGGCAAGGAGGCAGGGTGTCTCGAGTGCATATAGGCAACCCATAATCGATTTTACGAAAAAATGGGCATAAAATAAAAATCGTAATAACGAATCGTGCACGAATGGGACCGTTGTAAAGGGAATTCATATTCCTTTAAGAATCTATGGGACACTACTAGGTCTGGGATTTGACCGAAGTCAAATGGGGCTCGAAAGCGCCCGATGGTCTCTAAACGGGAGGTTTTCAGAGAAAAATGGATCGTTCATCCCAATCGCGGGGCCAGTTCGAGAACGACATAGATCGTTGGAAAGTTAATTCAGTGCCGTTTGATATGTCATTGAGCTTCGCTCAATTCAGAGAGTTTACCAAGGTTAAATGGGGCTTGGAAGCAGTCGATGACCATTTGGAGTAAAACGGGTCGTTCATTAGAACTATGAGGCTGATTCGTGCACGAGATGAGCCGTTGGAAAGGGAATTTAGATCCTTTAAATGTTTCTATGAGCTTTTCTAGGGCTAGAGAGTTGACTGGATTCTAATGAAGCCTGGAAGCACCAAGTAGGCTCTTGATCAGTACTTAGAGTAAAATGGGTCATTTGTGTGGATGGACCGTGAGGTCGATTCATGCACGAGACGAACCTTTGGAAAGGGGATTTAGACCCTTCAAGGGTTTATTGAGCTTCGATCATGTTGAGGATTTAATCAGAGTCAAATGGAGCCCGATAGCACTCGGTAGCCTCCAAATCAATACTTGGTAGCCCGATAGCACTCGGTAACATTATTGATCTGTTTGATAATGATTTAATAATTTATATACAACATATGTATGGTATTTTATAGAGTGAGGACCAAATTATTGATTACATGAGAATTTTGTTGGTATATTCACTGCAAATGCTAACGAGACTACACTCGCCCACTAAGATAACCTAGGTGTTTGATGGCTTGTTGTACATGCTAAGTGGAAACGTGATTCACACGAAAGTGAGTTAGATATTTATAGTTAGATTTTAAATTTTTTGTTTTGGTCGAGGATGAGTAAACTTTAAGCTTTGGGGTATTTGATGAGTGCATTTTTTTAATACATTTTAGGGTAAATTACACCAAACCCCATGAACTACAACAGTTTCGTAGATAGCCCCTAATCTAAATAACACCAAAAAGATCCCCCTAAATAATTGAACTTTGTCGATTAGCACATTTTCATTGAAAATGAGTTGATAAAAACATGATTTTATGCATAAAAACTACTAAATTTTTATGCATACATTCTAGGTGTCAAAATTCAATAATTTAGGAGGCTCTGTGTCGAGTTTTTTTAGATTATGGGACTATATACAAAACCGCTATAGTTTAGGGGGGTTTGGTATAATTTATTCTAAATTTTAATACCTAAATTTATATTTATTAGACTCATTTTTGTACATTCATTAGGTTAATTAGGTTAGTTTAGTAAATCAGGTGCAATTTAGAAACTCAACATGAAAAGGGGTTAAAAATGTAAAATTGACTCCTAAAAATGGTGAAATTATAACTTGATAAAATTTATATCTTTGACTGCCTAAAATATATTTATATGATATATTTTTGTATTTTATAGGTGCCGCGAGAGTTTGTACAACAAAGGAGTTGATTTATAAAATTTATTAGGATATGTCGCGATACGACATGATCGACACAATTGTACTAAATTAATTCCATATATTCACTTTAAGGTCGCATGGTCTCATGATATAGCTCTTTGTAAAGGTATTTTAAAGACCTATAACTTTTTAGTTTAAGCAAAATAGAGATTTTGAGGTTTGGAAGGTCTAAAAAATTAGCTGAAGGGGTTGTTGTGCATATGGGACCTTAAAATGGACGAAAATAAAGTTTTATTTTTTAAATAATAAATAAAAGAAGTGCAAGAAATATGTTGAGATTAGGTATCCGACATCCACAAATTGTGTGATTTGATAGTAGGAGATTGATTTCTTTGAAGCACTTGACACGTGGCTCAATTGGTGTGAAAAAGGGACTCATAAGTTAAAATACAATGCCCAGTTGGAGTCTATAGAAGGGAGAGTCCTCATTTAACTCAAATTACACAGTCCTACATTTAATAATCACATAAGATAATGAATCCATATCAAGTCAAATTTGATGACCTCACATCCCTATAAATATAGCTTATGCAACACAATTAAAAAAGGGAAGGGGAACAATTGGTGAGTGAAATATAACATAATATTTGGGGGCCAAGAATATTCAAAAGAAAAAGGAGTTCCCAAGTTTTAAGACTCAAAGGGCTACTATTTTTAATTTTTCTATTCATGAGAAAAAAATTATTTATGAGTGGTAAATTGCAATGGCTGATCCACATATTGTTATCCCGTCGTTATTTTCGTGTTCATTTATTGATCCTTTGGATGTATGGCTACAAAATATTAAAAATTTAAATGACTACATATATCGATTTGAGTTGGATATGACATTAATCATTTCAAAAGAAATTGAAGAAGGTGTGGATGAGAGTCTAACTTCTTTTATAACTATTCATCCACAAAAGTGCATCAATTTTGAAGAGGTAAATAAGCATTACAATCATAGTATTTCTAAAAATATTTAGGAATTAACTTGAGATGGTAAATTTTGTGAGCCAAAAATTGACACATGTAATACTTGTGATGATTTTGATGTTGATTATTGTCAAGATTTTTCTTTTAATGTTGTTACTTCGTCTTATATGTAAAAATATTTATTTGAGGATTGATCACCTGATTTTATTGATACTTTTAATAACTATTATGGTCCTCCCATTTTTAGTGAAGAAAGTGAATCCCCACTTGATACATCTTCTCAAACTGTTAGAAAAATCTCGTATCTAGGATTTGAGTATATGACCCCTATTTTACGTGTCTATTTTAGAAAAATGGATAATAATTTTACGGAGTCCCATCATTATTTATTACCCACGTGTTGGATATCAACATGTGATTAATTTGATTTAGAGCTTCTAAATTTTAATGTCGATGATCACCATTATGACCAATAATTTAAATATGTGATTTATGTTATGCGGTCATATTCCCAAGTTTATGATATTTTTGTAGTTATTGCTATAAAAATTATAAATTGGAATGACCCACAACCATTTTGATTATTAATTTATGGCGATTGTGGTAATTTTCATAACTTTGTATATTACTAGTTTTTTTTCTTTCTTTTTTTTAGATTTTTTAATATATTTTTAGTTTTTTATTTTATTTTTTATTTTATGTTTAATAGTTTTTTATATAGTTAAAATGTATTTGTTAGTTTTGTTCCATTGTTTAGCGTCACACTTTGAGCTTAGGGTAATAGCTTTCCTCTCTCTCACTCTCTTTACTTTATTTTTACATTATCTTTTACATTTTTTCTTTATTGCTTTAAACATTGAGCATAATGTTTGATTTAGGTTTGGGGGTACGGAGGGGGGTATTTTTAAGCCATTAATGCTAGTTTTGAAAAATAAATACCCCATTTTTAACATGTAAAAATATAAAATAAGAAGATAATATCATGTTAGAAAAAATGAGGTTTATGGTCGATTAAAATATTTAATTGAAAACACTTAAAAAAATTTGTAAATTTTCAATTTTAGTTGTTTTAACTTATTTTTGATTAGTGAAAAATTCATTTACTGAGTTTTAATTTTAACAGGCACACCGACTAACATTTTTTTATATGAAATTGAAACTCAATTTTTACTACCATTTTTGAAATTGTGAGTGACTAAATTTATTAATTCACTTGTAGTGATGTTCTCCTTTTGTTAATATGGACTTAATTCTTAATGTGGTAAATATTTGAGGACAAAAGATATATTAAACAATAAACGATAAAAATTAAAAGAATCTTGAAGTGTTTTTTTTAATTAATATGAACTTCAATTCTTAATTTAGTAATTATTCAACCCGGTTGAAACTTTGTGACTTGTGAAAAATGATACCATTGAGGATAGTGTGAAAGTTGTCGTAAGAATTAAAAAGAAAATTATGAAGAAAAAAATCGAGATGATAATTTTTTCGAGTAAATATCGAGGAGAGGACTACCTACCCCACTTGAGTAAAAACCATCATTGTCCAAAGTTGAAACAACTCCGAGAGTTGATATACTTAATTGATTTATTCATTTTTACGCTACACTTGGTGAGATATTTTAGAAATTTAATCAAATCCTATTATTTTAGTGCTTACACGTTGAGAAGTAAATCAAAACAAATAACAAATTGAGTCAGTTCACTTTTACACAAAAGTTTGACTATGTGAAAACTTTACTAAGAAAATGGTGGTTAAAATTTATTCTAAAGTTTAAATAATGGTTTGATATTTTAAACGTCTTAATGATCCGGTAACCTTATTGATGTGTTTGATAATGATTTGACAATTTATATAATGCATATATATGATATTTATGGGGTGATGACCAAATTAATGAATGTATGAGATTTTTATGAGTAGATTCACTGCAAATCCTCATGGGACTACACTCATCCACTAGGATAACTTAAAATTTTATGGGCTTATTTCACATGCTAAGTGAAATCATGATTCCTATGAAAGTGAGTTAGATAGTTATAGTTAGATTTAAATTTTTTTGTTTTGCTCGAGGACGAGCAAAGTTAGGTTTTGGGATGTTTGATGAGTGTTTTTTTATAAATTTTAATCCCTAAATTTTTACTTTGTTCGAATTACTTTTGTAGATTTATTCGGTCAATTAAGTTAGTTTAGTAAATTAGGTGTAATTTAGAAAGTTAGCACGGAAAGGGGTTAAAAAGGTTAAATTAGGTGCTAAAAAGGCATGAAATTATAATGTGATAAAATTTATATTTTATGTGCCTAAATTATCCTTATGTGATATATTTTTATATTTTTTAGGTGCCCCGGGAGTTTGGATAACAAATTACTTGATATGCAAATTTTGTTAGGATATGTTGCAATATGACGCAGTTGACACACCTGAACTAAAATAATTCTATAAATTTACTCTAGTGCCCGATGGGGTTATGCCATAGTTTTTTGGAAAGGTGTTTTAAAAACCTACAACTTTATAGTTGGGGCAAAATTGAGATTTTATAATTTGGAAGGTCAAAAGAATTAGTTGAAGGGGCTGATGTGTATAGGGACTTAAAATGGACGAAAATAAGGTGTTCATTAAAAAAAAGGGAAGAAGGGCGAATTAATCAATTAAATTATAATGTCCAATTAGAGTCTATGGAAGGGAGAGTCATCATTTAAATCCAATTACATAATCCCAGATTTAGTAATAATATCATATAAAGACTCCATATCAAGTCATATTTGATGACCTCACAACACTATAAATATAGGGTCTGCGACACAGTGGAAGGAAACAATTAGGGAGTTAAAAATAATAGAATGAAACAATTAGGGAGTTAAAAATAATAGAATTTTTTAGGGAGAAGAATATCCAATAGAAAAAGGCGATACCAAGTTTTGAAGACTCAAAGGGCTACAATTTTTATTCCTCTTTTGTAAGACCTATTTTAATGTATTTTTGTGGGTGCTTGAATATGTTTGGCTAAAACTTATACTAAGGTTGAGGATAGCACCCTTTTTGAGTACCTTTAATTTTTTTATTATAAGTTCTTTATTTTCTTCCCATGAATGTGCATTTTAATGATTTAATAATTTGTTACTCACTAAATATACACGAGAATGCGATTTAACGTCTTAATTAATATCTTTGACTTTATGTGGTTACGTTTGATGGATTATGCTTATGTTAAATTATTTGATAGTCCATACTTACGTTTGATACAAAATTCTTTGAGTTTAAAGTTTTAAGGAAATAAGGGTTGGCTCTTTAATAAAGAAGATTCTTTTTAAAAAATTAAGTTTTAGCGATTTATCATCCAAAATTTATGCGGAGAGATCTGGTGAATTTTGAGTTATAAAATTTGGGAAGTAAAATTAGAATTTTTATTTGAATTAATGTGAAATAAAATAGAGGATTCGAAAACTTTACTAATTTTATCTCTTTGTAATTTGTAGTTAGTTTAATTTGGGTACTTAAATTTTATTTCTAAATTAAAATAAAAAATATGTTCTAGTTGGAAAATTAAATTGAAACATATAACTATGGTTCGACCCATACTTGCATTAGCTACACTATAGTAGGCCATGCATGTATGGTAATTGATGAGGGGTATTTTTAGATAACTACACTATATTTCCATCAGAAATTTGATCGTTGGGTTATTTGAACCTATATGACTTTGTAAACAGTCTGTTACTTAGAACGGCTAACACATTCCCTATTAGTGCGGTAGGGAATATCGGAGAACATGAAACGTGGAAACGTATTAAGCCATCTGTGATGAATACATGGCTTCCTCATATTCAAACTCCTTCAACATGAATGCTAAGGTGTAAGGAAGACGTTGTAAAGGATGAGTAAATAAAGCCTTGTGTGGAAGACGTTGTAAAGGATGAGTAAATAAAGCCTTGTGTGGTGCATAGTAAAAAACATTAACCAACTCCCATACACTTTATAATTGTGAACCAGCCTTAAAAGTAATAAAATAACTCTCTCACCTCTTTAATTTGTGGACGTAGGCCGAGCCGACATAACCACATATATATCGTGCCGATATTTTTACTTTTATGTTCATTCATTAAGCATTATAAACCATTATTTTACTTTTATTGCGTTGCGTGTGGGAGAATCATATTTTTGCCTTAAATTATTTTGTGCCGTCTGTGAGAACAACAATTTCCAAAGTCAGGAACAAGAATCAGGTAACCAGGACATCAATAGACTTAAGAAACATCATTAATCTGTTTAGGCACATCTTGACAAGATCTTGATATGTCTACACAGTCTGACCCAACTCAGTCATCGAAACAACAAGTGGATCAGGACCCTCCAGTGGAAAAAAATCTAGAAAATCAAGTCCCCCTATCTCCCCCGCCTCTATCGATGCTTTCATCCAACATTCACTGTGTATCAATGGCCACGTAGGGTGATGCTCTGCCAGTTGTTGACAATATCGGAGACACTATAAGAACATCTCCGTTCTATAGATAAGTGATGGATTTCCCCATGCCTTCTAATTTTAAACTCATAAGGATGGACTCATTCGATGGGATAATCGACCCTAGGGACTATGTGGATCACTATGAGGCCCACATGGACTTCGTCGCCAGTTCAAACCAAATCAGGTGCTTAGAATTTTCTAAAACACTGAAGGGTTCAACAAGGACTTAGTTCAACCATCTTCTACCTAACTCCATCACCCATTTCAGAGAACTCTCAGAATGTTTCACCAGGAACTTCATTAAGAGCATAGTCTACAGGAAGACTACTGATTACTTATTCAATGTCATCCCGACTAAGGAAGAGAACCTCAAGAAGTATGCAAAGAGGTTTAATGATGAGATCCTCTATATCGATCGACCGACGAGATGATGGCCATTTTTGGCCTTCTCGTGTGGGTTATACAACAACAACTATCTATTCGCTATTAAAGAACCCACCCACCAACATGATCGAGCGAATAAAGAAAGTGGAGAAGAATATCCACTCGGAGGGCACCTTCAGTAGCCGACAATCCACTCATAGGATATAAGACTCTGGGGAGATAAGAGTAGAGGATGACTAAAACGGGAAGAGATTTGATCCAAGGCAAAATCCATGAGTGAATCAAATCTAGTCCGAGCAGTTTTTGCCTTATGAAAAAATTATAGGTCAGGTGTTGAACATTATGGCCAACCTGAAGATGTTGAGTTTGTTCATCAAACCAAAGAACATGCCACTAAGTCTAAAGTCTAACCTCTACTGCCAATTCAACCAAGATTACGTCCATGACACCAACGATTATCTTTACCTGAAAAATGAAATTGAAGCTTTAGTGAAGAGGGAGTACTTGCGTGATTTTGTGAAAAGAAGGAAATAAAGACATGATGAGAGGGACAATAAATATAGGGATGATTAGTGCAGAACGATCGAAAGAAATGGACTGAAAATAAGAAGAACCAAGGGAAGTCTCTGTTATCGCTAAAAGGAGAAGGAATAAAATGATCTCTGATGGGTTTGCTATTAGGGGAAAATTAATATAGGCTTGCAAGGAATACAAAAGCTAGAAAAAAGAGACGTTGGAGGTGCAAATAGAAAATCCCATTGAAGGCTGGGAAAATGTTACCTTCACGCCGAAGCACTCTCAGGATATGATCACTTCTTATGACGATCTCCTCATGATCATAACCTTAATATCAAATTAGACTTTTGAAATAATCATGGTCAACACATGGAGTTCAACATATATCATTTACTTCTAATGTTTTGAGAAAATCAAATAAGGGGAACACGACTGAATCCGATGAAGGGATTACTCTTATGCTTTTTTGAAAAGTATGTATACCCTAGAGGTCAATTGATATCCCATTTATAGTCGGGAAAGATTCGAGGTTCGCAATTTTGCATGTAGAGTTTTTAATGGTAAGGTCACAGTCAACCTATAATGTATTGATTTTACGAATGACATTAAGCAGACTCGATGCAATCTATTTAATAAAAACCCCACCCATCGATTCCTAACACTGAATGGTATGAGAGCAGTGCACGTAAGCTAGTCGCACACCATGAGTTGTATCTTTCGTCCTTGTAGATGAATACGAAAATTTTCAACATTTATGAGTTGGATACAAAGGAAAAGCCGACCATGGCATCTCTATTTGAAGACTTGATCTTTACCTTACTATACAATAATTATATTAAAAAGGTGGTATACGTGGGATCATCATTGACCAATAAGAAGAGGTAATAACTAGATTTGTTTTTGAAGAGGCACCACAAGAAGTTTGTGTTGAGCCATGAGGATATTCCAGACATTAATGCCTTGATAATGACTCATAAACTAAAGGTGGATCCGGATAGCCGATAGATAATCTAGAAGAAAAGGGCATTCTAACACGAAAGGAACCAAACTGCTCACGTTGATATGTGAAATATACTTAATCCAAGTTTTTTAGGGATGTTAAATATCCCGAGTGAATGCCAAATGTCATCCTGGTCAGGAATCCAAATTAGAAATGGTGACTATGTGTGGGATATTTATATTTGAACGAGGCTTGTCCGAAGGACTAGTACCCACTAACAAGAATTGATCCACTAGTGGACACTACATCGGGACATGAAGTCCTATTATTTATGGATGTCGACTCCAAGTATAACTAGATCTAACTACATCTGACAGACAAAGAAAAGACCTCATTCATGGTGGATAGAGGATCGTATTATTATAAGGTAATGCCGTTAGATATGAGAATGCGAGGCTACCTATTAGAGGCTCGTCAATCAAATATCCGTGGACCAGATAGGAAAGACAATGGGAGTGTATGTTGATAATATGATAGTGACAAGTTTGAAAGGTTACGATTATGTAACTAATTTGGAGGAAACTTTTAAAATCCTTGATCGGTACCAAATGAAATTTAACCCGAAGAAGTGAACTTTTGATATGGTGTGGGGAAAGTTTTTGGGTATGAAGGAAGTCCAATCTCTAACGGGAGGTTCATAACTCTAAATCGGTTCGTGAGTAAAGAAAATGACAGTTCATTTTGTTCTTTCAAACTATGAAGAAAGTTTTCATCTAGACAGACTAATGCGAAGAAGTGTTAGAAGACTTAAAGGATTACCTGTAGGATGTTCCGCTACTCTAAAAACTAATCATAGGAGAAGAATTATACCTTTAGCTTGTTGTTTTATCAATAGTCGTAAGTTTTATGCTAATCAAGGATAACACCGGAGTTCAGCATCCGATATATTATGTAGCAGAATACCCAGGGGGACGAGTCTAAGTACCTGATTTGGAGAAATTGGTCTTCGCACTGATTATATCGACCAAGAAAATAAGACCCTACTTTCAATCCCATACCATAGTCATCCTAACCAACATAATCTTTAAGCTCTTTATCTCTCCTCTCGAGAAAATAATAATATCATCAACAAATGAAAGGTGTGAGATGAGAGGACTACCACTAGGGTGATAATAAGGTTTTGAAATGCCTTTGGACATTAGATTATCCACCCCCCCTCAGGTACTTAGCTGCCAAAATGAATAGGCTTGGGGATAGTGGTCCCCTTGCCTTAAGCCTCTAGTTGAATGAAAATAACCCTTGGATTGACAATTTATGGTAATAGAGGACCAATTATTTGATATGAATATCCAAACATAGTCTATCCATTTTTTTCCAAGTCGAAAGCCTTTAATCATATTAATTAAAAATCCCCAATGCACTTTATCATAAGCTTTTTCCATGTTAATTTTGAGAATAACATTATCACCATGATTTTTTTTACTAAGGTCATGCACCATCTCTTGAGCAAGCTTGACATTGTCTTAGATGTTCCTTCCTTTAACAAAGCCACTTTGATTTGGGGAGACAATCTGAGGTGGGACCATAGCCAATCTAGAAGATAAGATTTTTGAGATGATAATGTAAGAGAAGTTACATAAGATAATTGGTCTATAATCTTCACACTTTTTTGGGCTATGATTTTTAGGGATGAGCGCTATAGAAGTGCTTGTCCATCTCTTAGGGAGATCATGCCCAGTAGAAAATAGTTTATAGAAGCCATTAAATCACGTTTCATGATTTTCCAACATGATTTATAGAAATAGCCCCCAAATTCATCAGGTCCAGGTGTTGAGTCAACATTAAGGTCTTCAATTGCTTCATATACTTCCTCCTCAGATGCAAACATATCTAGTAAATCATTCGTATCCCCAGTAATAATTTTAGGGATAAGGTCAGAAATTTCTTGATTACAAATACTAGGATCAACAAATAATAGAGAGTTGAAATGGTTGACAACATGGTTGCTCACCTCTGAATTATCCTTTAGAACTTGACTATATTGAGTAGTGATTCTGTTGTTCAGGAGTTTCTTATATTTAGCCTTCACAGAAGACTGTAAATAACTAGTATTAACATCACCTTGTTGAACCCATTTTATAGCTAACTTTTGCTTCCAGTAAACTTCTTCTCTCTTTATAGCCTCAAGTAACTTTACTCTTCCTTTAGTAAGAGAAATTCTATTCTACTCCTTCCTATCATTCTCATACTCCATTTCTAATTGCAGAACTTCATCTTCCATATCTCCAACTGCTTGAAATATGACTCCAAAAGTCCTTTTGTTCCATTTCTTAAGAACTTATTTAAGATTTCAGAGTTTAATTGAAAACTTCCTCAACCCAAAGGAATACATATCTTCATTCCAAGAAGTTTGGACTGTATTTTCAAAATTTTCATGAGTGGTCCACATATGTTGAAACTTGAATGCTTTAGGACATTGATCCAGTGGAGATTTAATAGAAAGTAAAAGAGGAGCATGGTCAGAGGATGACCTATTTAGGTGATAAATTGAGGAGTTAAAGTATAATTAAGCCCATTGAGAATTAGTTAAGCCTCTATCAAGCCTGGCCATAATCACATCATCTTCAGCTCTATTATTACACCAGGTAAATCTAGTGCCTCTATACTCTAAATCAGTGCGCCCACACTGATCCATAACTTGATTGAAATCACCTATAACATGCAAATCATTTGGTTCCCACCTAGTTTTTCTCTGGAGAAGGCCACACCATTAAAGTCACCAATTACTACATGAGGCTTGGAAAATAAATTTTGAGAAATATTAGTCAACTGAGCCTATATATCAACCCTTTAATCCTTTGTACACTTAGCATACATTACTCTCAAAGATTGGTGATTGATGCTAACAATAATTTGCTGTTCAGTGTCAAACACCACCTGACATTGAACTTCATCTCCAAACAATCCATATTTTCCCAGAAGTATACTATAACCACCTTCAAAATCGTGTTTAAACTTAAAATTATAGGACTTGTGTCAGCTTTTTAAGTCTTCTATGAGGATTTCTTAGCTACTCCTCTAATGTTCTAGGAAAGAAGATTAACCATTAAGGAATTTAAGGATGGGAGTTTTTGTTACCTTTAGCTTTTGATCTTGCGACTCTTTGTAAAAATAGGATCTTGCATCTTTGGGGGCATCCTGACTTCTGAGTATTTTCCTGATCATTTGATTTTGAGGCATTAATCAATACCTCTTTTTCCTCCTTGTATTTATTTGAATATGCATTTGCCTAATTGCGATAACTTATATTTATGTCTTCCTTATTTCTTCTAAACTTCTTCATCTTTTTATTCAGCTATTTGGCATGTCTCCACAGTTATTTAATCATAAGATGACCTACCTCATGGTCAATTTCACTGTCTGATACAGATAAAGAGTCATGCAAAGCTCTTATCTCAAATGGGGGAAACTCTGTGCCTCTTGGGGACAATATGAGATTTTCCACTACCTGCACTTTTTCTTCTTCAATGTCCACATCTTGAATCTTATTAATGAAGGTTTGAATCTTAGTAGAAATGTTTGACTAGTTTGGATAAATTTGGATGGTTTTGGAACTGGAATTTTCTGGGGGACTAGAGATAGGTTTTGAGGTAGAAGTTTTTTGAATAGGTTTTAGGATTTTGAAGAGTATTCCGAGTGGATATTAAATCTTTGGATATGATGATAGTGAATTTTGCATCTTATTCATTAATTTCATCTTCCTCCGTTTCCTTTTATTTTTTACCTTCAACCAAGTTAATGATCAGATTATTTTCATCTTCAATCAATGTTGCTCCCATAATTTTTTTAGTATTGTCTTGCTGTTCATCTAACCCTGGCTTATCTTTATTAATCAAAACAAATCTTGGCTTGTACTCATTAATCTTCTTTGCCTTCCTTCCATTGTTTGGCACTATAAACATATATGATTCTTCATCATGCCCTTTCTTGGAATAATTTTTGTAGTAATTAGGCTTGTTTTCTAATAACACTTCCTGATAAAAACCCTTGTCTCCACATCCAGTCCAAACCCTTTTTGATATGCTCTTTGTGAGATCAACCTCTACACAAACACGGGTTATGATTGTTCTATTAATCTCCATTAGCGAAGCATCAAGTTTTAAAGGTTTGCTAATGAGTTGAGCAATTAAATAAATAGATGATTTTGAGAAAAAATGAATAGGAAGACGAGGGAATAAAATCCAAATGGGAGATAAATTACTATCAATTTCAGGCCTGAATTCAGGTGTCCACTTGAATATCCTTATTGGAAATCGTCCTATAAACCATGTATCTCTCATCCACATTCTTGAAAAGTCCTCTTCAGAGTTCAAACGGATATGGATGTGTTTGTGATCAGTAAGTCTAATATTAAAGGTTGTTTTGAGGGAAAACGATTAAAATACATGCCTTATAACTTCCATCGAGGGACTTCCATGATACAACTTCCCTAAAAGATAATGTTTGAAAGGTTTTGAAAGGAGAGAAAAAATTAGCAGGTTCTCCTATAAGTGTTGTAGGACTCTTGAGACAAAGATAATGATTGTGTGAGGATGATTATGTAACAACTAAGGCAAATGATCTACTCCATGCATTCTTAATATCAGGTGGCTTGGTATCTACGTGAGTGTTATTGAGGGAATCCATGCAAACCCTGATTAGGGTTTGTGGCTAGAGAGAGATAAAGATAACTATATATATATATATATATATATATATATATAGATAGATAGATAGATAGATAGATAGATAGATAGATAGAGATAGATAGATAGAGAGAGAGAGAGAGAGAGAAAAGAGATAAAATATATCAGTAGTCTCATCCATGTCATCTATCAATATTTAATAACTCTGACCTCTTCCCTTTCGTTCATGCCATTCAACATACTCCAAAGAGGTTCTTTCACCATATTGTGTCTCCCTCAATAATAATTCTAACATTTCACAAAAAATTTTATCGCATGGTCCTTGCAGTATACTAGGCAACCTATAAAAATAAGACTTGGATCAAAATTCAAATGAAAAAGTGGCGAGGTATCTCGTTTGAACTTATTTTTGAGAGATTCATGAAAGACTCTCTGACATTACTCAATGTGCCTTACTTGAGAGATAATTAAGCTAAATTGTTATATGATCTAGTGTCTATAAGGTATTCAATGAGTGCTTCTTTGTACAAAAACTAAAGCGTAGATCCATTCACATCTCATATTAGATTTCATTTAAATTTGAAGATAGATTATAGGGTTAGATCATTGTTTAAAGGAGCGATCCAATTGGGTGTCTTTCTTAGAAGAGAAAGGACTTCTTCTCAATTGGTTATGGATCTTCACAGTTGATTCTCCTTTAAATGGTGGATAGTTAAAGTGTTTAAGATAATTATTTGTAATAGAATTCAGGTGAGAGCTGTGCATTTGAATTTTTTAAAATTTCTTTTCAAGTTTAATGAGAGAGAGCATGCCTTGCAAGATTGTTTACCTTCTGCATGATTTTTCCTCGTAGATCTGGTGCTGTGGATTGTTTTATGTGCTAATCATTTAATTTAGACCACACACAAACTCACCTTAGCCCTATTCTTTGATAATGATTTTATAGGTAACCGAATTAATTAGGTATGTAACGTAGTTAATCAATCGTAAATGACTTAGACAGTACCTTCTGTGCATGAGTGGACTTGCGATCACTTAAATATGTTTTTTCATTATTAAAATCACCACTCACACCATTTAAATTAATTTAATATGGATTGAATTCAAGTTTCTATAAAAAATCATGAAACTCATATGAATGGTTAAATTGAGCATAGTTTTAATTTTTTGACATAGAGTCCTATTCACCCCGATAGGAATCTGTTAGACTTCGTTACATATAATCCAAGTGACCTTTTAGAAGCTCCACGATGAAACTTTACTTCGATCTCGAAAAGATAATCTTATCAGAGAAAAAACTCATACCTATAATATTGATACTTGGGATCTTAGAGATGTTGGAAAATTGAAAACGACTGAGTCTAATAAGGAGATATAATCGATCATCTTCGGTGAAGATGGCCCAAAAGAACCTGTCCAAATAAGTGAATTTCTCAAACCTTGAATCAAGAAGAAGCTTGTAGAATTGAGCCCAACCCAAAAAACTAAGGCATTAATCAATATGCAGTCTTTTAAGAAGGCCATGGCATTTGAAACATTAACTCAACAAGTTACAACTCTTAACATGTTCATCTCTAGATCCATTAATAGGTGTTTGATTTTTTAAGCTGATTCAAAAAGACTTTGTGTGTGGATAAATAGTGTGAGAAAACCTTTACAAAACTAAGACGTACTTAAAGCCACCCCCTCCCTTGACTGTTATTTAGGGTGAAGATGTATATATATATATATATATATATATATATATATATATATATGCTTATGTTCTATATGAGATTAGGCTATATTCTCCTAAACTTGACCAAGATGATATTAGCAGAAAAATGCCTATAACTAGACTAATAAGGACTTTAAAAGGGGAATATACAAATGACTAAAGATTTAAAGACTTTCATTAACCCTCATTCTCTT
Source organism: Sambucus nigra (assembly GCA_949130495.1). NCBI lineage: Eukaryota > Viridiplantae > Streptophyta > Magnoliopsida > Dipsacales > Adoxaceae > Sambucus > Sambucus nigra. Next base: position 270,504,749 of record OX422217.1, read on the forward strand.
TTGAAGAAAGATGAAATCATATTTCAAGCCTGAATTATTATTGTCCTTACATATCAGCCTTTAAAGCAGATATTGCATAAGTCGGAGAAGTAAAGACCACTCATGTCCTGGAATTGGGGGATTTTGCCATTGTCTACAAACCATGAATTGGTATCAAAGAATAAGCCTTAATCAACTTTATCATTGAATTTACCTATAAGGATCCTAATAAAATAATTGTAATAAAATTTTCCACCAATGATAGTCATGCCGAGGTTCTTCAGTCTAATGGAATGGAAGTCAAAGTTTGAAAACCTACATTATACTCAAATGAGGCTTGATAAATGAATGGTCCTTTACAAAAATTACAGTGTAGATTATTGGAGAAAAATTAACTTAATACTCTCGATGCTAGACAAAACTGATGTTGAATATTGAATTCAGTTCACATTTATAACATTTAATAGTGAGGATGAATATGAAGATATTCTTTTCATGTACGAGGTCAAAGATGGTCAGATACCTGGATAAGATGTACAATGCGCTTCTAGAATTTAGAAATATTAAAATCAAGAGGATTATAAGATAAAAAAACACCAGATTTTATTCCTTATCCCGACTGTCATTTGACATTCAGGTTGATATTAAGGGGGATATACTAGTTGAAATACTATAAGAGCCAACTGTGAATAGGGAAGATAAAGAATAATTTGAAATGATGGACTTAACCTTCGTCCCATCTTGGATGAAACTTATCATTACTTACTTCGGGGGTACTCCTAGAGTTTTGAAAGGAATCAAGAGGACTCAAGTATAGGGATTCCCATTTTATTATGCTAGATGATGTACTTAATAACAAAGACTTAAATTACCCTATTTGAGGTTCATAAACCTTATTAAGATAATTTACACCCTTTATGAGATACATGAAGAATCATGCATGCCACATTATCTATGATTGCTAGCCCATCACATCATAAACAAAGAGTACTCCTAACCAACCTAATAAGGGTCATGAAGTAATATGTTAAGGCACACAATGTTTCCCATCAACCTATTCAAGAATTATAATAATTTCAACACCTTAGCCCTTTGCCTAGTGGAAGATGGACCTAATTTTCTCATGTTGGAATTTTATATTTAGGATAATCGGTCTTAAATACAAAATTTTCATGAGTAAAATAATTAATAACATTATATACATGTGGTATAATGTAAGAGTGAAATTGAATATTGATGGTGCTAGAAATATATTTGGAGACCTCTGCTCCAATAGGTTCTCCTCACAGAACCTTAGACCAAGTAGTGAGGAGGCATGTCAAAGTGAGATACAAGGATATAAAGTGGTTCAAAACCTCTACTAAGGGTCCTACATCCACTATGATCAGTGTTACTCTTTATATTAATTTGTAAATAGAAATATTACAAGTTTGGGATCTTTTAGGCTTTGGATAGAGAGTCTAAGCCCTCTGAGGTATTTGTTGGGAGTTACTGATGTAATCCTCAAGGGGTTCCTTCCTTAATTTAGGACTTAATAGAAGATACAAACTATAAAAGGATAGAATCGACCTAATACTTAATCGAAAGTATAGAAAATAATGGGTTACTAAATACTACGTGATGAAAAACTAGGATATAAATATTACCAAGGTACTCTGGTGATTTCCAGATGATCTTCAACCTTTCAAAATATTTCAATATATAGGGATCCGCTTGGGAAGAGAATGCATGGACTGTAGACTTATGGGCGAAATGGACTCGAGATCTAATGACTACAGTATCATGGTAGAGTGTTGGTGAAAGGGTTAAATGTAGTATAAGGTAGTCGATATTAACATTAAATGAAATCATTCAATGATTATGGACTAAAATGTTGGAGATAGGTAAACTAATGTTTGTACTTTTTACCAACCCACTAGAGAAGCTTTGAGAGCTTTACTGGGCATCTGAGCTATCCTGAGGTGGTGATGGTCGCTTTGGAAAATTATGAGATTTTTCCTTTGTGACGAAGTATGTTTAGCCTTAATGAGGAAGGTAGGAACCTAACAGAGGTTAATCCTTGTTAAGAGAAGTTATGTTGGATATACCTTAGGCTTGGTGATGTATATACCATGGTGTCCGAGCTTAGTCTCCTAGATCTGGATGGACATCTGAGTACCTTGTTATCCTAAGAGTATTTCTATGATCTTTAACTCATTTGAGGATCATATATTATGGTATTTATGGTCGCCAAGGACTGAAAGCTATCTGATGAAGGTCTCAGATAGATTTTCTACATGTAAAGGAGAGCAAACGATTAAAAATAATTGAAACACTCAAGGGGTTAAATATGGTATCATTAAATATGGTAATCTAAAACCTTATAAATATATCAATAAATAAAATCCATAATTTTCATGTGAGTCCAATATTAAAGTGGATAAAAATAAATTAATAAAACTGGAATGACAAGAGTCCTATCAATACAAAATTTAACAACTGAAAGAAACCTACACTATAAATCCTCAGCCGCAAACCACTCCAAATCCTTAGCGTTGCAGTACTAATACTCTAGTTCACCAAAATACCAAAACTAAAGATATTAAACAACCAAACATGGGTCAAGCCCACTATAATAAATCATCCATGTAATCCCAGATAATGATAAGAATAATATATACAAAAAAAACTTATTAGCCTTAAGATGCAGACAAAATATACATCTCCAAATAAAAGATAACATGTGTTGAAGATGATATCCCAAATACCACGAATGAAAATAACCATAAGTAAACCATAAACACTAGGGATACCACTTTCTATCTTAAATTTTATTAATTACCAATTAACTAATAATACCTCCCTAAATATCGACATAAAACCTAAGGCTACTATGGTGTACAAAAAATCCTCAAGCGTCATTACACTCGTTATCTCTTAAGTCCTAGCTAGAACTAAAATCAACGAGTGAGATGTAAAACCCAAAAACAAATCCCCCGATACACTTATGTCTAGTCGAGATGGTCGCCAAGATCTAATAGATACATTTCATTAGGTTGGAAAACCGCGCATGTAAATATAATGGTCTTTGTTTTTATTCCACCGTTAATAGAAAAACCTAAACTATAACTACACTCTTACGGGAGTATATCAGCTTCTTCGACTATCCACAGAGAATGAGTGCTAGAGGTTAATTTACTTATTACTTCTCAATAAAAGTGTAAAAGATCATATTTTAACAAAAGATTAAACTAAGCATATATTTAAATTAAGTTAAACACAAAAAGAATAAAAACTATAGATTGAGAATTATATTCTTCACCATGGCTTAGTTAGTATAAATGGTTACATAGGAAGAAAATTATATCATTTTGTCAATTAATTAAACCTAGAGTTGTCACCCCCTAAATTGTTATAAAAGTCTACTATGATTTTAGCATCAACAAATATCCTAGAGATTACACACGCAAGGTCATATATCCGTCACATACATAATATATATCGTTAAATATCATAGAAATAAATCAATAACAACCTAACCCATTCAAGCTAGTCTAATTCATCACCAAAGAGAATGAACAAGCAAATCCACGGTGAGTTCAATAAGATTAAACTAAACTAAATTAGATAGAAAGCATTGTAAAACATGTATTCAAATGGAAGCAAGTAAATTATTGAAAGCAAATAGGTTAACAAAGAATTAAATGGAAAAATAAAGCTTGAATTAATGGGGGAAGGAGATGAATTGTACAAACCCTATGAGAGAGAAAGAGAAGGAGAAGCTCTCACAATCCAACCCAAGCCCTACTCTCTATCCAAAAACGTAGTAAAATCTAGATAATGAAGTAAAAATCCAACACACACACACACACACACACACACACACACACACACACACACACACATATATATATATATATATATATTGTGACACCCTGCTCAATTAAATACCAGTTGATCAGCCCTTTATTAAATTAAAACATGATTTCCATTTGATTCATTCTTAGCATCACTATCGAAAATCATATTAATTACTAATCACCTATTATCTAATTAAGCCGGTACCAAATTTTATATTTCATTAAATAGATAAATACACGAGGAATAAAATGAACTAATCCATACACACAATCACCGAGTCTAAAGGAATACTAAATAAATAAATAGAAGACTTGCCGAATAAACCATCGGCTATAAATCCAAATCCAAAATAATAGTCCAACAGATAAATTAATAATCCAAATACTGAGTCTGAAAGTAAATGGGCAACACGCTCGAAATGAAACTGTACTGAGATAAGATTCCTAAGCTAGGAATGAATAAAACAAGCATCTATTCTAACTCCTGCATGCATCCACATATGCCGCAGCTGTGTATACCTGTAATAGAATACCAAGTCCGACGCCCCTGTGGCTGGAAACCTAAAAGGTTTTGAAAATATTAGCAGCAAGGGTTAGAACCCAAAATATTTTGAAAATATTTAGCAAGTGATTAAGTTTGCAATAATTAACTGAATGAATACTCTTCATATTTAAGCTAGTGTCGCACTACCTTGAGATAATACTTACCCCTCATCTAAAGTGCACACCTAACGCTTTCTTCCTAACCCTCCAAGTTGTACTCCTCCGTATAACTAGACTTGCTATGAATATGTCTTGTCACACTATTATAGCCCGAGTAATCTTACTGTTTCTTTATAAGTTATTTATCGCATTAACTTAATTAATCATTTTAAAAAAAAACTATATAATAGTCCCACTATTCATATATAATTAATACCATTTTACTTCATCTAATTTTCCCGTATATAAATATATACTCTATTATATACGTATATAATAAATACAATTGCACTTCATATATTTCACCCGTATATGAATATCTACGCTATTATATACGAACATAATTAATACAATTTCACTTCATGTATTTCACCTGTATATAAATATCTACACTATTATATATGTATAATTAATACTACAACATTCACACACATGCGGCATGTATATCCATCCTCCTGAGTAATAACTCACTAGATGCTTTCTCTAAATTTCTATCGTGTCCCAAGTATACTCACTCTAACCCAGCTACCATGTATCGGTTAACTCACACCGAATCGGGCAGTAAAATAATAAGCACAGTGCAGACGATCATAGTTCACCGAGTGTGAGACCTAATCATACCTAAAGTGTCTCACCTCCAAAATAATTGCAACATAAAATATTGGACGCTATGGCCTGGGGATTATATTCACCCTGCATTCACTAGCCAAGGGATTCACTCACATCGTTCAACCTCTTATGATAGCACTAGAGGGGTATGTATTTATAAAAATATCTTACACCCATATTAAAGAGAACACAAATGTATATATATACTATCACACTATCCGTATATATATATAATAAATTAAACTAGCTAACCCGTGCCTAACTCCCGTAGCACTAGCCTAAAAATATACTCAAGTCTATGTACGAACTCTCAATTTAATTAATTTCACATTAGTTTAACAACGTCGTGTCACTCAACCATAATGCCCGGACTCACTCACTTAACCTGTATTTTAACCTTTTAGAATTTATTACACAAAGTCCCATAAATAAGTTTGACACACCTTAATAATTTTAATATTCCTTAATACCCATCTCCCAATATTCTAGATATTAACCTCCATTTAATGATTGCCCTAATTTAATCCATAAGGAAAATCCCCCAAAGAAGAACAATAGAAAAATACCAAAAAGGATGGCAGTGCCAAAAATTCTTCACCATCGTTCAAACGACAACCTAGGTCGTTTGAACGACTTCCCAATGTCGTTCGAACGATCCCTACGTTTTCAACCCTCTCCTTCTTCATTCTGCCTTTCGCCACTGATAGAACTTTAATCTTCCCAGTGTACCCTAACCTTAGCACGATCATTCTCAGGATAATTATACTTCTAAATCGAGTTCTAAACATCATTTAACCCTTTGAACACAATTAATTTTGATAAAAATCCTTTAAGTCTCAAATTGGGTTTTACCCGATTTTATACAAATCGTTTGCTACCATCCAGTTAGGTACCCCCAAATTAAATGCAATACATTACTAGGTTTCTAATATCATTTAGATTTATACAACAATGAATTGTATTACATCACTAATTACACCTTTAATCATCAAAAAATGCCCCTTTTAACAGAAACCCAATTTCACACCACAACCCACCCAAAAATGGATCTCCACTCACACCTACCATGATATTAATTGAAAAAATGCATTTTATATCAAAATCAAGTTAACCACTTGCCTGTATTGATTCGTAGAGTCTGATTTCTTTGAGGTAGACGAAGATTTGATAAAGAACACACTCAATCCTCCTTGGTTTGGCTCCCAAAAATCTCCTTACTTTATCTCTCTTTTCTTCTCTGTAGATCTAGGGTTTTCTAAATGAGTTATGGTTGCCACTAACTCCTAATCTCAGGTTAAATAATACTAATCCTATTTTTAGGCTAATGGGCCAAGCGTAACTGACCTAAACACTCCCGTGTGAGCCCGGTTATGACTAAACATATCCCAAGACCCAATTACTACCCCCGGGTACTCTATTCCGACTATCTTGACCAATACAGAATCAACCGTGCACTCAGAATCTTCATCCGAGTTATTCTATAAAATTCTTCAATTTTGACCTTAAAATTGACCCATAAAATTTAAAAATAACCCGAATTAATCAAAAATCTAAATTCTCCAAATTAAATAAATTCTTCAAATTACCAATTTCATTTAATTTCTATATCCTCAGAAATACGGGGTGTTGCATACTTCTTCCCTTATAAAGGAATTTTATCCTAGAAATTTGCATAAGTCTATTACTCCAAGTCTCGAATATATCCCTATTCAGATACTCCTACGATAGCTACATAAATCTCTACCTCTTTTAATCATGAATTATAAGAAATTAAATTGATTACCTAGGGCGACCATACACCCTATACCCGTGCATAACTGCACAAATGTTACCCGACTCCAGTAGCCTTAATTGTAATATAAGTTTCAACTCATTGTTATAACTACATATATGCAGAATAACCGAGGTACCAAAAGATATGTCCTAATGACCAAACACCTTCCCACTTCCAACATTGCGTTAAGTTTCATGCGTTCGAAATCCAGGCAAGGAACCCCCGGATACACTAGTACCTAATATTGTCGGTTATCGAGATCCGTTAGGCCTTCAGTCCATAGAAGGTACCCCCAAATCCTCGTCTGTTGACACAAAAGTATGCTCGTCCACTCCCATGTTACAAAAGACAACATACAATACGACGCTCTTACTATCACTAGTTCTTTAGCGCGAATGAATCACGATCTATATCTCCCCGCTCGATGATAAGCCAATCTACCTTGAATCACATCTGCAAACGTCCCTACTCACCACAATCAAATATTTAAATACAAAATATTCTTTAAGTTTACTATACTACATACTATAATATGTGCACACATATATAGGCTCGACCCTATTTCAAGTGATGCCTAGCTCAAGTAAATCATACCCTGGAATAACGAACAAAAAGCCTTATTATAACTATCCACTATGGACCAAACCATCACTAACTAGCCGAAAATTGAAAAATAGTCTACTCTACTCTGACAACTCTTGAAAGCAGTAAACTCACATGTAATGGAAACATTTTCTCAGTGTACACACCCGCTCCCTCGTCGGTAGCACCAAAGAGTCCCACTACCCTATGGTAATTATATATACATAATAAGGCTATTACGGCCAACACACCCACTAAATATGGCTCACTCGCGAATTTTTGTGATTATAATCTTACTTATGATGCCCCCATGTCATAAAAATCTCCCCCATACTCAAAGGATAATAAAGACAATTTACCTCCATACGCTAGCTTCTTTGCTTGGTCAATGGATTCTTGATCGAAATCCTTGCATTCGAATTGACCCATAAACTGATGAAGTGGTTGTACATCCAGAACCTCGTCCTGTAGTTAGTTTCTGCCTTGATTATGGAAATCTCTCTTCTTGTGGCATGTATTTCCACAAATAAAACATTTTCCAAAAAATCTTTCCCGCCACTGATCATGTCCTTACTAGCTTCCCTCGCCATTCCCTTAGCCTTGAGGAATGAAATGATGCTACTGCTAAGGGACTTATTTTCCCTGCCTGAATTCACCTCTCTCAAATCGGTAACCTACGAATTTAAACATCTTGGCCGGATTCCCCTGTCGGGAGTCATGCTCCTGTCGCAGTTGTGCCCCACTAGTACTGTCCTCACCTACCTTCTCAGCCTGATTGGATCTAATCATCCTTTTACTATAATTCATGTGAAACCTCTGATCTTGGCAATAAAGTAGCACTACATTGACAACCTCTGTGTATGTCTCTAATGCCAGATTACCCAACAGGTGTTATTAGATCCTCTAGGAAAGTCCATCCATGAACTTAAGCATTCTCTTCTCTTCATTATTTACCTCATCTTTCATGAAATTTTTTAGTCGAGCAAACTCTTCCTCGTATTCTGCCATGTTCCTATCTCCTAGAGAAACATTGAGAAACTGTCATTGCATCTCTATTTGAATAGCGTACGGAAAATACTTGTGCTCAAACCGTACCCAAAACTTCCCAATGGTGATCATATCTCTCTCCTCTGCGGTGGTCATAGACTCCCACCAGTGCAAAGCTGTGCCTACTAGCTTAAACGTCGCTAAGAATTATTTCTGAGTGTCACTGCACTCAGTCATACGCAGGTGGCGCTGCATGTCCTTTTTCCACTGACTGGCCACTACTACATCTGCATTACTATGAAACTCCGAAGGGTGACCCTTTAAAATGCTTGCCTCGCTCTCTGACACTTGGACGGCCTCGGGTGGACCTAAACCACTGATGCCACTCGTGGCTATGGATGGGCCTATGGGAAATGAACAGCCATGGCTGCCATAGCATCATTGACTGCCTGGGACACTACCTAGGCTACCTGTGTAGTCGTCATCATCCCTAGTGGTGGTTGTGACTCCGGAACCACTGGCTCCTAACGAGCCTTTATCTCCTCATCACTCGTTGCTATTATAGCCGGTCTACCTCTCCTAGATGGCATCTAAAATTTAAAACGAATTGTATTAGTTCATAGTCAATACAAAATTTAATAGTAGAAGTATGTTATCTTCAAACACGTAAAGATGAGTACAACAGTCCTAATAATAGGGCTCTATGCCGAAGAAACGCTGAGCTGAAATGTAATAAACCGTTCAGATTCTATGGACACTAGAGTCTGATTCTATGATTCCATCCGTGACACCCCGCTCAATTAAATACCGGTTGATCAGTCCTTTATTAAATTAAAACATGATTTTCATTTGGTTCATTCTCAGCATCACTGTTGAAAACCATATTAATTACTAATAACCTATTATTTAATTAAGCTGGTGCCATATTTTATCTTTTATTTAACAGATAAATACATGTGGAATAAAATAAACTAACCCATACACACAATCACTGAGTCTAAAGGAATACTGAATAAATAAATAGAAGACTTGCTGAATAAACCATCGGCTATAGATCCCGATCCAAAATAATAATCCAACAGATAAATAAATAATACAAATACTGAGTGTGAAAGTAAATGGGCATAAATAATCCAATCCATAAAATACTTAAAGCTATGGCCTGAGGATTATACTCGCCCTACATTCATTAGCTAGGGGAATCATCCACATTGTGCAACCATCTATGATACCACTATACTATAGGGGTATATATTTATAAAATTATCTTACATCGATATTTAAAAAGCGCGCGCGCGTGCGCGCGAGCACACACACACACACACACACATATATACTATCACACTATTCGTATATATATATATATATAATAAATTAAATCAACTAACCCATGTCTAACTCTCGTAGCACTAGCGTAAAAATATACCCGAGTCTATATCCCAACTCTCAATTTAATTAATTTAACAATGTGGTGTCACTCAACTATAATGCACTGACTCGCTCACTTATCCCGTATTTTAACCCTTTTTTCTCTTTCTATATATATATATAGAAAAAAGCTTAAACAAAGGAAAAGAAAGAAATCTTTCGAAAATATCTGAAATACGGGTTGATCAATCGAACAATAAAATCGGTCAATCGACCGATCATTTTAATTTATGCCGAATGAGATCAAACCATCTTTAAAAAAATTGGGATAATCGATCGATAAATGATTTTTATAATTGCCCACTGCCTTCGAGCTAAGGAAAAAATGTATTGATTAATCAATCGAGGCTTTTGATCGATCGATGCTATGTTTTTTAAGCCAAATTTCTTCTTCAAAGGGAGATAAGTCACATCACGGAATCGACTCTAACTTCATCGTCCAGACTAGAAATGAGGATCAGTTTGCGGCCATGTAAATCTATTTGAATGCACTACACTTCAATGGATATCTACTGGCTGGGACATGAACTATGGACAAACTAAAATTCTCTTAAAATTGCATTGAATGATGAACTTCGACAAAATACCACCAATTGTGTCGTTAAGTGTTTTCGTGCCTACAAAAGCTCACATAAACCATGCAAAGTATATATATCCAAAACCTAGGTAACCAATATGTGATCATAAAATTAGGATTTATTAGACATAATTGTGCTAGAATGCATAAGAAAAAAGGGCGTATATATACAAATTTTGTGACGTACCCCCTAACTTAGACATTGCTAGTCCCAAATGATGAAACAAAATAATAACCATCCAATAGCGAGAGCTAAAAAATTAGGTAAGCATAAAAGATAGAAATGCCACTTTTGTGGGATAATGATTGCATTTAGCATATGCAATAAGTCGTTAAACTCGTAAGTTATCTTAGTGGACAAGTGTTGTATCGTGAGGATTTTCAGGGATAAAACCCATGGACATCGAGTTTCCTCAAAAAGTAAGCCTGACCTCTAATGCGACAAGCCCAATAATAATGAAAAAAATTTCAAAATGTTATCAAGCATTAACATTATATAATGAACTTCATATAATTGAAACCTTAAGTGCGGGAGGAAAAACTAGCACATGAAAATAGTTGATTTGGCAAAACTTTTATAAACTGAATAAGCATTAAAGCATAACATGATATTCAATTCCTCACTGTTGATTGCACCCAACAAATGAATCACTATGACGGGGGTGTAATAAACACGAGACATGTGGACATAAAGAGTAATTGTAAATGTAAAGTAGGTTGTGCACATGTCATAATGAAGAATGCTATATATAAAATGAAAAATTGCAATCATAATGAAAGATACCGTTTATTAAGGCGGGTGAAATTTATTTTCATATATTACCACAGTTATTATGACTTTTGAATCAAATTCATCCTAAGATCACATATGACTTTATAGGGTTGTAATGTAGGTTTGGGGTTAAGGTTATGAAATGAAGGGAAATGTATGGATCCAAAGGTGTTTGAGGATGAAACATTTCGGATAATAGAAAATTGTGGGCAATTTTAAAATTGGACTACGACTTTGATAACAAGCATTGGATATAAAAAATGGAGAGAAATAAATATTATTAAAGACTATTTACATCAAGAAAATACTTTCTCTTTCTCTTCTTATTTTTCTCTTATTTTCTTCTCTTTTCTCTCTCCATTTTTTCTTTTCTTTTGTTTCTCACATGCTCAATTGCAACTACATAAAAAGAACATCACTCAATCCCAAGTATAATCCCAAACAAAGGTATGGAAGGTGATATGTATGGTTTAAAACTCTTATTTGGAGTTGGTTATGGGATTTTGGGTTTGAAACAAAAGGCTATATTTAGGCTAAAAAAGTTTCACTAGTGGAAATATGTATGGTGAGGTTAAGGTCAATATGGGTTGAATAAAAAAGAGGGCGGGCCTATGATCCTTTCCTAAGGTTTACATTATTCTCCGGTCAAACTAACATTTAAAATCATGCTCAAGTAACATAATATAGTATGAACTCAATTAATGAACAATCAATGGAAGAATAATGACATTACTGATGACTTTAACGTTTCAAGGAGGAAAGAGTAATTTACAAACACTCACAAACGAAGAAAATTCCAAAGATCACTTGGTGTAAGTATATACAACATCGAGTTATAAATGTATTAAACTAAATCCTTTGAGCATGAAAAGCGCATGTATCATAGGTTAAAAGTTTAATTCATGAAGTTTTTCATAATATCGATTATGAAATAACTAAACTCTAATAACTTCTAAAATCGAGAAAATGCATCATTGGATTATCTATCGGATTGAGCATTTGTTTGAAATTTATCATTGGGAATAAAGGCAAAATGCCCAATAAAGGAGAAAAAACAAAGAAAATCTTTTTAAATTTTTTTCAATTTTTACAAAAAAACGAATATTGGTAAGAACATATAATTAAATCATGGAACTAAAAAGCAATGTGAAGAATATCCCACACCCCATAACTTAAACCTTGCATTGTCCTCAATGTGAATTAAGAATTAATTAATGAGAGAAAAATAACGATATTACCCAAATGGGGTGATTTTTGAAAAGTATGGCTCCAAAGATTCTACAAAACATGTTAGCACTAAGCATAAAAAAAACAAATAATAAAAATTACCTAATTATACTAGAAAATAAGTAAAAAGAAAAAATTAAACTAATATGTACAACCTACAATTTTAACTTCTGACTAACTATACACTAGAAGTTTAAATTTTGAGAGTCCAACCGATATACAATTTGACTTTGAGGGATTGATTGTTTTCCCTCATTTGAGGTCATACCTTCCAAAAATAAAAATTTCACTTGAACAACATAAGTCATGCATAAGGAGTAAGAAATTAACCATCACAAATTAAAAGTTTTTGGGAGTACGATAGGGGGTTTGGATTGAATGGATGACAAGTACATGTGGAATCTGAGAAAAATAAAATTTCCTCCCAAAGATTTTTCCATTGGAATGGGAGGTGGTGCACATGGAGGCAATATTTCCTTCATGAAAAGAAACGCATGCAAGTAATTCTCATTGGTGAAAGGGTTAAACATTTAAAATTTTTGAACCGATTCATGGGATACCTGTAATGAATGGATAATTGGGAATGACAATGGCAAAAAAAGAAATTCAATACAAGAGATGACTAGTCATCTCTCAAAGATGGAATTTCTAAGGAGATTAAATCACTTTCAATGAAATTTTCTTCTAAAATTGTTTGAGGTGAAGTTTCACCACCTTTTTTATTTTCAAAGAAGAAATAATCTCATTGCAAAGTGATTGAATTTTCATATCCTCACCATTGTTGTTCTCCATTACGCTTTGGGCGAAAAGAAGAATGGTTTCTTTCAAAGTAAGTATCCTTGGCTCAAGAACCTCGGATTCCTCATTTGGTTGAAAAGATTCTTCCACTTCAAAGGTCTCGAAAAAAACATCATCACTGGTGTTGTGGGTTAAAATATTCACCCACATGGACCAATGAGATAGGGACACCTGTCCTCATAAACATCCACCTCACAACTTCACATATAATTGGTTGTCCCCAGGGATACATAGTCGGCCAACTGCTTACCACAACCAGGAAAGTAAACCATCAAAGAGGGGAAATGTCACTCACATAGGGGCTACCAACAACCATTCCACACGTGCATTTGAAGATCAACTGTCTCATTTATTGTATATGTGTGTAAATGCTTAAACATATAAAATTATTCAATCCCTTGGTCTTTTACCCACTACAAATACACTATTTCCCTTAGCTTAAGGGATGGATAAGTCAGAAGAAGTAAGATTTCCTTAAGTTTATGTAACTTCCCCTAAACTACAATATCATAACCGTGGAGGTTGGCTTTTTTCCTTAGCCGAACAACATTAAAAACTTTTGTTGTCTTACTTGCATTACTTAATCTTTATATATATATATATATACATACACACACACTAGAATATATATATATATACATATACATACACACACACTAGAATATGCCAATGCCTGAAGACACGCTGATAATCGCAAAATGGTAAAAAATTTCAAAGTACGTAATTGCAAAAAGGCAAAAAATTTATTTGCCAAGAAAAAAATGTAATTTTAAAACAATTGGCCATAATATCATTTGTTTATATGACTAACCACCCTGCTTAACAAATAACAAATACTCCAATAACGTTCAAATAGTCTAAATTCATCATTTGTTTATATTGGACTATCCACCCTGGTTAAGGGTGGACAACCAATCATACAATATTCGAAATGTCCAAATTCATCAAATAAATACTTGAATAAAAATTTTTTTTAAAAAAATCACGACGATATTCGGGGAAAACTAACATAATAACAATAGAATAACAATCAACTTGATTTAATTCAATACAAATAAGTTAGATTTAAAAAAATGGACAGAATTTCCTTTATTTATATGACTATCCACATGTTTGAGGTATAAAAATACTTCAACCTAGCAAACTATACAAAAACAGCCTCAACAATCATCCAATAATGTGTAGTAACTCTAAGCCGAAGCTTTACAAAAAGTCAAAAAGGTTGACATCCCAAAAAATTATCCTTTTGATAGTCAATCATAGATTCACAGTAAACATCCTCATAATAACTCTACGAAATGTCCGCGTATCTAGCTCGACGTACTTCATATGAAGATTGACACAATTTACAACCACTTATAAGAAATATTAATAGTTAAGACTAATTTTTAAAAATGAATGAAAAGAAGAAACATTTTAAAGGCGATGTACCTTGTCGTGAGAACCCCATGTAAGTAGCCTGCGAGTATTTATCCTCTCTTTATGCCTTACCATTGGTTCTCAATTTTAAGAATAATATCAGCATTTGTGGGTTTATATATAGACCGTTCGTTCAAAAAGACATTGACGGTGCTGTAGCCACATTCATTTTAGCTGTTGGATCAATATGCTAGGGTGTATACCTTTGCCGCAAACACATGCAATTCTACATTTATAAATATATGAACCAAGCATATTTCATGGACGACCCTAGGCAGGTAGTTGGGCGACTGCACAGGGCCCATTTTCCAAATGCTCTTGTATTGTAGTACGTTGCTATAATATTGTACTGTGTTTAGGGACCCAAATTGATGGTTCCTCAGAGACTAAATTCCATTACAGTTAAGTGCAGATAATAGCAGAATCATCCTTAAAGGCCCAAAGTTATAAGAAGAAACCTGTAATAGTTTTAATAAGAAATGGACTTATTTTTATTGGTTCCTTTTTAAAATCCCATTTATATTATTAGATTTTTATGTTTTAAATAGATATTCTCAATGTGAGATATATTTATTTAGAGATGACGATGTAAGTTAATTAATATCAGTTTTAAAAAACGAAACCCAGTTCTTATAAACCCAGCCGTAAACTCAGTTTTGAAGAGCCATAGACCAAGTAGAATTAGTTCGTGTAAACTCATACATTTTATAAAACTCTACAATAAGACCGCTGTAAACCCAGTTCAATAAGAACGCGTGTAAACCCATACATTTTGCAAAACTATACAATAAGACCGCCGTAAACCCAGTTTAGTAAGAACACAACTACTTAAAAACTCAAAACATAATAAGATCCAATTCTTGTAATGATGGTGTAATAATCGCGTAAAGTCATACATAATAAGACCCAGTTCGTGTAAGGATGGTGTAAACTCATCCATATTTTAAGACCCGATTCGTGTACGATGATGTAAACTCAAACAGAGTAACCCAAAAGAAGACGCAGTTACAAAAAAACCCATACATAATATCAGTTTAGAATACCCATTTTGTGTAAACCCATGAGTCAACTCTACTATTTTAATGTTGGTGTCAACTCAAAAGAAACACAATATCAGTTACAAAAACCCATACACGCAGTGACAATAACCCATACATAATATCAATTTTGGAAGAAAGAAACACATACATATTTTAATGATGGTGTAAACTCAAAGAAAACCCATAAACGCACTGATACAAAAGCCCAGTTTGCCCAAACTCATTCAGCCGTAACCCTATAAATGCAGTTAACAAAAAAATGGATCTCACCTTAAGGAGAAACTCATACAGCTTCACCTCCATCTTTCCTCCGTGGCTCTGTCTCTTGGGTTTTGGAGCATATGGTATGAAATGAAGTGAATATATGGAGAAAACCCATATCTTAGGTTGTACTTCAGCCACTCTACGATTGAGAATCCCAATGTGAAGGTTGTCTGCATCTCATTGCTATTCTTAACCATTAGATGAAAAAGCTCCACATACAATCTCAACCATTAATTGAGAAACCCCAAAAGTGACATCATCTTTTGAGCTTATGACCTACATAAGTTTTCTACTTTATTATATATATATATATATATCTGATTACAAAATTGGTATCACCGGGATCAGATTATATTTTTACCAATTTTAGACATCAACAGATTGGCACCGTCTGTGGGAATGACTATTTATCATCGTTCCCTATCAATTTTAGGTAATACTTTATCTTAAAATCCTTTCTGAAGGATGACTAACATTCCAGAAAATAGCCTTGAGGCTCAAGGTAATACTTTAACTCCATCTGCTCCACCAAATGCAGCCGATCTCCAAGGAATCTTAATCAACCTTGCTAAAGGACTAGAAGAAATACTAAAAACGCGAAGGCAGTTAGCACAGTCACTACAAGAAAATTCTACTGTCGCTCCATCCTATAGAAAAGAAATGTCACCTCCTCCTCCCAGAAGCGAAAGGAGTAACTACTTTGGTCTTCACGTGTGTAACACCCCACCTAATTAAATACCAGGTGATCAGTCTTTGATTAAATTAATTCAGAATATCTAGTTGGTTTAGAATATGCATCACTGTCAAAAACTTTATTATTAACACAAACTACCTAATATTTAAAAAGGGTAATGCCAAAACTTTATCTTTTAATTAACAAGAAAACAAATTAACCAATTATTAATCAAATTAACCAATTACTAATCATATACCATTCAAATGCATCTCATATGAAATAAAATGACTAAGCTAATAAATGAGACTGGAGTAAACCTTCCAGCCTAAATCCCAAATACAATAATCCAACAAAATTCCAACAAATAAAAGGAGTAAATAAATAGATCCACAAATCTCTAATTATATGAAAAGTAAAAAGGGGAGACATGCCCTAACTGAAATAACTAACTGGAAATGGAGGAATGTGAATCATAGAGGCGTCTACTACCAAGTCCTGTAACTTCCACAATAGCTACAACTTGTCAAATGAATGGAACTCCTATCCTTGGTGTCCCTGTGGTTGGCCACCTAAAATGATTTAACAAAAGAAAAGATATTTGAAATAAACGGGTTAGAGCATGAGTTGAAAACAGTTTAAAAATCAGCAAGTGCATAAATAAAAACAATAGCACATATAGTGTACATGTTAGATCCTCGTACTCTCACTTGATATTCTCACCTCACATCTAATGTGCACACCTAACTCGTATATTTAACCCATCCTAGTTATGCTACCCCGCCTAACTAGTCCGAAGATAACTATTATCACACCAATAATTTCATGCGTTTACCCGTATCACCCGAATCCCGTATTACCACATGTTTAAGGATAGTTATTCTTATACATAACCGTTATTCTCATAGGTATTCTTTTCCTCACTAAGAACATTTTAAGTATCATTATTTCAATATCTACTAATTACACACATTAGAATAGATCACAAGTATACATATATTTATCACACTATACATATATATACTAATCCTGCACCCTTGGGTTAGGACCCCTTAGTGCAACGCATACTATGCTATCATGTCCCGTTGCATCACTCACTGAATAGAGGACTATATGTTCAATCTCTCACGAACCATTAAAACAAGCACACATATTGGAGGCGAACATAGTTCTAAGCCCATGGGGTACGCAGATAGCTACACACCCATATGACCGTCAACACTATCATTCTCATGGATAGCCCGTACCAAGTATCTATATTCTAGTGATATGAATCAAAATCCCCCCAAAGGCTCCTCAAGATGTGATCGTCCACAACGTGCAACCTCCACCTGATAGTAAGTAGCGTGGGTATGTAATATACACAATAATTCATCAGATAGGTACATACACACAACCTATATTAATCATTAGGTATTCATGCAAACCAAGTCCCCGAATTCATATGTAGTATTATTACCCCTAATACTCACATTAATATATCCGCACGATTTATCTCTATAGTTACATACCCTGTAAGGCCCTCTTATTCTAGCATATACCCTTAATAGTTACACAATCCTCTGACCAGTAGACTATGTATTTAAGGACTCGAGGGTAGCGTAGGTCATTTCCTCACGGTTGAATTAACCTCCAAAGATTTTAAGTCGACCGGGTAGTAATTAGAAATTCTAAAATCTCGATAGAAACTGGGCAATTTTCATTCGAACGAAACTTCGAACGAACTAAAGCTCTGAATTCTCGTTAGAATCTCGTTCGAATGAGGTCATTCAAACGAGATACTCTACTTTGAATGAACTACTGTCTGAATTCTCATTGGATTTGTTATTAGAATTCTCGTTCGAACGAGGTCATTCGAACGAGAAAACCAAAATTCATCTCTGACCTCTAAAATCTGTGTTTTTCCAACTTTTTCATCACCCAAAAGACATTAAATTCACTTAACTCAAAACCAATGATTCTAAATCAGAAACTCTAATAATTTAATGCTTTCTAATAACTTTTTAACATCAAATCTTTATATTCACATTAAAATTTCAAATAAATCCCTTATATCCTCAAAAAGCCCTAGATTCACATGAACACTATTTATGATCAACCAAACCCATATTAAATTTTGGGAATTCAACATGTATAACTCATATTTCTTATCCGTAATGTATGAGCATTCAATTACATGCAATACCTATACCACAACCATCGATTAATACCCAATTTCAGTCCTAAATGTTATAATTTCATGATTAAACCACAAACTAAATTAACATGGACATTATATGCTCTTAAATTAAGCAAGATAAACACTTGCCTTAATCATGAAAGTCTGAATCGTCGCTTGAAATGGGCATCCCCTTGATCCTCTCTTCCCGATCTTCAATTTGATGGTATTTTTGACGAAAGAAGGTTGAGTTTGGCCTTAAAGATCCTCGAAATCTCTTCTATGCTAGGCGATAGCCCTGATATATCTTGAAATACATCAGCAAACTCACGAACAACGGGAATAAAGTCAAGTGGAATCACCACCTCCTTAGAGGTCTCCTCCTTTATATAATATAAATGGGTGGACAAACTTCCCTCAGGACGAGGTATGGCCACCAAAAACGTCTCTTGACCCAGTATGGAAAACATAATACTACGACTATAACAGTCAATCATCACCCTATACATAACTAGACAATCCATACCGGATAATAACATCATACTCGTGCATATCTAAGAGGCATGTGAGCCGGTAAGATCAATTTCCCAATCTCTATGCCCACTCCCCGACATATAAAGAATATCAAAGACCCATAGCCCAATGGTGAGTATACACTAGTAATGGTGCTCTTTGTTGTGTCTAATAACCCCGTGGCGTGTGAAAAACTAGTAGCAATGAACCTATGTGAAGCCTTCGTGTCAAATAATATCTGCCCCAAAGTCCCTTGAATAGAAAACATACCCTTAACCGTGAGTAGAGCCTGGGGAAATGCGGCCTAGTGGATGTTGTAGACACGCCCATAATATAACTGTTCCTACTGGATCAGAGATGCTGGAACGATTGGCAAAAGTACCTACTGTGGTGCTGGGAGGGTGACTTGAAATATCTGTCACTGGGGCTCCTGACGAGTGCTCTACTACTACTACTACTGCGGGGCTCTACCTTTCTGAGGACAATCCTAACGTTTGCGACCCGTGTTGCCATAACCAAAGGACCTCCTTAGAAAGTTTCCTCCCTTCTTCCCCTACTGCCCCCGACCCTGATGGCTGTTACCACCCCTCCTTTGGCCCTTCTGTCCCTATTGAAAAAGCTACTGACCCTACTAGCCCTACTAGCCAGGCTGGCCCTGATGGCCATGCCTAAATCCTCCATGTCCCTGCCTATAGTCACCTGATATAAACCTCTTAGCAGGGTCCCACTGGTGGGAACTCTGCTCAAGCTGTCTCTGCTGACCTTGAGCTGGTTGTGCCCCACTGGCACCATTACCTCCTGTCCTGCCCTACGGGCTGGACTCTCCCACTCATTTTCTTTCCTTCTGATGGAAGCGGTGATCCTGGATGTGTAGTAGGGTAGCGTTAAGTACATCCATATATGTACCCAACGAAAGGTTACCCAAAAGGTGCTAACGGATCCTCTAAGTCAAGCCGTCTATAAACATCTGAATTTTCTTCCCCTCAGTAGGCACCTCATCTGGAACCAAATTAATCAATCTTATAAACTGTTCTTCGTACTCCGCAACTGTCTTCCCCTCTTGGTTGAGATCCGGTATTTTCCGCCTCATCTCAGTCTAAATGGCGGAAGGAAAATATTTGCGGTCAAACCGCACCCAAAAGTCCTAGATAGTCATGCTGTCTCTTTCCTCGACAGTGGTAGTAGACTTCCACCACTGCAGTGCCATTCCCACTAGCTTAAAAGTAGCTAGTATCTTCCTCTGAATCTCAGTGCACTCGTACTTCCTCAAGTTCCGCTGGATGTCCTTTATGCAATGGCTTGCTACCTCAACATCAAAATTCCCTGCGAACTCCGGAGGATGTGACTTCTGGAAGGAATCTCTGACTCGCTCCCAAGCAGAAGGGAAAGCGAGAGCTGGTACTGGGGCCAACACTAGTGCTTGGGGTTGGGCCTATTGTACTACGAACAATGCTTCATTTATCGCCTGTGCTATGATAGAGGCAACCTCTGCAGCATTCATCGTACCCTGGGCCTGAGCTGGCTGGGGCTCAAGATGGGTATCCCTAGGAACTCTCTGAGCACATTTGGAAGGCATCTAAAATGAGAGAGAATCTTTATAAGTCCATAGTAGATATCTCAAATAGCCGAAGATGTAAAATGCGCAAATAATGAATACAACAGTCCTAAATATAGGGATCTATATCAAAGAAAGCTACACTGGAAGAATAATAATCCGTACAGATCCTAAAGGACTCTAGAACTTGATGCTTTGATACTACCCGTGAAATCCCTCCTAATTAAATACCGGGTGATCAGTCCTTTATTACATTAATTCAGAATATCTAGTTAGTTCAGAATATGTATCACTGTAAAAAACTTTATTATTAACACAAACCACCTAATATTTAAAAAGTGTGATGCCAAAACTTTATCTTTTAATTAACATGAAAACAACTTAACCAATCATTAATCAAATTAACCAATTACTAATCATACACCATTGAAACGCATCTCATATGAAATAAAATGACTAAAGTACTAAATGAGACTGGAGTAAACCTTCCAGCCTAAATCCCAAATACAATAATCCAACAAAATACTAACAAATGAAAGGAGTAAATAAATAGAACCAAAAATCTCTAACTTTCTGAAAAGTAAAAAGGGGCGACAAGCCCTAACTGAAATAGCTAACTAGAAATGGAGGAATGTGAATCATAGAGGCGTTTACTACCAAGTCTTGCAACTTTCATAGCAACTACAGCTTGTCAAATGAATGGAACTCCTATCCTTGGTGTCCCGTGGCTTGGCACCTAAAATGATTTGACAAAAGAAAAGAGATTTACAATCAATGGGTTAGAGTCCGAGTTGAAAACAGTTTAAAATCAGCAAGTGATTAAATGAAAACAATATCACATATAGTGTACATGTTAGATCCTAGTACTCTCACTTGAGATGCTCACCTCTCATCTAATGTGCACACCTAATGCGCATATTTAACCCATCCTTGTTATGCTACCCCGCTTAACTAGTCCGAAGATAACCATTATCACACCAATAATTTCATGCGTTTACCCATATCACCCGTATCCCGTATTACCACATGTTTAAGGATAGTTATTCATGTACATAACCGTTATTCTCATAGGTATTCTTTTCCTCACTAAGAACATTTTAAGTATCATTATTTCCATATCTACTAATCACACACAGTAGAATAGATCACAACTATACATATATTTATCACACTATACATATATATATACTAATCCCGCACCCCTAGGCTAGGACCCCTTGGTGCAATGCATACTCTGCTATAATGTTCCATTGCATTGCTCACTGCATAGAGGACTATATGTTCAATCTCTCGCGAACCATCAAAACAATCACACATATTGGAGGCGAACATAGTTCCAAGCCCATGGGGTACGCACATATGTACGCACCCATATGACCATCAACACTATCATTTTCACGGATATCCCGTACAAAGGTTCTATGTTCTAGTGATACGAATCAAAATCCCCCCGAAGGCTCCTCAAGATATGATCGTCCACAACGAGCAACCTCCACCCGATGGAAAGTAGTGTAGGTATGTAATACAAAAATAATTCATTGAATAGGTACATACACACAATCTATAATAATCATTAGGTATTCACGCAACCCAAGTCCCCGAATTCATATGTAGTATTATTACCCCTAATACTCACATTAATATATATGCACGATTTATCTCTATAATTACATACTCTGTAGGCCCTCTTATTCTAGCATATACCCTTAGTAGTTACACAATGCTCTCACCATTAGACTATGTATTTAGGTCACTCGAGGGTAGAGTAGGTCATATGCTCTCACTTGAATTAACCTCCAAAGATTTTACGTCGACCGGGTAACAATTAGAAATTCTGAAATCTCGTTAGAAACTGGGCAATTTTCGTTCGAATGAAACTTCGAACGAACTAAGGCTCTGAATTCTTATTAGAATCTCGTTTAAACGAGGTCGTCCAAACGAGATACTCTACTTTGAACGATCTACTCTCTGAATTCTCGTTGGAACGAGAAAATTGAACTTCGTCTCTGACCTCTAAAATCTGCGTTTTTCCAACTTTTTCATCTCCCAAAACACATTAAACTTCACTTAACTGAAACCAACTATTCTAAATCATAAACACTAGTCATTTAATGCTTTCTAACAACTTTTTAACATCAAATATCTATAATCACATCAAAATTTCAAATAAATCCCTTCAATCCTCAAAAAGCCCTAGATTCACATGAACACTATTTATGACCAACCAAACTCAGATTAAATTTCTTAAACTCAACATGTATAACTCTGATTTCTTATCCCCAATGTATGATTATTCAACTACATGCAATACCTATACCACAACCATCGATTAATACCCAATTTCAGTCCTAAATTTCATAATATCATGATTAAACCACCAACTAAATTAACATGGACATTATTTGCTCTAAAATCACGCAAGATAAACACTTGCCTTAATCACGAAGGTCTGAATCTTCGCTTAAAATTGGTATCCGCTTGATCCTCTCTTCCCGATTTACACTTTGATGGTATTTTTGAAGAAAGAAGGTTGAGTTTGGCCTTGGAGCTCCTAGAAATCTCTTATCCTCCTTCCTCTCGTTTGTCAGTTGATTACCCAAACTCACCCACGTATGTGCAATTTTATTTCCCTTATTTTCGTCCATAATTAAATCCCAAAATTTCAAATGTCTAAAATACGCCTCCGGGGTGTCAGGTTGGCCTAAAACTTCCCCGGACCCCAAATTAAACACCCGAGTAGGCTTTTCTGACTATCTTGACCCTTTCGAACACATTGGCATACTCAAAATAGCCATTTGAATAACAAAAAATAAAATTACCTTTTAATTCCTCATTTAGGTCCCGACACGACTCACACGCGCGTCCCAACTAAGTTTACTGTAACTACCTGAAGATGTGAGTGGCCCGATATGTGTATTTTAAACAAAACCAATTTTTCTCCGAAAAAGATCCAACTTTTAATTATGCACCAAACCAAGTTGTGAAAAACTCAATTCTTACTTTAAACCAGTTTTATCTTGATTAATCCTAAACATGCATCTAATGATTAAAGCAAGTAAAAGAAAGTAAAGAATACTCACAACGCCGGATGTACGACGAAAAAACCCAAAAAGGGAAAACAACTCGGACGGCCCAAGCCAGACAATCACTATGAACAATGGTTTTACAAAGACAAATTAGCCTTACACTAAGACTTGATCCCCACGGGTCTTGACGCTCCTTCTGATCTTCAACCGTTCTTCAATAGTGCCCACGCAGAAATTCCGTCTTTCACGATAACTGTCCACAACACACGCGTCCAAGTATGTCTCGATGTCCACCGATATGGCTTTGATTCGTCTACGATGTCGAATAAGAAGTCCTTCTCTTTTCTTCACCGCAAAACCCTTTGTGTTCAATGTGTAGAACAAACAACTTTGGTGCAGCAAGATTATGTAAACATATAAGAATGATAACTCGGATATTTGCAAACTCTAAGGATGTGTTTAAGACTTTTTAAACCTTAGAAAACATGTGCAAACAAGGTTCTGGTTCGTAAAATTGTTTTCCAGAAAGCACACTACCGAAATTATGATGAAAACACTGTTTAAATAGGATTTAAATGCCGCCTCGAAAAACGTGTCGTTCAAATGACTTGAAGAAATCGTTCGAGCTACATCCCATCTCGTTCAAACGAGATTGGATGTCGTTTGAACGACAACGCGAAAGTTTGACTTTTTGACTTTTTGATTAAAACGTCTCTTCCAATGAGAGATCCAATAATGTCAAACTCTTTTACGAGCTTATCATCATAAAACTTAGTTTAAACCTTTAAAACACTTTTAAAACATTTAAAAATATTTTTCTTTATAAAAATTACATCCTTATATTTTATAAAATAATTCTGAGCACCATTAATTATACATATTCATACCTGAGTGATCTCGGAATGAAATTAACTTTGAAGATGAATAAACTTGCACCAATTTAAACTTCGACATGATTAATTCTTTGAAGCTTTGCCGCAACGTCTTCAATTTCTTCAATACGTCATTTATCGAGTGGGATCGTGACAAAATAAAATTCTCCCTATGACATATTACAAACACAATTTTGTTCACAGAATTAAGTCAAAATAATACAGGGACTCAATTGGAAATTTATGTCCTTACACTACCGTATTTTTCACTCATGACAACTTTAATATTTTCATAATCATATATTATTTTACTCACTAAGTAATATTCAACATAATTCTCACCAATAAATACTAACTCTCATCACGCTAGTAATTATTTACTTAAAATCAGATTAATTATAAATAATTTCCCATTTAAATTAATTAATCCCATAGTAAAATAAAATCTTTCAAAGATATGTGGTATTACAACATGACATATCTTATCGCCCAGGAACAAAATATGCTATCAGATCTACTAATTACTATGATGGTTGGTCTTTCACACTTGAATGTCCGAGCACTTTGGAGGGGTTGGGCAAGGCCTCTACCTTTGATTGTCTTGGCCCCCGAACAACTAAAGAATACCCATGAGAACCACCGAGATCACTTGAGCACCAGGAAGGATCAATCTGGTCTAGAGAAAGTATTTGACAATCCACGCGTGCCGAGTAGAATTCATAGGAAGAGAGCTCACCATAAATGCGTGATAGAGCTTCCAAAGATTTATCTACCAAATATAATATAGAATACCACTCTTGGAAATGATCCATACAGATTTTGGAAGATCTCTTGAGGGATATGGACAAGACCAAAAATCCTTTGCAAAGAAGTTTTGTGAATGGATCTCACTTCATTACAGCAATTTTGGATTTTCCTACATGTTCCAAGTTTAAGCCACCAGCAGTCAGACCAAAGTATGATGGTAAGACCGATCCTATCCCACACGTTGAATATTACCAGGCTATAAATGGCATTTATGTTGTCCCTGATGAAATGGGTTACCAAGCTTTCTCAAGTGCCATCACTGGATCTGCGCAGATATGGTATAATAACATACCTAAGGATAAATTTCTAATTTTTAGCAACCCGCCAAACTTTTCATTAGCAATTTCTGCTTTGGGAAAAAATTAATCAAGAGAGTAGCCTATTTACTGAGTGTTCATTAGCAATCAGGGAAACTACCCAAGAGTATACTACTTGTTTCAATAATAAAAAGTTATAGGTGGTAGATTATGTAAAGAAAACCAATGTCACTACACTGATGAGTTGACTACTCCCAGATGAGCACTGTCCTTTGGTTGTCATTTTATATTAGGAGGAGACGCTGGAGGTGGAGATGAATCTTTCAACAGGAAGTCCTACTTATATGAGGCCAGAGTCCGTTCCTATATTCGACGGATCAATCTATCGGAAAAAGTAGATGGTTGACCCAGAAAGGTTAATAAAGACAAACCAGTCATATGCTTCTCCAAAAATGACTTATCAGGGGTGATTTTCCGTAATGATGAACCATTGTTTGTCACCTTAAGGACACATGAAGAAAATATTGCAAGAATTTTGGAGGATAATAGTAGCTCAGCCGATGTTATGTTCTATAGCTATTTTCACAACCTGGGGTTACGAGATAGCAAACTAGAATCATATCGCAGGCCCTTAATTAGTTTTTCTAGTGAAAAGGTTTATCTTTTGGGAATTATCAAGTTGGAGGTCTAAATAGACACTTGGCTAATGAGCCGAACTTAAAAGATCCATGTTTTCATCCTAGATAAGGATGTTCAGTCAGCCTATAATATAATTCTAGACAGTGCCGGATTGAAAA
The DNA here is from genome assembly GCA_949130495.1 of Sambucus nigra. Lineage (NCBI taxonomy): Eukaryota > Viridiplantae > Streptophyta > Magnoliopsida > Dipsacales > Adoxaceae > Sambucus > Sambucus nigra. The sequence goes on from OX422217.1 coordinate 270,531,404, forward strand.
AGTTTAAAGCAGTACCATCCACATTTCATCAATGCTTAAAGTTCGCCACATATTATTATGTCAGAGTAGTAAAGGGAGACCAAGTGGAGGCCAAATATTTCTATTATACTTCAACTAACTAAGATGAGTTAATGGAAAACACCACCACTTACCAGATTGATACTTTGGATTCACAGGAGGAAACTAATTTAGTCAAAGGACAAGTGGAAGAGGCTATAAAAATAATAATACTGGACGACAAAAAATTAGAGAGGACTACTCAGATTGGCTCAGCCTATTACCACCCCTCAAGCGAGAATTAATCACATTCCTTAAAGAGCAGAAAAATGTTTTTGCTTGGAGCCATGAAGACATGCCTGACATTGACCCCTACTTTATATGCCATGAGCTTAATATCATCAAGGGTGCCAAACTGATCAAGACGAAGAGAAGATTGTTTAGCCCCGAGAAGAATGTGGCTATCCAAGAGGAGGTGTACAGATTGCACAAGGATAAATTAATTGAAGATGTTAAATATTAAAACTTGTTGGCCAATGTCGTGAAGAAGAACAATAAGTGGTGTATGTGGGTGGATTTCACCAATCTCAACAAAAGATGCCCAAAAGATTATTTTCCTTTGCCAAGGATTGATTAATTGGTGTATGCAATAACAGGTCACGAGTTACTAAGCCTCATGGATGCCTACTCTAGTTATAATCATATCAAAATGAAGCCTGAAGATAAAGAAAGTACATCATTCTTCACCAGCCCAGGTACTTACTACTACAATGTTATGCCTTTTGGGCTTAAAAATTTCGGAGTAACATACTAAAGACTAGTAAACAAGATTTTTGTGGAGCAGATTGGACAGAATATGGAGGTATAGGTAGATGACATGCTCACCAATAGCAAGAAAGATGCCGACCACATCAAAGACCTAAGACAGACATTTGATCAACTTGAGAAGCATCAAATGAAACTTAACCCGACCAAATACGTATTCGGTGAACAAGAAAGGGATGTTCCTGGGCTTCATCGTGAATGAGAGATGAATTGAATCCAGGCCAGAGAAAATCAAAGCGTTGATTGATATGCAATCCCCCACATGCAAGAAAGATGTATAGAAACTAACTGGAATGGTGGTTTCTCTCAATCAATTTGTCTCTCGAGCTACGAATAAGTGCATATCATTGTTCAAGGTGCTCAGAAAAACATTCGAGTGGAATGAGGAATGCGAAAAGGCTTTCTAAGCCCTGAAGAAATACTTGGGATCACCACCACTGCTTTCTTAACCCCTGATGTGAGAAAACTTGTACCTATTTTTAGCTGTATCAAAATCTACTGTTAGTTCGGCTGGAAAATGGATTTCACATGCCAGTATATTACACTAGAAAAACTTTTAGAGGAGCAAAAATCAGGTATCCACGCTTGGAGAAATTAGCCCTTGCTCTTATAGAAGCTTTAAGGAGAATGAAGCCCTATTTCCAGGCACATAACATAGTAGTTTATACAGACTTACCTTCGTGACAAGCGTTTCACAAATCAGAGAAATTATGGAGATTGATGACATGGGCATTAGAGCTAGGAGAATATAAAATCCTTTATGAGTCCAGAACTGCGATAAAGGGGCAAGCTATAACATATTTTATTACCAAATTCATATATCAAGAGGCAGTCAATGACCCTAGTTTACCTGCTAAGCAGACTTCTTTGGAAGAGAGCTCAGCTCTAACGCAAACATAATTGACAGCCGACTGATGCGACCAAAAATGTGTATCTAGTGTGCATTCTATATAGGCTCAAGTGCAAGCCTGTCGCGTTATTAATAATCTGATAAGTCAGAATCGTATCCATAGGGAACTATAATGAAATATCATAACGACTTAGGAATAAAAGACTAACCCTAAACTGATTCTCGAAAAAAAGGAAAAAGATGATTAATTATGAACGAAATAGCTATTAACTAAGTGCAAAAGAAATTTAAACTACTGACGAAACTAAGCATTACATATATGAGGGTACTATCCCGCGCTATACATAATCAAAGGTAAAAATAAAGCGGTTTCGAATGGCTAACATGCGCATCACACCTCTAAACACCCCGGTTACCTAGGGCAAACGAGGTTGAAAGGCCTACGATGGTTGTGCGTACTACACAACATGATTAATTCAATTTTCATTTCAAAATCTATTTTCTACACATGTAAATTACATCGGATGGGTTCATGCATCCCAACCCTAAAAAAACTTAGTTGGACATAACTAAACTAAGTGTGAACACAAAATCAAAGTTGTAGAAACTCATGGCTTATGTGAGAAATTGAGAAGAAATTTGTAAGTAAGAATTGCAACCTAATTTTAATGACTAATTAAGATAAATTATGAAAATAATTAAAAGACAAAATTTAATAATACTTGTACTGAAGAAATTCTGGAATTAAAGCTTCAATCTTGAATTAATGTAGCAAAACTTAAAAACCTAGGGTTCTTGAATGCAAGAGCCCTCTAAAACTAAGAATAATCAAACCCCTTAATGTCTGGCACTAAGTTAAATTAAATACACAACGAAATCTACAAGATTTGGAGCATAGTAAAACTCTTAACTAGAAAATATAAATAAAAAAAATCTCCTCCAAACCTATCCGGCAGGGATCTTCGATTCGGTCCGGTAGCATCCGGATCGGTTCGGAAGCCAAATTTATGCAGAGTTCTTAAAGGCATCATACCGATTTTTTTTCATCATTGTTCGGATCGGTTAGATGTTGAAATTTATTCAGAGTCTTCATGCTTCCAGGATCAGTTCGACTTTGACCAACCCCGATCCGATCTGGTTATGGAATTCTTCTTTTCTCTTGATTTTCTCTCATCTTTGGAACTCGACAACTTATCATTGAGGGATCGGTTTGGGATGCCATTTCTTCCCACTTACTAGTAGACACGAGGTCTTAAATTTCCATGTTGGTCCCTCGTCCGAACTCTAGATGTGAATTTCCCATTTTGCCCTATGACTTTCATTCAAATCTTGATTTCTCAGTCTTGGATTCCTCTTCTCTTCACTTGCATTAAATACCTGTAAAAAGCATGAAAAATATGCAAAACTCGAGGCACTATGTAGGAATTATCAGTAAAACATATATGAGATGAATCAATACAAATTACATAGTCTAAGGTGCTAAAAACTACTAAATTATAGGGATAAATTAGAAAGAATTTTTGCCTAATCATCGACTAACCTGAGACATCAGTTGTGCAAGAGATAGCCCAACGATATAGGGAGCAAAGAAAGAAGTTGTTTAATTAAAGAGTATTGTGTAAAGGGAATTTTGAAGATGACATCCTAATTTGGAAATCATATGTAGATGTCTCTTCGTGGGCCACTAGTAGTGGAGCCAGGCTTATTATCAATACCCCAGACAATATAGATGTGGAGTATCCACTTTGCTTCTAATTCCATGCTTCCAATAATAAGGCAGAGTATGAAGCATTAATCAGAGACTTAGAGTTAGCTTTATCTTTGGTAGCTGAGCAGGTCATAGCATATAGTGATTCCCAATTAATTATTAATCGGATGCTCCAAATATATGAGATTAAGAAAGATCTCATGATCGAGTATTTTTTCAAAGATGTTGAGGTCATCTCCATGCTTTTAATAGTAAAATGGATTAGAGTACCAAGGGTGGAGAATTCTCGAGTGGATACACTTTCCCGACTAGCCTCAACGGCTTAGAGAAAGCTCAGAAGGACCATCCCACTAGAAATTCTCGCACATAGAAGTATAGATAGGAAAGCTATCAATTTCATCTTGGTGGATTTAGGACCTTCATGGGTGGATCCTATAAAAAGATACATTGACAAGGGTGTTCTCCCCACCGACCCAAAAGAAGAATGAAAGTTAAGATACAAGGTAGATAGTTATGTACTAGTGCGAGGAGTTTTATACAAAAAAGGATAAAATATTTATCCACTTCGGTATGTACACCCTACCGAAGTGCTAGATTTAATCAAGGAGGTGCATCAAGGTTCATATGGAGCTCATTCAACCGGTCGATCAATGGTAAGAAGGATATCTATGCAAGGGTATTACTAGCCGACCATAAAAGCTAACTATATCTCCTTTGCCAAAATATGTGACAAATTTTAAAATTTTTCCACAATCCATAGAAGACCAGGAGTAAATTTACTCCAATCACTTCTCCATGGCCATTTTTCATATGGGAAATTGACTTGGTCAGACCACTGCCGAAGATAAAAGGGCGATTCAAATACTTAGTGGTTGCAGTAGACCACTTCATGAAATGGGTAGAGGCTGAGCCATTGGTTGAAATGATTTATGAAAGGGTCTTCTAATTCATTTGAAAGAACATAATCTGTAGATATGGGATGCCATATGCCTTCATCACTAATCATGGCACACAATTTGATAGCCAATAATTTAAGGAATACTACATTCAGTACAAGATTCAGAAACCTAACTCTTCCCCAGGTCATCCCTAGTGTAATGGCCAAACAGAGGTAACTAACAAAACATTACTTGATGGAATGAAAAAGAGACTTGATGATGCAAAGGGTAATTGGATAAATGAGTTGCACAGTATTTTTTAGGTCTATAGAAAAACACTGAGAATAGCTACTGGAGGAACCCTTTACTTATTTGCTTTTGAAACTGAATCAATGTTGCCAGTCGAGGTAGGACTGCCCACTCATTAAATGTTAAACTTTGATTCCATAAAGAGTGATGTCATGAGAAGATTGGATCTAAACCTGATTAAGGAAGTAAACGAAGATGCTTCACTTCGACTGGTTGCTTACTAACATTGAATAACTCGATTTTATAACAGAAGAGTGAAGCCGACCAACTCGAAGGAAGAAAATTGTGTTATTAAAAAAGTACTTTAAAAATGGAATAAGTTGTAAGCAAGCTGGCATGATCCTTATCGTATCTCGGCAGTTGTCTGACCAGGAACTTATCATTTAGAGATACTTGAAGGGGAAGAGTTCAAGAATACATGGAATGTCGATCATCTCCGAAATATTATCAGTAGACCTATAGTGAATTTGATGTACACATTTCAATCATTTTAATAATATTGTGGTTTCTTATCGATTACGCTTCCTTTTTATCATTTTTTTTCATGGATATGGGTGATGACAATATTTATAATTGTATCATCAAGAACTTCAAAACATTATATATGACTTCATCTTTGACAAGTCATGAATAAGAAGTTCCTAAAACTTCATGTATAACCTTCATGTATGAATTTGTCTTTGACAATTCACGAATAAGAAATTTCTAAAACTTCATGTATGACCTAAGTAAAAAATAAGAAGTTTTACTAGACCAAATTAAATTCAGGAAAATCCTAAGGCATTCCTAAATCATTTAGCTTCACAAACCAGACATTTTGATAATTCTAAGTGCATTAGTAGAACCCAAGGCCCAATAATTCAAGTTCATACTTGATAACACACAAAAATAATCAAGAAGGTTAGTCGGCCACCTAGCTGACCAAATAATCAGAAAACTTAATTATTAATGTTCAAACATAAATTCTTTTATTCAAGTAAATTCTACAGTATCACTATCAAAGTAATGATTACAAGAAAAAAGACTAAAAACCATTCAAATGGACATTTCCCTTTAGCCTTATCCATAACAGAAAGAGGAACATCAAGATCTTAGGGAAGAACGGTAGCAGTCAAGTCTCTTAGATGGTCTTGACCACTCGAGCTTGGTCTGTTTATCAAATATTGGGGGAAAACATAAGTATCCTCATTTTGTAAATCGAAATCAGTCAAATACTTTCTAACCAAACTCTGAGGAATGGCATCAGTAAGGATCCAACTGGCATCAATTTTTAAAGGAGGATTGAGGTAATCCAGCATACCCGGGTCATGCCAATACCAAAGTTGGTCGGATTTGGGATCCTTCATAACTGTCAAGGCATTCAACTAGCCCCACTTATGACCCTCACGCCGGGCTTATTATAATTCTTCTTCAAGGTGACTAGGGCTTCTTTATATCCATCCATCCAAATGGCTCTAGGTTACTTGTTGAAATGAAAGGTTAGATGATCAACCTTATCACTCAATTTCTTAATGATTGCATCCTTACTTTTTAGAAAATCTGCTTAGTCGGATAAGTTCTTCTTGGTCCTCTATTCATCAACTGTTGGTCGAGAAATAACTAATTGTCTAGACACTGTCCAGACTTCGTTTTCTTTAATTTCTCTAACTCTTCCATCATTCTGGCATTATCGACCTCCAAAAATGATGCTCCCTCACTCGGGATAGCTTTAGAAGTCTTCTTTAAACTTTTCAATTCGTTCTTGAGAGCATTATTTTCCTTCTCCAGCAGATTGGCCACCTCCTGAGTACCTTTTACTTCTCAATTTAGTAGAAATCCCTTCCTTCTAAAAGTCAATGAGATATCCAAGAGATTTTTATCAAAACCATAGCCAACACTCAGTGGATTGTCTTTTTCTTTCTAATTAGAGTGAAGTAAAGCCAAGAAAAGGTGGTGATCATCCTGTAACTGTTCAATCATTTCATAGTAGGCTACGTTATTGGCCACAACCCGATTAAAATGACCATGCAAATGTAGGTAGGCCTCTTTAACTTGGTTTGATACATCAATGCCGATCAACGCTTCCAACTGGGTCTCAGTCAAACTTTTATATCCAACTCCAAAAGTCCAAGACGTCGTTTGAGAAAATCACTTTCATCAAACATTATTGTAGTTTTCCTGGAGTTGAACTGAAAAATAAGAGTGCAAGAACAACAGTATAGTAGAATGATGTATAGGTACTATTAAATATAAATCCAACAATCCAATCAAGTGAAAATTTCATTCATCATCATAAATAGGTCTTAAAAAGGACTGATTCCTTACAACCAAAATATGAAAAAAAAAATCAAGCATCATCCAACAAAAGAACTGCAAAAATTAAGAGCTATCCATCAGTTTAAGAAAATTATACCTTCTCTTTGTCCTTAGCTGCCACTTCTAGAGGTGTGATTTCGTCTTCAATAATAGGTACTAGTGAAGACTCCTTTGTTCCCTACTCATCAACCACTTCCTCTTCTATGTTGGGGGTGCCAGGGTCATGCATCAGGAATAAGTCAGAATCGGCAGTGGTGCCGACCTCTTTCAAGGTACGTGCTCAACCTTCCTTAAAGGAAACCTTATTTATATACTCTATTTGAACAAAAATATCAACGAAGGGCTTGTCCCATCCTCTGTTGAAAGAATCGTTGTTATCCTTCTTGTATTGAGCCTTAAGATCTAAAATTTATTATTCTTAGTAGCAACTTCCACAGCCAAGTTAATAGCCATTTACTCAGCTATTTCATCTTGTGCTCGATTGTCTTCACCTTCTCTTAGGATTGATCTAACTACTTCTGCCACTTTTTTGGTCCCTCTCTTGGGCCTCCCTAGTGCCATCAATGGATTATTTTAAGCCTTTAAAGTCTTCCTCTACATCAGTTAAGGACGACCTCAGTTGGTTATCCCTTATCAACAATTGGTCATAGTCGACCAAAAACTGCAAAATAATATAACAATGAGGAATTTATCAGATATTATTCATGAAAATAGACATTAATAACGAAAAGTATGATTAACATTTACCAGAGCAAGATTTTGATTGGCCCTTTCCAGCAGTCTATCCCTGGACATAGGAATTACTGCCGACCTATTTATAGGAAAAACTCCCGAATGAATCAAACCCCTGGCCAAATAAGGGTTCACTGCCACATATGCAGATTCAATAGCAGCTTGGTCGACCTGAGTCTTCTGTGACAACTTCTGCTGAGGGGCAGGACCTCTTTTTAATCTCTTATGTTAAATTTTAGTATTCTTGAGTTCTTCAGTAGTGACAACTACTAGCCTTTTTAAACCACCTTTACTAGCAGTGGATTTCTTGAGTGGGGGAGATAACAGTCCAAACATCAAGTTGGGGATCCTTATCTTTCCAATATCTTTCGTAACTGAAGATGGGATGGTGATAATTTCAAGTGTGTCAAAGGAAGAAAATATTTCTCCTAGTGCAAACTCTCTGTGCCAAAGGGGATCCAGAAACTACAGTCGAGGAGGTAGAAACGGATTATTCTTCAAGATTAATTGGGGGGGGGGGGGGGGGGCTTTGGGTATACCTTCTATAGTTCGGGCAATGAAAGAAGTAATTGAACTTATGTAATCCAATATAATGGATGCCGACCTAGGGTGCTCTTCTCCTAACCGTTGATTAATCAACCAAAGAAATTTTAATTCTTCAAAGTTAACCTCCAAGTCATAAGGACACTTCTTTTTCCCAACCTATGCCACGCCTTTCGTGGGGGCATTTGGGACTAGTATATTCAATCCCTTCAAGAAGGGGGGAATGTTACCAATCCTTGACTACCACTCCATAATCCTAATAGTCTTTATTGGAATCAGGCAGGTTGACTTCTAAATCCATATTAGCTTGTTTAGTCTTCAAGTAATATGTGTTGTCTCATGTGGTTCCCTATTTATAACAGTACATTAATTCAGTGATCCTTATGTGGGTTCCATAGAGCTCATTCAAGAGAATAATCCCATTCATCACTCCACAAGTGTTTGGGGCTACCTTAGTGGGGACTACGTCAGAGTATTGGAAGAAAATGAGATATAATTAGTTAGGAATGGAAGTCATTCCGCATTCTGCTATAAATAGCGTGGGAATCCAATGACCCTCATTTAAAGACAGGACATTAAAGGGTCTATCCATTATATTCAAAGATACCTAACTGGGGATTTTTCTTCTTTCTCTAAACTTTTCTAAAGAGACCTCCTCAATAATATACACTAATTTTCATGCAAGTAACAAAGAAAAAGAATGGAAGAGAAATGAGTCTTACAGATTTCTCTAAAATAACAAAAGACTCTCAAGAATGGCAAAGAAAGTTTTAAGGTAGGAAGAAAATGTTTATGTTCGAAGGTTTGAAGTAAGAGAAATGGGGGGGAAACTCTGCCCTTTTATAGATAATGCGAATTAATCTTGAAGATTGAGAAGGGAAATGATTAACTCAACCAACGTTTGAACTCTTGACGACCGCACATATTCAAAATGTGAATAAAGACTAGCGTACCCTTTGGCGGTTCATTATTTTTTAAACTATTCATAAAATTTCCACTGTACTAATATACCGCTGAAAAATTACAAGTCTTGAAGGTCTACTTCCGACCTCCACCCTTTTTTAGCACCGAACAACATTTTAGAGAAAATACTCCATCCTTTCACTAAATCATCAAGCATGGAGCATTGAGGGCTTTTATTATGGGTTGACATATTCATCCACGTGGACCAATGAGATAGGGACACCTGTCCTCATAAAGATCCACCTCATAGTGTAACATATACTTGGTTAGCCCCAGATATACTTTCTCGGCCAACTGGCCAACCACAACCAGGAAGTTAAACCATCAAGGAGGGGTAAGGTCACTCACATGGGGGCTACCAACAACTATTCCATACATGCGTTTGAAGATCAATAGTTTCAATTATTGTATATGGGTGTAAATGTTTAAATATATAAAAAGATTCCATCCCTTGGTCTTCTAACCACTATAAATACACTATCTCCCTTAGCTCAAGGGACGAACAAGTCATCACAAGCAAGATTTCACTAAGTTTATGTAACTTCCCTTCAACTGCAATATCATAACCGTGTATGTAGACTTTTTCTTTAGCTGAACAACGTTAAAAACTTTTGTGGTCTTACTTCATTACTTAATCTTTATATATCTATATAATAATTTACAAAACTTATGTATGCCATAATCTTAGCGTATGATGTCACAAGATAAGTTTTTTCTACACTTTCTATTTTACCCTTGAAAATTTTGAATTCCCTCTCTTTGGCACACTCTAATTTATTTTCCCACTTTCTTCAAAATTCAAACACAAGGATACAATGGTATTTTCTTTAATATTAAACATATAACTACTTGCTTTCTCAAACCCCGTGTCATTTTCTCTTGAAACAAAAAACCACCTGAGACATAACCCATCAACAAAACTATAAGCTACCTCTTTCTATCTTCAGTATCATTTTTTCTCTCCGGGTTTCAAATTTCAAACTTACCAGGGGTCGTCCTATGATTAAAACAATGTCAGGGGCTTTGATTCGGGAGTATATAGTCTCTGTGAGGTGGATAATTATATTGGGGGTGGGGGTCCCCTTCGAAGTCGGGTAAGGGGGTCTGTTTTGAACCTCCACCACCTTTCCCTGGTCGACGAGCTATGAGGGATATTTTTTACTAACGGTTGTTGTCGTAGCTACCTGTTACGATCGGAGGAGTTTAGTTGTGGTCGATGGATCTCTTAGGGATGTTTTTGTTGTTGCTTGTTAATACCTGGTCGGATGCCATCACTACTTTTGCGAGACATCGATTTTTGTGGGGAGGTAGTTTGGACAGCCGTGGAGTTCTCTCATGATGGTCTTCCGACAGCAGTGCCTGGGTTAGTGACAATTTGGTGTAAATAGGTGGTTATGGAACTCATTGGTTGGATTTGGGTTTCAATGGAAGCTTCTATATGGGAGGTACATTTTTCAAGGACTGGGATTCCTTTCTTGGGCCATTGATGGTGTGACAATAAGGTTGTTCTTAGATTTTCTCTCTTATTTTATCTACTCCTATGCTACTTTGGGATTCCAATTTGGAACCTTTTAGATTAAGGATTTATAAAAATACGACTTTTAGCTTATTTTAATTTTCAGATTTGGAACCTGCAAATAGGCTTTCTCTGGGGTTATGGTGAGTTTACTCGACTTTTCAAGGTTCTTTTATCTTAATCTTTTTTATTTATTATGTAATTCTATAATATGAACTGTATAGACAACCTTCAATGACAGAGGATAAAGAGGTCCATTCTTTGTTTTTTGATGTATGTTCATATTTATTTGGAACTTTTAAACAATAAGTATGTTCATTATCAGACTTCGTGTGTTTGGAATTCTAAGATGTTTTTTTCTTTGATGTTTTGTGCTCATTTAAAATTTTATTTTGTTTTTGTTTACTGAATTTGTATAATCCCATCTCATAGGATTTTTTAAAACTTCCAATCTCATCACTATATTACTCTCCATTCTTATTAAGTGAAAGTTAAAAATTATTACGACAACAAAAATGAAAATAGCGAGATAAGTTATCTAAAAAACCAGATACAAAGGGTAAGATCATAGAAAGATTGTGTGAAGAAGGTGTTACTTTATGTGTATCGAGGTGATAGTCAATAAGTGTGCAAAAAGGCATCTATTTTCTCTACACAACATGTAAGTGAGATTTTTAATTTTTAAATCGATGATAATAGTTTATCTCGAGCATTGTTTCGGATAGTACCAAGATTAGTTTCCCATTCATTTTGGGGGTGAAATTTGCTACATTTTTGGATTAATCTTCTTAGAAAATAAGTCTTTTTTGAGAATAGGTCTAAATAGCTTAAACTTTATTTTAGTTTGAAATTTACACTTTATTATTATTATTATTATTGTTGTTGTTGTTGTTGTTGTTGTTGTTGTTGTTATATACATTGCTGCATTTTGTTCACAATTTTAAATCAATGTCACATATCTCATCAGCTAGTGGGCCACCTCTTTCTTCCTCTTCATTTTAAAAAAAGTGTAGATCCATGGATGATTATGATGTTAAATGCACCGATTCTTCCGGAAGATGCCATTGTCACAAGAAACGTAATTTTTTATTCACCACCCTGGTCTTGATTATTTGTTTGGTTGATTTTTTTTCCATTAAAAAATCTACAAATTGAAAAGAGTTATCAGAGTCCCAGTTATTAGCATGAAAATGTCTGATATTCCACTCAATGACGATTATAGGTTCTCATCCAAGGTTCGTGTTTTTTTGTCATGTTGACCTCATTTGTTTTCTTTTACCTTATTTCATTTATCTCTTTATTTTAATATGTGGAATCTAATGATGTACAATATGAATAACCGTGGACAATAAAAATGTAACAGCTTGATAGGGTGTCTAGTGAGAAAACATGAAGAGATCACTTGATGACCAAATAATGTTAATTGTGACATTAAGGTAATTGATAAAGGAATTTGTTTTAGTTCTTGCCAGTTACTTACTTTAAAGGCATGAATGAGGGGGGCCATATTCCTCTTTTTATTATCCCTTGCTAGAGATTAATGTCTGCAAAGTGCCATGTTCCTTAGTATTCTTTTACTTTATTTTTTATCATTTATATTTACTTTGAAATACCTAAATTATATATAGAACATATGTTATATTTAAGGCATATCGATTTATATTGTAAACATGACAATATCATTTATATTGGTCCATATAATCGTGTCTTGAGATTCGTATCGTAGTTGTAACAATATCGAAGGCTATTTCAATTGACTAACCATATTTTTTGTTTTGTATCAGGTCGCATTTTGAAAACTATGGACAATCATTATAGTGGAACACGTGGGACAACCTCAATTGATATATATGTGATTTTTTTAGAGAAGTTTGTTTCGTTTGAAGTATTTGTTTGACGAATTTGGAATTTTTGAATATTGTACAATTGGTTGTTACCCCTTAAGCAAGATGGATAATCTAATAAATAAAGGAGACTATGTGCATTTTTCTTTTAAAATCAACACTTTGTTAATTTGATTCACAATCTGAATTTGATTGATGAACATTGTACATTTCACGTCGTATGTGACTTTATTCAATGAATTTAAACTATTTGAATGTTGTTGGACTATTTGTTATTTGTTAAGCAGGGTGAATAGTCGTATAAACAGAGGAGATTATGACCAATTTTTTTAACATTATATTTTATTTTGTTCCGAAATGATTTTTTTTTGTCGTTTTACGATTATCTGCGTGCCTTTAGGCACGAGCATACCCTAGTGTCTATCTATCTATCTATATATATATATATATATATATATATATATATATATATATATATATATATATGTGTGTGTGTGTGTGTGTGTGTGTGTGTGTGTGTGATTATATAATTGGTATCATCGGGATAAAATTATATTTCTACCAATTTTAGATACCAATAGCTGGATTCGAATAATGCATCCAACTCTTGTTCTCAACAATGATTTTCTTATCGATAACGATTTTTAAGCTTTTCATATTCAATAATGCGAATACTCTCATGCAAAGTCATCGACGGAGGCACGAATTTTTTAAAATGAAAACTTAGAACTATCCTCGAAACTACTATCAAAATCATTATTATAGGAATTTTGAAAGATGTTGCAATAAGTCTAGACATTCTTATTATAAGGATATCGTGGAACTTTGTCGAAAAGATTATTCTTATAATTCCCATAATCCATTACTTGACTTTTGTAATACTCAACTAAAGTCAGTTTAGGTGTTTGAAGATTTTGACTTTGAGAGTCTTCACCAAAATTCATATATTTAGGGGGATTTTGAGACTTATCATTACGATTACCGAAAACATTAGAATAAGACATGCTTACAACAATAAGCTCAAGATAACAAAATCTACAAAGTGATGTGAAGCCGATGGATTCAAGCATTTCTTGGCGCTCAAATGTAAAAATCCAACAAAACTAGTTAACAAAGAATACACATAAAAAGAAAAACATTACGAAATACTAAATCAATTATAATTTAAAATAAAACACTCCCCGAAAATAGCCCATTTGATTATAGTGGGAAGTTGAGCATCCGTATAACTTACGTTGGTCGTAGTTTTCAGTTCCATTGATAATACAAAAACCTAGACTATAAATACACTCTTATAAAAGTATAACGGCTAGTTCGGGTATCGAATCTATAGGGAATGAGTGCTATATGTTAATTGACTTATTACTTCTCAATAAAAGTGTAAAAGATGATTCTTTATCAAAATATTAAACTAGGCATGTATTTAAACTAAGTTAAACACAAAAATAATAAAAACTGTAGGTTGAGAATTATATCCCTCACGACCAGTTAATTAGCATAAATAATTACATGGGAAGAAAATATTATCAAGATTCACCAATTAATCAAACCTAGAGTTATCACACCTTAAATTGTCATAAATACCAATTGGAATTTTGTCATTAATAAATATCCTGAAGATTACACACACAAGGTCGTAAATATGGTGCATACATGATATACACCGTAAAATCTCCTAGGCATAAAATCAAAAACAATCTAACCAATTCAAACTAGTCTAATTTATCACCAAAGCAAAGTAACCAACTAATCCATGACAAGTTCAATAATCTGAACCTAAACTAAATTATCTAGAAAGAATTGTAAAAAATGTATTTAAAGGAAAATAAGTAAATGCTTCAAAGAAACTAAGTTAACAAAGCATTAAATGGCAACGTAAAGCTTGAATTAATGGGGGAAGAAAATGAAAAGTGAATGCCACAGGGGAGAGAAAGAGAAGGGGAAGATCCCAAAATCGATGAGATCCGATCTTTATGAAAACTGGGATGATCGATCGATTGGTCAAAGATTATTATAATTGCCCATTTTATTCGACCCAAGTAAAAAATGTATTCATCTATCAATCGATGAACTATTTTCTGAACCAATTTTGCTTCTTCAAAAGGAGAAAAGTAATACTATGAAATTGGCTCTAACTTCATCGTACGGACTTGGAATGAGGTACGGTTTGCATCCACGTGAATCTAACCAAATGAACTACGTTTTCATGGAGATATATTGGTCGGGACATAAAGTATGAAAAGACTAAAATGCCCTTGATGTTGCATCAAAGGCTGAACTATTTTGAAATATAACCAATAGTTCCGTTAAGCATTTTAATGCCTACAAAAGCTCACATAAACCATGATATATATATATATATATATATATATATATATATTCAAAACTGAGGCTAACCAATATATGAGAATAAAATTAGGATATAACGGACACAATTGTGCTGGAATGCATAAGAATAAATGGCATAAATATACAATATTTGTGACGTATCAACATGACTACAAACACAAGAACACAAGCACAACACACACTAAGTATTCCTCCCCACGAAGTCAAACCCTAATGACCTATCATAACAAAAAATAGAGGTCCCTCGCTTCCTATTAGTTAGAGAAACTTCTAAGCACATAATATTTAAAGATCTTATAATCACATCACACCCCCCCCACCACATGATACCTTTAAACCAATAGTACATACATGATCCCTAAATACTAAAAAATGAACACATAAATCGATAAACATAACACCGCCCATTAAAGACCATAACAGTACATTCACACTGTCCATTATAATTATCAATAATTCATCTGCACAACCCATCAATTGTAATAAGTTCTAGGAAGGTCTACCTACTTTAGTGGATCTATCACACCCATACTATTTTTTACTAAGGGATATCTAACTCTTAAGGTCCTAAAATCCAATATGAGGGGGAAAAAACAACATACCTACACACCCGCATGAAGTATGTGTATGTGTGTGTGTGTGTGTATATATATATATAATGCTTGATCATGATAAATAGTAACCCAATATTTTGCATAATCCCTTAATATAATACCATATTCAGTGGCGGATCCAGAAATGTGACTAAGAGGGGCCAATATAATACCATATCCTAATAGGTTAATTGACATGGTTTTAAAACAACCAAAAGGGTCCCACATCATAGACGAAATAATTACAAACTTATCCTAATAGGTTACCTAAAAATCATCTCGAGTCTAACCCAACACCACCCATAAAATATAGGATCAAATATCAAAAAGTACCTCAAATATTTTTTAATGCACATTTAGTCAAAACCTTTTATTTTGTACAAAAAAGTCCCTTATTCTCTTATTTTTAAAAATCCGCGCCAACGGCATGATGAAAGACTTTTTAGAGCAAAATAAAAAAGCTTGTATTTAACGTGTATTAAAAAATATTCGAGAGACTATTTGATATATGCCTCTAAAATATAACTTAAGTTCACATTGAGTCAAATATCCCAAATACTTAACAAGGCCCAAATTCCGTTAATATAATTTCTAAGTACAATGACTGATATTTGTAGGTCTGTTTGGAAATAGGTTAAGAGAGGTCAATATATGGCGCAAAAAATGTTGATATGATAAGACGATATAATAAGTTGATGGAGAAAGAAACTTACAAGTTGCATTACAAGGATAATGATAAATTATGATCCCTAACTCCATCCAATTATCTATATTGATAAACTTTTTAAATTTTTTAATGCCCTAATTCAACACCTCTTCCACTTTACCCAACCTGTAGTACTCACACCGGGGGAGATCCTCACTACAAACAAAGAATAAGATGAGTAGATGTCAGTTCACGAGTCTATAAATAAAGAATTAACAAGATGTGAAAAATAAAAATGTGAGGTAAATACTGTCAAGTGGAGGCCGAGACTACTCGTGAGGAACTCGAATATCGTTGTCATTACACTGTCCAATATCCATGAATTCCAAAGGCCCTTAAATGAAAACATAAAATTTTCCATTGCTATTGGAATTATGAGTAACGTGAAAAAGCTTAAGCCTAGGGGAAGCGTTGTGTGATTGTAATATCTATGAAAACCTTTACCGTCAACAACTGAGTAAAGACAATTGAAGACATCTCCACTTATATTGTCAGGATGAACACTCTTCTAGACAACAATGGATCCCAAATGGCTCTCTAGGCACTAGCAACAAGTCATGTTAGTGAAAGGCCAAGGTTGTTCAAAAGGGTTAATTATGCATTTGGCTAAAGGATTTACCAAAATTTCCACTTTGGACAGTGTAATTTTTCATACAATTTAGCTACTATAGTCTCATTTTTTCTATGTTAAATTTCCATCCAATACATTTCGTAGTCTTATGCAATAGTTTATGTTTTAATTAATATTTTTTTGATGTCAAATATTAGTTAAACATCCAAAGGAACTACTAAAAGGTGCAATATATTATATATATATATATGTTGATAGTGGGTACATGAAATTGGGCTAGTCACGATAATGATTTGAGACACATTTGTAGGACAATTAATTTACGAAAACGTTTGACAATATGTAAGACAATTGATATTAAAGATTAGAAATTGTGTAATATAAGGTAAAACCTAATCAGTCAGTTCTCTATAATTAACCTAATGGATAATAATCCTATGACTATGAGAGGCTTTCTAAATTTATGATGGAAATAAATAGTTTAGAAGAAATTCTACTATTCCTAAAATATGCGGTATGATACTCTATTAAGGCAATATTATTATTGGGATTTGAATAATACATGACAATATATCCACTAACATGGTAACCATATCACAACCTTTGATGTATGAACTAACTAATGACAATATAACTAATAAATGGTGAATTATATTGTTACGTGTTACCTAGAGACTAATGACTACGCATGAGTAATATATATATATATATATACATACATTCTCGTTCATCGAGGGGTGTTAACTCTGAGTAGTAGCCTAGTTCTGGTGGAAAAATTATATGGGAATCACGCTAAATGTGTAATGCAGCGGGGGTAAAAAATCTCAGTCGTAGTCTATCTATGGTAGTGATGGATGACATGGGTGTCACATCCATGCAACACAATGGAGTACCAACTCATGATAGTGGTGTAGATGCGGTGATGGGATTTAACTACCATGTATTTTTAGCTCATGATTGTGTGTGAGCGCATGCATTGCATCACCATTGGTTCAGGCACGTACCAATCACCGGGCATTGGCTGATTTGATCTGGCGACAAAAGGTATAAGTTCACCAAGGACTTATACCTTGAATATTTTTTATCTTCTCAATTTATTTTCATTTCATTCTCTCTATGGTGTTCTTAACTTCCAAGATATTTTTCTTCGTCTTCATCTACTTCCTCCTCATAACTTCACAATGGACATACGTGGGAGTAAGTATAAGGTTTTTTCAATAGAAGATTTTTGAGAATTTCCTAAAAAAATATGGAATTACTGACAATGTCCATTGTTGATACCAAATTTAGTCTGCTGACATGGACCATTCACGTACAAACACGTGTCCGCCAACGTGGCAATTACATATACTTATACCGAGCAACTTACTGTCATCGAGCTACTCAAGATCACCGAGCAATTAAGGGGCCCCGAGCAACTCAAGCGTGTCGAGCAGCTTAGGCGGTCCGAGTAGCTTAAGCGGTCCGAGCTACATAGCGTACAGCGCATCCAAATCAAGAGAATTAAAGGAGACAACTGCACATTAAATGCTCATTATTATCATACAGATGTACATGTCTACTGGATAACATCGCATTGTCCTTTCATTTGTATAGCCTCAAGGCTAGAAATACATTGTAACCTCCTCATTAGCAGGGGACTCGGAATTTCTTGGTAAACCCATTATCGAGAATTCCAAGCAAACAGCCAGCAATAACAAAAACAGTGGATGTAGGCCATTCTTATAAGGCTGAACCACTTTAAAAATCTTTTATCTTATTTATTTTATCTGTGATTGATAAATTAGAGATAATCTATTTTTTTACATCAACAGATTGGCGCCGTCTGTGGGAAACGACTGTATTCATCGTTTTTCATCAAAACAATTCATCATCAATGGCTGATAAACCTGAATCCAGTAATCGAAATGCTGGAATCCCTCCAAATCCATCTACCCCCCCAAATTTCCAAGATCTGGCTGGTATAATGGCTAATTTGGCCCAGGGCCAGACAACCATGTAAGAAACCATACGATAACTCATGCAAACTATCCAGGGTGGAGCACCGGCCCAGTCAGGACAACGAAGCATTCAGAGAAATAACCGGTTACCTTCTTCCCGAACTAGGCGAACGTTATTCCCCACAGTAATCTTGATCCAGACACATCGATTCATATCGTACTAAGAGATTTAACAATCTTTCTTATCAACCTGGTATAACTTCATCAGTACGAGCTACAGACACTCAACAAAACGTCACTTTATCTCCGAAAAGGACCAGTGCTCTTGAAAGGTTGAACAAAGTCTCTCCTTTTGATCGTTTGGGTCCTAGGAGGAATAAAAGTCCCCCTAGGATTGTGTCGAGGAACTCTCAACGACCATCCAATCTAAAGGAAGGCTCTGCCCAATCACGACCAACTGCTCGTATTGAAAGATCCCAAGAGGTAAATTCAAAGTGATCAATTGCTTGAACAAATAGGCCCGAGGAGGGAAATGACGCATGGAAGGGTTCTATTCAGAGGTTGGAAGATAGGTTAGGGGAAATGGATAAGGCCAAGAATCCTTTACAAAGAACTTTTATTCAAGGGACACCCTTTATACAGGCGATTATGGATTTTCCCACACCATCAAAATTTAAAGCTCCTGTGGTGACGCCTAAATATGATGGAAAAATTGACCCTGTCCTTCATATCGAATTATATCAAGATGCTACTGATATCTATGCAGTTCTAGATGAGATGAGATGTAGGGCATTTTCAAGAACTCTTACCGGATCTGATCAAATATGGTACAACAATTTTCCTCGGGGGAAGATCACGACTTTCTTTCAACTGGCCGAGCTCTTTATTGGGAACTTTTGTTTTGGAGCAAAACCAGTTAAACGAGTAGCTCACTTGTTAAGTGTTAGACAGAAGGCATGAGAGAGCACCAGGGATTACATTACTCATTTCAATAATGAGAAGCTCGAAGTTATTGATTACGAGGAGAAGACAACAATCACTGCTTTGATGAGTGGACTATTGCCAGATAAATTATACTACACTCTAGGTAAAGATTTGCCTAGAACCATGGCAGAACTAATGGCAAAGGCAGCCAAGATTATGAACGCCGAGGAAACTATGGCTGCAAAAAAGAATATGGACACTAAAGAGACAAAAATTGAGGCTGATAAAGCTGAAAAGAAGGAACAAAAGAACAATAGTGGCAACAATCAAGTAAAAGCAAATCAAGCATTGGAACAATTGAAGAAATTTGGAAACTGTACTCCTTTGAAGGTTGTTTTAAACCACATTCTGGAAGAAATCAAGAACAGGGAGGAGCTAAACTGGCCAGAAAAAATAAAGGCGGATCCTGACAAGAGGAATAAGTCCAAATATTACGAGTTCCATAAAGACCATGGTCACATGACCAAAAACTGCATAGCTCTCCAGAATGAAATTGAAGAGCTCATTAGGCGAGGAAAATTGACCAAGTATGTAGATCATCGAAATAGTGGAAAGGTTAACGACCGAGCAAGGTAGAGGTCTAGATCTCCTCGACGAGTAAAAGAAGACAAGAAGAGAAATCATGAAGAAGACCCAGAAGATGATCAAGATGACCCCGATCTCCCCAAAAAACCAAAACAGCTAGAACGTGAGGTATTTTCAATCCATTTTGGATCATTTGAATGTAATGTTATTACAGGTGGAGATGCAGGAGGTGGAGATATGACTGCCGAGATAAAAGATTACCTCAATGAGGCTCAAGCTTGCTCGTACATCCAAAGAATAAATCTGGCTGAAGATGATCGCCCGAGGAAGGTGAATAAGGACAAACTGGTCATTAGTTTCTCTAAGAACGACCTGGCAGGTGTACTATATCCTCATGATGACCCATTAGTGATCAAGATAAGAATGAAGGAAGTGGTGATTTCACGAGTACTGGTGGATAATGGTAGCTCGGCAGATATCATGTTCTATCCATGCTTTGACAGTTTGAATCTGAAGCTAGCCCAGTTGGAGACATATCATAGGCCCCTCCTTGGTTTTACTGACGAGAAGGTTTTTCCACTTGGGATGATCAAGTTGGATATGCTTATCGGTACATGGCCTGCTTGTCGAATATAAAGAGTACGCTTTTTTGTAATGGATAAAAACGTCCAATCGACTTATAACATCATCATGGGAAGATTAGGCCTAAAGAAGTTCGAAGTGGTACCATCTACTGTGCATCAATGTTTAAAATTCCCAACCAATTTTGGGGTGGGAGTTGTGAAAGGCGACCAGAAAGTATCTCGGGAATGCTACTATTCATCTGCTGAACAGGAGGAACGTGAAGAATCTAGGCAGAAAACTATCACTTATCAAGTGGATGAGATAGGAGATGCAGAGATTGAAACATTAGATCCTAGAGATGAGTCTCAACTCGTGAAGGGACAGGTTATGGAGGATACTGAGAGTATCATTCTGGACGACGAGCATCCAGAACGAACAACTCAAATTGGTGCATCCTTGGATGAATCGATAAAATAGGAATTGATAGCATTCCTAAGGCGAAGAAAGCAAAATTTTGCATGGAGTCATGAAGACATGCCAGGAATAGATCCAAATTTCTTGTGTCACGAGCTAAATGTGGACAAGGAAATTAAGACAGTGAAGCAGCGAAGAAGAGTGTTCAGTCCTGAGAAGAACCAAGCCATACAGGAAGAAGTAAAGAAGCTACAAAAAACCTCTTTCATCGAGGATGTCAAATATCCTGACTGGCTAGCAAATGTGGTGATGGTAAAGAAGAAAAATAACAAGTGGAGGATGTGTGTAGACTTCACTGATCATAATAAGGCCTGCCCAAAGGATCATTTTACCTTGCCCCGAATCGATCAACTGGTGGATGATACCTCGGGGCACGAATTGCTGAGTTTCATGGATGCTTATTATAGTTACAACCAGATTAAAATGAAACCTGAGGACAGGGAGAGTACCTCTTTTATCACCCCAAGGGGAACTTATTGTTATAATGTTATGCCTTTTGGACTTAAAATGAAGGTGCTACCGATCAGCGGCTGATGAAAAAAGTATTTGCAGAGCAAATCAGTTATACAATGGAAGTTTATGTTGACGACATGCTGATGAAGAGCAAGAAAGTTGATGATCATCTAGTTGACTTGGGCCAGACCTTTGATCAATTAAAAAAATATCAAATGAAGCTGAATCCCACCAAATGCATATTTGGAGTAAGAGAAGGAATATTTCTCGGATATATTGTTAACCAACGAGGAATTGAGGCGAATCCTGAAAAGATCAAGGCTCTATTGAAGGTACGATCTCCAACGACGAAGAAGGAATTACAAAGCCTCATAGGGCGAGTTGCAGCACTTAACAGGTTTGTGTCACGAGCAACTGATAGATGTCTCCCATTCTTTAAAACACTCCGAAAGACTTTTGATTGGAATGATGAATGCGAGAAGGCCTTTCAATAATTGAAAAAATACTTGGGAGCACCTCCATTGTTGTCCAGACCAGTGATGGGAGAGAAATTATACTTGTATTTGGAAGTTTCAGAGAACGCAGTTAGCTTGGCGTTGATAAGAGTGGAAGATGGAGTGAAAAAACCAATCTATTACACTAGCAAAGCCTTTCGAGGAGCCGAAATCAGATATCTAAGACTGGAAAAGCTAGCGCTAGCACTGATTGAAGAAAACAGGAGGATGATGCCATATTTCCAAGCTCATACTATAGTTGTGTATACAGATATGCCGTTAAGGCAAGATCTACACAAATCGGAGAAATCAGGAAGATTGATGTATTGGGCAGTAGAATTGGGCGAATACGATATAATTTATGAGCCTAGGTCGTCGCTCAAAGGGCAGGTAGTGGCAGATTTTATCGCAGAGTTCACCTATCCTGACACCCTCGAAGAGTAGAAATTGAATACCGACCAGCCTGTGGATGTTACAGGATCATCAAATTTAAACCCCGACCAACTTAAGTCGGCAGATGAGCAAGAGAAGATGGTCGACAAGCAGCAAGAAGTGCAAGAAAAGGACATAAAGAAGCAACAAATATTCCACCAAGGAACCCTATCCGATAAAAAATTTGATGAGGAAGTACCTTTATGGAATCTATATGTGGATGGCTCATCTTGCTCTACAGGCAGTGGAGCAGGGGTTATTTTAAATATCCCGGATGAAATTGATGTGGAGTATGCTCTGCGCTTTTAATTTAACACTTTTAATAATGAAGCTGAATATGAAGCTATGATTGTAGGTCTCAGTTTGGCAAAAACCATGAAGGCAGAGCAGGTCATTGTATTGAGTGACTCACAGTTGATCGTAAATCAAATGTTGGGGGTATATGCAACAAAAGAAGAATTAATGATCAAGTATCACACTAAGGCAATGGAGGTTGTATCAAGTTTAATGCCGTACAATTGATTAGAATATCGAGATCGGAGAATGCAAGAGAAGATTCACTAGCTCGATTAGCATCAGCCACACGCACCGAGCTAAGAAGAACAATCCCAATAGAAATCCTAGCTGATCGAAGCATAAACGAGGATCTAATGATGAATTTTATTACCCTTGATTTAGGACCATCTTGGATGGATCCCATCAGGGCCTACATTGAAGAGGGGGATCTGCCAACTAATAAACTCGCAGCCAAGAAATTGAAATTTAAAGCTGCTCGTTATGTATTGACCAATGGCATTTTATATACACGAGGAATTATAGCAGGGTTACAAAGATGTGTCCACCCCTCCGAGGTGAAAAATTTGATCGAAGAAATTCATGAAGGGTTTTGTGGAGCCCATGTGGCAGGTCGGACGCTTTTACGAAGAATAACAACACATGGGTATTATTGGCCGACGATGAAAGCTGATTGTACATCTTATACAAAGAAGTGTGATAAATGTTAACGCTTCTCGTCCATCCGAAGAACTCCTCAGGCATTGTTAACACCCATAATATCCCCTTCGCCATTTTCCATGTGGGGGATAGACTTGGTCAGGCCACTCCCAACGACTAGAGGAAGGTTCAAGTACCTTGTGGTTGCTGTGGATTATTTTACAAAATGGGTAGAAGCTGAGCCCCTTATTGATATGACATACGACAAAGTCTATCAATTCATTTGGAAGAATATCATTTGTAGATATGGTCTTACCCATGCATTCATTACTGATCATGGAACCCAATTTGACAACGAGGAGTTTGCTTCATATTATCGCCAGTCTAACATATTGAAGATCCACTTTGCACCAGGTCATCCCCAGAGCAATGGACAAACTGAGGTGACAAACAAAACACTGCTGAATGGTTTGAAGAAATAACTAGATGCAGTAAAGGGAAATTGGATTAACGAGCTACATTCTATGCTGTGGGCTTATCGTACTACACCGCGAGCAGCAACAGGAGAATCTCCATACATACTGGCATTTGGAAGTGAAGCTGTTATACCTACCGAGTTGGGCCTACCCACACACAGGGTGTTGAATTTCAATTCTCCTATCAGTGACTTGATGAGGCGATTAGATCTAGATATGCTAGAAGAAGTTAGAAAAGAAGAAGCGATCAGGAATACTGCATACCAGTAACGAACAACTCTATTTTACAACAAGAGATTAAAGAAGTGTGATTTGAAGGAAGGAGACTATGTGCTGAAGAAAGTAATTCAAAAGCACAATAAACTGGAAGCTAACTGGCATGGACCCTACAGAGTAACAGAAGTTGTTCGTCCAGGGACATACAGGATTGAAACCTTGGAAGGAGAAGAATTTAAGAATGCATGGAATGCAGAACATCTACGCAAGTATTATCAGTAGTTGGAATTTCTATGTAATGGAGTCTTCTTAAGTATAAATAAAGTGTTGGATGTTTTACCCAGTTCCCTCATTTTGTTAAAATTTTTCAGAGTATCAGTGCTACACACTATGCATCAAATTACCACCAACTCCGGTTGATCGAGAAACAAATATGACCAACTCCGATTGATCGGCAATATAATCTCTTCCAACTCCGATTGGTTGGGATCAAATTACCACAAACTCCGTTTGGTCGGGAGACAAATACGACTAACTCCGGTTGATCGAAAATATAATCTCTTCCAACTCCGATTGGTCGGGATCAAATTACCACCAACTCCGGTTGGTCGGGAAACAAATATGACCAACTCCGATTGATCGGCAATATAATCTCTTCCAACTCCAATTTGTCGGGATCAAATTACCACCAAATCCGGTTGGTTGGGAAATAAATATGACCAACTCCGGTTGATCGAAAATATATTCTCTTCCAACTCCGGTTGGTCGGGATCCAATTACCACCAACTCCGGTTGTTCGGTAAACAAATACGACCAACTCCAATTGATCGGCAATATAATCTCTTCCAACTCTGGTTGGTCGGGATCAAATTACCACCAACTCCGGTTGGTCGGGAAACAAATACGACCAACTCCGGTTGATCGGCAATATAATCTCTTCCAACTCCGGTTGGTCGGGAATAAATTACCACCAACTCCGGTTGGTCGGGAAATAAATACGACCAACTGCGGTTGATCGGCAATATATTCTCTTCCAACTCCGGTTGGTCGGTAAACAAATACGACCAACTCCGGTTGATCGACAATATAATCTCTTCCAACTTCGGTTGGTCGGGATCAAATTACCACCAAATCCGGTTGGTCGAGAAACAAATACGACCAACTTTGGTTGATCGACAATATAATCTCTTCCAACTTCAGTTGGTCGGGATCAAATTACCACCAACTCCGGTTGGTCGGTAAACAAATACGACCAACCCCGGTTGATCGGCAATATAATCTCTTCCAATTCCGGTTGGTCGGGATCGAATTACCACCAACTCCGGTTAGTCGGTAAACAAATACGACAAACTCCGGTTGATCGGCAATATAATCTCTTCCAACTCCGATTGGTCGGGATCAAATTACCACCAACTCTGATTGGTCGGGAAACAAATACGACCAACTCCAGTTGATCGGCAATATAATCTCTTCCAACTCCGGTTGGTCGGGAACAAATTACCACCAAATCCGGTTGGTCGGTAAAAAGATACGACCAACTCCGGTTGATCGGCAATATAATCTCTTCCAACTCCGGTTGGTCGGGATCAAATTACAACCAACTCCGGTTGGTCGGGAAACAAATACGACCAACTCCGGTTGTCGGCAATATAATCTCTTGCAACTCCGATTGGTCGGGATCGAATTACCACCAACCCTGGTTGGTCGGTAATTTCGACAATTTAAAAACCAAACAAGACATTTTTGTCTTTCTATAGATATACATACATGTTCATCAGTAAATAAAAGAGATATTCTATAAAATATATCCAAACCAATGACAATTAAATTGCGAAGAAAACTAAAATTTCTTCATTAAAACCAGAACAAATTACATATGATATAAATTACAGATCGCATGTGATATCGATTGAACAAATTCAACTCTATGGGTTTCTTCCCCTCTACCTTTGACACAAGGTTTACCCCAGCTGGAGGATCATCAAGACTATAATGGGAATTTATGAAATTCAGATCTTGCAGCATTCTGATGTTCATTATAGATGGACGGTCAAGTAGGTGTTCTGGTCGAGATATTTCAAAATTTGAATGAAGACTATAATCATCAAGATACTTGGAGATTAGAACGCGAGGAATGGCCCGGGATGAAATCCAACTAAGGTCAAGCTTGAAAGGGGGGACTAGTAGATCAAGAACTCCAGGAGTATAGTAATCCCACAAGAAATGACCTCTATACAATTTTAAAACACAAAGAGCATTCAACCAGCCCTGTTTATACCCTTCGTTGTTCGACTGTTCTAAATGATCATCAAGATGACAAAGTGCTTCATTGTATCCATCCATCCAAAACTCTCTGGGCTGTTTGATAAACTGGTAAGTTAACCTCTCCAGTTGCTCGTGGAGATTCTTCACTAGAAGTTCTTTATTCTCCAAGGTAGACCTTTGGGTAGCAAGTTGTTCGCTGAAATTCAGAATCTTCTTAGACATCTCCGCCAAGGCTTTATTTTTCGCCACTAACTGAACTGCCTGATTTTCCAAAGATGCTTGAGTTCTTGCCTCTTCAATAAAAACTCGACCAACTCTTGCTCGTCCCCGAGAAGAAGATCTTGCTCATCCACGAGTAGAGGTGGAGGGTCCAACTCTTTTTAAAGTTTCCAACTCATCTCTTAAGTTGGCGTTTTCTACATCAAAAAAATAAAAACCCTCATCATTGACAGGGACCAAGGCTCCCGAGGAAGACGCATCAAACTTAAGTTGTTTTACTTCCTCTTGCAAGGCAATGTTCTCTTGTCCCAGCAGCTTGGCGATATGCCTATGATCTTCAATTTCAAGCTTTAAAACGCTTTCTTTCTTCTCGTAAGCAGAAATGAAATTATCATATCCTTTTTCAGCACTTAACTGCTTATATTTCTTCTCGTACTGTTGGTGCAAAAGTGTAGAGGACTCTTTGTACTGCTGCTGGAGTTCCTCTATAGTTCCTTGGAGATCCTCAATTATCTCATAATATTCCACATGATTGGCAAAAGCTCGGTCAAGCAGGCACTTGAGATACTGGTAAGCTTCAACTGCTCGTTCAGAAGTATCTGGACCAAGGATGTTAATGATTTGAGCCTCGTTTAGGTCTGCATGACTAGCTTTAAAATAGTTATTAAATTTCTTCATCAACTCTGTGTCATGAGCTGATAAAAGTTCCAACCTAGCCAAAAACTAGCAAAGAAAAATAAAAAGAATCAATGATGATACATGCAGAGCAAGGACAAGAGAAAAATCAAGTCGAATAACCAAAGTTCAAATTTTATTTCATCACAAGAAGAAGTACATATCCCAAAATTACATTCAATAAAAAAGCAAAAGAAAGATCCGAATAACTCTACACCTTCTCCTTGCTTCCTAAGACTTCCTCGAAAGGCTTGGACGTAGAGGTTGGTTGCTCGAAAGGCAATAAAAGCTGCTCGACAGAAGTGTTTGCTGGTTGGGGCTGCACGGAGCAAGGTTCAACAGTAGGGACATGGTCCCCAATTATCATAGAAGATTCTTCTGAGGCAGCTTCATCCTCTTCTTCTTCTCGAGGAGAGGGAGGAGGGCCATGAATGTGTCGCAGGAATAGTTCAGAATTCTCAGCAATTTTTATCTCCTGCAGAGCTGTAAACCATCCATCCTTGAAATATTTAAGGCTGACAAACTCCATTTGAGAGGACATGGCAGCCAGGCCCTTGTTCCAGCCTTTGTCCCAACCTGCGCTGAAGGACTTTTTAACAGCACTTTTTCATTTTGCCTTCGCTGAGGAAGTCCTCTCAATAAGAAGTTCCTCGGCAGCCTTTAATTTCCCTTCCACCTCCTATTTCAAACGATCAACATCATGAAGTCTACCAACTTCCTCTTTAGCAGTTTTGATCTTATTCTCAAGCTCTTCAGCATTCTTGAGCTTCTTCTCAAGCTCTTTATTATTCTTCTCAAACTCTTTCAATTTCTTCTCCAATTCCTTGGAGGCTTCCACAACTCGATCTCTCTCTTACTCAACGGACTTAACCTGCTTCTCCCAAGAAACTTTATTTTCCTCATACTTCTGATGAGAGTCTTTCAAAGACTGGGTTAATCCAGTAAAAGCCTTTTCTACTCCATCTGAGGAACTGGAGGCCCTGATGGCTTCATCACTTTTTACAATGCTGTTGAAGCACGTTACCAACTGAGAAAAGAAATAACTGTAAGTCAATGTATGAACATAGCATAAAAAAAATAAAAGGCTCAGATCAATAATACTTACTGAGGAAATATGTTGAGCAGCTAGAGCAGTAACTCTCTCACGAGTGAGAGAATTTTCAATGTCAGGGACCTCTAGGATAGTCCAAGTTTTTACTAAGCCCACATCGGAGCTCGGGGGAATAAAAGTTAAAACACCACCTTCAGCAGTTGATGATTAAGAGACTGGTTCAGCAAGTCTCTCAGAAGAATTTTTCTTTAACCTCCTTGGAGGAACAGGAACATTCTCAACTAAGGACGTTGTCTTAGCTGGTGATATGACAATAACCTCACTAGGAGGAGTAATAGCAACAATCTTGCTCGGGACCACAGGGGGCTTTTCAACGATCTTGTTCGGAGCCACAGGGGGTTTCTCACTAAATTTCTTGGTAGCATCAGAAGGGAGTACCTCTACAGTCTTTATCCTCTCTTCTGGGACATCTTTTTTACTTCTCTTTGCCTCCACAGCAGGAGAATCAAACTTGTCGAAAAAGGAAGGATCTTTTCTTCTCTTCATTATGTCACCAATAGGAATATTTGACTCTGAAGAAGAACCTTCCACACTAGTATCAGCAGCTGGTACTTGGCCAATGTCAACCACCACTGGACGAGCAGTAAAAGATGAAGTATAGCTCTTGTACTGCAACAAATAAGAAGCAGATCTAATGTGGTCCTCGGCCACAAATTGGTGCAAACTCCAGATACGTTTCAAATGCTTTAAATTAACATCAATTTCTTTGGGAGATTTTCTTTTACTGTCAGCTGCAAATAATCAAAAAATAAATGTCAGTGATACATTTTATCAAGCACAAAGAAAACAAGATTTTAAAAAATAAAAACAACATATCCCATTGCCATAAGGAGGACATCTAGGACCTTGGTATACATTATCTCCACTTAATGGAGGGTGTTGTCAATTTTTCATTACCACTCCATGTTCAAAATAATCTCTGTTGGCATCAGGAAGATTGACAACTAACGCCCTATTTAAAAACCTAGTTTTTAAATAAAAAGTACTATCGCTAACAACCCATCTATAACAGTACACAATCTCTGGGATTCCTAAACGGGTTCCATGGAGTTGATTCAACCTATGAACTCCATTTACTATTCTTTAGGTATTTGGCGCTATTTTTACAGGTACAACGTCGAAATATTGACGGAACTCCAAACATAAAGGATTTGGAGGAAAAGAAAAGACACATTCGGCCACAAAGAGACTTGGGAACCAGTGTCCCTCAGCCAAAGAAAAATAGTCAGAAGGTTCAGAAAGTTCTTCTAATATAACCCATGAAGGAATTGAAAATTTAGAACGAAATTTGTCAAGAGATTCAACAGGGTAAACCATGATGAACAAAATAAGTAAAAGAGAAGGAAGAAGATCTTACAGGAGAAGAATGAACCAGTTGACAACGAACAGTGGAAGAAACGAACGCACAAGATAGAGAAGAAATGAAGAGTTCAAAATATACAGATTTGAAAAGTGAAAGACGATAGGATTTCTGCAGCGTTTAAATACTTTACCTCGGGAATAAGGAAAGGCAATGATTACAAACAAAGACGTTTGCGTACCCGGCGGCTAAAAGAAGAAAATGAGGACAAATATCGAAGTGGTCATGAGAATTCAAAATATTTATGAGGCTTGATACTATGCACTCAAAAAGGAGTTATAGATAAGGAATGCTTTCCTAAAATCCATAAAAACCAATAATCTATGCAATTCTGAAAGCAGAATGTTCCATACTTTTCTTCAACATCAAATTATGAAATATTGGGGGTTTCTGTTGATACCAAATTTAGTCTGCTGACATGGACCATTCACATACAGACACGTGTCCGCCAACGTCGAAATTATATATACTTCTACCGAGCAACTTACTGCCATTGAGCTACTCAAGCTCACCGAGCAACTAAGGGGCCTCGAGCAACTCAAGCACCCCGAGCAACTCAGCATCTTAGGCGGTCCGAGCAGCTTAAGCGGTCCGAGCTACATAGCGAACAACGCATCCAAATCAAGTGAATTAAAGGAGATAACTGCGCATTAAATGCTCATTATTATCATACAGATGTACATGTCTACTAGATAACAGCGCATTGTCCTTTCATTTGTATAACCTCAAGGTTATAAATACATTGTAACCTCCTCATTAGCAGGGGACTCGAAATTTCTTGGTAAACCTATTATCGAGAATTCCAAGCAAACAGTCAGCAATAACAAAAACAGTGGACGTAGGCCATTCTTATAAGGCTGAACCACTTTAAAAATCTTTTGTCTTATTTATTTTATATGTGATTGATAAATTAGAGATAATCTAATTTTTTACATCAATATCCATATTAGAACTTCATCGAAGGAGGAAGATGCTTTTAATCTCTCTAATGGTGAAGATGATTTCGTGATTGTTGCCATATTATAAGGGAGTTCATTTCCCCCCTTCACTCATTCATGATTCGAGTACTTAGTTATTAAGGTATACTCCAAATCCAGGCAATGGTAGCTTCTACTGGATTGTGATGGGAACAATAGGCATATATTAGATTTGCGAACAAATCCAGGTCTCGAGGAGATTAGGTATTCCTACGACCTGAGGTTTTCCTTATGTGTGGATTTATACCATTTCTAGGCTAGGAATAAGTCCCGTAACTTAGTTACAGATTTTCCCTGGTCTTAAAAGGATGCCGAAAGGAACATCCTTGTATTTTTTGGGGAACTATATGGCGAAAACTATGACAATATCAAGGCTCCATTGACTAGGGGAAATTTGGTAGGTCATCTAATCATTTCTCCTTTTTTGATGACTTGTCATACTTGTAGGTTATTGATCATTTTTATTTTTTGGATGCAAATAATTTATTGAACACAAAACTGTCTAATTACCATGTCAATCTTATGTATTTAGAGATATCTTGGAAGTGGTTGAACCCAGCTGGTGTCTGTCTCCATTGGAGAGCAACCATTATTCTTCTCGGTTACGATCTTACCGTTTCTTTAATTAATAACTTCACTGCCATTCCAGATGTAATTATTGATTATTACACAGTGGCCGGTGATAATTATGTTCCCACTGTTACCCTAATTCTAAGTGAAGATACTTGGGGTGTCTATTTAGGGGACGAATCTCCTCACGTCATCTCTACCGACTCTAGTACCGATCGGGAAGCAAGAGAAGAGGATGATCTTGATTCTTTTTTGGATGTCTAAGAACCACTTTTATCTTTCAACTCCATTATTTCAGGTTATCCTTGGGAAGAGGTTGAAGCTTAAAAAAGCTTCTGCGGCGAGAATTCACTTTTCCTCCTATCCCAGGTAGTTTAAAAGAGATGAGCATGAAAACATTTGATCTGGTAGCTGTAAAAATTAACTAGAAGAAGAAAAGGGCTCCAAGTATCCAGGACGAACGAAATCTGGTTGGACATTCTGTTATTAATGAAAAAAATATTTAAGTTTACTTGGTCTTTTCATTATGCACTTTTCAATTTGTATGACATATTTAGAATTTTGTTCTTTTGTTTATGCCTTTGTGATTGGTGCTGAGTAGATCATGTAAAACTTATGCCAAGTAGCATCTTTTTAGTCCTTTCAAACTTTTTGGACTATCTAATGTTTTATAACATGTAAATTTTAATGAATTCGCTTTTTTCGATTAACTCTATTTAGTTTTAATCAATTATCCTGATTATACTAACAACATCTATTCATTTGGACCACATCCGGTAGTTGGTCTTTACACCAAATCCTAGGATCGCTACCTTGGATTTTTGGTTAAGCCTTTATTAGGTCGATGAACCAAAATTGGTATGTATTTTCATTTAGTACCAAATGTGAGCGACCAACTCTCATTCGAGTTGTACCACACAATTCTTACGTGGGTTTCTGCAAGATTCTCAAGTGATCAACCCAATCCATATCGTACCACTGCTTGAGGGGGGGGGGGGGGGGGGAGGTTGTGCCAAACGTAGGAAACCAACTCACGTCTAAGTTGTACCACACAATTCTTATATGGGTTTATACCTTTTCTAGGATGACCAACCCTATTTAGTTGTACAACCATTTCCAGATTGATTTATTGCCAGATTCTTAAGTCACCGACCCAATCCAAATCGTATCACATCTTGAGCGGGTTATGTTCCAAACGCAGATGACCAACTTATGTATGAGTTGTACCACACATTTTTATGTTAGTTTATACCAAATTCTCAGGCAACCGACTTGTTTTCAAGACGTACCACTGCTTGAGTGGGTTTAAACAAGTAATTGAAGAAAATCACTTTGGAAAACTCATTAAATAATCACCAATCATTTTATTTTACGGAAAAGAAAAGTGTCTAAAATTCTTATCTAATTGATGATGCCTAAATCAGCACCACCAGGTAAGGTGTTTTCAAGCTCAATCTAAGGACAACAATGGCAGCACAGTTATGTAAAGGGTAAGAGAATGAGTTGAGGAGAAGAGGAATCAATGCCAGAATATAAGGGGTTCAGCCTAGATTGGCCTACGTCCACTGTGTGTGTGAAATCTCACTGCAATAAGGCACTAATGGCCATGGATACAATCTCTCAAGCTTTCTCTCTCTACTGTGTATCTAGATAGAGTTTCAGCTAGGGTTTTATATCTGGATCCCTTTGCAAGGTAGAGGATGACCTCTATATATAGTACCTAGGCCATGTAATGTACCCCCCACGCATGCAATGAGCATGTGTGTGGTTACCTCACCAATGTGGGAGTGCCATCTGTCACTGCCACATGTAGAGAATGATGATGCTATATTCTCCCCACGTGTGGGGAACAATCTTGTTATAACTGATTCGTGTCCACGTGTCATCATCCAAATGTCAGCAGGTGCTCGGCTATCGCGTCTGGTGTATGACCTCGGCCTTGGTGAGGCCGAGGTTGGTGAGTCTTGATACCTGTTTAGTCCGAGGATTCCAGGGAGGTCTCGGCCTAAACCTGGACGAAACAATGGGTAAGGTCGGCTTGAGATGAGGTTGAACTGGTGGCCTGATGAGGTTGCTGGTGGCTTCTTGCGAGCTCGGCCTACATCTGTCCGAGGTTGCCATTCCAAGGTATACGAGAATGCTGCTGATCCTTGTGACGCACCTTGGAGAGGCTCATAGTAGTGTCGTCCAGGGCCGACCTTGATATGGCCGAGGGGTGATATCGCGTGCCCAAGACTCGACCAATGTTTGCCCTGATCTCGGCCGAGGTTGGTGTCTCTAGGCCGAGGTTACACTTGGGGCATATCAATCACCCCCAGCCCTTAGTCATATGTGAGAGAAAGTGACTAGGGGATTAATACACCTCCGAGGCCTGTCTGTTACAAGCCAATACTTGCTTGACACTTGTCCAATGCTGGAACATGCTGTCTTGGTAGGCGTGTGCTGTCATCCGCCCTTTGGGGCTCCCAAGGAAATGATGGGCCTTGGGAGTTGTGCCTGAGTATATAAGGGTTTTGAACCCTTCTTTCCTTCTTTCTTCATCATTTCTTCCATTTCTGTCGCTAGCATTCCAGCAGCTTCCTCTCTCTCTAGAAAGATCTTGGCTCAAGGCATTTGGGTGGTGATTTCTTGCGTCTTCTCCTCTCTTCCTTACCATTTCATCCTCAGGTAAGGTTTACCATACTTTTTTCTTCATTTTTCCTGTAAATCCCCTTATTTTCGTGCTTTCCGATGAGTTTCTTAGCTTTCCGGCGAGACCACCATAATTTCAGGCGAGCTGTTCTTACCAAATCTAAGTAGTTTGATCTTTAGGTTCCTTTGCTTTATCAGTCATCTTGTTTGTGATTTTTGGAGTTTAGGAAAATCCCTAAGTGTAGTGTCGTCCTCTGATGCTCAGACCCTTATATCAGCTTCTTGAGGAGTTACCTTTTCTTAGAGAGAAGACTATAGAAAAGATGAGGCAAATAGAAAGATCTCAGGAGGAGGCTCGTAGATCACAAGAGTTTCCCATTAGACCCCTATTTCCACCACCTCTGAAGGTGATATATCCTGACCCCCCGAAGAACTTCTATCAGACAAGGGTTCCTGCTGATCCCATACCTATGTCTCAGTCTGAATCTTTTACCTCAGACCCCATGTCTGTGGATTCCTTTCAAGAGGCCATGGACTTCACACCTAGGCCTGATCAGGCCCCTGATCAGGCCGAGGTCTCCAGCCGAGCCTCGTCCCATAATCACTCAAGCACCTCAGGGTCTTCCTCAGAGGTTGAGATTCTTGAGCCGAGTGTGGCCATACCACCACCAATTGATGCCATCCCCATGTCGGCTGTCACCGGGGCAGAGTTTGCTCAGAGGTTTACGAGTTACCCATCAACATCTGCTCTGGCCGACGTTGAGTTGGATGATGATAAGCTTGAGTGCGATGTCGATGTCTCTGAGGCGGCCGAGATCGAGAGTACTATTTCTGAGGTAGACCTTCTCTGTTTCAGATATCTGTATTCTATTATCCCCTGCATAAAACTTAGGAGACCTCTGAGGGAAGAGAGGGCTTATCATGGTCGAGACGGGGAGATCTGCTTGTACGAGCAGATGTTCAAGTTGGGGTTCCGTCTGCCCATTCACCCCATTATCAGATCCATCCTCTCTTACATTAATTTGGCCCCCTCCCAGCTCTCTCCTAATGCTTGGAGAATCCTAATAGGGGCCATAGTGTTATGGAAGGCTGTCCACCACTCAGACCTTCCAGTTCAAGTCTTTGTAGGTTGTTAGTCCCTTCCTCGGCCAAAAATCATCCGAGCTACTACCATTTTGTAGCTCGGAGGCCTGAGAAGAAATTACTTCAGGTAACCCAGGCTTCCAACCATAATTGGAAGCCTCGGTACTTCTTTGCCTCAGGGCCATGGGAGTTTGGCCCATGTGTTCCCTCGTCCAATCTGGAGCATAGGATGCCCCTGAGGTGGGGTAAGGTCACCATGTCTGCCAGGGCCGACCCTGGCCTAAGTCTACAAAACCTCCAGAAGGTGAAAGCCCTTCAAGATCAGGGGGTAAATGGTCTATTTATCAGGTTTGAACATCTGATGACTCCCCACTTCCTTTCTGGGACAAGTCTGGGTGGAAGTCCCCTTGCCAAGCTTGGTAAGCATTTTTGTTTTGCAAGTTTAACCTCTGAGTTTATTCATATCTGATTATCTAACTCAGGTCTAATAAATTTTTTACAAAGCGACCAAGGGATATTCTAGACGAGCTTTGGGAGATGGCTGCACCGAGCTTGACAAGACTTGCCAAGAGAGCAGGGCTTAATGCTCTTCCCCCAGCTCCCTCGGCCTCTAAGCCCCCGGCTAAAAAGAAGAGGGCTCCCGAAGATCATGCCCCTGAGGATCAGAGGCCGAAGAAGAAGACCACTGAAGCCGCCATCCCTATTTCTTCAACTGACATCCTGTCGGCTCGTCTGGATCAATTGAAGTTAACTGATAGTGTGGTCGGCCACAGTATGCAGGCCCTGGATGCCATCGGCTCTCTAATGACCGAGGATGACAAGAGCTTCTACTGGGCTATGGACACCCCCTTGCTGGTTGGGTTTGACCTTCACAGAGCCGTTCAAGTATGATTTGGTCCTTCATTACAAATTCTTCTAAGTGTAACATCTGATTCTTCTTCAACTTACTCATGATCACTAAATATGCAGGGCTTGACCGCTATGCACCATATATCGAACTGGACTCTGAGGAAGTTGCCTCTCATCCAAAAGGGGTAAGAGGCCGAGAAATTCCAAAGTACTCTGAATGCAGAGATAGAGCGCCTCAAGTCTGAGTTGAAGGGCTCTGAGGAGAAGGTGAAGGGGTTGGAGAGGGACATCTCCCAGCTCGACAAGGATCATGCTGCTGCATTAAAGGCTAAGGACGACTTTTTGTAGCAAAAGGTCAACTCAGTTGTCAGGGCCGCGCTTGAGGATGCCTCTGAGAAGATCATTATTGACTACAAATCCTCTGATGAGTTCATGGGGTTTGGATTTGAATACCTTGAAAGAGGTATCAAAGCCACTACTAAATGGGCTGACATCAGGGAGAGAGAGGCCGGCACTTTGAAGGCCTCTGACTTCGTGGGTCTTGGCTTTGTTGATCCTCAGTTTGCCCAGGCTCTTCAAGAGGTTGAGGAAGAGGCTGCTGCTCCTGCCGAGACTGCTACATTGGAGGTCACCGAGGTTGGAGGGGCAGACCCTTGTGATAATGCGACTGAGGTGACTAACCAAGCCGAGGGTGTCAACGTTCCCCCCTCGGACTCTTAGGATATTTTTGATCACTGTGTAATTTAGTTGTATTGTGTAACTTTTGTCTGTAATCATTGAACATCTAATTTCTAAATATATATATCAGCCTCTGATGAGGACCATCTTCACTTTCTTTTCATTGAATGTCATGTGATGCTTTTCATTCTTAGTTCCATTGTTATGGTGTCTGCTTAGAAATAAATTTGCAATGAGCTTCAACCTCTGAAGCCCTCTTTCTAAGCTTGTCTTTGCAATGGTCTTGTTTAAACTCGACCAATGGTCCTGAGCTCAGACCTCGTCACCAATGCATGGTGTTATGCAGGTCTGAGGTCATTACCTTATCACCAAATTATGATGTTATAAGGGTCTGAGGTCATCACCTAAGAGGTTATCCTCATAATGAATTTCACCAAATTAATGATGTTAAGGGTCTGAGGTCATCTCATTATGGTGTCTGAGCTCAGACCTTGTCACCAAATTAATGATGTTATAAGGGTCTGAGGTCATCACCTAAGATGTTATCCTCATAATGAATTTCATCAAATTAATGATGTTAAGGGTCTGAGGTCATCTCATTATGGTGTCTGATCTCAGACCTTGTCACCAAATTAATGATGTTATAAGGGTCTGAGGTCATCACCTAAGATGTTATCCTCATAATGAATTTCACAAAATTAATGATGTTAAGGGTCTGAGGTCATCTCATTATGGTGTCTGAGCTCAGACCTTGTCACTAAATTAATGATGTTATAAGCGTCTGAGGTCGTCACCTAAGATGTTATCCTCATAATGAATTTCACCAAATTAATGATGTTAAGGGTTTGAGGTCATCTCATTATGGTGTCTGAGCTCAGACCTTGTCACCAAATTATGATGTTATAAGGGTCTGAAGTCATCACCTAAGAGGTTATCCTCATAATGAATTTCACCAAATTAATGATGGTATGTGTCTGAGGTCATCTCATTATGGTGTCTGAGCTCAAACCTTGTCACCAAATTATGATGTTATAAGGGTCTGAGGTCATGACCTAAGATGTTATCCTCATAATGAATTTCACCAAATTAATGATGTTATGTGTCTGAGGTCATCTCATTATGGTGTCTGAGCTCAGACCTTGTCACCAAATGTTGATGTTATAAGGGTCTGAGGTCATCACCTAAGATGTTATCCTCATAATGAATTTCACCAAACTAATGATGTTAAGGTTCTGAGGTAATCTCATTATGGTGCCTGACCTCAGACCTCGTCACCAAATTATGATGTTATAAGGGTCTGAGGTCATCACCTAAGATGTTATCCTCATAATGGATTTCACCAAATTAATGATGTTATGTGTCTGAGGTCATCTCATTATGGTGTCTGACCTCAGATCTTGTCACCAAATTAATGATGTTATAAGGGCCTGAGGTCATCACCTAAGATGTTATCCCCATAAATATATTTCTGATCTAAGAATGAAGCAAGAACTGTCATGGGAACTGATCTTTATTAATAACCTCTTCACAATAAGATGGTACATTTACATAAAACTCTATGCAACATCATATGTAATATCTCTTTAGGTGTTCATCATTCCATGGGTTAGTGAAAGGTTCTCCTTCTAGGTTTTCTAGCCTGTAAGTGCCAGGCACAACCTCTTCTGTTACTTTATAGGGGCCGTGCCAGTTTGGGTGAAGCCTTTAGCACTAGGTCTCCCACTGCAATGGGTCTTGACTTCACCCTCTGGTTGTAGAATCTCGCTGCCCTCTGCTGGTAGGCTTCTTTTTTGACCTCTGCGTCTTCTCTTCTTTCTTCGATAAGATCTAGGTCTAGCCTCCTCTCTTCCCCATTGTTGTCAGGGTCGTATGTATGAATCCGATGAGTTGGGAGTCCTACTTCCGTTGGGATGACGGCCTCTGAGTCATGTGCCGGCATGAATGGAGTTTCTCCTGTTGGTGTCCTTCCCGTGGTTCTGTAGGCCCATAACACAGCGTAGACCTCTTCAGTCCATCTTCCCTTCGCATCTTCTAAACTCTTCTTGATTCCGTCCAAGATAGTTCTGTTTGTGACCTCGGTCTGACCATTTGCCCGAGGTCGACCAGGAGATGAGAAGAACTGCTTAATCCCTACTCTTAGGCAATACTTTTCTAAGGAGGAGTTCTTGAACTAGGTCCCATTATCCGAGATGAGGGTGTTTGGGAGACCATATATGCATATGATATTCCTGAAAATGAACTGGAAGGTCTTCTGCTCTGTGATTGTTATCATCGGCTCTGCCTCCACCCACTTTGAGAAGTAGTCAATGGCAACTATCAAGAATCTATAGTTGTTGACAGCTCTTGGCAGAGGTCCTACTAAGTCAATTCTCCATAACGCAAATGGCCATGGAGAAGAGATTGACGTCATAGGCTGATGGGGTTGATGAGGGATAGTGGCGAACCTTTGACATTTGTCGCACCTCTTCACATAGTCTGTAGCATCCTTGGACAAGGTAGGCCACCAGTATCCCTGAGTGATGATCCTCTTGGCCAAGGGCCTTCCCCCTATGTGGCTATAGCAAGAACCCTCATGAACCTCCTGTAAGACCCGGGGAACTTCCATGGGATGCACACATCTGAGGAGAGGCAATAGAAACCCCTCTTTGTACAAGACGTCTCCTACCATTGAAAACTTGGCAACCCTATATCTCAACTTTCTCCTTTCTAACTTGGACTCAGGAAACTCTCCCTCTCTTAGGTATCTGACGAGCGGGTCGATCCATGAGTCTCCTAGGTTCAAATTGTGATAAGGGTTACCTACCTCGTCCTCCTCGATGGTTGCCTTTCCTAAAACCTCGATCGGAATGGTCCTTCCCATATCTGTCTTCATTGCCGAGGCCAGCCTTGACAATGCATCAGCGTGGTTGTTACTTAGTCGAGGCACTCTCTTCAGTTTTGCTTCTTCAAAATATTCTAACAACCTTCTTACCCTCTTTAAGTACTTGGCCATTCTTTCGTCTTTGGCCTCGTATATCCCCATTACTTGATTGACCACCAACCTTGAGTCACTATGGAGTAGGAGTCGCTTTACTCGAAGAGTTGTTTCTAATAAGAGACCTGCTATCATGGCCTCATACTCGGACTCGTTGTTTGAGGCCTGGAAGTTGAATCTCAAGTCGTATTCAATGTTGGCGCCATCTGGAGCCGAGAGTATTAGCCCCGCACTGATTCCACAATCACAGGAAGAGCCATCAACAAAGAGGCTCCAGACGTCTGTATCTGATGAAAAGACCCCTTCTTCCATAATTCCTCTCTTGAAGAGGTATCGATCCTCTTCGTTCTCTTCTACTATGCTCCGGGATTTGCCTGAGATGACCTCTTCCCGATCTCGGTAGACGTTTGGTGCTGTCTCTTCCGAATTTCGGAAGACACTACGGTTTGTCTCTTCGCCGTCCTCTAGGCCTTTCTCTGTCTCGGCCTCTTCCCAGGTGAATTCTGCGATAAAGTCCGCGAGGGCCTGCCCTTTGATGGCTGTCCTATGCTGGTAGGTAAGATCATATTCTCCTAGTTCGATGGCCCAGGTCATCAACCTCCCGGACTTCTCAGGTTTATGCAGGACCTGCCTTAGTGGGGAGTCAGTGAGGACTACCATGGAGTGAGCTTGGAAGTAAGGCTTCATTTTTCTTGAGGCGTATATTAGGGAATAAGCCAACTTCTCCATGTGGGGATAATTTTGTTCAGACCCTTGAAGGTCCTTACTGTTGAAGTACACAGGCCTTTGGATCCCATCCTCTTCCCGTATGATGGCCGCACTGATGGCTGATTCAGAGACTGCCAGATACACAAACAACCTTTCTCATGCGATGGGCCGAGATAGCAATAAGGGAGACCCTAAGTAGGACTTTAGTTGGTTGAAGGCTTTTTTACACTCTTCGTCCCATTGGAAGGCCTTTCTTAGAACTTTAAAGAATGGAAGACACTTGTCCGTTGCCCTAGAAACAAACCTGTTAAGGGCAACCACTCTTCCCATGAGTCTTTGGACATCCTTGATACTCCTAGGAGTCTTCATGTCGAGTAATGCCTTGATTTTCTCAAGGTTCGCTTCAATTCCCCTCTGGTTAACGATTAACCCCAGGAACTTCCCAGCTCCTACTCTGAAGACACACTTTGCTGGGTTGAGTTTCATTCTGTACGAGTCCATAACATCGATGGTCTTCTCAAGGTCCGCTACGTGAGTACAAGCTTTCAAGATCTTCGTTAGCATATCGTCTACATACACCTCCATGGTCTTACCTATTTGCTCTTCGAACATCTTATTGATAAGACGTTGATACGTTGCCCCTGCATTTTTCAGACCGAAGGGCATCACTTTGTAGCAGTACGTCCCTTTGTTAGTAATGAAGGATGTCTTCTCAGAGTCTTCAGCATCCATGGAGATTTGGTTATAGCCTGAATAAGCGTCTATGAATCTCATGAGCTCGTGCCCCGCTGTCGCGTCCACCATCTGGTCTATCCGAGGTAAGGGATAGCTGTCTTCTGGGCAAGACCTGTTCAGGTCAGTGAAATCCACACACATTCTCCACTTCCCATTGGCCTTAGGCACGATGACTGCATTTGAGAGCCACTCCGGATAGGTAACCTCTCTTATGAACTCGGCCTCTTCCAACTTTTTGATCTCTTCCCGGATGACATCGTATTTCTCCCTGGAGTAGACTCTTCGTCTCTGCTTGATCGACTTGGCATCTCTGGTCACGTTGAGCTTGTGGCTCATCACCTCAGGGTCGATGCCAGGCATGTCTGCGTGACTCCATGCGAAGACACTCTGTCTCCTCCTGAGGAAGTTTATTAGCTCTTCCTTGATTCCTGGCTCTAGGGTCTTACCGACCTGGACGGTTTTTTTCGGCTCGTCCTCATTGAGGACGATGGATTCTACCTCTTCCGCGGCCTCTCCCTTTTTCAACTTTATTTCATCTCTTGGGTCAAGAGTGTCAATGCTATAAGTGGTGGTTGCCCTCTTATGGGCTTCTCTCTCTTCGAACGAGTTGAAGTAACACTCTCGTACTGTGGTTTGGTCCCCTTGCACTTCCCCTACTCCATAAGAAGTCAGGAATTTTAGCATCTGATGGATCGTCGATGGCACAACTTCAAACTCTTTAAGGGCCACCCTTCCTATGATGAGGTTGTAGGCCGAGAAAACGTTCTCATCCATAGCGAAAAAGTTTATCTTCTTGGTCAGCCTCTTAGGACACTCATCACCCATCCGTAAGTCCATCTCATACATGCCCAAGGGGTGGACCTTTTCGCCACTGAAGCCTATCAATGGGTGATGATAGGGCACCAGCCTTTCTCTGCTAAGACATAGTCTCTTGAAGTAAGGCCAGAACATCACGTTTGCTGAGCTCCCCCCGTCTATGAGGATCCTCCGTACCTCGCACCCATGCACCCTTATTGTTATGACCAAAGTGTCATCATGGGGGGCTAAGATACCCTTGAAGTCGAGTCTGGAGAACCCTACTACGAGGGTGTCCATGTCTACCTTCTTCCTCTTCTGCACTGTATCGGAACACGTTAGATTCACAACTTCAAGCTTGGCCACTGACCTGGCCTATGCTACATGAGCCTTCCTATCAGCTACTTCAGAGCCACCTCCTGCAAATCCCCCACATATGGTGTTAACACCAAGGGAGATCGTACCGACCCTCTTCATCGGGGTGTTGTCATCTTTTGGCGGAAGATCCGGGTCGTCTTCATCATCTCCTTATGAATCATCGTCTCTTCTGGACGGGACATTGCCACGGTATCTGTCATTTCTTCTTTTCTTAGGGTCATCTCTTCCACCCTTTGGAGCCTTACCATCCACATACTTCCTCAGCTTTCCAGATTTTAACATCTTCTCAATCTCATCTTTTAAAGCGAAGCATCTATCCGTGACATGTCCATGATCCTGATGGAACTCGCACCATAAGTTTTTGTTCCTCTTATGTGGTGGGGCCTTCAGTTTCTTTGGCCATCTCAGAGTCCGATCAGTCTTAATCTCATTGAGGATGTGCTCGCAGCTTACAGTCAGGGGTTTATAATGAGCGAACTTGTCATCACCTGACCTTATCTTCCCCTCTTTCTTGCTTTGGGACCTCCCAGTGCCACCGCGGTTCTCCTCCTCATACTTGGCAGCCATTGCCTCTTCCGCATTCATTACTTTCCCTGCGATTGCCAGCAGCTCCGCCATAGACCTAGGGGGTCTTCCGCCAGTTTCCACAATAGCTTCCCTTTCTGGAGGCCTCCTATAAGGGCGGTCATGGCTATGTTCTCTTCATAATCTTCCACTTCCAATTTCTCTTTGTTGAATCTTGAAATGTAGTCTCTTAGGCTCTCACTCTTGGCCTGCTTGACATACAACAGGTGGCTAGTCTTCTTTTAAGGTCTCACCCCAAAGCAGAAGTTGTGGATGAATTGCTCAGCCAAGCCTTTAAAGTTCTCAATTGAGTTCTTCGGAAGGGAGGTGAACCAACTGTATGCTGCCCCTGTCAAGTTCCCCGAGAAGGCCCTACACTTCATCTCATCGGGTATCGAGTAAATGTCTGCTGCTGACTGGTACATCTCGATATGATGTACAGGGTTAGTGCTGCCATCATACTTGGGAGACACTGTAGGAGGCTTGAACTTAGATGGGGTTGGGAACTCCACTATCCTAGCCACAAATGGGGAGCCCTCTGAGTAACCCCTTTGTAATGGGTCCCTGCTTTTAATAAGGTCTCATATCTTCTCCTCAAGGCATTTGATAGAATCATTACATGGTCTTATGTCATCAACTTGGCCGAGGTTATCCCCTGCCACCTCCCTGCGATGGACCGAGGGTTCCCCTGCCACAACACGTTGGCTGTTGACCTCTTCCTATTCCCTGCCTCTTCTTTCACATGGTCGGCCTTGGTCTGGTCGACCCGGCCTGTTCCCTCTCTGAGAGCCTGCTGCGCTCCTTGACCTCGACAACCTCTGTCTTAGGTCGTTTACCGGGCCCAGTCTCTCGAAGGCCGACCCTCTGCTCAACCTATCAAAGGCCGACCCTCTTTGCTGGGCCTCTTCACCTCTTCGGCCGACACATCCTTGACTTTGCCTAAGAGGCCGTAAAGTGTTATTTGACACCTCATATGACTCCCAGCAGTCTTCTGGGGCTTCTTCAGCTTCTAGGTCATCATACCTGTCCTCTGGGCAAGGGTTTCCCTGCCTCCCTAGGCGCTAGCGCCTAGGGTCAGTAACGTCCCTTCTCCGTTGGGGTGCAGGCTGGTCCTTTATTGGCGCCTGGGGTGGTCCCCTGGCATCAGGATGAGGCCGAACTGCCACCGGAGTGATCATGTCCGGTGAGACACCAGGTGGCCTCATCATAGTTTGACTGAGTTGAGAAAATTTCTCCTGCATGGCTTGTTGTGTTGCAGCTAAAGATCTCAAGGCTGCTGCTACCTCCGCCATTTCGGACTGGGGGCGCCTCACTGGAACTAGTCCCTACACCCCCGGACGGCGGAAGAGGCGGTGGTAAGTCTGGTGCCATATGTTAACACTATAGAGCTTGAGTAGCAGGTGAGCTTAGTACCTCACATGACCTCTTCCAATGGTGAAACAGCTCCGCGCTAGGGGGACACTACACCAAAATGGGCAAATTGTCACCTTTCAGCCGGCCAGCCTTGTCAAGGTCATTGACCGTGACAAAAAAACACGCGTTTTATGTCACGTTCATTGACCTTGACACGACCGTGACAACAAATTATCACGGTCATTGACCGTGACAAGACCGTGACAAATTGAATTATCACGGTCTTGTCACGGTCAATGACCGTGACAATTTGTGTCACGGTCAATGACCTTGACACGACCGTGACAACTTTTCCAGCAAAATCACTTTCCCCCTTCTTTTTTCCCTCCCACCGTTCCCTCCCTCTCTCTCTCTCTCTCTCTCTCTCTCTCGACTCGACGCTGCTCTCTCTCTCTCTCTCTCTCTCTTCCATTTATATATATATTTGTTTGTATATTTATGTGTGTATGTGTATATATATATGTGTGTGTGTATGTGTGTACGTGTGTGGGGGGTGGGGCGGGATGGGGCAGGGTGGGGGAGGGGGTGGTGGAGGGGGCAGGGGGTGGGGTGGGGTGGGGTGCAGTGTGTGTGTGTGTGTGGTGGTGTGTTTTGGGGGAGGGG
The DNA here is from genome assembly GCA_949130495.1 of Sambucus nigra. NCBI lineage: Eukaryota > Viridiplantae > Streptophyta > Magnoliopsida > Dipsacales > Adoxaceae > Sambucus > Sambucus nigra. Next base: position 270,576,162 of record OX422217.1, read on the forward strand.
TGGTGGAGGGGGGCAGGGGATGGGGTAGAGTGGTGTGTGTGTGTGTGTGTGGTGGTGTGTGGTGGGGGAGGGGGTGGTGGAGGGGGGCAGGGGGAGGGGGAGGGGGTGGGGGTGGGGTGGGGTGTGTGTGTGTGTGTGTGTGGTGGGGGTGGGGCGGGATGGGGCAGGGTGGGGGAGGGGGTAGTGGAGGGGGGGAGGGGGTGGGGTGGGGTGGGCACACCTACGCCACACACACACGCACACCTACGCCCCTACGCACACACGCACACCTACGCCACACACACACGCACACCTACGCACCTACGGACACACACACACCCCACCCCACCCCACCCCCTGCCCCCCTCCACCACCCCCTCCCCCATCATTGTGTGAATAGGTATGAGATCATAATTTGGAGGAATTCACGTCCAAGAAATAATTTGGATTCCCTTTAGGGTCTTATGTCTTGAATTAATCTGAGGGGGTGGGGGTGGGGGCGGGGGTGGGTGGGGTTTTGAATATTATTTACATTCAAAATAAATAATTGATAATAGTTGGATAATAATTGGATAATAATTGTTTTTATACCTATAGAACAGCTTAGATAGTGTGTGTGTGTGTGTATGTGGTCAATACATGAATTTCTTTTTGTATTTGAATTATCCCATGAATTTATTTTTGTATTTGAATTATCCCATGAATTTATTTGTGTATTTGAATTAACCCATTATATGAAACATACTTGAAATTAAATATAGTGCGCATAGATACTAGCATTCTAGTTCTTATGCGTACGCATTCAATAACCCTTAGACCCGTTCGAGAGTCATTACCCCTGTAATGAGAACTCTCGAATTATCCCGTTTGGACAGTTTGAGACTGTATAATTTTTGTATAATATTCTTATTGGCTTAAAGTTGTTACTTTTGGAGGAAGTTCTGCAGTCGTATCTTAATGTTCTCTGGGTACATACTAGATTGACAAGTGTGACTGTTATTTTAATTGACCAATTGAAATAACACTCACACCTGCCAATCTACGTCGTGTACTTGGAAAACTAAGGGGATATGCTGTCGAATTTTTTTCAAATCGTAACAATGTGCATGAGCTGTTAAGTATATTACAGAAAAATGCATTCTTGAATGGGATAGGACCACATACCCTTTAATAGGATAATTAAATGATGGGATAATTAAAAAAACATACTATAAATCTAAGTTTTGTTTACCTTTAATAGGTGTTTAGTTGTGGTAGCTGTGATGGGATATCCGAAATACAAAGAGTGGATGGGTGAGACTAATAGAATGGGGGATGTGTTTCGCAGAGGTGCTAACGAATTTGTGAAATATGCAAAGAGATGTCGTAATGATGAAGAGTTTCCGTGTCCGTGTGCTAGGTGTAAGAATGGTAAGGTGTTTGAGTGGAAAACAGTTGAACTACATTTGTTAAGATCGGGTATGCAAGATAGTTATCGATTTTGGAGTTTTCACGGTGAATTGAAAGTTCCTTTTGTCCCTGACCAACCTTCACAACATCCTTCAACAAGTAGAATAGATGAAGAAGGGGACGACGTAGATCATAATATGTTAGAGGATTTAGTTGATGATGCGTACGGAGTTTATGAAGCTGAGGAGAATGAGGTTACTGATGATGTAGAAGATTCAAGTGCTCGTGAAGATAACACGATAAAACTTGACGATGACTACCAAAGTTTAAAATTTAAGGCGACCCAACCGTTATACTCTGGCTGTGAGAAAGATCAAACAACTTTACATGCCATGGTTGGTTTGCACAGTTTGAAGACGCAGTACGGTTTGTCTGGCAATAGCGTGACGGGAATTCTGAAATGGGTGAAGGGCTTATTACCCAAGGTGAATACACTTCCAAATAGCTATCCTGTTATGAAGAACAGTTTGAAAGGTTTGGGAATGAAGTATAAATCGATTCATGCTTGTGTGTATGACTGCATACTATACCGAAAGGAGTATGAAAATCTCGATCGTTGTCCGGTATGCGATGAACCTAGATATGTCCAATCTACTAGTAAGGAAGGCACAAGCTCAAAAGTGCCTCAAAAAGTATTGAAATATTTTCCCGTTGGGCCTAGATTAAAGCGATTTTTCACAGTACCATGGATTGCAGAGGCAATGACTTGGCATGCTAGGGCAGAAGTAGGGGGTAATATCATGCGTCATCCTATTGATTCTACTGCCTGGCGGAGGATGAATTATGAGTATCCCGATTTTGCTCGAGAACAACGCAACATTCGTTTGGCTATATCAACAGATGGTTTCAATCCATTTGGAAATCTAAGCACCAATCAGAGTGTATGGCCAGTGATCCTAGCCCCACTCAACCTCCCTCCTTCACAGTGTATGAGACCTGAATTTTCGATGATGGCTTTATTGATACCTGGGCCAAAGGCACCAAGTGAAGACATTGATATCTACCTGGCTCCTTTGGTAGAAGAATTAAATGAGTTGTGGGAAGATGGTGTGCAATCATTTGACTCTTTTAGAAAAGAAGAGTTTACGCTGAAAGCTATGTTGATGTGGGCAATTCATGATTTTCCAGCTTATGGGACATTATCCGGATGTGTAGTACATGGTTATTTGGGGTGTCCTATTTGTGGAGAGGAGACTGAATCTCTTCGTCTATCCTCCAGCTTAAAAAATGTATACCATTGCCACAGGAGGTTTTTACCCCCAGCTCATAGTTTCAGATTTGAGAAAGCTTCCAATTTTTTATTGGGCGGAGTTGAACATAGGCTACCGCCGAGACAACTTTCGGGTTCAGAAATTGAAAGTAAATCTTCTCAATGTGGCCCAAATATGCCAGGTAAGAATCCCAAATTTAAGAATGTCAAGCATAAGAAGACCCCAACTGGGAATGAAACTGAGATAAGAAAGGCATGGTCTCGGAGGTCAATTTTATTTGACTTGCCTTATTGGAAGAAAAACCCGGTGCGCCATGTATTGGATGTGATGCATGCAGAGAAGAACTTCGCTGAACATATTGTGGGTACTTGCCTTGGGGGAGTCATTCGAAGGATGGAGAAAATGCACGAAAAGACCTTAAAACGTTAAAACTTAAACCACAACTATGGTTGAAAGAAGATAGTAGGGGAAGGACAATAATTCCCCCTGGTGCGTTTACTTTGACGAGTGAGGAAAGGAAGGTGCTTCTAGACACAATATATAATTTGAAGGGCCCATCTACTTTTTCGTCCAACTTGCAAAGGATTGTGAATTATGCTACTCATGATTTACATAAGTGTAAGTCCCACGATTGGCATGTGATCATGCAATTGGTTCCTCTATTGTTTAAGCACTGTTTCTCCAAGCACAAGGATTTGCGTAGGGCTATTATGCAAATTAGTATTACCTTCTCCCTCTTGTGTGAGAAGGTAGTGAATCGAGAACACATAGTGGCCGCAAAATTGGCTGTGAACGAAGCGATTTGTGTATTGGAGAAGTACTTTCCCCCAGCATTCTTTGACATAAGTGTTCACTTGTTGGTACACCTATGCGACGAGGCACTTCTTTGTGGTCCAGTTAGATATCGGTGGATGTATCCGTTTGAAAGATTGATGAAAGTTTTTAAAGATTACGTCAAGAATACGCGATACATTGCAGGATCAATTGCAGAGGAATACATCACCGTGGAGTCATCAATATATACTCGGGAATATATGACTGACTCTACCAGCGTTGATGACACTGATGAATTCCTCGATGATGGTGGTAATGTGATGGGAAAACGAGTGAAATTAACGAGTTTGCAACATGAACAAGTAGCTCGTTATCTATTTGACACACATGAAGATGTCGAAGAATGGAAAAAGTAAGTTTCGAATATTATAATGTTTAACATTATTTTAGATTATTTTATACATGATTAATTTTGTAATATGCAGTAAATATGAAGCCTGTGAGAACAATAAAAGACGAAAAACAGTGGTACAATCAGACAGCGAATTTAGGCTATGGTTGACACAAGAGGTAATTACAATGAAAACAGTCGTTATATAACGTTACATTACACTCATATTTTACCACTAATATAATTAATTTATCTATATTCTCAGCTCCTAAAGATGGGTGATGCGACATCAAGGCTTGCTCGTCTAGCCACTGGACCCTTGTTCGTGGCACAAGAGTACAAAAAATATCGATTGAACGGTTACATTTTCGGCGCTAAAGTGTACGAGGAAAGTACAAATGTACAGAACTCGGGTATTTCATACAAGGCTCTTACTTTCTTTCGAGCAAGCGCAAAAGATAAAAACCTCGTTGAAGCTGAAATGACTTACTATGGTGTAATTCAAAATATATTTGAATTGGATTATATAAGCTTCAAAGAGGTTGTATTTTACTGTGAATGGGTAAGAGTTGAGGATAAAAATGCTTCTAAAGTTGATCCTGTCACCAATTTGATCATGGTTGACTTGTCCAAGTTGAAGAGCAACGACCACGTGAGCGATGAGCCGTTTGTTTGTGCATTTCAAAAGGTTAAGCAAGTGTTTTACTTGGAGTATATCAACAACGAGCCGTGGTCAATTGTCCAACACGCGCCAAGGCGTCTAAATAGTAGTGTGGATGACTTGGCTGCTCCTACCAAATATCAATCCATTTTTGATGATAACCCGAATTTGAAACAATTTTTCAATTTGTAATAATTATTTCAATTTGTACCGAAACATCCATTTTTAATGCTTTTACTTGATCTGCACTTTATCATTTTCACTCTTGTGTAGTGTGCGTGTGTGGAGAGGAGATTAATACATAAATATTCCAACTACATCTAAGTTTTGTTTATACTAATCCATGAATATACGCTTCTTACCTTTAATAGGTGATTAGTACATAGTTATTTGGGGTGTCCTATTTGTGGAGAGGAGACTGAATCTCTTCGTCTATCCGAACACTAAGAAATGCCATAATCCTATGGAGCGATGCTCTGCAAATTCCTTCCAACCGTTACGTAGCCAAACATCACCGGTTGAAGTTGTCAATTCCACTTTCCATACCCCACCACTTTCCATACCCCATTCAAAGGTGGAGTTGACAACTTCAACTGTTGATTTTTGGCTACACAACGGTTGGAAGGAATTTGCAACGCATACCTCCATAGGATTATGGTATTTCTTAGTGTTTAGATATGAAGAGAATTATAATTGACACGATTGCCTGAGGTACATTAGTTGGAAGGAGGTGCCATATGAGCTCAAGTTAGCTGTTTGAGTGATACTACAGGTAATGTATTTATATTTATATGTCAATTTCGATTTCGATTTCAATTACAATTTATATTTATCTATATTTGAGGGGCGGATACTAATTTTACTTTATTTCAATTCAGGGGACAGGGAGTGGCCCTAAGGGTAGGCCACATATGCTCTATACTTATGTGGCTACTCGGACGAGAAGGGAAGGATAAGGAGGTGTTCCCGAGCGTCGCGGTACAAAATCTCTTTTCCATGCAAATAGTTTGTAGATTTGAGATAAAATGATGGTGATGTTGTTTCTTTTTAAATAGTTTCTTATTTGAATATATATTTGCATTATCTTTAGTTTGTTCGGATATATGATGTATGGAACAGGTACAACGTTGCTATAACAGGTACAAATATACTGCTGGGCAGTGGCAGTGGCCATACTGCCCAGCAGTTTTTTTTTAATTCTGCCCAGAATTGTCACGGTCATTGACCGTGACAAGTCCCTGACAATATTGCCACGGCCTTGTCACGGTCAATGACCGTGACAATTTTTTTACAAAGGGTCACGGCTTTGTCACGGTCAATGACCGTGACAAACGTGTCACGGTCATTGACCTTGACACGGCCGTGACACAAAACGCGAGTTTTATGTCAAGGTCAATGACCGTGACACGACCGTGACAAAAAAAGTTGTCTCGCCTCGAAATGTCACGGTCATTGACCTTGACAAGGTGAATTTGTCAAGGTCAATGACCTTGACAAATGGGCAGATTTGGTGTAGTGGGAGGCCTGGTTCACCACCAGAGTCTCCGATGAGGTTAAGAAGAAAAAGAGGAAGAGATAGCTTCTCGTTCCCACAGACGACGCCAAAATGATGATGCCTAAATCAGCACCACCAGGTAAGGTGTTTTCAAGCTCAATCTAAGGACAGCAATGGAAGCACAGTTATGTAAAGGGTAAGAGAATGAGTTGAGGAGAAGAGGAATCAACACCAGAATATAAGTGGTTCAGCCTAGATTGGCCTACGTCCACGGTGTGTGTGAAATCTCACTGCAATAAGGCACTAATGGCCATGGATACAATCTCTCAAGATTTCTCTCTCTACTTTGTATCTAGAAAGAGTTTTAGCTAGGGTTATTATATCTGGATCCCTTTGCAAGGTAGAGGATGACCTCTATATATAGTACCTAGGGGGTGTAATGTACCCCCCAGGCATGCAATGAGCATGTGTGTCGTTACCTCACCAATGTGGAAGTGCCATCTGTCACTGCCACATGTAGAGAATGATGATGCTATATTCTCCCCACGTGTGGGGAACAATCTTGTTATAACTGATTCGTGTCCACGTGTCATCATCCAAATGTCAGCAGGTGCTCGGCTATCGCGTCTGGTGTATGACCTCGGCCTTGGTGAGGCCTAGGTTGGTGAGTCTTGATACATGTTCAGTCTGAGGATTCCAGGGAGGTCTCGGCCTAACCCTGGCCGAGACAATGGGCAAGGTCGGCCTGAGACGAGGTTGAACTGGTGGCCTGATGAGGTTGCTGGTGGCTTCTTGCGAGCTCGGCCGACATCTGGCCGAGGTTGCCATTCCAAGGTATACGAGAATGCTGCCGATCCTTGTAACGCACCTTGGAGAGGCTCATAGTAGTGTCGGACAGGGCCGACCTTGATATGGCCGAGGGGTGATATCGCATGCCCAAGACTCGTCCAACGTCTGCCCTGGTCTCGGCCGAGGTTGGTGTCTCTAGGCCGAGGTTACACTTGGGGCATATCACTAATTATAAAACTTCCTAAGGTTTATGGCACTCCATGTCCTTGATATTATTGTTCTATCTAACTCTACTAGATGACATAATCCTCCACCACCCTTTGAAGCTACTCGACATGGTCCTTGCTAGTTCGATGCTAGTTTTCCATATGATTCGGTAAGTAATGTGATTGCCTTAATTTTTTTTTGATCAAGGGGTTAGAATTTTGATCTCTAGAGGAATGACGACCTCTATTCCATATGAAAGGGAGTGTGGAATCTCTTTGGTTCGCTTTCTCGACGTTGTTCTATATGCCCAAAGGATGAAACATAGTTCATCTACCCATCTTCCTTTGGAGTTCTCTAGTCGGAGTTTGATCCCTGATAGATTTGTTTTGTTAGTTATCTTTGCTTGACCATTACATTTGGGGAAGACCACTAACAAGTAGTGAATCGACTCCTTGCGCTATACAAAAGTCTCTGAAGAAGTCCTTGTCAAATTATGTTTCGTTATCTATGAATAATTGTCTTGGAATACCAAATTGTATAATGATATTTCTCTAAACAAATTTCTTGGCATCTGCTTCGCTGATATGGGTGAGTGGTTTTGCCTCCACCCACTTTGTGAAGTAGGTGGTGGTCGTTATTAAATATTTCCAATTTTAGGTACCACTGGTAACATAACCACAATATCCACACCCCATTGAGAAAAAGTGTTGCCCAGATTATACTCAAGAGGGGGGGGGGGGGTGAATTGAGTTTAGCAAATTTTTAAATCAAACAATTTTTAGCTAAATAATCTTTAAAGAATAAATCCAAGAATATCAAATAAATGCGACCAAATAATTTATACAAGCTAAAATGCAGATTTTAACACTCTACAAATATTAAATTAATTTTTGTATTTAATAACAATTAATATTCTGAATTAATTAATTTATTCGAAACTAATTATTTTAACTTTAAAATAAATTTACTAATTTTCGGAATGAATTAATTTGCAACTATAAATTCTGAAAATATAAATTTAAGGAAGCACAAATAAAATATGCAAATAGAGTGCAAAAAATAAATGACACCGTATTTCTAACGTGGTTCGGCCAAAATCCAACCTACGTCCATGCGCCTAGAGCTTCCGACTCCCTTGCGCTTCACAACCATGATCCACTTGAAGGGTAAGATCAAACCACGTCGTACAACCGTTTGCAAGCTAACTCTGAGTTTCAAACCCCGTGGTCCACTTGTGGGTAGGAACCAATCACCGGTACAAACTAAAACTTCAATAAAGCTTCAAATAAATCTGATTTTTGTAGTACAAGGTTGAATAATGAAACTCCTTAAAAATACAATTTATATTATGAGTTTCTTCTTCTTCTTCTTCAATAAGACTTAAATAAATGATGTTGGTGTAGGGACAAGTCTTCTTCTTCAATGATTGAGCAGATAGTAAAATTAATTGCTCTCTTGAATGTGTAGTAGCTGAATAATAAATTTGAATGCTTTCAACAAATTTTTTCTAGTTCTTACTCACAGTCTCATTATTATTGCCGTAGTTCAATGGAGATATTTGAATGCATTTAAAAATGTCTTCCAAAAACTAGGTGTTAGAGACATCCATTGTGAGCATTAAATGTTCCTGATTTTTTGAGATGGTGTAGCAAAAAAAAAAAATGATTTCCAAATCTAATATGCACATCTACATTTTGGTTCTCAATAAAATATGGTTGTTAAGACATGGATATGGAATACTCAAAATGAATGACTTAAAATGGCACTTGAGTTGTCTAAAAAATAGCTCCTGCAAAAAATATTAGTCCAAAAGATAAAAGCAAACTCATATAAAGAATGTTAGTAGCAAAGAATGATGAGTCTCATAAAACGTGTAGAGAGGTAGAAATATTTTTCATCAAAAGATATTTGGGATAATATGAGTGGGGCCCAAGAGATAATTATTCACAAACTATAAATATGGTTTATAAATAAAAAAAATTAACTATTGTTCTATCTTTTGCCCAAGGCAATTTAACAGGTAATCTAATGTAAAATTTGGTAACCTTTAATAGTCCCACTGCTAAACCAAGATCTCAAAATCTAAAATATGAGATATAATAAAGTCTCCTAAGCACTGGTCAAGTCAAGTTATGTAGCGAGGTACTATTCGACAAAAGCAATAGGCATGGCCGAAACTAAGAGCTGTGTGGTCCTATTTGGTCAATCTGAGATGACAAGCTAAAGACTTGCGCCTATATGGTCTTTAGCCTTGTCAACATGTACCTAACATATAAGACATGTACTATTCGGACAGTGGAGCATACACTAGTAGGTCATAGAATGGACTAATCAATTAAAATCAAACCACACGATATTAGTAACATCATAGAAAAATACGAACATGTCTTTTAATTTTGGAAAAAAATTTATTTTCAAATCAGAAATTTAATTTCATTAAAATATGAACCAAATTATAGACAATATTTAGGCAAACACTCAAATAATATCAAACTATGAAATATGCATGATTGCCTAATGTGTCAAGTGCATATGTGCAACCACACGTGAATACCTTTACTCGGATATGCCGTTGAGGGGAGTCGAGGCATCTTGAGTCGTTGAGTAACGTTGCATAACTATTAATAGTATATAAATAAAATAAAATTATATATATAATATAAAGAAGTAAATATTTAATAAATATATGTTCGGAATTATCAAAATCAACTAAAATGTACATTAATTACAATTAAACTAATTAAAATGAGTAATTACATTTTCGTTTAACAATCTCCCCTTTTTTTACGATGACAAACAATGATTCACACCAATCCATAAAATGTATAAATTAAGCACAAATGAGTGAATCACAAATATTTCTCCCCCTTTTGACATTATCAAAAATATTTTTCATATAAAACGAGTGTCAAGGGTAAAAAGGGAATCTCCCCCTATAAAAAATAATCAGTGCATGGGATTCAACCATAAATTACAAGGGGCATTGAAATTTTAAATTAGCACACGTGTCATCGTATATTTTCCCAAGCATGTATTTCAATTATGAATATCATCAAACAATGAATAAGTCACCAAAATGATAAAATTAATAATAACATGCACATAATGGTGAATATATCACAACTCAATGTTTTTCTAATAATTTGAATTAAGCATGTCACATGAGTTAAAACATAGTGGCATAATTATAACGATAAAAATTTTGATTTTTGTCATACTTTGCCGTTTTCAAGATACGAGCTAAGATTTTCGGAATAATCAACCATTTTGCGATATCCATAATAATGCAAGCGAATTAAAAATTTAAGATTAAGCATTTTTCGATAATCAATTAGTTTCCAATAAACATTTATGTCCCCCTAAGGGACACCAATAAAGGCAAATATGCATATAATAAATATGGTGCATCTTTTTGCTTCAATAAAATTATTTTCAACAAGTCTAAAGATATTCACAAGTCATAACAATTTCAATAACCATATGATTTTACATATTAAGCATACATAACACAAAAATGACACTAATCATGTAGCATGTTATAAATCTAGCTCACTAAGATTAATGTATTCATATCATCAAAATCAATGAGTGAATGTCTCAATATTAACATGAAGCTCATATAACTAATGTACGAGAATATTCTCAAATGACATTTTCGTTTCAAATTAATATACAATAAAGTCATGAAATTGATCCAATATTATTATTCATAAAAATATGCTAGATGTAATACACAAAAAAAATGAATTTTTATCAAAAAAATTTATCATCACAATCAACTGCATGTGACATACAACATAGAATCATTAATGATAAATAAATATACAAATTTACATGTGAAGAATAAATTATCAACAACATCAAACTTTAAGAAATATTATATGCATGAAAATATATCAATTAAGATCATAATATTAATCATAAGATATGAAATCCAAAAATGGTGTTTCTTACCACCTTACCAATACCAAGGATATCTCCATGAAAATTTCTCCAAGTGTTGCATTTTCAACCTTTGGCAAAGATATTTATAATGACAACTTTGCTTTCATATAAAAACATAGGTTTTGAAAATCCACAAGCAATCTCAAAATGCAACCTATACAACTTTCAATATTTTTTCTTTGATCGAATAATGTGTTAGGTCCATAATGCAATATTAGAATACAAATTTTTCAACAAGTATTATCTAATCAATTTTCAGGATTTCAAGAATAATAATAATAATAAATAATAATCATCAATCACAAAAAAAATATTTTCAAGTAATGAATGGTGTCTAATTCAAATATGACAATAACAAAAAAATGACTATATCAAATAAACACACACACACACACAAAATTCAATACTAGTTCTAATCTTTTTTTATTTTGTTAAAGTTCCAACACTTGTCTTGCACTTAAATTATAAGGGTTAGCAGACATAATTGTCTCTTTAGATATCCAAGCTATTTTTATTTTTATTTTTATACTTTCTTTTTCTAAAATGATAAAATTTGGAATAATGTGTATGTCTACCACATTGTGTGCATAAAGAGTTAGAATGACTAGATGAGGCTTCATTTTTAAATAAATTGGAATAAGTCTTTTTCTTATTTTCTTCATCATATCATATCCTATACCATTATTTTTAAACCGAATTCTTTGACTTTCCACAATCTTATAAAAATATTCATTTCCTTTAGTAAAGGTATCTAGATATTTCTTTAAATAATCAATCTCTCTTTTTAACTCACTATTTTCACATTCAAGAGGGGTAGTGTCAATATTAGATTTCTCCTTTTTCAAAGATTTAATTTCATTTTTCAAAGATTCATTTTCTATTTTTAAATCATCAATTTCTTTTGAATATAAATCGCATTTTGAAGAAAGTAGATTTTTTAAGTTCAATATATTTATTTTTAAGTTCTTCAAAACTTTCACGTAATTCATCAAAAATATTTGGTAATTCCTCATAATCATCAATATCATTATAACTATCACTACAAGTTTCAAGGTTAGAATGTACCCCATTTTCCATAGCCATGAAACAAAGATGAGCAACTTCATTTTCATTTGAATCTTCATCGAAAGAGCTAGTCTCGGAGTCACTCCATGATGTGGCCTTCAATGCCTTCTTCCCTTTCTTATACTTTGGACAATTAGGCTTAATGTGTCTGATTAGGCATAAATATTGTATATTTATCCCCTTAAGTTCGGTACCTTTGTAAACCCGGGTGAAGCAATTGATATGGATTTAACTCACATTTGTGCTACTAACCTTCATTGTCAAGCATTTCATGTTTTGTGTTTCTCTTATGTGTTTTACAGGTAAAGTATGCAAGCTGTGCGAAAGAGAAATCGAAACAATGAAAGAAATGCTAGGAAGGCAAGTTCAAGGGTATTTTTATAATTCTTCAGCCCAATACAGGAGGTGGGGCCTTCTATCAAGTTGAAGAGCTCGGAACAACGAGAATACTGGAAAAAATAGCACCCAAATCCGAGCTACGGTGAAGGATTTATGATCATTTGAAGTTGAGAAAAAATCCAAAGAAGAAAATAAGAAAATTGGAAAATATTCTAAGTGTTGAAAAAGGCCCAAAACCAGCGAATTTCCCCGAACCGGTTAACCCAGAACCCGAACCGATTCACCCATTTGTCACACTCCAGATCTGTTATAAAATTAGTCACGCTTTCTAAGTGTGACAAATTGCCAGATATGGGATTTTTATTTTGTGCTTATCTTTTAGCCAAAAGAGTTTTATGTTTTGGGGACTCTTCTAAACGACCTCTAGCCTATATATTTAGTCATTAGGACTCTTTTTAATTAGATTTCATTGATGTAAAAGATCCATAACAAGTAGGAACATCTAGGAGAAGAATCTACATATTTTGCACCTTTAATTCAAGAGCTTTTTCGGTTTTTCTTCAATCGTTGATTTCTTCTTGCATGTTCTTGTTATTCAATTTTGGTAACTTTTATTTCCAGCACTTTTATTATTATTTCTCATGTTGGTCTAGGTTTTTAAAGGTTGGTATGCATGAACACAACCTGATCTGGTAGTTGCATGTGTATAAAATTAGTCCTCTAAATTTAATGATTTATTACGACCGTATTGCATAGAAACGCGACAATTGTAGATCTTTGGATCTCATTTGCTTCAGGGTAACCGGGATGCTTCAGAATGCAATTCGAGTGTAACTATCGTAATACCGATTTACTCGTCCTCTGATTATGTATGGTGCGGGCTTGAACCTCATATATGTAATGCTTGGGAGTACTAAATTATGGGTCTAATTAATCACTTGAATTTATGATTAGTTTTATACCATCAATACTCTAGGGTTGGGGGATTGTGTCCCTACCTTAAATTTTCCAATTAATTTTAGTTAACTTCTTTATGTTCCCTTTTTCCTTTCTCACTCAATCATCATCTTTTACACTTTATTTTTTGAAGTAATAAATCAATTAAAATCTATCAAACATTCCCTGTGGATTCGATACCCAGACTCGCCACTATACTCTGCAAGAGTGTAGTTAAAGTTTAGTTTTTTTTTGTATTGTGGTCGGAAGTCGATAACAACGACTAGCGTATTTACATGAACGCTCGGTTTCCAACACGATCAAAATGGCGCCGTTGCCGGGGAATGTTTTGTTATAGATTATAATTGATTTACTATTTCGAAAGATTTTTTTGGTATTTTTTTTATTTATTTTAACCTTTTTTGTAGCCTTGCACAAATTAGCGCCAAGAAACATTGAATCCTCAACCGCACACCTCTGTACACGAATTTCCATTTACATACTATTCGGTAATCATGTCTTTTCATGGTGAGTTCAGTAATTATAATGGTTCATATGGTAATCGTTTTCAAACTTTTTATTCTCAAGAGTCCGTGGCTCGACCTATTACCATTAGTGAGGCCATGCTAACTCTGGAGTATGAAAGGCTTGAAAATGAATATCGGCGAGAAATTTATATTAAATATTCTCAAGAATCCATGCCTCGACCTACTACCATGGGTGAGGCCTTTCTAAATCTTGCGTATGAAAAGCTTGAAAACGAATATCGAAAAAAAAATCATTTTGGGGAATCCAATGACGATTTTTCTTCCGATATTTGTGAAACTATAGAAGGTTTTCAACCAAATGATGAATCTGAGTATCTAGAGCCAAGGGATCCTACTTTGGAAGAAAACACGCTTTTTCTAACCAAAAGAGTACTGGATTTTCTTTCCACCCAAAGAAAAAAGAATATTGATTATGGTCTTGTTAAGGAAATGGTCGCACTTTGCGATGATAGGCGTTCTATTTTGGAAAACAAAGAGGAGGTTGAGACTTGTGTGTTACTTCAAATTTTTTAAGAACATCTCATTGAACGTGAGACTTGCTCCCTTGAAATTCAATCTCCAAGTGATGATGAATCACTTGAGATTGAGTTTATTTCATCACCATTTTCGTTCACCGTTGTTGAACCATTAGAAGTACCGCTAGATTCCTATGAGTCGGTTGAAAATTCTAAAACGTTTACACCTTTTACCGACAAATACACTTTTCTAGAATTGTTTTCTAACATGGACCTTTCCTTTTTGTGTGCCCCTCTCCCCATATTACTTGAAAAATATTTGGGAGGTGATTATATTTTTCTTGGATCTCAATTGTACTTGTCCCACCTAGAATCCAAACCACCCATTATCCCGTTAAAATTTTTAATTGGTGATGGTTGATTTTTTCCATCTCACACATGCCTTCTGTTGTTCAAACGAAATTCTAATTTTTCATAAAGCATGCATGAAAATGAGGGTACACTGATTACCCCTCAAAGTCAAATTGTATACCCTCAAATTTTTCGACTTCTATTGTATGAGTTATTAGAATTTCAAATCGTAGGTTGTACAATTGTTAGTTTATTTTTTTTAGTTTAGAGTTTTTGTTATTCTTTTTGCTATGCTTGGTTCTAACATGTTTTGGAGATTCAATGGACTCGTACTTTTCGGGGATCGCCCCATTTTGGGTAATATCTTTTTTTTCCTCTCTTTATGTTGTGTTCTTGATTCACATTGAGGACAATGCAACATTTAAGTTAGGGGGCGTGGGATATTCTTCCCATTTATTGTTTAGTTTCTTTGATTCAATCACATGTTCTTTCCAAGTGTGTTTTTTTTTTGTTTAGAAAATTTCAAAAATTTTCAAAAAAAATTGAAAAATGTTGAAAAGACAAAAAAATTGAAAATTTTTGAAAAAAGCCAAAAATATTTTTCTTCAAAATAAATAAAGATTGGAATTTAAAATCTTCAAAAATGTCACATTTGTTCTGTCTCAAATTGTAAAATTCAAGATGCACAAAGCCAAAATTGACCAAAGATGGAAATTTAGCGAAAATTGACGACTTAACGAATAAGTGTGGCGATTAATCAACCCGGTGAGATTTCGAGCCTATCGATTTTTTCAAGTTTTTAAATCAATCCGAGTTCATGATTAACTCAATGTTCTTTTCAGTGTTTTAATAAGTCGTTGATGATCTCTATTTTATTATTTTGATTGGTTATGAGAAATGGGTGAGATATTGTCTTGAATAGTGCGCACTAAAATATCTCTAAACTAAATTAATCTCGAGACGCATATGGTAAAACAACTCACATTTGGACAATGAAGTAGGCTATCGTTTGTTACCTAAAAAGATTATCCATAAAAAGTTGTGAAAAAATCATCCATTTGCAACCCAATTTGAGCCTAATAAATTTTTTCCTTTTCATTTGATAACCCGAAAAACTCAATTAGCCCGAAATTGTGAAAATTAAATATTCATCAAATAAAATCCGAAAAGTGCATAAGGGGCAAGAAAAGAATAAAAAATGCTCAATAAAAATTAGCAAGAAAAGAAAAGCGTGAAAAATAGAAAAAAATAGAAAAATAAGAGGAAAACAATGAGCTATAGCCCGAAAAATCACTAACGAACATCATAAGAAAATTTTCCAATTCCAAAATTTTCAAACCCATTTCCTTGTACCTATTACACCTTAAAACCCAAAAAAGTCCTAACCGAGTCCAAATTGCGAAATTGGTTACCGCGTGGAGAGTTAAAACACAAAAAGATAATAAAAGAGATTACATGGCGTGAAAAAGAGATGATGTTTCCCGTTTCCCTATGACCGTATTCCGATGAAGAGATATTTTCACCCAAAAATTTTCGCCTTTCAATTTGTGTGCGTCACTTTACGTCCATTATATTTACTCTTTTTATCACGCATACCAAGAAAATATCCACAATCCGAGTGATTCTTTTGTGAGTGAATCCGTGAGAAATTGAATCAAAACAAATTTTCGAAAAAGTAACGTAATGATCAATCGGTGGAAGATAGCGGTTCGATTTTTGGCTTCGCACACACACACAATGATTTAAGACTCTCAAATATGAATTTGTGGTGACCATTTTTTGAGAGTTTAAATTTTACAATTTTTAAGTATTTTAATTTTTCTTTGAGTCAATAACGAATTTTGTGGGCATATTCACTGCAAACCCTCACGAGACAACACTCGTCCTACTAGGGTAACCTAGGGTTTAACTACTTGTTACATACGCTAAATGAAATCGCTTGCCCGCGAAAGAGGTATTCTATCACAATAAAGTATTTAGAAGAGTTGTGACATTTTTCTTTATTCTTTTACATTTCTCGAGACGCGCAAAGTTCTAAGTTATTAGGGGGGGTTTGATTAGGCATAAATATTGTATATTTATCCCCTTAATTTCGGTACCTATGTGAACCCGAGTGAAGCAATTGATATGGATTTAACTCACAGTTGTGCTATTAACCTTCGTTGGCAAGTATTTCGTGTTTCTCTTATGTGTTTTACAGGTAAAGTATGCAAGCGGTGCAAAAGAGAAATCGAAACAATGAAAGAAAGGCTAGGAAGGCAAGTTCAAGGGCATTTTCATAATTCTGCAGCCCGATCCATGAGGTGGGGCCTTCTGAAAAGTTGAATATCTCGGAACAACGAGAATACTGGAAAAAACGACACCAAAATCCAAGCTACGATGAAGGAGTTATGATCATTTGAAGTTGAGAAAAAATCCAAGGAAGAAAAGAAGAAAGTTGGAAAATATTCTAAGTGTTGAAAAAGGACCAAAACCAGCGAATTTTCCCGAACCGATTCACCCAGAACCTGAACCGATTCACCCATTTGTCACGCTCCAGATCTATTACAAAATTAGTCACGCTTTCTAAGTGTGACAAATTGCCAGATATGAGATTTTTATTTTGTGCTTATCTTTTAGCCAAAAGAGTTTTATGTTTTGGGAACTCTACTAAACGACCTCTAGCCTATATATTTAGTCATTAGGAATATTTTTATTCAGATTTCATTGATGTAAAAGCTCCATGACAAGTAGGAACATCTAGGATAAGAATCTACATATTTTGCACCTTTAATTCAAGAGCTTTTCCAATTTTTCTTCAATCGTTGATTTCTTCTTGCATGTTCTTGTTCTTCAATCTTAGTAACTTTTATTTCCAGCACTTTTATTATTATTTCTCATGTTAGGCTAGGCTTTTAAGGGTTGGGATGCATGAACCCAACCTGATGTGGTAGTTGCATGTGTATAAAATTAGTCCTTTAAATTTAATGATTTATTATGACCGTATTGCATATAAACGCGACAATTGTAGATCTTTGGATCTCGTTTGCTTCAGGATAACCGGGATGCTTCAGAATGCAATTCGAGTGTAACTATCGCAATACCAATTTACTCATCCTATGATTATGTATGGTGCGAGCTTGAACCTCATATATGTAATGCTTGGGAGTACTAAATTATGGGTCTAATTAATCACTTGAATTTATGATTAGTTTTATACCATCAATACTCTAGGGTTGGGGGATTGTGTCCCTACCTTAAATTTTCTAATAATTTTTAGTTAACTTCTTTATTTTTCCCTTTTTCCTTTCTCACTCAATCATCTTTTTTTACACATTATTTTTTGAAGTAATAAATCAATTAAAATCTATCAAACATTCCCTGTGGATTCGATATCCAGACTCTCCACTATACTCCGCAAGAGTGTAGTTAAAGTTCAGTTTTTTTTTATTGTGGTCGGAAGACGATAACAAAAACTAGCGTATTTACATGGACGCTTGGTTTCCAACACGATCAGTGTCCAACTTCATCACAATGATAGCATCTTAATTCAGAATGAGTATCATCATTGAAATCTTTTGAAGAATTTTTCCTTCTTCTTTCCTTGGCTTTCTTTTTGGAAGAAAGATAATTTTTGAAGTCTTTAGCCAATAAGGAAATATCATCATCATCTTCACTTTCTACATCTTCTCTTGAAGATTTGAGAGAGATAATTTTGTTTTCTTTAGGTTTCTCTTCTTCAACAAATTCCCTGAGTTCCATCTCATGAGTGATTAAAGAACCTAAAAGCTCATCAAATGAGATTGGTCTTTCTCTTATTGCTTCCTTGATAGCTAACGTTTTGGTCACCCAAGTTGTCGGTAATGACCTGATAATTTTTCTCACTAACTCATTGTTAGTATATGTTTTTGCAAGAGATTTCAGACCATTGATAATATTTGTAAACCTAGTGAACATATCAGAAATAGATTCATCCGATTTCATCTTAAATAACTCATAACTATGAACAAGAATACTTATTTTATCTTCTTTTACTTGACTTGTTCCTTCATACGTGACTTCTAATTTGTCCCGAATTTCTTTTGGAGATTCACAACAAAAAATTCTATTATACTCATTTACATCAAGTGCACAATGCAAAATATTCATAGCTTTGAAATTTATTTGAATTTTTTTAATATGTACCTTATTCCATTCATTCTCTTATTTTGGAACAAAAACATTATTTACCATTTTCATAGGAATAAAGGGACCATTTAAAACAACTCTCCAAATTTCATAATCATGTGACTGGATAAAAAATTTGATTCTATTTTTTCAATAGTTATAATTATTTCCAGAAAATAGAGGAGGTTTATAAATTGATTGGCCTTCACCAAGAGATGATCTAACATATGACATTGATCTTTAAATCTAAGATTGTTAAATCTAAAAATAACAAGAGCACTGCTCTGATACCAATTGTTGCCCAGATTATACTCAAGAGGGTAGGTGAATTGAGTTTAGCAATTTTTCAAATCAAATTAATATTTTTGAAAAATATTTAATTTACAACACCTTAATAATTTTTAGATAAATAAATCTTTAAAGAATAAATCCAATAATATCAAATAAATGGAACCAAATAATTTATACAAGCTAAAATGCAGATTTTAACACTTTACGAATATTAAATTAAATTTCGTATTTAATAACAATTAATATTCTCAATTAATTAATTTATTAGAAAATAATTATTTTAACCTTAAAATAAATTTACCAATTTTTGAAATTAATTAATTTGCAACTTTCAGTGCTAAAAATATAAATTTAAGCAAGCACAAATAAAATATGCAAATAAAGTGCGGAAAATAAATGACACCGTATTTTTAATGTGGTTCGGCCAAAACCCGGCCTACATCCACGTGCCTAGAGCTTTCGACTCCCTTGTGCTTCACTACCATGATCCACTTGAAGGGTAGGATCAAACCACCGCGTACAACCTTTTGCAAGAAAACTCTGAGCTTCAAACCCCGTGGCCCACTTGCGGGTAGGAACCAATCACCAGTACAAATCGAAGCTTCAACAAAGCTTCAAACAAATCTGATTTTTATAGTACAAGGTTGAATAATGAAACTTTGTAAAAATACAATTTATATTCTTAGTTTCTTCTTCTTCAATAAGACTTCAATAAATGATGTTGGTGTAGGCACAAGTCTTCTTCTTCAATGATTGAGCAAAGAGTAAAATTAATTGCTCTCTTGAATGTGTAGTAGCTGAATAATAAATTTGAATGCTCTCAATAAATTTTTTCTTGTTCTTGATCATAGTCTCATTCTTGTTGTCATGGTTCAATGGAGCTCTTTGAATGCATTTAAAAATGTCTTCCAAAAACTATCTGTTAGAGACATCTATTGTAAGCATTAAATGCTCCTGATTTTCTAAGATGATGTAGCCAAAAAAATGATCTCCAAATCTGATCTGCACATCTCCATTTTGGTTGTCAATAAAAATATGGTTGTTAAGACATGGATATGGCATCCTCAAAATGAATGGTTGAAAGTGGCACTTGAGATGTCTTAAAAATAGCTCATGCAAAAATATATTAGTCCAAAAGATAAAATCAAACTGATATAAAGAATGTTAGTATCAAAGAATGATGAGTCTCATAAAACATGTAGAGAGGTAGAACTATTTGTCATCAAAAGATATTTGGGATAATATGAGTGGGGCCCAAGAGATAATTATTCACAGACTATAAATAAGGCTTATGGATAAATTTTTTTAACTCTTTTGCTATCTTTTGCCCAAGGCAATTTAACAAGTAATTTAATGTAAATTTCGGTAACCTTTAATAGTCCCACTACTAAACCAAAAGCTCGAAATCTAAAATATGAGATATAATAAAGTCTCCTAAGAAATGGTCAAGTCAAGTTATGTAGCAGGTACTATTCGAGAAAAGCAATAGGCATGGCCGAAACTAAGAGCTGTGTGGTCCTATGCGGTCAATCTGAGATGACAAGGTAAAGACTTGCACAAAAAAGATATAGGACTAATAATCCATGGTATTTAGCCTTGTCAGCAGGTACCTAACATATAAGACATGTACTATTCGGACAGTGGAGCATACACTAGTAGGTCATGGAATGGACTAATCAGTTAAAAGCAAAACACATGATATTAGTAACACCATAGAAAAATACAGACATGTCTTTTATTTTTCGAAAAGAAATTATTTTCAAATCAGAAAATTAATTTTATCACTAAATTTCGAAAAATATTTTTAACACTTCCTTTTAATTTTCAAGAAAATTGTGAAAATTATTTTAAAATCAGAAATTTAGTTTCACTAAAATATGAACCAAATGATAGACAATATTTAGGCAAACACTCAAATAATATCAAACAATCAAATATGCATGAGTGCCTAATGTGTCAAGTGCATATGTGCAACCACACATGAATACCTTTACTCGGATATGTCGTTGAGGGGAGTCGAGGCATCTTGAGTCGTCGAGTAACGTTGCATAACTATTAATAGTATATAAATAAAATAAAATCATATATATAATATAAAGAAAGAAATATTTAATACATATATGTTTGGCATCATCAAAATCAATATATTATATTAAACTAAATTGTACATTAATTACAATTAAACTAATTAAATATTAATTAAAATGAGTAATTACATTTTCGTTTAACACAAAGCCATGAACTTGTGTGAGGATTCAGATCTTCGACCGAATGCTTAATGTTGGGAGAAAACTCTTGGCAGTTGGTTCATTTTTGCGCGAACTATATGGATTCCTTTTGCATGAGTGGCCACTAATACCCCTTTAATATCTCCCTATACGAGAGTGATCATCCACCTGTGTGGGCACCACAACAACCTTAATATATCTCTTTTAATATTACCTCCACTTGATCCGGGTGAACACAATACAACAAGAGGCGAGTGAATAATCATCGGTAGAGTTTTTTCTCGGAGTTAAGGAACATTCTGGTCGATTTAAACCTTAACTAGTGCATTTTTTTGCCGTTTAGGGGTAGCTCACTGTTCTTTAGGTAGTAAAGGATCGAATCCATCCATGAAGGATTTGCCTATACATGTAAAACACAAATAACTCCTTCGGACTCTTTGATGATTGGAAGATCTATGTACTCCAGTTCAATCGTCCTTTTCAAGTCGATGTCAATGTATGAAGCCAAAGTATCCAGCGCATCTTCATGGATGATTTTGTTCCTTGGAAGTTGTTCCACTGAAGAATATTTGAATTTTTGAAGAAGACCTCTGGCCTTATCTCTATAAGCAATCAGTCTGGAGTCTTTGGCCTCGTGTTCCCTGCTCAATTGATTAGCGATCAATCTGAAGTCAAAGTATATAACAACCTGGTCAGCTACTAGGTCGATCACCCTGCAACGACCATGTATCATGGCTTCATATTATGCTTTAATATTAGATCCCTTTAACCCCAATGTAATTAATTACTCAATGAGACCTCCTTATAGTATGAACAAAACGATCCCAACTCATTTTCTTTGATTGTTAGATGTACCATCAACATACAACTTCCACTCCCGATAAATTGTATTGATGGATAATGATTCAAGTATTGGATTTGGATCCTTGGCTTTACCTCTTGGTGATAATGATAATGCATCCACGAAGTCAGTCAAGACCTTCCCTTTTATTGTAGTTCACAATTCATATATGATGTCGAATTGTGCTAGTTCTAAGGACTACTTCATTATCTTGTGTGAGAAATCTTCTTTCTTGAGAGTCTCCTCCAATGGGTAAGTTATGGGGAGGACTACAATATGAGCGTCAAAGTAGTGCCTCCGCTTTCTGGCCGTCGTTACTAATGTTAAAATCATCTTCACGATAGGCATGCATATACTCTCTACCTCAAGGAGAGTATGGATGGCATAATACACTTTATATCCTATAGTCGTACTAGTGCAATACTGGTTGTATACCGTGAGAAAATTGAATATAGGGACATATCTTCCCCATCTCCTTGAGTTAATAGTAAGGGAGGAGATCCCAAGTACTGTAGAATTCCTTCGAGGGATTGGTCGCATTCCTTTATGCATATGGTTGAAATTGCTTTCTTTAATTCCTGGAAGAAGGGACAACACTTGTTGGATGACCTTGATATAAAGAAATTCAAGGCTTCTAGTATTTCGGTGAGGACCTAGATGTCTTTGATTATGGCCGGCCTTATAATATCCTGCAAAGCCTTGATTTTGTTTGTGTTTGCTTCTATTCCTCTCTCGGTCACAAGTATGTAAGGAATTTTCCATAGTTAACCCCAAAGACAGATTTCGATGCATTTAGCTTCATTTTGTACTCTATGAGGATATATAAGGTCTTTACGAGGTCCTTGATGTGATCGTCTGCCTATTTTTTTTACGAGCATATCGTTGATGTATACTTCCATTGTTTAATTGATATTCCTTTTAAACATTTTGGTTATGAGGCATTTATAGGTCTTTCCATCATTCTTTAAATTAAATGATATTACTTTGTAGTAATAAATCCCCAAGGTAGTGATGGAAATTAAGGAAACTCATATGCTGATGCACGACTGTTGAATCCATGAGTTGATCTATCTTGGGTAATCGAAAACTATCTTTCGGGCAGTGCTTATTGAGGTCTATAAAGTATATACACACTCTCCATTTCCTACTCTTCATTTTAACCACAACGGTATTGGAGATCCAATATTGGAATTGTAACTATTTAATGGAGCAGTCTTGGATTTTCCACTTCGACTTCTATAACTTTGAGTTTCTTAGGCATTGACTTCTTTAGTTTCTACATGATCAGTTTGATATTTGGATCCACGTGTAGTCAATGATAGGAAACTTCTATATCTATCCCTGGAAGATTATATTGTTGCCATGCAAAGACGTCGACATTGATTCCAAGAAAATACACGAGCTACTCAACATCTTCTTTAGGTAGCTAAGATCCAATCATAAAGATCTTTTTTGATTGAGATGCCACTAGAAGAATAATGATGTGTTCCTCCGCAATTATTTCGATTGGGGCCAACTGGTTATCTTCCACACCTGATCGCACACCTTTTGATTGCTGTTTGGGATTATCATCCTTTTAATAGTCATTATTTTGACTCTTTGTGGATAAGTTCTAATTTTTTTTTGATGTTCTCTTTGAAGAAACTGCAAGATTCTTATTGGTTTCCTCAGATTGCCACAACTCCTTGGTCGTTCGGGAACTTGAGTTTTTGATGAAGGCAAGAGGGAACACCTTTCCTATCGTGAAGCCATCCTATTACCATTATAGCATTGTAAGGCGACTCTGACTAGATGACATGGAACTCTATCTCCTTGTTCACTGAGCTGACCTTAATTGGTAACTTATTTTTTTCCAAGAGGGGTTTCCATATCTCTATTGAATCCTATTAGTGCCCCTACTTTAGTGGCTATATCATTGATGATGAAATCGATCTTATGAAGTAAAGAAAAATATATGATCTCCTATTAAGTTCCCTGATCAACTGAAATCCTCTTCATGTAGAAATTTACAATTCACAGAGTAAATACTAAAGTACTTTTATGTGGTAGTCTTATGCCAACTAAATCACCGTCGATGAACATTATTGCCCGATCAACACTAATATTCTTTCATTCTCTCTTAGAAAGGACTGCTATAGACACTTCTACATAGAAAGCTTCCTGAATGCAACAAATAATATTAATTCTCTCCATGATTTTCTTTCCAGTGCATTGTGAAGGATCGATATATCCGTGAATAACATTGATTAGACTTGCAGGTGGGATATCTCTGTCGTTATTCTAGGCCACATTTAATGTGATTGCAGATTTCATTTTTCCAGTGTCAATAAATTCTTTGAGGTGCCCTACCTATATGAGCTCCTTTAGATATTTCTTGGGAATATTTTGTTTATCTTTAAGATGCCTATGATCTACTGATAGCTTCATCTAGGGTTGGCATCCCTATCCCCCTGATCGTCAAACATCTCGGGCGACCTCTTGAAGTAAGGCTTGTCTTTAATCTATGGAACCATCTTGTAGAGAGGATTTTTGAAGAAGGTCTTATCTGCTTTAAATCTATATCTATTGGTTAATAAATTGGGCCGCCTTTTTTAGTGTCACTTCATGAACCTCTCTTTACCATAGAAGATTAATTTCCTCCCTTGGAGGCTTTTTTAGTATCATTATTCTTTGACTACTTAGGACTTTGATCGACTATATACTCTGTGTTGATAAGCTCGTAATCCACTTTGGCATACTTCTCAATGTGAGACATACGTTGTCCAATGTCGACGTCGGCTTCTTCATCACAAACTGATAAAGTTTGTCTAACCGATTAAGACTAAACTTGAAGGATGAGATCACAACTGCTCATTGTAATCATTGATTTTGTTATACCATTGCCAATATTGCTATACATACTTACTAAGGTATTCACCCTTGTTCTTATTGAGGGTGATCAATGAATCTACCGCATTAATCTCTTTGCTGCTGGTGATGAAGTCGGTTGTAAACTGGTCATCCAGTTCTCTGAATGAGGAAATTAATCGAGAGGCTAACTTCCCAAACCATTTCAGGGCAATTTTTCCCAAAGTGGATGGAAAAACTCGGCACATTAGAGCATCTTGATGGCTCTAATGGGACACCATCTATTAATAATAAACAATGTGAGGGCCGTGATCTACTTTCCCATTATGAGTAGTAATTTTTACCATTGAGAACTTCTTTTAAGGTTTGGAGGCCTCTATCTCCATAATAAATGACGAGGAAGAGTCATGCCCCAATTCTTTCCTAGACAGGTCTTCGGGAGTTCGTGCTAGTATTGGATTCAACTTTCCTTTTAATTATTTCTCGATACTACCTCCAAGTTCGTCACTGCCAAGTCTGTTCGTGCCCATTTTAGACGAGAAGACTTGCTCTTATGCGCTGATTTGGCTGGACTAACTTGATGGTGATTATAGTTGATGGAACTTTTTTCAGGCGAATGGTGGACATGTTGCGAGTAAGATTGTACGCGCTAGAGCTTCTTGATCTAAAGGCCTTCCCAATATGGCAAAACCTATTGTCCCTTAGGGAATGAGTTCTCCTTCTAGGCGATCCATAGTGTGACACCCCGTCTAATTAAATACCGGGTAGCTACTCCTTTATTCAATTTAAAACAAAATGTCAAGTTGGTTCAGTTCATAGCATCACTGTCGAAAACATTTTAAGTCATTACTAGCCACCTAATATTTAAAAAGTGAGTTGTCCAATTTTATTAAATTAAATTAACATGCATCAAATAAATTATTAACTAAAGGAATCACAATCACATTACAGTCACAATGTAAAATGCTGGAATAAAATTGAGTCTGGAGTAACACTCCGCTGAACAATCCAAATACTGAATAAAACCAAATACAAAGTCTGAATAATTAATTAATTAAAATCCAAAACTGAAATGGAACTTAGTATGATAAAGCTGTCTCTAAAGAAAAAGGGGCGACATGCCCTACAGATGAATAAATATGAAGTGGGGTCAATGTAGGAAGTGGAGGCATCTACTATCGAGGTTCTGTAACTTCCACAGTAGCTACATCACGTCATTGGTATGGAACTCCTAAGCTTGGCGTCCCTGTGGCTGGGCACCTAAAAGGTTTTTACAAGAAAATAGATTTGGAAGCAAACGGGTCAGAGCCCGATGTGAAAACAGTTTAAAATATAACAAGTGTTTAATAACATTAAACAGTGAATATAAAATACATGTTATTTGCGTGCACTCACATGAGTTCCTAACCTCTCAACTAATTGTGCACATCTAACGTATACGTAACCCATCTTAGTTATGCCGCAAACTAACTAGTTTAATTCACGACCTGACCTTACGTTATAATATGAGAGACAAAACAAGACATTCTAATATAACCTGTGCGTGTCATACTGTTTATTTCTCAGATTTCCTTACAATAATTATTATGTGAAATTTTCATTTTAACTTCACTAAAATGTCATGAGTAATCACACTTACACTTAAATAAAGAGTCCATTCCAATTACAAGTATATTAATCTCATCATAAATATAAAATTAGGGCACCCCTAGGCTAAGATGTGGTGCACACATACTCAGCTATCGAATCCCAGTACATCACGTACATAAGGACCACGTGTTCCGAATCTCTTAGGAACCGTCTCAATAAGCAAAAATCACACATAATGGAGGCGAACATAGTTCACATACCCATGGATCACGCACATACCTACACTCCCATGGTCAGCTGACTTATTAACTCACAAATAAGTCATTCACAACCCTATGTCTTTAAAATACCAATCTAAATCCCCCCGTAGGCACACAAGGATTAGATGGCCCAGTTCGAATGCCGACCTCCTGTGATAGCAAGTATGGTAGGTATGTTATACACATAAGTCCATATACTAAGCAATCACACCACTTAGATATCTTAAAATATTAAATAAGGTATATTCTATATTCCTATACCATTATCCCGATTTGTACAACATTAAGTTTTCGAATAATATATAATATAGACTGCCGACACATCTCACGTTGCAGTTTCAAGTACCTAAATCCTAACCCACAAAGGTTACCAAGTATCCTATTATTCCCCCATTTAAACCCACTATTCTCAAGGTCCTCATTTCTGCCACTAACATCATATTATGCAACTATCTAAAACTTATTCATCAACACTTAGTATCAAATAGTATCACACTCGTCGAGCCTTATACAATTTAATATAATTCCCAATTTGACTTTTAATTATGAATCGAGTCTCACAAATATGCCTACTGGTCTTCCTTTAATCTAATAGTATTCACAAAGTCCCCACCAATAATTCTCTAGGGTCGAAATTGTTAAAATCCAACAAAGGGAAAATATAACCGATTCTGGGAAGGTCGATCGATCGACCTGGGAGTGTCGATCGATCGATCGAACTGGGAGTGTCGATCGATCGATCGAACTAGGAGTGTCGATCGATCGAACGCACCAGATAGGCTACGGCCTGCTTCATTTTTCAATCCAAAATTCATCCTAAACCTTCATTACAAGGTATGAAAATCTAATCTAACGTTATAGGATCATCATACAACCAAAATACATCATTGTTAATGTTCCAAAACCTTTTAGTCATCAATCATTTATCTTATATGGATCAAAACTTCAATAAAAACCATAGTTTTCTATTTTCTTCAAGAACAGTGGTAAATCTTCTCTTAAATTCGTTTTTAAAATCATCAAAGTTATGTTTGGGGTACTAAATTCGTCCAGAACAGATCTACATATAATTCTTAACCAAAGTTTAGAGTTGTTCATCAAATTCATTGGGTTTTTCATCAAATCATTCAAGACAATCTTTAATTTCTACACTAAGCATGGAGGAAATATTCATTGAACTAATGAAACCAAATCACCTGCCTTATATTTGTTCTTCTGAGTTGTTGTTGGTGATTAAAGGCTGAATCTCTCCTCTTTCCGGTCACAAATCCTTCCCAATTGGTGGTGGTGGGTGGTGGGTGGTGGTTTGTTTTGGAACTCCTTAAAACTTCTCTCTAACTCCCGTAGCCCACTTCTATTGTTTTTGGCTGATAATGGCCTTAGTGGCCTCTATAATAATATATAATTAACCTCTAAAATTCGTGGGTCTTAACTCCTATATTTTTAAAATTACCAAAATACCCTTCTGGGTTGCCGGTTTGGCCTAAAAATGCCCCGGGACCCAAACTAAACCCCCGGCTAGTATTTTCTGACTATCTCAACCCCTCCGAACATGTTGGCGCGCTCAAAATGACCAATCGGTTGCTAAAAATATAAATTACTTTTTAATCTAATTAAATTCATTCCTGACGCGACTGGCACGCGCGTCCCAACTTAATTTCCCAAATTATCGTATTTCTGCCTCGCGACAATTTTAATATTTTCAATACTCATATATTACCATATATACTCAGTAATATTTTTATTTTAACATCATAATGATATACCAACTCACATCTCTCTAGTATTTACCTCCAGATTAATTTCCAAATTAATTCCCATTTAATTCAATTAATCCATTAAATAAAACCAATAAAATTACGGGGTATTACACATAGTTTGGGATCTAAATTGGCGATCCTGTAACGACTGAGTTAGTTGTCTCCTAAGATTAGTTATCTCTTGATCACGTTGATCCAACCTCTCCTCATAAATACTATCCAAACGGGTGGCTTCTCTTCCTTCTGGTCATTCAGATAATGACGTATGATGCTAGTGGCTAAGCCCCATTCTTCTGGGCTAACATCCCTTAGACCTTGATCACCGAGGCAACAAAAAAAGTTTGATAGGAGTCTGGTCCCTTCA
Source organism: Sambucus nigra (assembly GCA_949130495.1). Lineage (NCBI taxonomy): Eukaryota > Viridiplantae > Streptophyta > Magnoliopsida > Dipsacales > Adoxaceae > Sambucus > Sambucus nigra. Next base: position 270,605,084 of record OX422217.1, read on the forward strand.
AATGACTCATATTTCAGACTGAATGTGACTCCTCGTAAGAGTATAGTGAGACTGGTTTGCACTCATATTTAGTGTTGGGATATATAATTATGATAGTGGTGAAAATTTGATTTCCCCGAGACGACGCTGAATTATAGGGGATATTCACAATAAATGAAATATTTTGAATTTGTCCCCAAAACAATTATGGATGGAGAAAATTGAAAGACACAAGATGTACGTGGTTCAACAGATTGGCCTGCCTATGTCCACGAGAAAAGCAGGGAGATAAGTTTATTTCTTAAAAGAATAAATGATGATTGGAATACTAGGTTTTCTAGACAAGATTACAGGTGACCATATACAGTTTACAATCAATACCGTCAGAATTGGTGAGGTCACCCTTATTTATAAGTACAAGAGTCATGTTTTCCTAGATCTCTTAATATTAATCCTAATTATAAGTTATAGAATCCTATAAGGAATGGTCTTCCAACTTCCTACGTGTTCGCCCAACATTTTTACTTATCTCCCCAATATTAGGTCTATTACATTATCTCAACCTATTGGCCACGTTCCAACCACGTGGCTCTAATTCAACTGTTCTCCCTTCAGTATGTATGTAGACCTTTGAGTATTGGAGGAGAGTTTTGTTAATATATTAACAACCATGGTAATTTATATTATTGTATATTTTGGTTAGTATTACACAAATATATTTTTTGTTGTCATCCAAACACAATTTTGTTGATTATTTTCAAGTTATCATAGTGCATCTCCTTAGGAACAAACACATTGAGTAATTTTGGTACAATGATCACGAGATTATCTTTTCATTTTCTAGTATATAGGGTCATATCCCCTTGGACATTATTTCATTATTTTATTTACGATTATTGTGGAATTATTGGATTATGGATCCCAATAGGTGTACGTTTTCGTGGGTTGTAGTGGAGATTGCACAATAATTATTTCATTTGCCACGTGTTACCCTTATTGCATTTATCTATTTCATTTTTTATTAGTGGATTATTAACTATTTTGGTATTAAAATTTACTTGCTTAGAATGACACTTAATTGTTTGACGTCCAAATTCTTGATATTTATGATTATCCACCTTAAATATAAATAATGTGAGTTGTCAAATAAGTGGTGGATAATGGTGGGAGGTGGAAAATGTAGGGTGCAAGGGTGGTGGTTATTCTTTTATTATTTTTTTAGAAAAAAATTTATGTGGCCCCAATATTTTTATTTTTTTAGTTTGATTTTTGGACCTCAAGTAGTTCTTTTATGGGTTTATAGTTTTTACTTTTTTAAACTGAAAAAATTAATTGAAATTCTAATTACCACATCAACATTCTTGTTAATTATTTTGGAGGGAAATTTAATAGTGAAAAACAATAGTAAGTGGATAAAACTTCTGAAAAAGTATGGTGGCCAAAGTGAAAATTTCGAAAAAGTTAATCACCCCTCTACATAATTAACCCTTGCACAAACTATCTCTTATGCATGGTGAAAAGGAAGTTTGAACCTGAATCTTTAGATGACAAACTAAGGTTGAAATTTTATCTTCTTCTAATATTTAGGTGATGAATCATGTGCTAACGAAATTTTGATTTACAAAAAGCATATGTGAAACTTTTATATGAAAATGCTAAACTTAGTAAAATCTTGTTGAAAACTTCCTTGAAGTTGAGGAAAGCCGAAAAAGAAAGAATTTCCTTCACAATGGAAAATTTGAACTTGAACAAGGTGGAATGTCAATGAAACACATTAAGTTAAAGGCTATTTTATTTGGACAGGGAATCGAATAGTTCAAAAGAGTGCATCGACTCGGAGGATTATTAAAAATGATAGACTCTTCATTGTAAATTTAGTTTCTATTAACAATAATTTTCTTTCCTCTAATAGTGTTAATGTGTCTTATGAGAATAATCAAATAAGTTTAGTAAAATACTTTTCTTTCATACCCAAGCTTTACGTGGAAATAATGGTATTGCATTTCGTAAATATGAGGCTCGTCCTTCATAAAACGCAAGACCAAATCTGTCAAATGTCACTTGAGACTCAACCACTCAAAGATTATTCCTAGTCTATTGGTCCTAATGTTGTTTTTACCTTCATATTTTGTTTGGAGAAAGGACACTTAAAGGATATTTACTGCAAAATTAGTAAGAACACCAAATCAATTAAGGGATCTCCTTCTATTGATGTCCTTTTTATGAACCATGATTTCTATACCCTTATATAGAATATATATAATTACTTTATCTAACATTGAAAATATTTAAAAATACAAAAATATTAACACGAGTTCTTAGAATTTGGGCAATAATGCCATGACAAAAGCAAAACCAGTTTCTTAAATGTTTTGGGCTAAAAGATTTATTCTAAATGTCCTGTCATTAATACCACTTTTATTGCTCAAAATTCTTCATGTTGGTATTTTGATAGAGGGTGCCCTAGTCATATCTGATGTGATGGTCGTTGTTCCTAAAGTTCATTGAGAATATAACTGGAATATTTAGTTTTGGGAATGGGAGAAAATCTAGCATGATAGGAAAGAAATTAATTGACATTTCAAAATTTCCTTAGTTAGACAATGTAATTTTGGTGAATTTCTTGATGGATAATTTACTTAGAATAAGACAAATGTAAAATGGTTAAGACATGTTTTTTACGATGAATAAGTGTAAAGTGATTGAATTTATTAGTAAATGCACTCTGAATGGCATGCCGACTATATATTATTTCTATACAACCAATATTGTTGCAAACATGGTTAGAAACAATTCCAAGGATGATATGGTAGATATTTTGCATATGAGGTTGGGTCATATGGACTTTTGAGAGTTTAGAAAACTTTCTAGGAATAGCTCATTTGAGACTTTTATCCTTTTGAGTAAACTTCATCCCACATACATGGTACCAAAAGGACAAAAATTTAAAATCCACGTAACAAGTTAAAATATTTTACTACCTCATGTGTGTTATATATTTTTTTCATATAGAACTCAAGGGTCCAATGCGAATCATAGGAGGAGAGAACTACGTCCCAATGATTGTAAATGACTTTTCAGGATTAAAATTTGTACGATTTTATGCCATAAGTTGGATGCCAATAACTTATCCATTACTGTGACACCCCGCCTAAAAAAATACCGGGTGATCAGTCCTATACCAAATTAAAACAGGAATCCCAGTTGGTTCATCCTTAGCATCACTGTCGAAAACCTTTTTAAAACTTACTAACCACCTAGTATTCCAAAAAAAGCTGGTGCCAACTTTTATCTTTAATTAAACAACCAATAACATGCGGAAATATAATATGAGTCATACACCACGACTGAATTAAATCAGCTGAATAAATAAAAACTATATGCCGAATAAACCATTGATCACCAAAGTAAATAGTCCAATACAAATATTCAACACCTGAATAAAATAAATCTGAAAATTGTACTGAAAGTCTGGGCGACATGCACTATATAAAACTAAAACTGATAGATGACTCCTACTCTAGGAATGAATGAACGATGCCTCTAATCAAAGCTCCTGCTAGCATCCACATATGCCTCAACTCCGTGTCCCTGGAACAGAATATCAAGTCTAGCGTCCCTATGGCTGGACACCTAAAAGGTTTGAAAACAATTTTATAGCAAGGGTTAGAACCAAAAACATATTGAAAATATTTAGCAAGTGAAATAACTGCAGTAATTTAAAATATATGAATGCGCTCCATATTTAAGTTAGTGTCGCACTCTCTTGAGGACATTCTCACCCCTCCACTAATGTGCACACCTAACGATTTCCTTAATCCCCCATAGTTGTACTACCCCATCCAACTAGTCCTTGTAATCCTCCCTTGCCTTTCCACTCTAAACCGAGAATTATTATCCATGGGTTATAAGTTATCTCACTAATTATCTTAATTAATTTTCTTTAAATAATATCATATAACTGTGACACAAGTTATATAAAACAATTACATCACACACTGTATTATTACCCGTATATAATATTTACTACCATTATATACGTACTTTTACCACAACATCCACACATATATCATATGTATATCCATCCCTTTGAGTATACCCTCTCCAGATGATTCCCTCTAAAGTGTTGTTCAGCCATTGACGAAAATCTAAGGTTTCTTTTCTCAAATCCCAACCTCAATTCAACCTATTTATCATATTTTTACATTTATCATGAACTATAATCATCATCTAAACCTTTTATCATCATTGATATTACGAATCTTTACCCACTCAAGAACATAATTTCCTATGGTAAAATCCCAATTATCCTTCACAAATCTAATCCCGCCATCACAATAAATTCAACTCTAATAGTGATGTTCTATTATGATTCTTATACCAATCAATACTGAATACTTTTCTAACATCAATTGGACTGTCAAATCACACAACCAATTAAATGTATAAAAACCCATTTCATGCAATAGCCCACCCAAAAACAAATTTAGGTTTACACTTCCCATAATAGGAATTGATTATCATCAATTTAAAAATCACAACAGTTAACCACTTGCTTGAAATTGTTCGCAGAGTTTGATCCTTTGGTGTAGTTAAGGTGTTGATGAGGAACACTCACTTTTGTCCCCTAATTTGGCTCCAAAAATCCCCAATTGGCTCTTGATTTGCTTTTCCCAAAATCCCTCTCAAGCCCTAGGTTTAGAATTTGTGTTAACTATCGTTCAACACTTCCCCAATTAGGTTTAAACCCCTAATCGTGTTTTTGGCCACATGGGCCTAATTAAAATGTCCCGAATCACCCCGTGTGGGCCCGACTATGCCCAAAAATCCCCGAGACCCGATTACTACCCCCGAGTACTCTTTTATGACTACCTTGACCCATCCGGACTCAACCGCGCACTCAAAATCGTCATCCGAAATACTTTATAAAATTCTCCAATTTTGACCTCAAAAATTCGACACATATTAATTCGGACAATTTAACTTAATGTCTCCCCATATAAATAATTCTTCCGATTTAAATAAATTCTCCAAATCATAAATTTAAGTTTCTCCAATTTAAATATTTTTATATTTTCCAAAAATAATTAAATATAAAATCCTATAAATTACTTGGTGTTACATACTTCCCCCCTTACAAAGGAATTTCGTCCTCGAAATTAAGATAAGCTTAGTACTCCAAGTCTCGAATATCACTACCTATTCCTGTGTCTCTAAGCTCTCTACATCTATCTCTCCCGCTTCTAACTAGGAGTTACACAATTATGTATTTTAATTAACCAGGGCGCTCATGCACCCTGCACCCGTGCTTCACCGCACGTAAGTTACCCTTATTAACTAGGGTGCCCATTCACCCTATCCCCGTGCTTAACCGCACGAAAGTTACCCGACAATGCTAGCCAAAACTCGTAATATAACTTCCAACCCGTAGTCATATCACATATATGAATAATAACCGGGGTACCCAACCCATGTACTAACGACCAAACATATCCCCGCTTCCAACGTTGCGCTAAGTTTCATGCGTGGTACGTCTCACAAGCGAAATCCAAATAGGGAACCCCCCGATACACTACTACATAACATTGTCGGTCGTTGAGATCTGTTATACCTTCAGTCCATAATAAGTATCCCCAAATACTTGTTTATTAAGACAAAAGCATACACGCCTACCCTTATACTACAAAAGACAACATAAAATACCGCTCCCTTACTATCACTAGTTCTTGCACAAAATAAACCCCGAGCTATCTCTCCCTCCTCGAAAATAAATTTAGCCACCCTGATTCACTTCAGTAGACTCCCTTACTTACCGAGATAAAATATGAGAACACAAGACCTCACCATGTGTCTATCGCATCACACAATACAACATATATACACACACATATATAGGCTATACACCCCTTCAGGTGATACTTAGTAAAATTCATACCCTGGTGTCGCGAACACCAAAACTTACCCCAACTATTCACAATAGTTCAAATCCATCGCTATCCAGCCGATAGAAATAATCATCTACCCTACTTCCATAATTCTCGAAAGTAGTAACCCCTCGCATGATACCAATCCCATCTCTGTGCACATCCCCACTCTCTCATGGTTAACACTAAACAAATTCACTATCCCATAGAAATATATATGTAGTATAGCTTCTATAGCCAGCGCACCCACTAGATTCGACTTACCCGCGAACTCTAGTGAAAATAATTCTTATTTTGTGACACCCTCACTGTCACTCAAAACATACCCCATGCTCATAGGATAAAAAGATAATTACCTCCATACTCTAGCTGTAATGGTTGATCCTCGGGATCCTGAGCAGCTTCCCCCTGTCCGAACGCACCCATGACTTGTTGTAGTGGCTGTACATCTAGGACCTCATCCTGTAGTTGACCCCTGCCTCGCTTAAGGCAATCTCTCTTCATGTGTCCCTCTTCCCCACAAACGAAACACCTCTTAATAAACTCACCCTGCCACTGATTCCTTCCTTGCTGGACTTGTCGGAAGTCCTGGCCATCCTATCGATAGCCTCCAGACCTAAATCACTTGGCCTGATTCCCCTACCGGGAATCCTACCCCTGACGTCCCCCGTCTGCTACTGGGATACCCAACTGGTATTGTTCCCTCCTGCTTTATCCGACTGACTAGGTTCCACTCCCCTCTTTCTTTCTCTCATGTGGAAGGGATATTCCTGGCAGTCCAGGAATGCTGCATTAACGACGTCCGTATAAGCTACTAAAGCGAGATTACCAATCAAATGTTGTCTGATCCTCCAGACTAACCCATCCATGAACTTTGACTTCGTTCTTTCTTCATCGCGTACCTCATTCGGTACAAAATTTTCCAAACGGGTGAATTCTTCCTCGTAATCGACCACTGAACGGTCCCTTGAGTCACCTCACTGAATTTTCTCCTCATTTCAGCCTCGACTGCTGGCAAGAAATACTGGCGGTCGAACCGAACCCAAAACTCTGCAATAGTTAATGTATCCCTTTCCTCAACTATGGTGATCGACTCCCACCACTGAAGCGCTGCTCCCACTAACCTAAAAGTGGCTTGCATTTTCTTCTGCACCTCATTGCAATCTACCATGCGTAGGTGATGCTGGATATCTCTCTTCCACTGACACGTTAGCACCACATCTGAACCCCCTCGAAACTCTGGCAGATGCCCTTTTTGAAAAACCTCTTGTACTTGCTACCACCCCGACGGCCCCGGGTGGGCCTGAACATCCGATACCCCTAAAGCCTATGGCTGATCTCGTGGAAAGTACTTGTCATTGCGACAATCATCGTTTGAACTTTCTACGCCACTAATTATGTTACCTGTGATGCCGAAATCATATCTGGCAGTTGCTGCGATAACTCTTGCTCCCGATGAGCCTCTCTAGTCTCATCTCCCCCTGCTGCCCTAGTTGCTCTCTCTCTCCTGGGCGACATCTAAAATGAGAATCGAATCGTATGAGTTCACCCTCAAATATAAAATAATCAGCAGAGGAACGTAAATGTGTATACGTATAAGAATATAACAATCCTATGATAGGGTTGTACATCAAAGAACTCAAAGCTGAAACGTGAAAAGCTGCACAGATCCTAAGGACACTAGAACCTGATTCTATGATACCATCTATGACACCCCGCCTAATAAAATACCGGGTGATCAGTCCTATACCAAATTAAAATAGTAATCCCAGTCTGTTCATCCTTGGCATCACTGTCGAAAACCTTTTTTGAAAACTTACTAACCACCTAGTATTCCAAAAAAAGTTGGTGCCAAATTTTATCTTTAATTAAACAACCAATAACATTCGGAAATATAATATGAGTCATACACCACGACTGAATTAAATCAACTGAATAAATAAAAACTACATGCCGAATAAAGCATCGATCACCAAAGTAAATAGTCCAATAAAAATATTCAACACCTGAATAAAATAAATCTGAAAACTGTACTGAAAGTCTGGGCGACATGCCCTAAATAAAACTGAAACTGATAAATGATTCCTACTTTAGGAATGAGTGAACGATGCGTCTAATCCAAGCTCCTGCTGGCATCCACATATGTCGCAGCTCTGTGTCCCTAGAATAGAATATCAAGTCTGGCGTCCCTGTGGCTGGACACCTAAAAGGTTTTGAAATTAATTTTATAGTAAGGGTTAGAACCGAAAACATTTTGAACATATTTAGCAAGTGAATTATCTGTAGTAATTTAAAATATATGAATGCGCTCCATATTTAAGTTAGTGTCACACTCTCTTGAGGACATTCTCACCCCTCCACTAATGTGCACACCTAACGATTTCCTTAATCCCCACCTAGTTGTACTACCCTGTTCAACTAGTCCTTGTAATCCTCCCTTGCCTTTCCACTCTAAACCGAGTATTTTTATCCATGGGTTATAAGTTATCTCACTAATTAACTTAATTAATTTCCTTTAAATAATATCATATAACTGTGACACAAGTTATATAAAATAATTACATCACACACTATATTATTACCCGCATATAATATTTACTACCATAATATACGTGCCTTTACCACAATATCCATACATATATCATATGTATATCCATCCCTTAGAGTATACCCTCTCCAGATGATTCCTTCTAAAGTGTTATCTCACTAGGTGTGCCCACATAACCTAGTTACCTAAGTTAGAATCACTCACCAACCTGGCCCAAAATATAAACGTAACGGAGGTGATCATATTCCTTCCCTGAAAGTGAGACAAACCCCTCACCCATATACCAGACGCTGACCTGGGGATATACTCACCCTACTCCTCAAGCTAGGGGATTCACCCACATCGCGCAACCTCCCTTGATAGTACTAGAGTATATAACTTAAATAAATATCCAGTCCCTGATATTTAATAGCACACATAAAGTACACACACATATATATATACTATCACCACACCGTATACATATATAATATAAATCCTGGCTTTACCGTGTACTAAAACCCGTAACACTAGCCTATATATTCCCGAGTCTATGGTCCGACTAATTCACTCCTTAATAATTTATTACTTTCCCGAGTCTACAGTTCGACTCTAATTTAATTAATTTACACATTAATTAATTATTACCAATCCGAGTCTATGGTCCGACTCTAATTTAATTAATTTACACATTAATTAATTTAACACTTGGTGTCACCCAACCATTATACCTTGACTCGCTCACTTGGCCCGTACCATCGTTAATACCCGATTCTATATTTCTCCCTTTAACTAAGTAATTACACCCCGATTCCTTTAATAATGTAGTTCCACTCAACTACAATATCCGAACCTTTTCCCTCGATCCAAAACCAATACCTACGAATTAATTCCCAAAATTTAATCATCCCGTGACATATAATTATCACCCTCCTAAGCTCAATTATATCCCCTTATAATTGTTAAGGAATATGTGCCACATATGAATTTATCACTAAATAAAAGTATGGGATTAAATCCTAAATGAATTTCCCTTATATATATAAAACTAGCGAACCTGCCAAAATCCTAGGACCATCGATCGATCGATCCCCTGGGTCGATCGATCGATCGACCAGTTCCTTTTCTTCTCCGGCTTACTGTTCAGCCATTGACGAAAATCTAAGGTTTCTTTTCTCAAATACCAACCTCAATCCAGCCTATTTATTATCTTTTTACATTTATTAAGAACTACAATCATCATCTAAACTTTTTATCATCATTGATATTACGAATCTTTACCCACTCAAGAATACAATTGCCTATGGTAAAATCCTAATTACCCTTCACAAATCTGATCTCACCATCACAATAAATTCAACTCTAACACTGGTGTTCTATTACGATTCTTATACCAATCAATACTGAATAGTTTTATAACATCAATTTGACTGTCAAATCACTCAACCAATTAAATTTATAAAAACCCATTTCATGCAATAGCCCACCCAAATACGAATTTAGGTTTACACTTCCCATAATATGAATTGATTATCATCAATTTAAAAATCACAATAGATAACCACTTGCCTGGAATTGTTCATAGAGTCTGATCTGTTGGTGTAGTTAAGGTGTTGATGAAGAACACTCACTTTTGTCCGCCAATTTGGCTCCAAAAATCCCCAATTGGCTCTTGATTTGCTTTCCCCAAATTCCCTCTCAAGCCCTAGGTTTAGAATTGGTTTTAACTATCGTTCAACACTTCCCCAATTAGGTTTAAACCCCTAATCCCGTTTTTGGCCACATGGACCTTTTAAAATGGCCCGAATCACCCCGTGTGGGCCCGACTATGCCTAAAAATGTCCCGAGACCCGATTACTACCCCTGAGTACTCTTTTCTGACTATCTTGATCCATCCGGACTCAACTGTGCACTCAGAATCGTCATCCGAAATACTTTATAACATTCTCCAATTTTGATCTAAAAAATGCGACACACATTAATACGAATAATTTAACTTAAAGTCGCCCCATATAAATAATTCTTCCCACTTAAATAAATTCTCCAAATCATAAATTTAAGTTTCTCCAATTTAAATATTTTTATATCTTCCAAAAATAATTAAATATAAAATCCTCAAAATTATGGGGTGTTATAATTACCAAGTGCCAAACATCCGAAATAAGGTATCATGCATTTTTATTAGAGTCTAGAGTTACCATAAGAAGGAGTTGGAAGGAATTAGGATTCCTAAATGGTGTTATGAAATAGGGATACGCCAAACGTTTTTAGCCCCCAAAACACCACATGAAACAAGATTTTTAAGTGGAAGAATTAGACTACCCAAGACATGTTAAGGTCCATGTCGATAGGAAAATGTGTGCCTAATTTTTTTTGGGGTGAAAAGGTTAATAAGACACATTACATCATAAAACTTTTTTATAAGATGTATGGTAATAACAAAACTCCTAACAATAACAAGAAAGGTTAAGACACCCGCAGTTTAGAAATTCAAAGTCTCTGAGATAAAATGCTACATTTTTAAGGATTGAGAACACCTTACTAAGCTCAACTCGAGAAGCAATGAAGGGATTTTCTAGGATATTAAATTAATAGACTAGCCTACCCTTTTTACAATTGTGTGTATCAAAATATGATACAGTTTATTGACATTGTCATTGATGATGATGACTCATTTGGGTATAATGATAAATATTGAGAAAATGCATCTTCCATATTTATTATAAGAATAAAAAGGAGAAAGAACTGGAAGTGAATGAATAGGTGACGACACCACCCCTACAAGTGGTTAAAAATGTGGGTGACACACCTTAATGGGTGAAAAAGGACCATGATAAGGAATATAATTGTAAGTTCATTTAACTGAGTGAGAACATGTCATTTACTCCAAAATGAGGTGAACTATCTTTGTTATACCTTAAGAGATAATGAAAATATGGGAAATAAGCCTTATTAGATGAAAATTGTGTCAACTCTATGTAAAAATATTTAGACCAAATTTCCAAATAAGAGATTTTTAATCTAGTTCCTAAGTCGGATATCAAGCGTATCATTGACACCAAGTGGATCTTAAAAATAAGCTTGATAATGACGTTGTTGCTATAAGGAACACGACTACGCTAGTGGATCTAAGCTAAACTCAAATTGAGGGTGTATATTTTGATGAGTATTTTTCCCTCGTAACTAGGGTAGAGTATATATATTTACTCTTAGATATAATATGTGCCTTAAATATCAAGCTTCATCAAATGGATATAAGATTGCCTTCTTGAATGACAATCCTAAAGAATAAGTTTATATTTAACGAGAAATACTTTGTGGGGATTTTTTTTAACTAAGATAGTGGATAATCCTTTGTTTTCAAGTGTTGTGAGAATGAGATAATGGTATCCCAATCCCAATTCCATGTAGATTTTTGGTTCCACTAATAAACGATATGCTTGAGATTTTTCTTTGTTATTGTAAAAAAGAGTTTTAGATAATTATGGCTGGGGATATCATCTTCATTCGAGATCTCCAAGGGTCAAAGTTAGATAGTGAAATATATGTTCCACAGTCTAACTACTTAAAGAATTTAGTAAATAAACTTTACCACATCATTTTTTTAGCATTTCCACACTCCTACGAGTACTTTAGTGAAAATTTGTAAGCATTATGATGAAAAATGTGGGTGAGACTTTGTATTGTAATATGATAACATATGCAGAGGATTTAATCGTAAAATAATTCTAATATCGGTATAAACCCAAAGAAATAATGTAATACTAAAAAATACATAAAGATATATATGATTCAAAAAATTGTCATGCCTACGTCCACAGATAAGGGAGAGGATGATGATTTATTAAATACGTGATAAGAAGACTTGGAGTGCTAGAGAATTTAACTGAGTGTCCAAATCATATATGCATAATGGTGATATATGCTTTCCTACATTAGGGTTATTATTTTTTTATATATAAGAGTCCTAACTAAATTAATTATTACCTTGATCTTCCTTCTTGTGACTGGCCTTTTTCCTCAGTTTTATCTCTTAGGTTGTTGAGTTATAGAAAAACTATATTTAGTTACATTATTTCTATCCTTGAGAATTTTGTCCTTTGTCTAGTCCATGATTAAAGGGGACTAAGACTTTGAAATATGTAGGATTATTTACATACCACATGTATTTTCATATGGACAACTTGATTCATAATTTTTCAGTTTTCCCCAAAATTGGGGTGATTGGTCTTTAAGCCTGGTTGACCAGATTTCACCTTAGTGTGTTCTCCACGTATAATATGAATTTTCATACCAAGGGATCATAAATTACCAAAGATCCCACGTATTCTTAGTGGGAACACAATTATTGGACTACTATCATGTATTCCCTCTATCTAGGGTTACGTGCAACACTATCTAAGTTCCCTTTAAGTAACCATTACACATAAAGTGTGTGACTTGGGGGAGTGATAATAAAGATCTATTTTAAGAGAACCATCACTTCATGTGACTTTTGGCAGTAAGAGATATAAAGGGTTTCAGAAAACCCTTTAGCTCCTTACTTGAAGCTAAAGGTATAAATCATCTCATATTTCTCTCTCTCTTTACCATTTGAGTTGAAAAATATATTTTTACAAAAAAACTTCATCTTTTTCATACACCTCCTCCATGTAATTAACACACTATGTATATGCATTTAACGAAGCACAAAGTGACCCTTACATAATGTATTTTAGGTAATTCATACTAGGTATAACATACTTGGATATATCAAGATAAAAAAAAACTCACCTAGTGTGGAGGACATTTATGACCTCCCTAATGTTAAGGTTATTTTCATGACCATAGCCATTACAGAGGGGGAATTCGCTTCCCCCTCCACCCATTACTGGTATAGGTACTCCATCTTTATAAAATCATATATAGGAAAATGGATGTTTATTCCTATTGTGATGGGTACTGTTTCCATAAATCTAATTTATGGCCTTAACCTGGGTGTGAATGAGATTAGGTATCGCTATGGCCTTTGGACTTAACCCGGGTCTATCACTTAATATTTTGAGGTTTGAGAAAAGTCTTACAATTTAGTCACTTTTTTGCATAGGTACCAAAAGGACAGGAATAACTATATATTGGTCTTTACCCCGCCTAATAAAATATTGGGTGATCAATCATATACCAAATTAAAACATGAGTCTCATATGGTTCATTCTCATCATCATTGTCGAAAACCAATTTAATTACTAATAACTTATTAGGTTGGCGTCAAAATTTCATTTAACTAATCTTTTTATGCAAACCAACCAAGTAAAACAATCACATAATTTATATACAATAACTGAAATGAAACGACATAACCGAACACTCGGTACAACATAATACAACCAAATCCAATGCCGCACTAAAAGGAGGTAAAAGAATAAATGAATGCAATTGGGCTATCGGCCCAAATGTTTCTACAATACCTCCTATCTAGATCGCAAGGATAAAAGCGTCTACAATAAACTTGCATACATCCACAGCTGCTGCAGCAAACGTCTGACTCGAAGGAATCATCATCGAGGCGTCCTGTGTCTGGACACCTATATATATAGATATAGCAAGACAGGGGAAAAATAGAGAAACGGGTCAGAGCCCGAGTATTGAAAAGGTTTTAGCAAGTTCTTAAATTCCATATTTTAAAATATGAAAATCTCTAATATTTAAATTGGTATTGTACTCTTATGAGATACCCCTTACCCCTCTTCTAATAGTACACAACTATCGCATACCTTTTAAACAACCGAGTTAAGCTAACCTGCCTAACTAATTCATTTCACCCATCTTCTAAAAATCCTCATAAATCCGAGTACTAAGGACTAAACTTCTCCCTATTCCCAACATTACGCTACATTCGTGCGTGGGGTGTCTCGCGAAGAGAAATCCAAATAAGGAACCCCCCTGATACACTACAACATAACAATGTTGATCGTCGGAATGCATTAGGCCCTTAGTACATACCACATTTTATACCATCCCGTATATGTAAATAGTTCTCACTAGAGCCTATGATCCATATACATATAAATCCAGATATAAATCTACCGGTAGAAGAATATCACTTTATTCATTCTTTATAAAATATTCTAAGCTATCTCCTGATCCTATACATTATAATCTCTCACTTATGATTCATCCTTACATCATGAGTAACTTTCACTACTTATTTACACTATTCTCTTTTTAGTGTTATTAATCTCATGTATAATATTTTCATCTTTTTATACATAAATCCCTATTTTATTCCGAATTTTATACTCCCGAAAGATTTAGAATTTAACTCACATCCCATTCTTTATTGTGTTCGTATATATATATATATATATATACAATATACTATACACATCAAGTATATCCATACTTATATATCACACACTATATAAGTATAATAACCATTCCTCAGAGCTATAACTCAATGGATGCAGTCTCTCAATGCTATCATCTTTCAAGGAATTACTCACACATCATCCTGGGTACCAGCGGTCGGACTCTCACACTGACATGGTAAAAACCAAATCACAACGTATGGGAAGCATACCCACCACGTCTCTCCCCTAATAAAAATCACGCAATATAATATAGACACTATGATCTGGGGACTATACGCTCCCTGATCCTCAAGCCAGGGGCCTCACCCACATTGCGCAACTTCCCATGATTTCACTAGAGGGGGTATGCTTCACATAAATATACCATTCACACACAGATATATATGTATTTCCATATAATAATATATATACCCTAATCCCATCGTATCTATATTCTATATCACTTCTCAATAGATATGGCTATAATTGCCAAACTCTCATAGCGATAGCTAACAACCTTGAATGTTCCCATTCGTAATGGTATCTAATTATTCGCACACTTAGAATACTAGATTTATAAGTATTCTCTTACACAATACATAACTCGTACCTTAAATCACTTTTAAGGATGTACATATACTCTCTGAATATATGAATTCATAATGTGGCCATCCCCGATCCTTGCCGTGGGCGGGCGCGTGAAGGAGGATCCTCGGGTCCCACGGGTCCCTCTCGAGAGCGCTTCGGCCGGCGTCGTTTGAGATAAGGTGTAAAAATGTAGAGAGGTTTAGAGTCGCTAGTCTATTTTACTCAAAACAGACAAAAGAAAAAGGGGAAGCCATCCCGAAGGACAGCATCCAAAGGCATACTGGTGCATACGAAACCAAAATGATTCGAGAAGGGTTCGGAGGCTAAGTTATGAAATGGGAAGGTTCTAGGCACCTATTCCGCCCTTTCGATCACTCATGGATGTTTGCTATTTTCCTTTTTTATTTTCCCCGTGATATGTGTTCATGTGTATATATATAGTGGAGATAGGAATCCTCGACTTGTATCATGGAAGAGATAAAGCGAGTCATCTGTAGGAAGGTATAAAAATAATATTAGAAAATAAGATTTACGCAATTACCCTTACGTTTTCGTTATAATGGAACGATAACGCATATGGAGTAATACGTCACTAAGAACAAGTATGTAGAATATAAGCAAATTGGATTTAGAGAAGATAGAAAATGAGAGAGAAAGTGAGAATAGGACTCGAGTCTCGAGTTTTACCCCGAGACGCCTATGTAGCCTATAAAGGCATCAAAGTCCACGTAGTTCGCATACAAAACAAGGGGTGGGGGTTATCCCATAAATCCAAATGGGCGATCTCTTATTTGTGAGTGTGTGTGTGTGTGTGTGTGTGTGTGTGTGTGTATAAAAAGTGTTTTAGTTGTGAGAAAAGTGTGAGAAAAGTATGAGAATCCTTATTTGGAATTTATGAGCAAACCCTCTTTTTCTTATTTTTTTGGGTTTTATTTATATGAAAATAAGAGATGTGCAATAACACTAAATAAAAAGTATATTAGGATGTGTGAGATGAGATAATAAAAGTGCTAAGTAATAAAACAAGTTATTGGGAATTTAAGAGAATTTGAAGAGAAAGTTGAGAAAGTTGGACCTTCTTGAAGATCTTGAGCTTGATCTTGAATGTTGGAGAGCAGCCCTTGCACTTGCATGATGATGGAGAGTGGATAATTCAACAATTTTGATGAAAAGGATGGTGAAAAGTGGAAGTTAGAAAGGGATTTGGATGTTGAAATCGCACTGTCTTCGAGAGAGGTTTTTGGGATGCGCTGAGATCAATTTTTATCAGATCTGGGCTCCCTTTACAAATGAGGTGAAGGCCTCCTTTTATAGGCCCAGGTCACTGTCGATCGGCATAGACCTGGTCATGCCTATCGGCACCTGCCGCAAGGTCTGGAACCTGCCATTTGGCAGTGTGTTTTAGGCCTTTTCAGAAAATTAGCTGCCGAGGGCACACCGTTGGTCAGAATCGCTCACGGGGTAGACCATTGGAAAGGTAATTTAGAGACATTTGAAAGTCCTTTGGACCTCTCCCGAGTTCGATAGTTGACTTTGGGTCAAATATGGCTCGGAAGCGCTTGTCGGTCCATTGGACAGGGAATCGTTCAGACACAAAAGGATCGTTCGTCCGCATGGTAAGTCCGAATCATGCACGGGGCAAACCGTTGGAAAGGTTAGGAGATGTAATTTGACATTCCAAAGAGTTTGGCCCAGTTTGGGGAGTTGACTTTGGTCAACCGGGCCTTGGAAGCATTCGGTGACCTCTTGGAGTAAAACGGATCGTTCATCCGCATGGTAAGTCAGAATCTCACATGGAGTGAACCTTTAGAAAGGGGTTTTTAGTGCCCTTCGAAGATTCATTCAGTCTCGGTCGAGCTGAAAAGTTGACTTAGGTCAAACAGAGCCCGTGAGTGCCCGCTGGCCTCTAGATCAAATTTCGGATGCAAACGGATCATTCGTCTGCATGGTAAGTCGGAATCCTGCGCAGGATGGATAGTTGGAAAGGGATTTTAGTTCCCTTTGAAGATTCATTCAGCCTTGGTCGAGCTGAAGAGTTTGACTTTTTGGTCAAACGGAGCCTGGGAGTGCCCGATGCTTCTAGGTCAGTACTCGGGGTATGTCCTAGGTTTGTAATGATACAGGGAGGTACTAGGGACCTAAGGAGAGTTAGGGGTAACAGAATGGGTTGTCTATAGATCCCTTAGATGGGTGAGTTTGGAACAAATGATAAACGTCGAATAGACACCACATGATGCTTTTGAGGGAGCATGAACGATTCAGGGGGTTGAGGCCGATTCTGAGGACCTGAGGGGTATGCTGGGGATGGTTTGAATGATGATCAAAGGTTTAGGTCTATTTTGAGGACCTAAAGTGATGCTGGAGGATGACCAATTTTGTGGGTCAAAGCCAAATATGCGGGCTTAAGGTGAACATCTAATAACTGAGGTTAATTCTGACCTAAGAGTGGTGAGGACCGAGGACCGAGGTCAATTCTGACCTAACTCAGGTGACGATCCAAGATCGAAGTCAATTTTGACCTAAGAGTGGTGATGATCGAGGACTGAGGTCAATTCTGACCTAACTCAGGTGACGATCCAAGACCGAGGTCAATTCTGACCTAAGAGTGGTGACGACTGAGGATCGAGGTAATTTTTGACCTAATTCAGGTGACGATCCAAGACCAAGATCAATTCTGACCTAAGAGTGGTGACGACCGAGGACCGAGGTCAATTCTGACCTAACTCAGGTGATGGTCCAAGACCGAGGTCAATTCTGATCTAAGAGTGGTGACGATCAAGGACTGAGGTCAATTCTGACCTAACTCAGGTGACGATCCAAGACTGAGGTCAATTCTGACCTAAGAGTGGTGACGACCGAGGACCGAGGTCAATTTTGACCTAACTCAGGTGACGATCTAGGATCGAGGTCAATTCTGACCTAAGAGTGGTGACGGCCCCAAGGATCGAGGTCAATTCTGACCTAACTCAGGTGAAGATCCAAGTCCGAGGTCAATTCTGACCTAAGAGTGGTGACGATCGAGGACCGAGGTCAATTCTGACCTAACTCAGGTGACGATCCAAGACCGAGGTCAATTATGATCTAAGAGCGGATAAATATTGGATTTTGATTCTGCTGGAGAAAGTGCATTGTGATTTTGATCTGAGTTGGGGAGCTGATAGTTGGGGAAGCTTTTGTTTCTTTAGGAGGCCTTGCAGGGGGAACAAATAATTTTGGTACTGCAAAAACTCCGCCAGGGAAGTGATCGGGCGATCCTTAAAGATCCTCTGGGGCTTTGCCGGGAGGAGATTCACTTCGTTTTTGAGGATTCCACTTGGAAAAAGGGGTTCCGCTTGAGGGAATGTGAAATTTTCCTAGTGAAAATGTTCTAAATCCTTCCTGGGATTTTTAGGAATTTTTCGAGGAGTTTTTGGGGCTTTCTGGTAATTTCTGGGAATTTCTGTACGAAAATTAAGGGGGTGTCGGTCGGCATGGTATGAGGGGTGCCATTCGGTAGTGGCACAGACTTTTGGACTGCCTCGGGAAGGTAAGGAGTCAGTACCGATCGGTATGGTTGGAGTCAGTGCCGATCGGCATGGACTTTGACATCCTATATAAAAGGGGTGAATCCCTTCATTTTGTCACAGCTTCTTTGCTTTCTCTCTTTCTGCGATTTCTCTACAAATCGTTCTAGCATTCTGATCTTCAAGAAATGGCCGCTTTAATGAGCGCTACAGTCCATAGGGAGTGGTTGACCGTTGATGACTAGGCAAAAGTGGAGTGGAGGGCCAGGGCGCCTCTTGCTTTGGGTAGTGAGAACTCCTTTGATGCGTTTGAGCCTATTGCGGATGAGCAAACTTTGCTGCGGGAGCCGTCGCATCATCGCTCTTCGAGAGTGAATCCTGGTGGTTATATAAGTAACCCGACCTTTGGCATTCCTTTCTTTTTGGTGATTTTTCTTTTTTTCTTGACTTCTAATGAGATTTTTTTTCCAGTGTGATATTTCTTTGAAGAACATGCGCGCCTGCGGGATGACGGGGCTCAGGGATGTCTGGGATCATAACCCACCTATGGTGCATTGGGTGATATCATCAGCGAGTTTTGGGAGGTTGGCATCTGCGCTGGATGAGATGCCTCGTTCGACAGCGGTCCTATGCTCTTTGGGGGAGAGGTGGTGGGATACTACTCACACCTTCCATTTCGGCTTCAGAGAGATGACTGTGACTCCCATAGACGTGCAACAGCTATTTGTAACACCCCGTATTTTTGTACATTTAAGATTTAATTAATTTGAGAATTTTAAATTACTTGTGTGTTGTAATTTTAATTGAATTAATTATGGCAATATATATATTTAAATATTAATCGGGGAGTGAATGGTTAATGTTTAGGGAAATTTATTTACTAAGTGAATAGTAATAATTTAATTACGTCATTTTGAGTATTTATGACGAGGTATACACATATCCCAGCCAGGAGTCGGTATAGACTAAATTGGTTGTGAGATAAGGATTTTTATAAATTAATTCGGATGCCAATTTTGAGTGCGCAGTTGAGTCCGGATGGGTTGAGATAGTCAGAAAAGAGTACCCGGGGGTATTAATTGGATCTCGGGGAATTTTTGGGCGTAGCCGGGCCCACACGGGGTGATTTGGGCTATTTTAATTAAGCCCATTAGGTGAAAAACGGGATTTAGAGTTTTAACCTAAGTGAGGTATTAGAAAATGAGTAGCCATCACAAATCTAAGCATAGGGCTTGAGAGGGAAATTGGGGGAAAGCAAATCAAGAACGTAATTGGGGATTTTAGAGCCATATTGAGGGACTACGCCAACGAATCAGACACTATGAACACTTACAGGCAAGTGGTTAACTGATTTTACTCCTAAAGCGTGATATCCAATTCATATTTTAGTGATCTGTATACTGAAATTCATTTTGGTGATAAATGGGTACAGAAAGGGGGTTTTGTTAATGGAACCATTGAATAGAATTTAAGGAAAGAATTAATTGTGCAATATAATTCCGAGTATGATTATCTGGTTTGAATGAGAAAAATCATATTATAAAAGGATAAAATTTGAATTTGAAATTGGGATTGTACCCTAGAAATTTTGTGTTCTTGAGTGGGTCAAGATTCACTGTGTTAATGATGTTAAAAGGTTTAGATGATATATTTAGTTCATGAGAAATGATATAAGATAATTAACATGCTGATTTGAAGTTGGCATTTGAGGAAAAGAAACCTTAAAGCTCGTTAATGGTGCAAATTTTCGTGGGGAAGAAGAGTTGTCACGAAGGGATCGATCGATTGATCGGGGGCCATCGATCGATCGACGATGGGAAATTTTGGGCAGTTCGGCCAGGTGGTTTATAATAAGGGTTTATTTAAGTTTTAATTCCCTTACTTTTATTTGGTGATAAATTCATATGGGACATATGTTTCCTTAACAATTATAGGGTGATATAATTGGGTTTAGGAGGGTGTGAACAGTATGTCATGAGATGAACGAATTTGGAGAAATAATTCCATTATTGATATTGGGCCGAAGAATGATACTCGGAAATTGTAGTTGGGGGACACTACATTATTAAAGGAATTTAGGTGAAATATTTAAATTCGAGCCAAGTGAATCGAGTCCGAGTATGTTAATAATTATAGGCAAATATAATTGGAAAAATTATAGAAATAAAGGAGTGACACATTGTAGGCGAAAATGTGGGTATTATATTATGAGATGTAAATTGGACCAAGTGAGCGAGTCCGGGTATGATGGTTAAGTGACATCAAGGTATTAAATTAATTATTGAGAGAAAGTAATTGGTTTGGAGTCGGAATATAGACTCGGGAAAAGTTGAGGTACGGGCCAAGTGAGAGAGTCCGGGGATAATGGTTGGGCGACACAAAGTATTAAATTAATAATAGTGATACTTAATTTAATTAGAGTCGGATTGTAGACTCGGGTAAGATTAAATTAATGGGTGTGATAATTAATTTAATTAGAGTCGGATTGTAGACTCGGGGAGGTATTGAATTAATAAGTGGGTTAATAAATTATATTAGAGTCGAATCACAAACTCGGAATTGGTGTAAATTAATTAATGTGTAAATTAATTAACTGGGAGTCGGACCACAGACTCGGGAAAAGTATTATATAAATTGAGGTGTGAATTAAATATATTAGAGTCGGACCATAGACTCGGGAAGATGATAAATTATTAAGTGAGAAAATTAATTAAGTTGAGTCGGGCCACAGACTCAGGTAATTATAGGCAGTGTACGGGATTTTGAGTACACGGTAAAGCCGGGGTTTATATTATATATATACGGTGTAGGGATAGTATATATATATATATATATATATATATATATATATATATATATCTGTGTGTGTGTGTGTGTATATATTATGTGTGATATTAAATTATAGGCAGTGTACGGGATTTTGAGTACACGGTAAAGCCGGGGTTTGTAGTATATGTATACGGTGTAGCGATAGTATATATATACGTGTATATATGGTGTGTGATATTAAATATCGGTGACTAGATATCTATTCAATTAATATACTCTAATGCTATCAAGGGAGGTTGCGCGATGTGGGTGAATCCCCTAGCTTGAGGAGTAGGGCGATTATATCCCCAGGTCATAGCGTCCGGTATATATATGGGTGAGGGATTTATCTCACTTTCAGGAAAGGAATATGATCGCCTCCACTACGTTTATATTTTAGGCCAAGTTGGTGATCGATTCCCACTTGGGGGAACTAGGCTTTGTGAGCACACCTAGTGAGATAGCATTTTAGAGTGAATCATCCGGTGAGGGTATACTCGGAAGGATGGATACACGTATGATATATGTGTGGATGTTAGTAAAGGTATGTAAAATATGGTAGTAAATATTATATGTAGGTGATAATACAGTGTCTGATGTATTTAACTTAGATAACTCGGGTTACAGTTATATGCTGTTAATTAATGAGAAATTAATTAAGTTAAATAATTGTGGGAATAATACAGTGTGTTATGTATTACTTTATATAACTTGTGACACGGTTATATGCTACTATTTAAGAGGAATTAATTAAGTTAATTGTGAAATAACTTATAATTCAAGAATCATTATACTCGGGTTAGAGTAGTATGGCAAGGTAAGGTTATACCAGGACTAGTTGGACGGGGTAGTACAACTAGGTGGGGTTAAGGTAATCGGTAGGTGTGCACAATAATGGAGGGGTGGGAATGTCCACAAGGGAGTGCGACACTAACTTAAATATAAAGCGCATTCATGCATTTTAAATTACTGCAGTTAATTCACTTGCTAAATATTTTCAAAATATTTTGGGTTCTAACCCTTGCTATAAAACTATTTTCAAAACCTTTTAGGTGTCCAGCCACAGGGACGCCAGGATTGATATTCTATTCCAGGAACACAGAGCTGCGGCATATGTGGATGCTAGCAGGAGGTTGGATTAGACACATCATTCATTCATTCCTAGATTAGGAATCTTGTATCAGTTTCAGTTATATTTAGGGTTTGTCGCCCAGACTTCTCGGTACAGTTTTCAGGTGTAATTTATTCAGGTGTTGAATATTTGTATTGGATTATTTATTTGGTGGCCGGTGATTTATTCAGTAAGTTATGTAATTATGATTTAGTTTATTTTCATTCAGATGTGTGAATGGTTTATATTTTAATTCCGCATGTACTGTTTTGTTTAATTAAAAAGTTAAAATTGGCACCAGTTTTTGGAATACTAGGTGGTCAGTAAGTTTTAAAAAGTTTTCGACAGTGATGCTAAGGATGATCCAACTGAGATTCCTGTTTTAATTTGGTATAGGACTGATCACCCAGTATTTTATTAGGTGGGGTGTCAAACTGTTGGGGTTGGATTATGATGGAGAGCAGATAGAGGTGGATCGCTCTTTGCGGGTGAGACCGGAGGCAGTGCGTGCGGCACTTGGTGATGTAGGGAGGATAGTTTCTGGGGATTCTATTCGGCTGTCCCTGCTGAAGGATGTTCTGTTAGGCAGGGTGATTGATGTCGAGGATGGGCTGAAAGTGAGGCAGATGGCCCGATCATTTATTTTGCTGGTGTTGGGAGGTTTCATGGTGGCGTCGAGCGGCGACGCCGTCCATGTGTGGTTCTTGCCGTACTTGAGGATGTTTTCGAACATCCCTTTCTATGATTGGGGGAGTATGACTTTGGCAACCCTTTACTCTTCTCTGGATGCATTCAGTCGGTGCTGCTGACAGACCTTTACTGGATCCACGTACCTTCTTGAGGTATTCTTTAGTTTGCGCATTTCTTTTCATGCATTTGCATTTTCCTTTCATTCTCATTTTCCTTATGTGTCTCTTTTTGTTTGCGAATTCTTATCTTTGACAGAAATGGTTTTATGAGGTGATTGGGTGCAATACCCAGCTGATTGGGGACTCTTGCCGATTGTATCGATGGCATAAGGCCAATCGGCACTCAAAGGGATCTCTTTCTCTGGAGGCGGTACGTCAGGTCTTGAATGACCTGACCAGTGGTAGGGTAAGACTCTTTCCATTTTCAGTCTTGGTTTTTGCGCCTTCTGATCTTGTATTGATTTATGCCGGCTTGGAGATTTTCTGGTGACCTTTTATCCCTGGGGGACAGCCATTCAGGTTACGGGAATGACCGGGGTGAACGCGCAGATGAGGCGTTTACTGGAGCATGAGTTTGGCCATTCTTGGTATCTCGAGGAGAGGGTGGTTCTCCAGATTGCTGAGGAGGAGGTGGTGGTGCCACTTGCGCAGCCTCCCATGTCTATGAGGCGAGAGCCACTGCTGTCGGAGGATGCGAGGATCGCGACGATGATCGGTGAGTCCTACTTATTGTACACTGATACGGCTACGCTGAATGACTATATGGGCTTTGTGACGAGCTGGTTAATGGCGCCCAGCATATATGATGCCCTGCCTTTCCTTCCTACGGGTTTGAGTCGGGCAGTGGGATCTTCCTATAGTGGCGGCAGTTCGACGGCATGTGCGGTGGCGGTGACCTCGGAGGTTCCTTTTGTATGGTTGCACACTCCTTCATACAACATCCGGCGGGAGGATGGAGGGATAATGCCTATGATGCATCGTCCTCATGCGATGGATCCAGAGGAGTTGGGTTTGACAGAGGAGGTCCTCCGACCTGCTATATACCTTTCTGTTCTCCTATTTATTTCTTTTCTATTTTGGTCATCTCTGCTTTGATACTGATTTTTCCTTTTACTTACAGCAAGTCCGAGTGTCGACCACTTGGCTAAGAGACTGGATATCTTCGGCGACGGCCCATATTTGGTATGCGGTTCTTGTTCCTTCTTGCTTGGTTCCATCTGCTTCGTCCGGAGAAGACTCTGGATGGGGTAATGGTGGTGCATCGTCTCGCTGTAGGGGAAAGAGAGCACATCGCAGGGGTGGAAGCTCTTAGAGAGAAAGGTAGGTGAGAGAGAGGGAGAGAATGTGGGTTAGGGCTGAGTCCCGTTATTTTTGCTTTTTCTTTTTATTTCCTGCAAAATTGATGTAACACAGAAAACAAATAGATGCAATGCAATGGAATTTTTTTATTATCTTTTATTAATGATGAATGAATGCATGCACATGCGCTTTTTACTTTGCTGCTGAGACCGTAAGAAGGAGTATTTTTGGAATTTTTGAAGGAAAGTTTTTAATTAAAAGGGGAAATTATATAAGGAGGAAAAGGAATTTTGAAATTCTGTTGAGAATATCAATTTATTTTATTGAGTTTTCTAATTTGTCAAAAGAGGAAAAAAGGGAAATTTCTAAAAAAGGGGAGTTATCGATCGGCAAGCACCCTGTCCCGCCTATCGGTACTTCAGTCTAGTCCCATCAATTCAAAGCTTTGATTGGTACCCTCTTCAGCCTTTTGTATTTTGTGGGGTAGGATTCCCTTCGATTTCTGGAGGGATTATGTCTCTTGTGAGGGTTCTCAAGTATAAAAAGGGGTAAGGGTGGAGTGTTTTCATCACACCTTCGCATTCTTACTTACTTGCCCACTATCTCTTAGCCTTGCAAGATGGCTCTCCCTGGTAGCATTGAGTTTGCTAACTACCTCGAAGCCTTGGAACCAATGTGCTCTTATAATGTCAACTATGATGCTTTCAACATGCGTCGAGTCTCCTTGTGGCACAATCGGCCTATTGAGTGGAACATGCTGATGGCGGAGGTACAATTCTGGTACCCCGAAGGCCATGTATTCCGCTTTGGGTTGGATGAAGTTTGTCCTACCTATGAGGAATTTTATTCCATGGTGGATATAAATCCCAGTGTTTCAGACAACCACATGAATAGCTGGGAGAATTGTCAGCTGTACCCAAATTATTTTCGCATTACTTCTTCAGTGTTGGCTTGGATATTGATAGCTGGGAGAATTGGTTTGTGGAAAATGGGGCTCGGAATCTGTATTGGTCAGTGCCTTGGTGGGGGCGGTAGTTGCCTATTCTAGAGCTAGGAGAGTACTCATATGTGCGGCTGGTTGGTCTCAGACATACCTCTTTTTATTTCCCTTGGAGGCTTCTGTGCCAATTCGGCTGGGCACAGGTCGTGCCACCTCGGACCTCAAATTTCTTTTCGGTGGAAGATTTGACTGAGTGTCTGGGCGTGCGGCTTGGCTCCTTGTGGGAAAATTGACGTCGATCGACCCGTCCCTCTCAGTCTGTTGGGAGAGTTTGGCATGTCCCCGGGGAATATATGAAGTGGTTGTGGAGGAGAGTAGTTAAAAAGATGTTGGCAGTGGAGACTGGACAAAGGTGGTTTATTTTATTTAACAATATGGAAGGTGGTTTTGTGGTTTTTTTCGAAGCTGGTCCAGGCTTATTGATCGTGTCTGAAACCGAGCGTCCGTGTAAATACGCTAATCGTTGTTATCGGCTTCCAACCACAATACAAAAACCTAAACTTTAACTACACTCTTGTGGAGTATAGTGGCGAGTCTGGGTATCGAATCCACAGGGAACTAGGACGAGTGAACGTGACGACAAAGGTAAGACTGTTAACCCTAACTTGACTCTAAAAAGAAATAAAAATAAGATGATTGAGTGAGAAAGGGAAAAGGGAAAAATTAAGAAGTTAACTAAAACTAATTGGAAAATTAAGGTAGAGACACGATCCCCTAACCCTAGTGTATTGATGTTATAAAACTAATCGTAAATTTAACTGATTAATTTGACCCAGAATTTAGTACTCCCAAGCATTACGTATACGAGGTTCAAGCCCGCGTCATACTTAATCTGAGGATGAGTAAATCTGTATCGCGATAGTAGAACTCAAATTGCATTCTAAATCATCACGAGTACCCAGAGGCAAATGAGATATAAAGATCTACAATTGTTGTGTAACTACGCAATACGGTTATAATCAGTCATTAAATTCAGAGGACTAATATTATACACATGCAATTAACACATCAGGTTGGGTTCATGTATCCCAACCTTTAAAAACCTAGCCTAACATGGTAAATAATAATAAAAGTGCTGGAAATAAAAATTACCATGACTGAAGAACAAGAACATGCAAGAAGAAATCAAAGATTGAAGAAAAACTGGAAAAGCCCTTGAATTAATGGTGCAAAATATGTGAATCTTTCTCCTGGATGTTCCTACTTGTTATGGAGATTTTACATCAATGAAATCTTAATAAAAAGAGTCCTAATGACTAAATATATAGGCTAGAGATCGTTTAGAAGAGTCCCCAAAACATAAAACTCTTTTGGCTAAAAGATAAGCACGTAATAAAAATCCCGTATCTGCCAATTTGTCACACTTAGAAAGCGTGACTAATTTTGTAACGGATTCTGAGCGTGACTAATGGGATAACCGGTTCGGGTTCTGGGTGTACCGGTTCGGGGAAGTTGGCTAGTTTCTGGGCCTCTTTCAACACTTAGAATATTTTCCAACTTTCTTCTTTTCTTCCTTGGATTTTTTCTCAACTTCAAATGATCATAACTCCTTCATCGTAGCTCGAATTTGGGTGACGTTCTGTCCAGTATTCTCGTTGTTCCAAGATAGTAAACTTTCCAGAAGGACCCACCTCCGTAATCAGGCTGCAGAATTACGAAAATGCCCTTGAACTTGCCTTCCTAGCCTTTCTTCTATGATTTTTCCACAACTTCAAGGGATCATAACTCTTTCACCGTAGCTCGGATTGAGGTGCCGTTTTTTCCAGTGTTCTTGTAATTGAAAGATCTTCAACTTTCCAGTTGGACCCACTTCCGAACTAAGGCTGAAAAATTACAAAAATGCCCTTCAACTCCCCGATTCTTGGTTTCTTTCACTATTTTGAGTTCTCTTTTCCATCTTTCTTGCATGAAATACCTGTAAAACACATAAGAGATACAAAAATACGAAATACTTGCCAAAAAGGGTTAGTAGCGTAGATATGAGATAAATCCAAGCTATTTACACCGCACGGGATTGTAAAAATACCAAAATTAAGGGGATAAATGTGAAGAATTTATGCCTAATCACTTATCGGTCCATGGAGTGTTTATGGCACTCTGTTCAGGAAGGGGAAATTTGGGGACTCCAGGATGTAGATGATGAGGGTGAAGGCTCCTCTGGTAGCTGTGGGTAGGACTCTTGGAGAGTTTATTTGTGTAATAGGGAATAGATGTGGGGATTTTATTTGGCTTTTTATGGCAGTAGTGGGAAGGGAGTTATTCGTTCCTTTTCTTATGTAATTTGTGCTGTCATTTATTATTAATGAAATAAGCAAGTTTCTGATCATCTAACTGTGCGTTTCGATGAATTTTGTATTTTTGAATTATCTATACCGATCGCTAAGGCATACATAATCCTTTTGGTCAAGTTTTTGTTAGAATGAACTGCCGTTCCCGGAGATAAGAAAAGAATAGTATTTTGTGAAAAAGAAAGGGTCGTGCTCCTGTAAGATGTATGAGCTGCTTACGTACCTCTGGGGATTTTGAATTTTTTTTATTTTTCTTGAAAAATGTTTTTTTGCAGAGGATCAGGCCCACATAGTTCTCGATAGAGGGAAATGAAGAGAGTTTTTTTTTAATTTTTTAGAATAGAAGGGAGATGAGAAGAGTCGTAGTGCGCCGAGATTCCAGACTAGGGATAGAATTTCTTGAGACGGTCCATGTTGATTGGGCGAGCCATCTCCTCCCCATCTAGGTCAGTGAGCATGGCGTCACCGCCGAATAAGATTTTCTTCACAATGTAGGGGCCACTCCAATTGGGCTTGAATTTCCCTCTGGGGTCCCAGATGGGTTCTCTTATCTCCTTGAGGGCTAAATCCCTTTCCCAGACACTGCGGTCTTTGACTCTCTTGTTGAACTATCGCGCTATTCGGCGATGGTACCCCTGTATGTGGTAAATAGCTTTCAATCTCCTTTCATCTAGGAGGTTCATCTCATCGAGACGTCTTTGGCACCAGTCTTCTTTGGTAACTTTACTTTCGAGTATGACGCGTAGCAAGGGTATTTCCAACTCCACCGGTAGGACTGCTTCCATGTCGTAGACCAGAGAGTAAGGGGTAGCCCCAGTAGATGTTTAGATTGAGGTTCGATAGCCCCAGAAGGCGTACGGGATTCATCCGGGCCAATCCCTACAGCTTCCGGTCATCTTGCAGACGATGGCTTTGAGGTTTTTATTAGCGGCTTCAACTGCACCATTGGTCTGAGGTCGGTAGGGAGAAGATTTGTGTCTCTGAATCCTGTACTCGTTGACTACCTCTGTGACTTCTACTTCGAAGTGCAACCCGTTATCTGACACTAACTCGTGCGGGACCCCGTATCGGCAGATGATATTTTTCTCGAGGAATTTGGCCACTTTCTTGGCGTTCAATAATGTGTATGACTCAGCTTCGACCCATTTGGTGAAGTAATCAATGGCAACTAGGATGAATTCATGTCCGTTTGAAACCTTTGGTGTAACCTTCCCTATGATATCGACACCCCACGTGGAGAACGACCAGAGAGAGGTCATGTTGTATAATTCACGCGGAGGCAAGTGTTGAAAATTGGAGAACTGTTGGCATTTTAGGCATCTCCGAACATAGGCGGTGCAATCTTGGGCCATGGTGGTCCAGTAGTAGCCCTGTCGAATGATCTTCTTGGCAAGCATGTAACCGTTCATGTGGGCCCGCATTCCCCGATGTGGATCTTCTGCATTATCTTCTCAATCTCAGCCCTGCGATACAGTGTAGATGAGTTCTATCAAAGTTCCTCTTGAGTAGAGCTTTATGCCAGATGATATACTGGGCGGCCAGTCTTCGGAGGGTCGTTCGATCTTTCTTGTTGGAACCCTCGGGATACCTACCATGTTTGAGGAGGCACCAGATATCATAGTACCAACAATCGCCTAGTTCGGGATCTTCGGTGGGGACAAGCTCAATATGGTAGCAGTGGGTTAGTTTTTCTTGATTTTGAACTAGGAAGGGGGTCATTGTTATTCCTTCGGGCATGTCGACCATGCAGTCCAAGGTAGAGAGGGCATCGACTAGGTTACTCTTTGCTCGAGGTAGGTAATGGAAGGTGATATCTCGGAATCAGGAGGCTAACTCTTCTAAGTGGGCATGGAAGGGTTGGAGCTTTTCGTCCTTGACTTTCAACTTTCTGAGCACCTGACCGATGATGAGGGAAAAATCCCCGTAGACATCAAGGTATTGAATACCTTTCTTCAGAGCAACTTTGAGGCCTACTGTGCATGCCTCACATTCTGTCATGTTGTTGGTGCAAGGGAAATCCAATTTAATGGCGATGTGAGTGTGGGGGTCATCTGGGGCAATCAGAAGTATCCCAACGCCATATACCTTTTTGTTGGCAGCGCCATCAAAGAACATTTTCCATCGAAGGTTGTCTTAGGCGGTGCAAAGGATATTTTCATCTGGGAATTCGGAGATCCAAACATCTGCTTCTTTTACAGGGTAATCAGCGAGGTAGTAAGAGATGGCTCTTCCTTTAATGTCTTTCTGCGTGACGTACACGATATCGAACTCGGTTGGGAGCATCAACCATCGGGCCATTTGACTGGATAAGGTGGGTTTCTCAAGCAGGTATTTGATGGGCTCCATTTAGGATACAAGTTTGATGGGGAAGGCGAGCATGTAGTGTCGTAACTTTTGGGTGACCCAGATAAGTACGGCACATGCCTTTTCCAAAGCAGTGTAGTTGACCTCGTACCCGATTAATTTGCAACTGGCGTAATAGATGGCTCTTTCTTTATGGGAGTCTTCAAGGTATTAGGCTAGAAAAGCTCCAGCTGCAGTGTCGGTTATGGTTAGGTATATGAGCAAAAGGAGATCAGGTTGTGGTGGCATGAGCACTGGAGGTTGGGTCAAATTTTGTTTGATTTGGTCAAACGCTTCTTGACAGGCCTCGTTCCAAACCTTAGTTGAATCCTTTCGGAGGAGCTTAAAGATCGATTCACAGATGGAGGTTAGCTGGCTGATGAACCGGCTGATATATTGTTATTTCCCAAGAAAGCCTCGAACTTCTTTCTCTATTCGGGGAAGTGACATCTCAAGTATGGCATTCATCTTTGTAGGATCTGCTTCTATACCCTTTTCACTGACCGTGAATCCCAAGAGTTTTCCCTTTGTAATGCCGAAGACACATTTCTGTGGATTGAGTCTCATCTGATACCATCGTAGTCATTCGAAGAACTTCCGGAGAGCGGGAACATGACCTGCTTTAGTTTTGGGATTGATAATCATATCATCCACATAAACCTCGAATTCTTTGTGAATCAGATCGTGCAGGATGGTTGTAACAGCCCTTTGGTAGGTGGACCCAACATTCTTGAGACCAAATGGCATAACGGTGTAGAAAAAGGTTCCCCATGGGGTGATGAATGCGGTTTTTTCTTGGTGGTCTGGGTGCATCTTGGTTTGGTTGTATCCGGCAAACCCGTCAACGAATGACTTGAGAGCATAACTGGATATGTTGTCCACGATAATGTCGATATTGGGTAGCGAATAATCATCTTTTGGAGAATCTTTGTCTAAATATTGATAGTCTACACACATTCGAACCTTCCCTCCTGGTTTCGGCACAAGTACTATGTTAGCTAGCCATGTGGGATATTCGATCACATGAATAAAGCCCACGTTCAAATGTTTGACCACCTATTCTTTGACCTTGAGCGAGCATTTGGTGCGGAGCATTCTCAATTTTTGTTTAACCGACTTGTAATTTGGGAGAGTGGGGATCTCGTGCTAAGCTATTTCAGGATCAATGCCGGGCATATCATCAATGGACCATGCAAATACATCCACGAATTCCTTTAGCAATTCTTCAAGTTATGCGCGCTCATGCTCGTCAAGGGTGGCCCCTATCCTAATCTCGCGCAGTTGGCTACTAGAACCAAGACTAATAACAACAGTCTCCTCTTCAATAACTTGAACGCGGTTTGTTGTTTATTATTAACCTTATTTAGATCAATTAAGAATTGTTTATTTGCAAAATCATAATCATCAAAAGTTTGATTGGAATCCAAACAATTAATGTAAGGCACAACAATATACTCAAAATATTTGTTTATTTCAATGATAGGAAAAACAACATTGAGAACCTTATTAAAAGAGGTATCGATTACATTTGAACAAGGATAGACAACATAAGAAGAAATAGGGAAAACATTGGGGTTATGGGAGATTTCAAGAGGTAGAATTGGCGTAGCATGCCAGTTGAGGAGGGGTGTATCAGCAGCTTTAATCAGATGGGATGGATCCATTGATGTAGTGCATGAATGAACCATGCAGAGTGCCAGTCCCAGTGTATGTAAGTTGAAGGAATCTTTGGAATCACTTTCCTTAGTCTCTTCAGTATCTTTGATGAGCGGTTGTACTCGGTGTTGGAAACTTTCAGCCCATGGGTAGCTATCTTAGAAAAAGATGTCCATTCCAGGCTTCTTCTTCTTGTCTGTGTGGTCATACAATGGTTCTGGAAAAGCGCAAAAGGGGAAGTCTTCGCCTTCTTTGATGAATCGTCCATTCGAGGAGTCTCCTTGGATAGTTTGGATGCAGTCTAATCTTCTCTTTGGTCGAGACTGGTGGATCATTCTGAGCTCTTGTTCTGATGATTGATACCCCAAGCCATAAGGAGGGAAATATTCCTTTAGTTCAATGGGCTCAAGTATCCGTTG
This sequence comes from Sambucus nigra, assembly GCA_949130495.1. Taxonomy (NCBI): domain Eukaryota; kingdom Viridiplantae; phylum Streptophyta; class Magnoliopsida; order Dipsacales; family Adoxaceae; genus Sambucus; species Sambucus nigra. The sequence goes on from OX422217.1 coordinate 270,637,547, forward strand.
CTACCTTTGCCTTATCCCCAGTCCGGGCATGAAGTGCATGTTTCTGAACATCTGAATCACATTGACATTACCACGCGGGTCATATTTTGGACAACCCTTTCTTTGAAACCGTCCCCTGTCGAGAGTAGGAGGGGCTCAACTCGGAATCCTGATAGGAGCATATTATTTGACCCGTGTTGTATCTCAAGGATTGGACTGCTGGTGCTTGCACCCTCGACATTTTTATCGTCACCCAAAATGGTGATGACTCGCCCGTCAGCGAATAACTTTAATTTCTGATGGAGTGAGGAAGACACACCTTTGATACTGTGGAGCCAGGGTCGTCCGAGCAACAGGTTGAAACAAGTTGGGATGTCTATGACTTGGAATTCAACGACAGGGTTTATAGGGCCAACCCCTATTAAAATTTTATGGATCCCATCACCTCCCGACGGGTATTATTGTAGGCACGTACATCAGCGGAGGTTGGAGCGAGGTCGCATTTTTCAGGCCTAAACACTTGAAGGTTCTCAGTGGGCAGACATTCAAAGCGGATCCGTTATCGATAAGAGAGAGTGGCACGGACTTCCCCATAACTTCGATGGAGATGTTGAGTGCATGACTATGATTTGGCCCAATTCTGGGGATTTCTTCTTCATAAAATGATAGCATTCGGGTTGAGGTCAAGGATCCGACCAGATTTACAGCTTCTTCTGGTGTGGTAGAAGGAGGAACTGTGGGTCCAGTGAGCAGCTTGATTAAATCATTACTGCGCAGCTGGGAAGACATGAAAATCCCCCATAGAGTTTTGTTAGCTTGAATTTTCTTCAGTTGATCGAGGATCTTGCTCTCCTCGATGGTCATCTCTGGCATAGGAAGGTTTTCAACGCCCTTCCCTTTGTCATTTGCTGGTAGTGAGCTTAGAACCTGGTAATATCTCCCTGATCTGGTCATGTGATTTACTGAAGAAGGGAAGAATATGAATCCCATTTCCTCGTCAATCTCAGGTTGTTCTGTCACCCTGTTTATTTCTCTGAGTTCTTCAAATGATATCATTCCACATATGTCGGTTATTGGGCCAGTTCTTCCTGAAGCTTGTTCTTCACTTGAATCTTCGAATTCTTCCCCCCATCCGGTGGCAATAATTTTGTCTTTCCATGTAAAGTGAATGCATTCCATAACTTCAACGGCTTCTTCATACAGGTCTTCCCATTCTATGGGAATATGTATGGTTGAAGGGACCAAGCGCCCTTGTAGCTTCAAAATGTCAAGTAACCCAGTGATACTACAAATGCTGTTGATTTGCCCAAATAATTCTGAGATAATCTAGACAACATCATCTAGGCTGAAGTTATCGGTTGGTACCACACACTTGTCTGAATCTCGGGCCCATTTTTGTGCTTCCAAGAATAGTGTACTGAACCTTTGGCAATCGATGACCATATGTGGGGGCAATTTCAGCCCGAACTCTAGGATTTGGTTTAACACCTCTGACAATTCCATATTTCCATTTTTAGAATGGGTACGGACAGTGATGCATGCTCTGGTAAGGAGTGACAGTGCCTGATCAACGAGGCTAGTAGGGTGTAGGAGGAAATATAGGCAAATTTGAAGAGGTTTAGGAGAGTATATGGGTGTGATTTGAGTTAAGGGATCTAAATCTGGGTTTTCTTCTAAGAAGATGGAATTGGCATGATTTGGGAGTGGATTGTGAGTAGTTTTTGGCTTAGGATTGGCTGGTGGGGCGATGGTACCCCAGTCAATGAGATATTGGATTATGTTTTAGAGGTGAAAGCATTGGTCGGTGGTATGGCCAGCAGTTTGGTGAAAGGCGCAATGATCATCGGCTTAAAAGTTTCTTGGGAGTGGATTTGACAATATACGGGGATCCAAGGGTTCGATGAGGTTTTGGGTTAACGGGGCTTGGTAAACTTTGGAGAGGGGAGCATGGAGCTCAGTGTATTCCCTTTGGATGGGGGCCCATGATGTGGTTGGTTGAGAGATGTTGTTGATGGTTGAGACTGTAGCACTGGCAGGCTTGTCATACTTTCTAGGGGTGAACTGTCCGGACACCTTCTTCGGTTAAACCTCTGTTTTAACAAGGCTTTCCTCGATTTCTACTCCCGCTTCTATGAGAGCTCAAAAGTGGGGATAGTATTGTCCTCCCATCGTCGCTCGAACACGGGGCAAGAACTTCTTCTTCACTATGTTGACTTGTTCTTCCTCAGATGGCCGATTGGTCATGGTAGCTGCTCGCTCCCTCCACCAGGTTATGAAGTTACTGAATGATTCCCCAGGGTTCTGTTTGAGCAGCTCTAAATCACGACGGGTGACCTCAAGCTCTTCGTTGTATTTGTACTGCGACACGAATTCTTGGTCTACACCCTCCCAGCTATAAATTTTGGATTCCTCGAGAGATAAAAACCATCGGAGGGCACTATCCTTCAAAGTTTGTTGAAATAATTGGGTCATCACTTCTTCAGAAGCCCCTAGTATAGTTATGGAACGATGATAACTACAAATATGAACAATCGAGGGTCCACTCCCTATAAACTTCTCGATATTTGGCATCTTGAACTTCTCGGGTAACCTCGCTTTAGGATAAGGAGACATGTGGGTGTATTCTATGTAATTCCCAGATATTCTGACTTGGTCGAACTTCTTGATGAGCATCTTGATATCCTCTTTGACTTTATTCAACTCCTCCTCTTTTGCATCAGTGACCATAGGCAGGTTAGCCACATGCTGGACAATGTTTGTCATCGAAAGCTGGGCAGGCGGTGGCCCATTGACAGGAGGGGCACGTTGAGCGTGCAGATATTCTTTGGGAACCTAGATAGGCTCAGGTGGACCCATAGCATGAGGGAATCGGGCCTCGGGCTCTTGAGGAATAGGAACCTGGTTTCGTTGCATCTCTCGGACCTCAGTTTGGAGGTTGTCAATCGTGGACACGAGCTGAGCTAGGACTGTCGTCAGATTCAGCTGTATGACTGGTACTTGATCTGTATTCTCCATAGAAAGTGGATGGATTCTGGACTCGGAAGAAGTAGTAGAGTAACGGACGAAACTCTAGGGTGATTTGACTGAAGACCGAAGAAAATAGGGAGTCAGGCCAAGGGCTTGCGATTGACCTGAGAAGGCGTAGAATGGGATTTATTTTTGAGAAAAAGAGAAGAAACTATTTTTGGATTTTTGATAAAGAAGGGAGAAATATTTTTGGAGACGGAACTCAGCACGATTATTACGATTATTATGTTCTCACTTGTATTTAATTCTCCTAAATGCATTGCCGGACGGAACCCGAGCCTGGAAAAGTGGGGTTTTTAATATATGCGAAGCTATGGATGGACTTGTAACCAGGCTCACGGATAAGGTCCCATTTTAAAAATGCATGAAAATTTAGGTGGCAGGCTGACCCGGAATTTCGGCAGAGTTTCCGGTTGAAACCGGCAATCTAAAGTGCGTGTCCTAGGTTTGACACCTATATACGGGTATACAGTTGGTTGGATGAATCAAAATGAGTTCCCCTCTTTGGCGTGACTTCTTTGATATACGTCTTGCTCTTGGGGGCAATCGGTACATGTGGACAAGCCGTTTGATATACCTGAGTGTACGTGAATCGCCTACTATATACCTCATGGGGACGGTACATGTGAGAGAGAATTTGATATACTCGGCGTACATGAATGAATTCCTTGCGATAGACCTCCCGTCATGACTTCGGTCAAGCGGTATGATGTGGGGGAATCGTTCGATAGACGTCGAAGGTACTTGGCCAATGGAAGGTGAGAGTCATATCGCTTAGGCTAACTGCGCCCTGCCGGACCAGCGCCCATCACGAAGTGACCCTCCAGTTACTGGGTAAAATTTAGTCAATAACAATGCTCTTTGGTGATGTCATGTGAATCATGCATGATTCTCTTATTAGTATCTTATGATGAGAATGCTTTTCTTGATTATGCCAAACAGGGAGCAAAGCACAAGTACCAAAGGTATACCAAGTATGGATGGGTGATGCGTGCAATATGTGGATATATGTGATCTTAGGTGCACGTGGTGTGAAGTGTACATGGAGAATTTTCTACAAGTGCGTGAACAGAAGCATAAGCATGGGATACACATGGAAAAGGGGAACATACAGATATAGGGGAAATATAAACAAATATAACATCCATGTAAATAGAGTCAAGCCCTCAAAACATACATATCCCAAACAGAGTCGCCACTGTGGCCATCCCCGATCCTTGTCATGGGCGGGCGCGTGAAGGACGATCCTCGGGTCCTGTGTGTCCCTCTCGAGAGCGCTTCGGCCGGCGTCATTTGAGATAAGGTGTAAAAATGTAGAGAGATTTAGAGTCGCTAGTCTATTTTACTCAAAACAGAAAAAAGAAAAAGGGGAAGCCATCCCGAAGGACGGCATCCAAAGACATACTGGTGCATACAAAACCAAAATGATTCGAGAAGGGTTCAAAGGCTAAGTTACGAAATGGGAAGGTGCTAGGCACCCATTCCTCCCTTTCGATCTCTCATGGATGTTTGCTATTTTCCTTTTTTATTTTCCCCGTGATATGTGTTCATGTGTATATATATAGTGGAGATAGGAATCCTCGACTTGTATCATGGAAGAGATAAAGCGAGTCATCTGTAGGAAGGTATAAAAATAATATTAGAAAATAAGATTTACGCAATTACCCTTACTTTGTTCGTTATAATGGAACGATAACGCATATGGAGTAATACGTCACTAAGAAAAAGTATGTAGAATATAAGAAAATTGGATTTAGAGAAGATAGAAAATGAGAGAGAAAGTGATAATAGGACTCGAGTCTCGGGTTTTACCCCGAGACGCCTATGTAGCCTATAAAGGCATCAAAGTCCACGTAGTTCGCATACAAAACGAGGGGTGGGGGTTATCCCATAAATCCAAATGGGGGATCTCTTATTTGTGAGTGTGTGTGTGTGTAGAAAAAGTATTTTAGTTGTGAGAAAAGTGTGAGAAAAGTATGAGAATCCTTATTTGGAATTTATGAGCAAAGCCTCTTTTTCTTAATTTTTTGGGTTTTATTTATATGAAAATAAGAGATGTACAATAATATAAAAAGTATATTAGGATGTGTGAGATGAGATAATAAAAGTGCTAAGTAATAAAACAAGTTATTGCGAATTTAAGAGAATTTGAAGAGAAAGTTGATAAAGTTGGACCTTATTGAAGATCTTGAGCTTGATCTTGAATGTTAGAGAGAAGCCCTTGCACTTGGATGATGATGGAGAGTGGCTAATTCACCAATTTTGATGAAAAGGATGGTGAAAAGTGGAAGTTAGAAAGGGATTTGGATGTTGAAATCGCGCTGTCTTCGAGAGAGGTTTTTGGGATGCGTTGAGAGCGATTTTTATTATATCTGGGCTCCGGTTGCAAATGAGGTGAGGGCTTACTTTTATAGTCCCAAGTCACTTTCGATCGGCATAGACCTGGTCCTGCCTATTGGCACCTGCCGATAGGCAGGGTCTCGAACCTGCCATTCGATAGTGTGTTTTAGGCCTTTTTGGAAAATTGGCTGCCGAGGGCAAACCGTTGGTCAAAATCGCGCACGGAATAGATCGTTGGAAAGGTAATTCCCTTTCGACCGCTCTCGAGTTTGGGGGTTGACTTTGGGTCAAATATGGCTCGAAAGCATTTGTCGGTCCATTAGACGGGGAATCATTCGGACGCAAACGGAACATTTGTCCGCATGGTAAGTTCGAATAATGCATGGGGCATACCGTTGGAAAGGTTAGGAGATGTACTTTGACATTCCAAAGAGTTTGACCTGGTTTGGGGAGTTGACTTTGGTCAATCGGGCCCTGAAAGCATTCGGTGACCTCTTGGAGTCAAACGGATTGTTCGTCCGCATGGTAAGTTTAAATCGCGCACGGAGTGGACCATTGGAAAGGGGTTTCAGTTACCTTCAAAGATTTATTTAGTCTCGGTCGAGATGAAGAGTTGATTTAGGTCAAACAGAGCCCGGGAGCGCCCGGTGGCCTCTAGATCAAGTTTCGAACGTAAACGGATCATTCGTTCGCATGGTAAGTCATAATTGCGCACGGGATGGACCGTTGGAAAGAGATTTTAATGCCCTTCGAAGATTCATTCAGCCTTGGTCGAGCTGAAGAGTTTAACTTTTTGGTCAAACGGAGCTTGGGAGTGCCCGATGGCTTTTAGGTCAGTACTCGGGGTATGACCTGGGTTTGTAGTGATGAAGGGAGGTACTAGGGACCTAAGGAGAGTTAGGGGTAACAGAATGGGGTGTCTACACATAATAATTAAATAAGTATACTCTCAACTTATTTAAATTTCTTAGGTATCGCATCACCTAAAATAATAGTCGTCAATAGACGTACCGGATAATCGCGCAATTCTCTTGAGCCCATATACTAAATTCCATCCTAATCGCATCCTAGGATTAACTCAATTACAATCGGCCCATATTTATTCTAACCACATAAATATATCTATATATGCTTTCCGAATATTTCTCATGAATGTTATTCATACATTCATCAAATCCATATCCCGGATTACACACAAAATTAACCCGAGGTTCCCTCTTTCGATCCAAGGTTTACTCACCCTCAATACCATTATCTAGGAGTCCTAATATAACTTCTAAAATCCCTAAGATAATATCCAAACAATTTTAGCCTTAATTTTTCCAATTTTCGGTTTCATTTCCGAGCTAACAATTTCAACCTCGGAACTTATTCCTTAGAAAAATCATTAACAATTCAAAACAAATCAAAAAATTACGCGGTCAGTTCCCGTGCAACCGAATCGAAAAGATCTAAAACTTTCGTGTTTTGACCAAGAGCTGAATCAATTCGATTCCTGGCCGAATCGACCCCACAAGCAGCTACATTACTGTTCACTATCTTCTCCAAATTACAAATCTCCATTAATGCACCTCCAAGCTTTTTACACTCTCCCATCATCGTCCAACCTCAACCAAAAATATATCCACACATAAAAATGGTTATAATCACCCTACAACCAATAATCAACAACAAATTTGAACAAATTCTTAAGTTTCTCAAATTGGATATTAATCGGGTTTTACTCGTTCAACTTTCGAACCCCCGTTTTGATTCACGAAAACCCGACCCAAAAATATTTATAGTTTTTACACTCCAACTATAATATGAGAAATAAACACACTAAATTATAAAAGCAAGTTAAACACTTTCCTCGTGGATAAAATCCGACGACCCAGAGTCAAATCCTGCGGAACTTGGCCGAAAATCCCCTTATTTCTTCTCTTCTCTGTCTTCTTCTTTCTTATCTTCTTTCTCTCTTCTCTTTCTCTCTCCTAGGGCTTAAATGTGGGAGAAATGAGGGTTCTCCCCTTATAAATCCCAAAATTGGGTGTATACCCAATTGTAAAATGACCCGTGTACTTAAATACGAGTCCCGACTAGTCCAAAAAGCCCCCCAAACCCAAACATTACCCCCGGGTACATCATTTTGACTATTTCGGCCATTCCGAAACCAACCACGCACTCAAAATATCCATCCGAGTCACTTAACTAAAATTAACTAATTAAACCCCAACACATTCCAATACGCGTGTTTTCCAATTAAAATAATATCCTTTGTCTCTTTACCCAACAGCGACACGTAATTAATATAATCCCACTCATATTCTTAGTCTCGTAAGAAAATATAATCCATGTAAATATTAATCCGACACTTGCAAACTAATATTATTATTCACTTTATAATTCTCAATTATTAAATTTATACTTATAAATTCCAAATTTACTATTCCCAGTTATTTCCTCTAATTACCAAATTATGCCATTTAAGTAATTTAAATATCCATAAAAGTACGAGGTATTATATTCTCCCCCCCCCCCCCCTTAATGGAATTTTGTCCCCGAAATTAGGATATGACCGGTACTACCAACCTAGGATCGCTAATCACACTTTATTCTCGTACACACAAATCGAAAGGTACTAAGCCAAATGGTACCCTGCCATATGCTCATTCGCGGTACCCACCTATATCAAGACTTATACTTTAACTCACTACCTTAACAACAAACTTATCAAAGTCTCCATATGCTACAACACGACCTCGGTCGTAAGGTTTACTCTAATAACGTCACATCCCTCCTAGTGTTTCTATTACCGCATATGAAGATAACGAGTCTATACTCCCCGCTCTAACTTATTAACCCCATTGGAGATATGTTACTAGGCGTACACTCATCTAAATCAGGATATCTAATTTAATTACACCAATGCTTAACTACTCTCGTCTGTCTAATCACTTAGCTTGGGCGTGCTACCTCTTATTGCACCTATATAATTGGATTCTTGCGTACCCCATACGGCATTCTAGCCGACAAACTCCAATCTCATTTATAACTACCCTAAAGCATATTCTTCATGTTTATAAACTACGCCCTTTCCATTTCGGGCGGTATATAAAGTCAACTTACCAAGGTGTCCACACACCTTTTAATCTATGCTTAGCACACTATTGCAAATGTCAAAGACATAACACTCTTTCTAAAAATATGCCTCACTTTATTTTTGGCTTGGTGATAACACATGGGCATTCCTAACCCGAATAATTCGAAATTTAATTCTTCCTATATCAGCGCCACTTGCCCTACTGACCTTATCTCTTAATAGTCCTAATATCGATGTGATTTCCTACACACGAAAAATGAGTACAATCCTAACTATATCCCTAGTGCCCAATACCTCTCTCAACTTCTGACATTTGCTCAGTTTCATGCGTGGGACGTCTCGCAAAACGAATTCTAAACAAGGAACCCTCTCGTTACACTACTTCCTCGGATCGTATATCATCGAGATATAACGGCCTAAGGCACACCATCGGGACGTTCTAAATTCTTCCTCGTAATCGTACTAACGCGCTTCTACCTCTATGTCCTTCCATTTCAGCGAAATGTAAAGTTTAACTAATCGGGGCGTCTACTCTCTGCAAAAGTGCTACGAACATTATACCCAAAACATATTTCCTCTCAATTTTCCTTCTCTTCAAGGCCTGGGTATAAGCCTCAAATCAATTTCCTTTAGATTACCTTACCCACATACTTGCGGTGAGAGAAACATTTCCAGTGCTTTTCCACAGCACATCTACTTTTCATTAGCCCCTAACCATTACATAGCTCTCATATAATATATCATCAAAACCAACATCCTAGCATACAATAACATCTACTCGCCGAAGCTCCATCTAAACATATAATAACTGGCTAGCTCAACCCGTATCCAGGCGAGATATCGCAAAAACAACCAGTTGCACCCTGGAACCGCGGATACGATAGTCTTGGAATCATTAGCTTGTTATCGTTCCGACCATTAAAAAACATATTATGCAATCATTAATCATATAATATATATACTATCAGCACCCCACATAAAATCTATGGTGCTGGCATACTCTGCTATCAAGTCCGCGTATCTCTCATACTAAGGGAAATACTAGTTCAGAATCACTCTAGAGTTGTATTAACACAATAAAAACAAAATGGAGGTGAAGCATAGTTCTAAGTCATTAAGAGGTCAGCACATACCCCTCGCGTCTCTTAGGACCGTCTGACTATCATTATCAGATAGCCTGTACCAAGGAATCCTATGTTCTTGGGTAAAAGTCAATATCCCCCATAAAAGTAACATCGAGATAAGACTGTCCCGACGCGGTAACCTCCGTGATAGCAAGTAGCGCGGGTATGATTATTCACAAATAGAATATTTTGTATAAGCACACAGTCACACGGTCATATATATAAATATTCACATTTTCCAATTAAGTTCGCCCACAACCCATAATAATATTTTAACCGTACTTAATATGATCTCATCCAATTATTACGCATAAAGGATTCATCTCTTTTATTCTCAATTATAATCACTTCATAATTACTTCATATACCCTCTATAATCTTACCAATACTTCCACAAAGATCGAATTACACACACGAATCCAGGGTTAACAAAATACTGCGACTCTATATAGCCACACAAAATATACCTCCTTCATTTGAGGTGAAACTCATAACCACATTCTTACAAATTACCCTGCCTGCTCCAAATGGTTCCCAGACATAATACACTTGTCTTAACCGAGCCAAAAACTACTTTGTTCACTGTCGGCCCCTGAGCGATCCTCATGTGAATAATTCAGGAACTACATTCTCTTCATTTCTAATAAATCAAAGGAACTCGTGGTTAAAACAGTCTGTAAGATTCCTTGATGAGAAAAACATTCTGCTCACTCAAATATGGTGACCATCATTCCCACCATTTCGATATTGTTCCAACGAGTGAAAAAGTTTCCATAAGTTTTCACATCTGGGCATTTCCATACCCTACTCTGAGACAAAACTTCTGATCCTTCTACTTCCACTGAATAAAGCTACACTTCCTTTGCGTAAGTTAAACTTCAACGAATGGTCCTTATTAAAGACCCTTTCAAACTTTTTCCCAATTTAACTTCACTCGGTAATTTAAGTTTAGCACCACTCTCTACTACAGTGGTACTTGGATAAATATAACTACTATACTTTAGTAATCGGTGTATCAATCCACAAAAATGCCACGAAGGCAGTGACCTCTACTGCGGTCCTCGTCCCCAGCTTCAACTTATAGCTCTAACTAAGCCCTGTCTCCTGCTGTCCTAATAACCGCCTTCCCTGGTCCCCCTTCATCGATCAGCAAACGAATCTCAAACGAGCGTGCAAAAGATTTACTATAATATTATATAATAGCAGGAGAAAGAAATCTCACAAGAGGAATCAACAAATCTAATCATAAGACTCTATATCAAATAGAAAGCAACGTTGAAAGCGTAGTACGTCCGCACAGATTAATTCCTAAGGACACTAGAACCTGATGGTCTGATACCATCTGAGACACCCCGCCTAATAAAATACCGAGTGATCAATCCTATACCAAATTAAAATAGGAGTATCATATGGTTCATTCTCAGCATCACTGTCAAAAATAAATTTAATTACTAATAACTTATTAGGCTGGCGTCAAAATTTTATTTAACTAATATTTTTATCCAAACCAGCCAAGTAAAACAATCACACAGTTTATGTACAATAATTAAAATGAAACGAAATAATCAAACACCCGGTAAAACATAATACAACCAAATCGAATGCCGCACTAAAAGGTGATAAAACAATAAATGAATGCAGTTGGGCTATCGACCCGAATGTTTCTACAATACCTCCTATCTAGATCTCAAGGATAGAATCATCTACAATAAACCTGCATGCATCCACAGCTGCTGCAGCAAATGTCTGAGTCGAAGGAATCACCATCGAGGCGTCCCAGTGTCTGGACACCTATATATATAGATATAGCAAGAGAGGGGAAAAATAGAGAAGCGGATCGAAGCCCGAGTTTTGAAAAGGTTTTAGCAAGTGCTTAAATACCATATTTTAAAATATGAAAATCTCTCATATTTAAATTGGTATCACACTCTCATGAGATACCCCTCACCCCTCTTCTAATAGTGCACAACTATCGCTTACCTTTTAAACAACCGAGTTAAGCTAACCTGCCTAACTAATTCATTTCACCCATCTTCTAAAAATCGTCATAAATCCGTGTAGTAAGGACTAAACTTCTCCCCATTCCCAACATTACGCTACGTTCGTGCGTGGGGTATCTCGCGAAGATAAATGCAAATAAGGAACACCCTCGATACACTACTACATAACAATGTTGATCGTCGAAATCCAATAGGCCCTCGGTACATACAACATTTTATACCATCCCGTATATGTAAATAGTTCTCACTAGAACCTATGATCCATATACATATATATCCAGATATAAATCTACCGGAAGGAGAATATCACTTTATTCATTCTTTATAAAATATTCTAAGCTATCTCCTGAGCTTATACATTATAATATCTCACTTATGATTCATCCTTACGTCATGAATAACTTTCACTACTTATTTACACTATTCACGTTTTAGTGTTATTAACCTCGTATACAATATTCTCATCTTTATGTATGTAAATCCCTATTTTATTCCGAATTTTATACTCCCAAAAGATTTAGAATTTAACTCACATCCCATTCTTTATTATGTCCGTATATATATACTAGGGTATGCCCGTGCCTGAAGGCACGACGCTAAATTTTCAAAAGTGTACGTTGTTGATAGGAACCATGCCAACAAAATTGATGTGTACGTCGAAAGTGTACATCACTAATTTTAACCATGCCAACTACATTGATGTAATTTTTCAAGTACTATACCTAATAGTATGGTAAACCACGACTAATATGACATTCATTTTCTCGTAACAACCATACTATGTGACCACAGGTCAATACGGCGATTAACTACAGTTTTCTTTCAATTTATGTTATTTTGAAGGAACAATTACTAATTTCCCCAACTATGTATTTTATAATTATTTTCAATATTAGTTACTAATGAGAAAAGCATAAATGTTTATAGAAAAAATAATTTTAAATTAGTGTTACACATTGATATATCTTGAGAACAAATAGGAACAAAAAAATTTCCAAAGTATTGAATGTTTCAACAATTTAAAGAATAAGTTTTTTTCACAACACAAATAAGTAAATATTTTAAAAAATTTGAACAAAAACACCCCTATTTATAACACTATACACTATGTTTAAGAAAAAAAATACTCGAACAACAATACTAATAATATATCATGGACCTCGTACAAATAGCACCGTAGCCATCAAATATTAAATGGAGTCATAAAGGTTTTTTTACAAATCAAATGTGTAAACAATTTAAAAAAATTTAACCCTTTGTTATGTTTGAAAACAAACTCCAACAACCACCATACTAATAGTAGATGACGGGTTTTATTTCTAGGAATTTATTGCACAGATGATGGGCATACACAAAAACCCAATACCTCTCATGAAAACCCATAACATAAACTCCCAAACGCAATCACGCATAAAAAAACACAGTTAACAAATAAACTCAAGCATAAAAAAACACAGTTAAACCATAAAAAACAAAATTAATAAAAATAATAGAAACAAAGATTTCATGTAAAGCCATAAAAATAATAGTTAATAAAAGAACGATTTATTTAAGAAAAATGTTTTTAAATGAACAGTTATTTTGAAAAGAAAGTGTTCTGTATTTTTTTAAATAATTTTTAAAAAAAAATAACATATACTCTTTTAAATAGTTTTATTTAACATTTTAATAAATGTTATTAAAAATAACTGTTTTAAATATTTAAAAGCTTATGTTAGTAAAAAGACTATGATAACCCTTACAAAACACCCCCATAACAAATTTAACACAGGATCTCTCCATCAATACTCGAAAATGACTCACAAAGCAATGATTTGAAAAAAAATAATCAACAACGAAAAAATACTCAACAAATGGGTTGAGGTTTTAATTTTTACAATCGCTTTCTTGATCGTAATCCTTTCCCAGTATAAGACATCATATAGACTACCCAAACAAATTTAACCAACTCCGTTTGGACATTTTGTCAAACACCTGAACTGTATTAACTTAACACCATAAACGGTGAAGATAACTAAAATTTACACCAAAAACTTAACGCCATGCATTATAAACTGAAACTTAATATTTTAATAAAATAAAATTGAAATTGCAATATCAAATCTAAACAACAATATAAGAATAGAAAAATGCAGAGTTAAAATTAACTCTGATTATCCCATAAATATAACTTACAACATTTGACTGTAATATGATGGAATCAGGCCAGATGAAGATGAACATTAAACCAAAGAAATATTTGTTTTTAATCTTTTCTTGGGTCGCAGTGGTCCACTCATGGATCTCCACCAATGAAAAATAAGGGAACAACACTCACTCCATCTCCATCTACTTCTTCTGCTTCGCACAGACCCAAATCAATAATATGTTAAGAAAGATATATGAATATTTTTTAACATAAATAGTATGAATGAATAACTACAAAATAAAGAATCACCATCACTCAGATCTGGCATCAATTTTGGAACAGTACCTGCAGCAAAAAACTTCCACGCAACCCGAACAAATTTGCGAGAATCTCCAATTTTCTTAGAGTTTGATCCAAAATAGTAAATAGTGAAGACAAAACATAAGGAAAGATACTCAAATAGGATTTTTTTACCTTCTATTCTCTCCTTCAAAACGCCGAAATAAAAACCTCTTCTGTTCTCAATGTGTTAAATCTCTAAAACCTCGTGTTATTTCCTGCAAAACGCCGAAATAAAAACCATTTCTTGATCTAAAACCTCTGTTGTTTTCAATTAGTTCAATAATACAACACATCTCATAAGCAGTTCATCCAAATCAGGACTCACATCCAGTCGACAACATTTTAATGCCTTTTTTTTAAAAAAGAAAATAGAGGGTTCGGGTTAAAAAAAATGAGGGGTTTGAAAGAAGCCCCAAAAATTATTGTATCAATGTGAGGAAACTAAAGGAACAGAAAGAATAAATTTACAATAATAATTCTACTTGGAACACAAAGAACGACTTTATAATATGAAAACGTGAGTGAAATATTTATACCTGATCTCATGTATACCAAATAACTTGTAACTAATTGCAAAAAAATAAATAAACATGATTAAGTCAATAAAAAAATGAACAAAGAGGCATGAATATCAAGAGATACCTTTTTGGAGAAACAGAGAGAGGAAAAGATTGATGTCCCATATGAACCCCCATGAAATTGCCTTACCTGATTTACCTCTTAATAGAGAGAGGTAGAGGTAAGTTGAAAGTACTCTAGAGTTTTAGGACCTGGGCATCCAATCTTGGTCGAGATTACTTGTCGGTGCTAGCTTCGGCGTAGATCAAGTGCGTCAGGCTTCTTACACACTGAAATCTTTAACTTCGAATATTCTTTTTTAGTTCGATCGTTGTGGATCTCAATTTGGAGAGCTATGAGGAAGGCTGAGGTGAAAGCGGGCAGACAGTTGTGGAGCTCAGAGGGAGAGGGAGGTCGAGGTGGACAGTGGGAGGTATGGTAAGGATCTCAAAGAGAGAGATAGGCCTTTCCAAGCAGTGAAGTGGTGGAATGCCCAGAAAAATTGACAAAATAATTTGGCATGGAGGAGGTCTTTGTAACACGAAAGGACTTATTTATCATTCTCGATAGAGAGAAGTTTAGAAAGAGGTTGTCAAGATTAATTACCTCGAGCCATGGGATCTGTTTATAAAAAAACCTCGAGCCTTGTGCGTATAATCATCTCAAAGGACGAAGCATTCTGAACCATTAGATGCTAAGATTTAATCTCATCCATTAAGCGTGGATTTTGCGGTTGTTTACCAAAGTAACATTTGGTTTGAATTAAAGTCAAAGAGAAAAAATTAATTAGTGACAAAGAAAAGAGAGGGAATCCAAAATTTTTAAGGGCAAAATAGAAAATGCAAAAAAAAAAAATTATTTGGATGACATCATAGGTTCATCTTATGACATACTTAAGTTTCATACTTTATTATATAGATGTTTCACATATCATAAAAAAAAAAATATATATATATATATACAATATACTATACACATGAAGTATATCCATACTTATATATCACACACTATATAAGTATAATAACCATCCCTCAGAACAATAACTCAATGGATGCAGTCTCTCAATGCTATTATCTTCCAGGGAATTACTCCCACATCATCCTGGGTACCAGCGGTCGGACTCTCACACCGACTTGGTAAAAACCAAATCACAATGTATGGGAAGCGGTCATAGTTACTCCCCGGAAATGAGAATAAAACATACCCACCACGTCTCACCCCTAATAAAAATCACACAATATAAAATGGACGCTATGACATGGGGACTATACGCTCCCTTCTCCTCAAGCCAGGAGCCTCACCCACATCGCGCAACTTCTCATGATAGCACTAGAGGGGGTATGCTTCATATAAATATGCCATTCACACACACACACATATATGTATTTTCATATAATAATATATATACACTACACCAAAAACAGGATTCTGGCACAGTTCAAAACCGTGCCAGATCAAATCTGGCACGGTTTTGAACTGTGCCAGAATCAGGTGTTCCAAAATGGGAATTTTTTTCTGGCACGGTTTAAAAGGGTGCCAGAATCGGTCAAACAGGAACACTTCTGGCACACTTTTAAACCGTGCCAGAATTTGATATTTCTGGCACACTTTTGGCACAGTTTTTAACTGTGCCAGATTCAGCAAAATAGGAACACTTCTGGCACACTTTTAAACCGTGCCAGAATTTGATATTTCTGGCACACTTTTGGCACAGTTTTTAACTGTGCCAGATTCAGCATAATTTAAAAAAAAATTAGCACAGTTTAAAACCGTGCCAAAATATGATACACTTTTGCCACGGTTTTGAACTGTGCCATTTTTTTTCAATTTAAAAAAAAATATTTGAAAGCACAAAATTCACAAATTAATAATATTGCGCGTTATTAATAAACTAATGTACATACAAACTTCAAAATATTACAAGTCTTTAACTGCTCATAGGCCTAAAAAAAATTGGGCAGAGTTTCCTCCATTTTCTGGACATTCCAAAACCTGTTAATACAAAACTTGCCTAACATAAAGCCTGCACGGCCACAAAATATAACAATTAACTTACAAAAGCCCTCATGGCCATAAAAGTCAATAATAAAACAAAAAAAGACCGTACGGTCATGACACAAAAAAATGGATTCATTAATTAACCCCTTGTTGTAAACCATTGAGTTTTTTGTGTGTTCCACGCGAATAAAAGCCAATGATAAACTGTTATCCTGCAAAAAAATAGAATACAAAAAAGATACGATATTAGTAACCCAATAATTTACAAAAAAAAAATACTCAAAACAAAAAAATTACATATATGAATGGAAATTAACGTCATACTCACAAACCGGGAGACCCGTGACTACGCGGTCAGTTCCTACAAGTTACATTGGTCCCGTGCGAGGTGTTCGTGCCTCCTACGGGGTCGTTTGGGGGCTGGTTTGGGTTTTCACCCTTTAACGGCTTGTTTTTAAGTTTAAGTGTTGGTTTTTGCAAATTATCGTCCTACTCTCAAACCGAGAGACCCGGGACTACGCGATCAGTTCCTACAAGTTACATTGGTCCCGAGTGAGGTGTTCGTGCCTCCTACGGGTCCGTTTGGGGGGTGGTTTGGATTTTCACCCTTTGACGGCGTGTTTTTAACTAAGTGTGATTTTTGCAAATTATCGTCATATTCACAAACCGGGAGACCCAAACCAGTATATACTGTAATGACATCGTATATATATTCTATATCACTTGTCAATACATATGGCTATAATTTCCAAGCTCTCTTAGCGATAGCCAACAACCTTGAATGTTCCCATTCGTAATGGTATCTAATTATTCTTACACTTACAATACTAGATTTATAAGTATTCTTTTACTTAATACATAACTCGTACCTTAAATCACTTTTAAGGATCTATATATACTCTCCGAATATACCAATTCATAATAGTTAAATAAGTATACTCTCAACTTATTTTTATTCCATAGGTATCGCATCACCTATAATAATAGTCGTCAATAGACGTACCGGATAACTGCACAATTCTCTTGAGCCCATATCCTAAATTCCATCCTAATCGCATCCTAGGATTTACTCAATTACAATCGGCCCACATTTATTTTAACCACATAAATATATCTACATATGCTTGCCGAATACTTCTCATGAATGTTATTCATACATTCATTAAATCCATATCGCGGATTATACACCAAATTAACCCGAGGTTCCCTCTTTCGATCCAAGGTTTACACACCCTCAATACCATTATCTAGGAGTCCTAATATCACTTCACTAATCCCCTAAGATAATATCCAAACAATTTTAGCCTTAATTTTTCCAATTTTTGATTTGATTTCCGAGCTAACGATTTCAACCTCGGAACTGCTTCCTTAGAAAAATTATTAAAAATTAAAAAAAATCAAAAAAATACGCGGTCGGTGCCCAAGCGACCGTATCGAAAAGATCTAGAACTTTTATGTTTTGACCAATATCTGAATCAATTAGCTCCCTATCCAAATCAACCCCGTAAGCTGCTACGTTACAGTTCATTGTCTTCTCCAAATTACAAATCTCCATTAATGCACCTCCAAGCTTTTTACCTTCTCTCCCCTCATCATCCAACCTCAACCAACAATATATCCACAAATAAAAATGGTTCTAATTATCCTAGAACCAATAATCAACAACTAATTTCAACAAATTCTTAAGTTTCTCAAATTGGATATTAATCGGGTTTTACTCGTTCAACTTTTGAAACCCCCGTTTTGATTCACGAAAATTCGACCCAAAACTCTTTATAGTTTTTACACACCAACTATAATATGAGAAATAAACACACTAAATAATAAAATCAAGTTAAACACTTTCCTCATGGATAAAATTCGATAACCCCGAGTCGAATCCCGCGAAACATGGACGGAAATCCCTTTCTTTCTTCTCTTCTCTTCTTCTTCTTCTTCTTCTTCTTCTTCTTCTTCTTCTTCTTCTTCTTCTTCTTCTTCTTCTTCTTCTTCTTCTTCTTCTTCTTTCTTCTCTTATTTCTCTATTCTATTTTTCTTTCCTAGGGCTGAAATGTGGGATAAATGAGGGTTCTCCCCTTATAAATCCCGAAATTGGGTGTATACCCAATTGTAAAATGATTCGTGTACTTAAATGTGAGTCTCGACTAGTCCAAAAAGCCCACAAAACCCAAAAATTACCCCTGGGTACATCATTTTGACTATTTCTGCCATTTCAAAACCAACCGCGCACTCGAAATCTCCATCCGAGTCGCTTAACTAAAATTAACTAATTAAACCCAACACATTCCAATATGCGTGTTTTCCAATTAAAATATTATCCTTTATCGCTTTACCCAACTGCAACACGTAATTAAAATAATCCCACTCATATTCTTAGTCTCATAAGAAAATATAATCCATGTAAATATTAATCCGACACTTGCAAACTAATATTTACTATTTACTTTTAAATTCTCAATTATTAAATTTATACTTTTAAATTCCAAAATTACTATTCATAGTAATTTCCTCTAATTACCAAATTACGCCATTTAAGTAATTTAAATATCCATAAAAGTATGGGGTATTATAGTCTTCTGTATGAAAATATATGGTGAGAACTACATAATTCATCCTATGCTTGTGGAGCCCCAGATCTCCCGGTAGACTATTTTGCATTCTTTAAATATTTGTTTAGTATAAGTTTTTTAGTTACTAATTGACCTTTGTCCTATTGATTTATATACTCACTATAAGAGAAAGGCCAGAGATTTTGAGTTTAATCTTGTTGATTTGAAGAAAGTTTAGAACCAATAAAACCTTACACAGTAAGATTTAATGGAGGACTAGAATATGTTTTTCTTGGCTATGAACTAATGTTGTGTCAGCCAATAACTTCACAATTATTCCTTTTGTAACTGCGACTGATTACACTGTTGTCGGTGACTTGACAATCCCAACAACCACACTCATCCTCATAATAGTAGAGAGGGTAGTGTATATAAGTGAGGTGTAATCACCTTCCTACATGATCTCCACTGCTTTGGAGGATAAGAATCAATTTATAATCATGGATACATCCAATATGACAATGACCTTGCCCTCTTTCTTCTTATAAGGTATTAGGTCCCTCTGGTCATCTTTGGGAGGAAGTATAAGAAGATTAGTAATAATAAGACTTTACATTCCCCCACTCCATAAACACTTTGAATATATGACAAGGTCTACCCAAGCTTGTGGTCGATCTTGACGCAGCTAGGGTAAGTTCAAAGAATAAGGGCGATAGTCTGCCCAGGATGAATATTGTGCAATTGAGACCTAAAAAAAGAGGATTATCTTCGTTTAGGAGAAGGATATTTGAGAAAGGATATATATATATATATATATATATATATATATATATAGAGAGAGAGAGAGAGAGAGAGAGAGAGAACAAGAAGGAAATGAAGAAGTTCATTGACAAACCCCCCAGTACACCAAATAGGGGGAACATTTCACAAATGGTAATCGTGCCTAGACAAGTGGCACCTCAAACTCTTTCCTGTTCATTTAGGGAATACTCTTATATGGTTTTATTTTCAAAGGAAAAAGAATTTATTACAACTGATGATTAGATATATCAAATTGTCAAAGTCGATTTCATTGTTGCTCAGTTCGCTATGTTGCCTGAGGACATGTCGGCCTTGAGAGGTTTCAATGTGGAATTCCTTCACAAATAAGGGCTCCGCCTTATGGTATTGGTAATTTCACATCAAATATTTCAATTTGTTTTACAAAATTTGAAGATTGTCCATGTATTAATTGACCTTTTGTACTTGTGTTTACAGGCCATGCTAGCTATGCATGAGGTTGCTACCTAAGCCAGTCGCATAATGACTAGGAATAATAATCTTCATGAACAATTCAACGTAATGAAGAATAAACTTGATGATAAAGACATCAAGATCACTGAGTTATTGGACAAGATAAATGATGAGATCGCCAACTGAGAAAATCTAAACAAGGAAGGTAAAGCCCTACATTTGGAGTATAATAAGGTGGATTCCCAAGTGACATATCTCATGAAGGATTTTGCCTTAAAGAATTTGGAGAAGTTAATCCTTTAAAGGAAAAATCTTTCGCTTCCCGCCAATCTGGATAAAGAGAAAGAAAAAACGTTGATGAAGACTTTGAAGTGGGAATCCAGGAGGTCTCCACGCAACTTGACTATCATGGGTCAATAACATTTAACAAGGGTTGGATTGTAGAACTCAATAAGGGGAACATCCATAAGGAATATCATGCTTACTTTGTGAACCTATAATAACCTCATTTTTTATATTAATTTAAATTAAATTATTTATTTCTCAAAATGCATTTTACCGACTATTAATAAATTTTGCAACATTTATGACCCATATATATTATCTGAAGTATGAAAATAGGCTCTACACATCTATTCTCTCATTCAAAATAGAATATTTTTCTATAAAACGGATATTAGAACGAATTTAAAACTTATTTTTTATCGCAATCATAAGTTATTTCACATTTTGACACAAGTCATTCACTTCATGCTTACAACATATATATATATATATATATATATATATATATATATATATATATTGTTATACTAAACAGACTTGCACGGAATACCTTACTGACTACTAAGAACTTGACAGCCTATTTCAAAACGCTGAGTAGGTGATTTCTTATTCAAAATTATTTCTCACAATGCTATTGAATTATGCCTATTTTTTATATCACTTTGTGATAGACCCAATATATAATATTCTCATTATGGAACTCATTTGAGTAGTTCAAATTGTTTACATACAATTGATTCATATATTGAAATGATTATGCAATCATATTATTTCACATGATGCTTATTACCTGGTTACTGATTTATAGCATACATTATAATCAGATAATAATCTTTCTCTATACCCACGACTTTATTATTTGGCCTGAATGACTCAGATGCTTGAGGGTCTGGTTATTTTCTACTATATGGAATGACATTTAGTGACTTAGCACGGTTACTTTTATCTCTAGTTATCTGGATTGATTATCTCCAATTTAATTAGAGTGATTTAGTTGTATGTATTTGCTATTTCCATAAGCCTCTGGACAGATAATTATGGGTTATTTGTTTAGAAACCATCCGCAACCTTTAACCAGATCTAGCCCCTAATATTTCTATTATTAGCAATATCATCATCTATCATTATGCTTATCTCACCATGACTGTTGAATCAAATTTCTTATTATAATCCTGATGTTATGATCCTTCAAAGCAAGATTTTATCTTGAAAATTATTTTTATACTTGTTATAATATTAGATACATCTACTGGGCAAAGTTTTGCTTATTCCTTCTTTTTCAGTTATTTTTACCAGCTACCTATAGGCTATGATGAATATTTCAGAGATCAGTTGATACATAGAAGCAAGAAAAAGTCATATTTGAAGAAAAGAAGCATAGTTTGGCAAGAGAAATACTTTTGTATAGAAGTTTGTAACAAGAATAAATTATTAGATTTCAGTTGTAACCCATTTGAGTATCAATCAATCCCTCAGTTGTTTCAGTATTTGAAATATATTTATGGTTTAGAATTATTATCAGGTAACCCTCTCGCTTGGAAAACGGGGATGTGACAATGTGGTATTAGAGCATCGGTTTAATACTCGTATGTGGGACGTAGTTGGGTTTACCACTAAGATAGTTAGATCATTGGAATAAGGAGGATAAAATACTTAGATGAGAATTAAGAAAATTTTATTTTTAAAGCTACATGAACAAGTATATGAGATACTAGGACTTTTCTTAGGGGCAAGATATTAAGGATATGATTGATAACGATAACTAAAAGATATTTAGACAGATGGATTACGAGAATAAATCCTTGAACTATGAATTGGAGATATGTGGTTTATTTTGATATTTAGATGTACGGGATTGAATAAATCATTAAGACTTTTTGGGTTGTCAATGATATAATTGAGGATTTAGAAACATACTAAGAAAATTATCTTAGCACATGATTGTATACAATATACTCCACAAGTCTTTACGTAAGGCACCATTCTTTGTCTAAACTATTCAATTGATACTCCTCTTACAAATGAATTACTTCGTTTGGAATTCCAAAAACTTTCATCTTTAAAATTTATTTCATTTCTCTATTTGAACTTTTATTATTAGTTTTTCGCATTGTACTCTTGTTATATTGTATACTACTCCCATTAGATTACGAGAAGAATGATTTATGTTAGAATGGTACCTGTTCAGGAGTAGATAAACAACTATTCTGAAAGTTCGTTAGTGAATATTTGAAGTTTTCTGGGAAAAAGTTGAAGGCATTAGAAATATTATGATTGACCGTTCTACTCTTTAGAACGTAACGGTATTATTTACTAGATACTACCCCATGATTATAATTTTCCCGAATACTACATAAGTTGGTTACATATTTTGATTATTGAACCAATACTATATGCCTGATAGCCACTATTAATTATTTTTGCAGTTTACTGTGATTTGGGATAATACTGAACAATTTATCCCCAAAAATACTACAGTTTCAGAAGTGAAATATAATTCTTATCCTAAACAACGAGCCTAGTTGTAATTACATGAAATCTTACTTCATACCCCTACATGACTTGGATATCCCAAATGTATTTCTCTTATAAACCATTTTCCAAAAGGAACCTTAACATGGAACCCATAAATTTTTTCTATTGGACATTATGGCTTTTAACCCCTGGTAGGTAAATGATACAAATAATAGCTTCTCTTGATTTTCTAATGTTTGGAAACACAAATGAATAAACCACGTGAATGTTAATAACTTGCGTTAATGATTTTTGAATAAATTATCAAGACGACTTGAGCTCTATACGAAATAGTATTTGTTTACCTTAATTAACTAGAGCTTTGCATTATCTAAAATCCTTAGTCCTAGATTATCTGTTCCGTTTCTTATTAAGTTATTTTGAAATTATCATAAAATACTTACCCATTAACAGTAATCCAATTTATAGATTATTACTTGAATCTTATTCTTTAACTATAAAGATCCTATGACCACATACGATAAGTTACGTTTGACAACATATATTCCTATTACGTTACAATAAACTTTACATTAACTAGCTCCTTAATCAATATAGTTCAGCTACTTGCAATTTATGTAAGATACTTTAACAAATAATTGAATTAATGATCCATTTATTTATATAACTCTTTCTATAAATACGTATTAGGTATCCCGGAATGATTATCTAAATATAGTACCCTTATGAAATTTTAAAATTCAAAAGTGTCGATGGAATAGGAAGAAACATCAATTAAACCCTTTTAGCATCGGAAATGATTACCCATTTCATTATCTATTATGTACCGTAATTATTCAAATTAAGATAATCATTGATTCAGACCCTGTTACATCTACTTACATTCACCCTATTACAAACACTTCAGATATCTAGTTAGCCTCATCTAAGAGTACTTTCTAAGTTTTATATTTGCGTTTCCTTTTGAATAAATATAGGAGACCCTAATCTTGTGATGGACGATTAGAATACCAAGTAACTTCAGGTCACCCAGGTTTGAAATACGTCTTCTTCGGATATGACTCAAGCTGGAAATAGAAACGTGGAGTGTAATGCCTACCGAAGTAATTTAGTCTATCATTGAGAAAAAAACGTTGCATTCGACACCTTATCTCATGGCCTTACTAGGAAACTTAACTATATGATCGTATAGAATGTTGTCGCTACCAAAGAAAGATATGGCCTTTAGTGAACCCCGCACTTTTTCCAAATATCACCAGTAATATTGTATATCTGAATCTGACTAATCAAACCTTAGAATGACAATCTTCGATATCCATTTATGATGAAACACAAGCCAGAATGAGAACCAACATTACACCAAATCTCCCGGATTGTCACGGTCATTGACCGTGACAAGTTCAACTTGTCAAGATCAATGACCGTTATAAGTCTGGGGGTGACAACGTTTGTTGTCACGGACTTGTCATAGTTATTGATAGTGATAAGTTCATTAGACTTGTCACGATCTTGTCACGGTAAATGATCGTGATAATTATGAGCAGAATTCAAAAAAAAATTGTTGGGCAGTATGGCCACTGCCACTGCCCAGCAGTATATTTGTACCTGTTATAGCAATATTGTACCTATTCAAACATCATATATCCAAATAAAATAGATATAATGAAAATATAGATTCAAAACAATATGCTTCACGATATAATCCAAATATAATTCAAATGTAACAACTTAAAACAATTCAATTCAAATAATGTCACTACATGTCTGGGGTAGGTCTGAGGAGGTGAGTAGGACACACGATATACAAATTAATGCACCCAGCAATATGCATCGTGCCACATTATTCGCGCAACAACAATGGGCAGTTATCCTTCTTAGGTATCACATGCGTGACGAGCACCTTGGCCTCGATGTCTTGAAGAAAACGTCCATGAACTGGCATACCCTGAACGGTATTCGGGTCCCACAACCCCCGCCCTATCCGTTGGCCATTAAATATGTCCTGTATAAACACGCTCGGCCAACCAAGTGTCGACATCGGTCGGTCGAAGGGAGTCAAATAGGGGACTGGGTCATCAAAGTCCGCCCGTGTTGGAAATGAAGCAACGAGGTCCACATCCTCATCCTCCTGCACCTCCTCCTCCACCACCATCTTCTCCTTCCCTTTACCCTTACGATTTTCGCCCAACAAATGCTTCATGAATGAGAACATATCTTGGATCTCTGTCTCCAAATGGGACATCTTCGCGTCATGCGAGTCCACCATTCGATCCAACCCGCTGTCGCCCGTCTCCAATCTGATGATCCTAGATTTGGTTACCCGCGAGCTCACCCCCTTGTCCTCATCTTGCGATCAGTGCCAATCACTTGGTTGAGTGCGTCTATGGACAAAGATGCCTTGTTGGCATCAGACTGCGACTCATGAACTTCCTTAAGCTTTGCCTGAAATGACAAAAAGCACATGATTAGTTAAATAAGTCAATAACGAAATTATGACGTAATTAACAAAAAGTAAAATGTCATATTACTTACAATCGTGGTCGCGACGCTCGGAGACACCTCCTTATCCTTCCCTTTCTTCATCCGAATAACCACATAAGTATCGAGCCTATGTGGCTTACCCCCAGGGCCACTCCCCGTCCCCTAAAATAAAATAATGCAAAATTAGTATCGGCCCTGCGAAGTAAAATAATGCAAAATAATATATTTTTGTAATTATAAAAAATTAAATCTTACCATCATCCTATGCTCCACCTCGGCGTAATACGTCCGTCCGGAGTAGTGCACGTCCGTCTTTTTCGCCCGATTTTCCCTCCCCGATTGGTGAGATGCCAATTATCGCTCTCCGATCTCATTGTCAATGAACTTTTGCCATTGTGCCAATGAGATCAGCTACTTCAGCGGGACAGAGTCACGCATTCGGATAATGGAGTCTCGGGTCTTCCCAAACTACCGGGTTCGTATATTTTTCTTCCACGTCTTGTGTTGCTCTCTCAACTGCTCCAAGATGGAATCGGGTAGTTTTGGATCCCGGTTGAATTGTTCATGTCCAACAAATACAATGTTTGTTGCGAATAAGTATAAATATAAATATAAATATAAATATAAATATAAATATAAATATAAATATAAATATAAATATAAATATAAGTATAAAATGAAATCGAAATCGAAATTGAAATTTAAATTGAAATATTCATATAAATATAAATATAAATACATTACCTATATTGCCGCCCAAATAGCTAACTTGATTTCATTTGGAACCTCCTTCCAACTAGTGTACCCCAGGCCGATGGTCATCTTTACCAGCTAGAGGGATCTCGCTAATAGCCCCGTCTTGTTCTCGATGGCCATCCCCAATTTGCCATATTTGGGGACCCTAGGGGCCGAGGCTCCCTCGTCACCTCCGCTACCACCGAGCCCAGATGACATCATCATAATTAACAACAACATCCTCGCCTTAATACCTGAAGGAGACATTTTCTGTAAAAAAAATGTTGTTATTAGTACAAATCAAAATGAATTAGAAGAAGACATGCAAATATGTACAATTACTACAAATCCCAATGAATTATTACTGTTTAACACCTCAATTCTGAATTCCAAAACAACATCATCTAACTCATAATATGTACAATTATTAAAAATCTGAAACATCCCCACCCCCACCCACACACACGCACACTACACAAGAGTGAAAAAGATAAAGTGAAAATCAATTAAAAGCATTAAAAATGGATTGATAAAGTAAAAATTGGAATATTTATTACGAATTGAAAAATTATTTCAAATTCGGGTTATCCTAAAAATGGTTGATACTAGGTAGGAGCAGCCAAGTCATCCACGGTACTATTTAGACGTTTTGGCGCATGTAGGATAATTAACCACCACTCGTTGTTGATATACTCCGAGTAAAATACCTGGTTGACCTTTTGAAATGCACAAACAAACGGCTCATCGCTCACGTGATCGTTGCTCTTCAACTTGGACAAGTCAACCATGATCAAATTGGTGTCAGGATTAACTTTACAAGAATTTTTATCCTCAACTCTTACCCAGTCATAGTAAAATACAACCTCTTTGAATCTTATACAATCCAATTCAAATATATTTTGAATTACACCATAGTAAGTCATTTCAACTTCAACGAGGTTTTTATCTTTTGCGCTCGCTCGAAAGAAATCAAGAGCCTTGTATGAAATGCCCGAGTTCTGTACATTTGTACTTTTCTCGTACACTTTTGCGCCGAATACGAAACCTTTTAATCGATACTTTTTGTACTCTTGTGCCATAAACAAGGGTCTAGTGACTAGACGAGCAAGCCTTGATGTCGCATCACCCGTCTTTAAGAGCTGAGAATATAGATAAATTAATTAGATTAGTTGTAAAGTTTGAGTGTAATGTAACATTATATAACGAACATTTTCATTATAATTACCTCTTGTGACAACCACAACCTAAATTCACAGTCTGATTGTACCATTATTTTTCATCTTTTATTGTTCTCACGGGCTTCATATTTTCTGCATACTACAAAATTAATCATGTATAAAATAATCTAAAATATTCTAAAATCATGAACTGCCCACATCAACATAGCTTTCAGCGTAAACTCTTTTTTTCTAAAAGAGTCAAATGATTTCACACCCTCTTCCCACAACTCATTTAATTCTTCTACTAAAGGAGACAGGTAGACGTTGATGTCATCACTTGGTGCCTTTGGCCCAGGTATCAACAAAGACAGTATCGAAAATTTAGGTCTCATACACTGTGAAGGAGGGAGGTTAAGTGGGGCTAGGATCACTGGCCATACACTCTGATTGGTGCTTAGATTTCCAAATGGATTGAAACCATCTATTGACATAGCTAAACGAATGTTGCGCTGTTCTCGAACAAAATCGGGATACTCATAATTCATCCTCCTCCAAGCTGTAGAATCAATAGGATGACGCATGAGATTACCCATACTTTTGCCCTAGCATGCCAAGTCATTGCCTCCGCTATCCATGGTACTGTGAAAAATCGCTTTAATCTATGCCCAACGGGAAAATATTTCAACACTTTTTGAGGCACTTTTGAGCTTGTGCCTTCCTTACCAGTAGATTGGACATATCTAGGTTCATCGCATACCGAACAACGATCGATATTTTCATACTCCTTTCGGTATAGTATGCAATCATACACCCAAGCATGAATTGATTTATACTTTATTCCCAAACCTTTTAAACTGTTCTTCATAACAATATAGCTATTTGGAAGCGTATTCTCCTTGGGTAGTAAGCCCTTCACCCAATTCAGAATTCATGTCACGCTATTTCCAGACAAACCATATTGCATCTTCAAACTGTGCAAACCAACCATGGCATGTAAAGTTGTTTGATATTTCTCACAGCCAGATTATAACGGTTGGGTCTCCTTAAATTTTAAACTTTGGTAGTCATCGTCAAGGTTTATCGCGATATCTTCATGAGCACTTGAACCTTGTACATCATCAGTAACCTCATTCTCTCCCTCTTCATAAACTCTGTACGCATCATTAACTAAATCCTCTAACATATTATGATCTACGTCGTCCCCTTCTACATCTATCCTAGTTAGGGTAATTCGAGAGATCTCATTAGAGGGGTAATGACTCTCGAACGGGTCTAAGGGCTATTGAATGCATATGCATAAGAACTATAAGGCTAGTATCTATGAGCACTATATGTAATTTCAAGTATTTTTATTTATTTATCATACTATATATATATTGTTCATGATACAAAGTAATTTTAAAAAAAAATTGAAAAATTCCTACCCGATATGGACAATAATCCAGTGGTCATGCCACTTTTAAAATTAACCAACCGAACATCGATACACTACAATCGAACAGCAATGGCAACAACAAATGTGTATCCTGACTCCTTCCAATTCATCTACTCAATTAAGTCTTTTCATCAATTAAACTAACAATTAAAGTAAACAATTATTAATTTACTAATTTATAATGAGGGGCAATCCTACTTGTATATGAAAGGGGCCCTAATTATTAATTTACTAAAAAAATTAGCAATCAATCAATTGTTTTACAAGGGTCACTACAATATTAAGGGAAATATCTAATAAACCAATAAAAATTTAATTAAAACAAACACACATACGCACATATATATACACACACACACACAGCCCCACACCCCCTGCTCCCCCTGCCCACCCCACCCCCAGCCCTACCCCCTCCCACCCACTGCCACTACCACCACACACACACACACATATATATATACACACACATATACACACACACACGCATATATACACACATACACACAAATATATACATACACACGCACATATACACCCCCTCCCCCCCCCCCACACATGTATATATACCCCACACACACACACACGCATATTTTCACACACATATATACACACACGCACATATACACACACATATACATAAATGGAAGAGAAATAGAGAGAAAATGTACCAAAATCGTAGAGAGAGAGAGAGAGAGAGAGAGAGTGTGCAGTCACTTAGAGAGAGAGAAATGGAGGGAATAAAAATTGGTGGAAAAAAAGAAGAGGGAAGGGGTTTTTACTGACAAAATTATCATGGACATGTCACGGTCATTGACCGTGATAAGTTTATAAACTTGTCATGGCCTTGTCACGATCGATGATCATGACAAAAAATGAATGTTTTTTTTATCACGGTCATCGACCGTGACAAAGGCTGGCTAGTTGAAGGGTGTCAATTTGACCATTTTGGTGTAGTACAGGAATTATCCTACGATAGGGAAACAAACCTATAATTTAGATAAATCACATGTCCGTGATCGATATCACCAGAAGTTTACCATTCTATATTCAAGATATATCCTAGGAACTTAAGACCATATCATGTAAAGAAGGAATATCAGTAGTGGCCTATATAAGAATGATATTAAGAAATTTTCAAGGAAATATTGTACTTGTCACCAAGACTAAATAGGACACTAGTATTTTCGTGAATTCCTTTAACTCATTCTGATTCCGAAATGGACATAGGATCGCATCACAATGAATTTTATTATTTAAATATTCCATAAGTCTTAAGGATACAAGTCAATATGAATCGTAGTAAATCGACTCGTAAATTTTACCTTTTGCTTCTAATGAAAACCAAGAGATTCTTTTCCCACTAGAGAAATTTATAGTAATTTGGTTAGCGTAAAAAATATAGTAGCTCATAGCATAGAAAGACAAACGTATTTAGAAACTCAAATTACATTAAATTGGGGGATGAGAACATACTCTTTTAGATTATATCTACCAGGTCAAATACATGACCTTTTACGAAACCTCATCAGGATTTAATATTATATTATCTTTATTATGCAACCCAGTTCTAGTAAGCTCAACTATTAAGATACGTCAGCATTTATATATTAGTTGAGAGCAATACATCCTTATAAGTATCTTTATACTAAATTGCCTAGATTTTAGTGACTTCGTTTACACTGTTTGTATGAACTATGTGTAAAGAAACTATTTCATCCTAAATAGTACACCTTAGGTTATGGAAATTCCATACATCCAAGAAATTCAAAATTTCCAAATTTATAGGATAGCCCCAATGTACCTTAAAGAATCCTTTTTGTCTCGCATGAATACGAAAGATCTCGAGCAGGTAATTATATACTATTAGACATCATATCTGCAGTAACCTTTAGTAAACTAATGAAAATTGAGAACCAATCAAATCAATGGACCTACTTAAAATACTCAACCCTTATCAGACGTTGCCGTATGATAACTTCACAAGAATCAAATTCTATAGATACGTTAATCTGATATGTTTAGGAAGTTAAGTGTACCTTACGTTAAAATCCCAGCTACGCTCTTCCCTAGTATGAGAAATTTTAAATAAACCACTCTCAAAATTATAAGGCATTGTGACCAAAATGATGTATTTTTCTAATGAACCGACAAACGATTTCACAAACATAGTAAAACAATCTAGTACTTCATGTTCTCTATCAATAGAAATGCCAATAGAACAAACAAACATAAAGTACAATATCACCATAATATGGATTAAAATTCTTATAATAGCCTTGGTATTTAGATATTCGATCTAGTAATCGTAATTAAAATTTTATCATCGAACATTACTTTTATTTACCATAATTAGTGAAGCTTCAAAGTCATTGTTAGCACAATTCTAAATTAATATTTCTCAACCTCAAGAACAATTACCCTTATCACTTATTATTTGTACCACATGACATCTACAATTAATAAACTATTGAACCTCAACTTATATTTCTAAATACATATTGTGCTAACAACTATACAATACTATTATTACAAGATCCATGATTCAACCTATAGTATTGTCTTACCCCTACCCATTCGTATAGTATGACAAAATGCATTGTATGAAACGAACTTCTGACCATGTTACCAAAACCCCTGTTTCTAAAGATGATACATGCAAAGATTGTAAAAATGCCTATTAATTGTTTGAAATCTCTTTTCGTGTTTATTCCTAAATGTGTCGTTTTCCCTTATATGAGTATGTTATCACTAATCGCGAGAAAAACCACCGTTAGTCAACTATAAACTCATGAACTATCTTTGCAAATATGCTATATACCCCAGATGATGTATACATTACTAAACTTTGAAACTAGAGGATATTAGAATTTCGAGGAAGAAACTATTTTAAGGTGGGTAGATTGTAATAACCTGATTTTTTTTCATTTAAATTGAATTATTTATGTGTCAAAATGCATTTTATGGACTATTAATAAATTTCGCGACATTTACGCCCCGTACATATTTTCTGTAACATGAAAAAAGGTCGACACGTCTATTCTCTCATTCAAAATAAAATATTTTTCATATAAAATAGAGATTAGAACGAATATAAAACTTATTTTTATCGCAATTATAAGTTATTTCGCATTTTGACACAAGTCATACACTTTATGCTTACAACATATATATATATATATATATATATATATATATGGTTATTCTAAATAGACTTGCATGAAATACCTTACTGACTACTAAGAACTCAACGACCTATTTAAAAACGATAATTAGGTGATTACTTATTCAATATTATTTCTCGCAATACTATTTAATTATGCCTATTATTGATATCACTTTGTGATAGACCCAGTATATCATATTCTCATTGTGGAACTCATTTGAGTAGTTCAAATTTTTTACGTACAATTGATTCATTTATTGAAATGATTATGCAATCATATTATTTCACATGATGATTATTACCCAGTTACTGATTTATAGCATACATTACAATCAGGGAATAATCGTTCATTATACCCACGATTGTATTATTTGGCCTGAAGGACTCAGTTGTTTGAGGTCATGATTATTTTCTACCATATGGAATGTCATTTAATGACTTAGCATGGTTACTTTTATCTCCAGTTATCTAGATTGATTATCACCAATTTAATAGGATTGATTTAGTAATATGTATTTTCTTTTTCCGTAAGCCTATGGACAGATAATTATGGGTTATTTGTTTAGAAACCATCCGCAACTTTTAACCAAATCTAGACCCTGATATTTCTATTTTTAGCAATATCGTCATGTATCATTATGCTTATCTCAGTGTGACTGTTGAATCAAATTTCTTATTATATTCCTGATGTTATTATCCTTCAAAGCAAGATTCTATCTTGATTTTTTATTAATACTTGTTATAAAATTAGAATCATTAAGTGGGCAAAGTTTTTCTTATTCCTTCTTTTTCAGTTATTTTTACCAGGTACATATAGGCTGTGATGAATATTTCAGAGATTAATTGATACATAGAAGCAAGGAAAAGTCATATTTGAAGAAAGAAGCATAGTTTGGCAAGAGAAATACTTTTGTATAAAAGTTTATAATAAGCATAAATTCTTAGATTTCAGTTGTAACCCATTTGAGTATCAATCAATCCCTCAGTTATTTCAATATTTCAGATATATTTATGGTTTAGAATTATTATCAGGTAACCCTCATGCTCGAAAAACTGGGATGTGATCGAACCCAATCTTAAGAAGCATATTATCAGATATGGGGAGGCTTCCTTGCAACCGAGCAAGAAGTGAATCATCGGACGAGTGATTTGGTTCTCTATAAAGGTCAGGCTAAACAAAGAAATGAGGTCGCCAAAATCTAAGGGAAGGTTACCCCTAGTACCCTAGTTCATAATATTTTTTTAAAATTTTTGATGTTGGCCGTTTGGCCATCATTTATAGGCCTTGTACTATTTTATCATTAAATGAAAAGTTCTTTTATGCTTAATGCCTTGTTTTATTCATTTTTATATGTATGTTAAATTCTTTTTATATATTATTAGTGGAAGGTTAGTACGTGACCGACTCCATTTACTTGTAAAAAATATAATAAATTAACTTTCATATTTAAATAATCACTTAATTTGTGGAGGGTAGGTCTGTGAGCGAGTCCACTAACTTGTAAATTTTTATTAATAATTTAATCTTCATATTTAAATTATCACTTAATCGATAAAGGGTAGGTCTATGACCGACTTCACTGACTTGTAAAAATTAATTAACACATTAACCTTCATATTCAACTTATCACTTAGTAGAGGGTAGGGTGATGACCGACTCTAATAACCTATAAAAATTAATTAATAATTTAACCTCCTTCTATAACTCATCACTGAATTAAGGGAGGGTAAGTCTTTGACCGACTCCATTGACATGTAAAAATTGAATAGTAAGTTAACCTTCTTATTTAGCTTATCACATAATCGATGGAGGGTAGGTCTATGACCGAATCTGTTGACTTATAAAAATTAATTAATAAGTCGACATTATGATTCAACTTATCACCGCACCACCTGTTACTAGGTTAATGTGTAACTATTCTAGGCTGACCAACCTATTCTTAGGTTATACCACTATTTTCAGGTGAGTTTTTCCATATTATAGGAGAAACTGACTTATTTTAAGTTGTTTTACCCATTCTTGGGTGGATTTATGTCTATTCTAAGTTGGCCTACATATTCTTGGACTGTACCATCGTTTTTAGGTGGGTTTTTGCCTATAATAGGTGAAATCGACTTATTCTAAATCATACGACTTGTTCTTAGGTGGGGTTTTACATATTATGGGAAAACAAACCCATTCTTGGACTATAACACCATTTTCATGCAGGTTTTGATCTATTCTAGGAAAAAAACATTTTATTCTAAGTCGTACCACCCATTCCCAAGTGAGTATATGACTATTCTAGGCCAACTAACCCATCCTCTACACCACCATTTTCAGTTGGTTTTGCCTAAATTAGGTGAACCTAAATTAATCCAAGTCACACCACCCTTTCTTAGGTGGTTTTATGGCCATTCTATGCTGACCAAACCATTGTTGGTTTGTACCATTATTTTCAGGTGGGATTTTTGGATCTTAGAAAAAAACATACAACTTTGTTGAACAAATGTAATCCTTAAAATTAATCATCTTTATTTGGAAAAGATATGTAAAATAAAATTAAACTACTTAGTGATAGTAATTCTATAGGTTCATGGCATTCCATGACCAAGGAATTGTTGTTCCATATAACTCCTCTAAGTGATATGAATTGGTTCCACCTTTTGACACAAATTTGCACGACCCCTACCAATCAGTGCTAGTTTCCCATAAAAAGACTTCTTGGTTATTGAGAGATATTTCTTGCCAGATCACTGACTTGAAACTCTTTGACTTTGACTTTATTATTGTGGTGCTTGGTGATCGCTTGCTGATAGGATGCCAAATAAATCACAGCTTATTCTCTTTATCCTTCTACTAGATCCATATTATGGTTAATACGATCACTATTATGGACGTCCTCATAGATTTCGGACCTGAGTGTGGATAGGCTGGTTTCTAGAGGAATGTCATCTTTTATTTCGTAAGACATATCATAAGGGGTTCATCTTATTTGTCTTATTGGAGACATTTTGTAAGCCCAAAGGACAGAGGGTAGTTTGTCGAACCACCTTCCTTTAGTTCTCTCTAATTGACATTTGATCCCATCGAGTAGAGTGTTATTAGTTATCTCTTACTTTTTATTGCTTTGTGTGAATATGATTGAGGCATAGTAACTATGGATTTAGCACTCTAGGTAGATGTCTCTAAACATGTCATTGTCGAACTGGGTTCGATTGTCTGATACTAATTTTCATTTGGATTTCGAATCTAGTGATTATATTTCTTCGTAATAAATGTCTAGTATTATCCTTCATAACGTGCATTAAGGGTTCAACTCCTAACTATTTAGTTAAGTAATCAATTGCATTAATCAAGGATTTTTGTATGTTTGCATCTCTGGGAAGAGGACTGACAATGTTTGTGCCCCATTGTGCAAATGGACAAGGACTTGTATGCGGGCTAAGGTCACCCACCGATTGCTTGAGGATAGGGTTAAACTACTAACACATAGGTCACTTCCAAATGAATTAAACCGCATCCTTTTACACAAAGGGACACTGGTATCCTTGTGACATTTCCCTGTAGGATAAGAATCCTCTACATGCATAGTCTCTGTAACTTCCCTTGAGCATCTCCTTAAGTATCTCTTCCACTTAGTCTCGGTGAACACACTTGAGTAAGGGGCCTATAAATGAATGTTGGTAGTGTTTTCCCTATAAATTGAGGTAAAAGCTAACCGATTTAATTTTCAGTTTATGGGCCACTTTTTTCTTTCGGGAGTTCTAGTCTCTTCAAGTAAGCAATAAGTATCCATCCAACTTAAAGCCACATTGGCATGCATAACAAGTGCTTTTGACTTAAATTCATCAATATTGGGTAGATCAATATACTACACCTCAATAATCCTTTTTATATTGGTGTTAATTATGTAATAACCTAAAAACCCTAACGTGTATTAGTTATTGAATAAACTCCAACTCTTTCAAAATCAATTAAAAAAACTTTGATTGAAACTATTGTACACACACACAAAAAAAAGTAGATTTGCGATGATGTTGCTCAAATAAAAAGATTTAGAATGGGATGAGGTAAAAATGAAATTGACACAACATTTGTTCTCGAGGAAACCAACGTAATGGAAAACCCCATCTCCCTAGTCCCAGAACAACTTACACACCCAAATCCACTATTGCCAATTATTAATTACATATTACAGTCCACCAGTTTATAATCATTTAAATTAAGAAAATACAAGTCGTACACCCAGCCTAATCTAAATACAACCCAACTTGACTGAAAATCAGTCAACCCAATAACGCCTCGATAATAGCAACTAGAACTCACACACAACTACATACCCAAAACTAAGAAACCAGTGAAGTTGTGAAACACACAAATTAGAAATAAGATTTGTTTTAATCACAGCATAAAAATATTATTTTGTTTATAAAATAAGATTAAACACACACCAGGTTTTATCTAATTTTAGTAAACAAAAAAAAAAAGAGTTTGTGATTAAATAAAAACAGTAATTGTTAAAATGTCCACAATCACAAACATGTATACAAAAGTGGGTTTTTCACAAGACAAACAAACAACAACAATATTATGTTTAAACCATACTTAAATCAGTTTTTGATGTAACTTAAAATAATCCATTAAAAAATTAATAAAAAAATAATTAATTTTAATCAGATCTGAAAACACATTTAAACGCACAAGAGTTAACACACTGAGTTTAGTACCGAGTTAACACACTAAGTTAACATTGAGTAACCATTGAGTTACACCGAGTTAAAAAAACTAATTTAACCACTGATTTAAACCCCGAGTTAAACACACACACACGATCTGAAAAAGAGAGAAAAATGCACACACGCACCAGATTTGAAATAAGGGTAGTATATATATATAAAAGAGAAAAGAACTCACAGAGGAAGCTAAAAAATGAGCTATGGCAAAAACATTCGAAAAAAGAAAAAAAAACAAGCCAAACAGGTACAGAGATCCAAACAGCCACGGTCTCCAAACACCATCTCCAAACCAAATAATCAAAACCCACAACTCAAGCAATATGCAAAACCCCCACCAAAAAAAAACAGCAACAATGGAATACACCACCGCCAAAAAATACCAAACCCCAAAATATCAATTGTGTATGAGATTTAAGAACAGGGTAAAGAACACACGAAAATCTCAAAGTTTTTTAAACACAAAAATCTCAAATATTATGAATCATAAGCAAAATGTATAGAGAGAAAGTGAGGAGAGAAAATATATTGGTTGAGTTTAAATCTCAAAACCCTAAAAAAATTAAATGCCCTGATCGCTAAGTATATAAGGGATGCCCAAGGTGGCATTTTTTCGTAAAATAATAAACCACACAAATAGGGGTAAGAACGACTTATCCAGTAGGTGGTTGGGGACAAAATCCACAACGCAAGAACCAAGGACACATGCGTCTTTAGCCAAGGAAGAAGGAGGGATAAGACATTAAAAACTCAAGCTTGAACGGTCGACTACAACTGGCTACCACACATGGTCAAATCATGTGGAAAACGCTAGCAGCTCCCATTGGCCAATGGATGATCACAAGGATTAAGATAACAAACACAAAGAGGAACCATCGCAGCCACTAAAACAACACCAACAAAATCAAAGTCGTTTAATTTTAGTTTAAACCTTTTAATAAACAAAATTGATTTTTGTTTATTTGAAAAAATGTTTAAACATACAAAAAAAGTACAAACGAAAGAAAAAAAATATTTTTAAATACATAACAAAATAAAAAATATTTAAGAAAATAAATATATATTTTTCAAATAAATTTTATAATAACAATATACCTAAAGGACACACACAAAATGTTCTAGAAAATAAAAATAAAGTCTCAAAATTGAGACAATCAAGAAGGGAAATTTCAATCTCCCTCTTTGGCCAATTTTGAGACAAACAAGACTTTGAGACCAAATACATAACTCAACTAACAATATTTTGAGTTCTAGACAATACATAACTCAATTAACCACATTTTGAGTCCTAAACAAAAAATAAAAGAGTACATAACTCAACTAACAACATTTTGAGTCCTAAACAAAAAATAAAAGAGTACATAACTCAACTAACAAAAAAAATCCTAAAAGACCAAGAAAGATATAAAGAGTATCAAATTCCCCCCAGTTTGTCTCAAAGGGACAAAGGGAGGAAACTAAAATCAAATTAAGTTTGAACATTGGTACTCTTTACTTGATAACCGAAGTCATCTTTCTTTATCCATTTAACATCACTTTTGGGAACAACAGTTTTAACATGTGTAATACCAGAAATTTCTTTGGATTTATTCACAACAAATTTTGTTTTTAAAGGCATCCTGAGTATATAATTAACATAATTTTGTTATCAACTTAAACGCTTATAACATAATTGTCCTAAATGGCCCGTTTTCAAACATAAATTGCATTTGTAAACATGTATAAAATTCAGCTTGGCATTAACATGAACGTTCCTTTGTTTAGCATTCACAGTTTGTCTAGATAAGTTCAAACGCTTGAAGAAGAACTGTTCTAAGTGACCAAATTTGGAACAATAGTTGTAATAAAAAATATTTCTTTCAGCACACTTGGCATTGTTACACTTGGTGTGCTGACTTTTAAATTCACTGTCTATATTTAGATCCAGCCTTTTAAAGCAAGATTTCTCTAAATGCCCTATTTTAGAACAAAATCCACATTTAAGAACAGGTTTAGCAGTCTTAATATTACCAACATTTTGTAATTGCCTAAATTGGCCCCAATGAGACTTATTATGTCCTAATTTTTTAAAACATAACTTTTCTAAATGTCCAGATTTGTGACAAAACTTACATTCAAAAACAAGTTTACCACTAGTAGAACAACTTTTATTTTCAACATGTTTATAAGACATTTTAATTTCAGTTGAATAAGGAAATTGTTCCTTAGATTTGACAAATTTAGTTACTTCAAATTCTTTTCCCTCAAAACCAAGCCCTTTTGTAGGAACTAAATCAGAATAAGAGTTGGTTGGGTCATAACACGTATTCTGATTAATAGTCCTGACTGCATCACCAATATTCCAATAACTCTTTTACTTTTTTGAGGTGACTTTTGTTTCCTTTTTACATTCATCATATTTATTAAAAACAACCTTAAGTTCAATTTGAGATTCATCAAATTTAATAAAAATCCTTGTTTTTAATTTTTAGAGTGTGATTAAGTTCAGTTAACATGATAATCACCTACTTGAAAAATATATTCTTCAATTATAGACTTGATTCGATTGTTTAAAACGTCGTTTTTAGCCATCAATCTAAAATTAACTTGACCTAAATCATTGCAGTCCTCAATTGTGTTATCAAAAGATTTATTACTCACACAATCTTCTAAACCCATACATACACGCCCTTCAATAATGATAGAAATATCTACATTTTTAGATTCATCCACATTATAAAAAATACTACCAAAATGACATAAAGAAGTTGTGTCAGTAGGGTGAGATTGAGAAGGTGAGACATCAGATAAATTCACAAAGTCTAATGCAAAATTATCTACATGTAAATCAGAATCATCAGAAACCGTAGATAAACTATCAAAAATGTTCCCAGACTTAATAGGACAAAAGGAGGCAAAGGCCATAAAGTTTTTATTTTCTTCATCATTGTCACTATCCGAAATATCATCCCAAGTTTTAGAAAAATGGGCGTTATTAGAGGATTCCCCTTTTGATTTTGAAAAACAGTTATTAGCGTAATGACCAAATTTATTACGTTTCCAACATTGAATATGGCTAATATCTTTGGTAGGATTAATAAATCCATTTGTTTTCTTCTTAAAATTATTATCAAAAGACCTATGAGTACTAGATTGATCTTCCCTTGAAGCAACACTATTTCTAAACATGACGAAATTTTTAAAGTGATTAGAAAATAAATCATTTTTTTTATGCAAAGACCCGAGAGTAATGGTAGAATCATCAATGTTTGACAAGGAAGATGAAAAAACAAGATTATTCATATTTTAACTAAAATTCATCATACTTTGTGCAAGAACTTTTCCTCTTTATTCATCTCTAAGTGAGTTTTGTAGTTCAAAATTGTTAAGTTTACTACACAAAATAGGAGGGGCATATCTAATCAAATTATCACCTATAGTATGGGAAATTAAGTCAACAGACCTAAGGATTTTATCGCATATTTCAGAATCACTATAAACAACGCCATTAGCATGTGACTGATAAATAATATATTCCAAATTAAGGTAAAAATCATCAAATTTCTCACTATCCTTCATAAACAGAGAATCATACATTCTAACTAGCATTTGAGACTTAACTCTTTTAATACTAGAGTCTCCTTCATGAGTTGTCATTAGAATATCCCAAGCCTCTTTCGACGAGGTGCAAGCTGAAATTATTTTAAATTCCATTGCATTCATCGTTTGGAAAATAGCATTTTTGCCTTTATTGTTATACTGGGAATTTAACTTTTCCTCTTTAGACCATTCAGAAAGGGGTTTTCTAACAGAAATTTCAGCATCGATGATGCCAGAAACAACACCACCCTTCAAGGTGTTTATGAGCTTAGTTCAATGTTAACAATGGAAGCATGAGGGTATATATATATATATATATAAGAGATTGTGATGAGGAGAAGAGGATGAACACAGTTATGTAAGTGGTTCAGCCAATCAGGCCTACATCCACTGTGCAAGTGTATGATGTGTATCGCTGTATGAGGGCTCTAATGGCCATGGATACAATATCTCAAGCTTTCTCTCTCTACTGTGTATTTGAACAGAGTTTTAGCTAGTGTTACTGATCTTGGATCCTTTGCAAGGTAGAGGATGACCTCTATATATAGTACCTGGGGGGTTTAATGTACCCCCTATGCATGCAATGAGCATGTGTGTGTTGATCTAGCCAATCTGATGAAGACATCTGTCACTGTCACAGGTAGAGAATGACGATGAAATATTCCCCCCACGTGAGGGGAATGATTTGTTATAACTGAATTGAGTCCATGTGTCCTTATCCACACATATGCCAATAAGAGCTCGGCCTCTATGCTTCGTCATGACCTCGTCCTGGATGAGGCCGGGACTGGTAAGGTCCAATTGTCCGTCCAATCCGAGAGGAGCCATTATGGTCCCGGCTTAAGTGAAGCCGAGGCAAGTATTGAGGTCGAGTCTGAGCTGCTGTATAAGAGTTATGAGGCTGAGGCTGAGGCCAACGTCTTCTGTTTCGACCCTTATCTGGATGACCCTGCTGAGGATTAAGTCGTGGCTGACCCTGTTGAGGCCGACCCTATTGAGGCCGACCCTGTTGAGGCTGACCTTACTGAGGCCGACCCTTATCTGGATGACCCTACTGAGGATTAAGTCGTGGCCGACCCTGTCGAGGCTGACCTTGTTGAGGCTGACCTTACTGAGGCCGACCTTTATCTGGATGACCCTGCTGAGGATCAAGTCATGGCCGACCCTGCTGAGGATCAAGTCATGGCCGACCCTGCTGAGGATCAAGTCATGGCCGACCCTGTTGAGGCCGACCTTACTGAGGCCGACCCTTATCTGGACTACCCTGCTGAGGATCAAGTCGTGGCCGACCCTGTTGAGGCCGACCTTACTGAGGCCGACCCTTATCTGGATGACCCTGCTGAGGATATAAGAGGCTCTCACGAGATGTGATACCCATCGTCCTAAGAGACGAGGGTACATTTTGGTCATATCAATTACCCCCTAGCCCTTAGTCTTCAATGTAGATAGAAGGCTAAGGGATAAAGTATATTTGGGCATATCACTGATTTTTGTCTCTAACCAAGATAAAGGTTTTCCAAGTATGAAATCACCAAGTTAATGATGTTTCAGATATGAGGCCACCAAGTTAATGATGTTAACTCTCATGTCACCAAGTTAATTATGTTTTAGATATGAGACCTCCAAGTTAATGATGTTTGTCTTAGATATGAGGCCACCAAGTTAATGATGTTAACTCTCATGTCACCAAGTTAATGATGTTTCAGATATGAGACCACCAAGTTAATGATGTTTGTCTTAGATATGAGGCCACCAAGTTAATGATGTTAACTCTCATGTCACCAAGTTAATGATGTTTCAGATATGAGACCACCAAGTTAATGATGTTTGTCTTAGATATGAGGCCACCAAGTTAATGATGTTAACTCTCATGTCACCAAGTTAATGATGTTTCAGATATGAGACCACCAAGTTAATGATGTTTGTCTTAGATATGAGGCCACCAATTTAATGATGTTAACTCTCATGTCACCAAGTTAATGA
The DNA here is from genome assembly GCA_949130495.1 of Sambucus nigra. Classification (NCBI taxonomy): domain Eukaryota; kingdom Viridiplantae; phylum Streptophyta; class Magnoliopsida; order Dipsacales; family Adoxaceae; genus Sambucus; species Sambucus nigra. The sequence goes on from OX422217.1 coordinate 270,679,919, forward strand.
TGTTTCAGATATGAGACCACCAAGTTAATGATGTTTGTCTTAGATATGAGGCCACCAAGTTAATGATGTTAACTCTCATGTCACCAAGTTAATGATGTTTCAGATATGAGATCACCAAGTCAATGATGTTAACTCTCATGTCACCAAGTTAATGATGTTTCAGATATGAGATCACCAAGTTAATGATGTTTCAGATATGAGATCACCAAGTTAATGATGTTAACTCTCATGTCACCAAGTTAATGATGTTTCAGATATGAGATCACCAAGTTAATGATGTTTGTCTCAGATATGAGGCCACCAAGTTAATGATGTTAACTCTCATGTCACCAAGTTAATGATGTTTCAGATATGAGACCACCATGTTAATGATATTTGTCTTAGATATGAGGCCACTAAGTTAATGATGTTAACTCTCATGTCACCAAGTTAATGATGTTTAAGGTCCGAGGTCATCCAAGTATCATTTCTTAGCTCGGAACTCATCACCAAATTATGATGTTCTCAGGTCTGAGGTCATCCAAGTATCATGTCTTACCTTGGACCTCCTCACCAAATTATGATGTTCTAAGGTCTGAGGTCATCAACCATGATGGAGTAAGAACCCTCGTGTACCTCTTGTAGGACGCGAGGAACCTTTGTGGGATGAACACATCTGAGGAGAGTTAATAAAAATCCCTTCTTATATAGGACGTCTCCTATTATGGAGAACTTTGCAGCTCTGTACCTTAATTTCCTCCTCTCTATCTTGGATTTCGGCAGCTCTCCCTCTTTGATATATCTGATGAGGGGGTCCATCCATGAGTTCCCCAGGTTCAAACTGAGGCAAGGGTTACTAGCTTCTTCTTCTTGAATGGTTTCCCTCGGCAAGACCTCGACTGGAACTGTTCTTCTGATATTAGTCTTTGTTGTCGAGGCCAACCTTTCTAATGCATCAGCGTGGCTGTTATTTTATCGAGGTATTATCTTCATCTTTACCTCTTCGAAACCTTCCAGCATTGTTCACACCCTCTTCATGTATTTGGCCATCCTTTCATCCTTAACCTTGAGTCACTATGAAGTAGGAGTCGTCTTACCCCAAGGGTCTTTGCCAAGGAGAGGCCTGTGATCATGGCCTCATATTCAGACTCGTTATTAGATGCCTTAAAGTTAAACCTCAAAGCATACTCAATGTTGATACCATCTGGAGCTGAAAGTATTATTAGCCCTGCATCGCTTCCACTATCGTAAGAAGACCCGTCAACAAAGAGGTTCTAGATGTCTTTATCTAATGAGAAGACCCCTTCTAACATGATTCCTTGCTTGAAAAGGTTCCGACCTTCCTCATTCTCGACTATTCCGTTCTTGGTCCCCTTGGATACGACCTCTTCCAGATCTCGGAAGACAATTACGTTTGACACCCCTCTTTAGTCTCTAAGTTATTCTTAATCTTGGTCTCTTTGGATTCAACCTCTTCCGAATCTCGAAAGATGTTTATGTTTGACCCCTCTGTAGTCTCTTAGTTATTCTCAATCTCGGTCTCTTTGGATACAACCTCTTCCGGATCTCGGAAGATGTTTACGTTTGACCCCTCTGCAGTCTCTTAGTTATTCTCAATCTCGGTCTCTTCGGATACAACCTCTTTCGGATCTCGGAAGACGTTTACGTTTGACCCCTCTGCAGTCTCTGAGTTATTATCAATCTCGGTCTCTTTGGACACAACCTCTTTCGGATCTCAGAAGACGTTTACGTTTGACCCCTCTACAGTCTCTAAGTTATTATCAATCTCGGTCTCTTCGGATACAACCTCTTTCGGATCTCGAAAGACGTTTACGTTTGACCCCTCTGCAGTCTTTGAGTTATTATCAATCTCGGTCTCTTCGGATACAACCTCTTCCGGATCTCGGAAGACGTTTACGTTTGACCCCTCTGCAGTCTCTGAGTTATTATCAATCTCGGTCTTTTCGGATACAACCTCTTCCGGATCTCGGAAGACACTTACGTTTGACCCCTCTGCAGTCTCTGAGTTATTATCAATCTCAATCTCTTCGGATACAACCTCTTCCGGATCTCGGAAGACGTTTACGTTTGACCCCTCTACAGTCTCTGAGTTATTATCAATCTCGGTCTCTTCGGATACAACCTCTTTCGGATCTCGAAAGACGTTTACGTTTGACCCCTCTGCAGTCTCTGAGTTATTATCAATCTCAGTCTGTTCGGATACAAACTCTTTTGGATCTCGAAAGATGTTTACGTTTGACCCCTCTGCAGTCTCTGAGTTATTATCAATCTCACTCTCTTCGGATACAACCTCTTCCGGATCTCGGAAGACGTTTACGTTTGACCCCTTTGCAGTCTCTGAGTTATTATCAATCTCGGCCTCTTCGAATACAACCTCTTCCGAATCTTGGAAGACGTTTACGTTTGACCCCTCTGCAGTCTCTGAGTTATTATCAATCACGGTATCTTCGGATACAACCTCTTTCGGATCTCGAAAGACATTTACGTTTGACCCCTCTGCAGTCTCTGAGTTATTATCAATCTCGATCTCTTCGGATACAACCTCTTCTGGATCTCGGAAGACGTTTACGTTTGACCCCTATGCAGTCTCTGAGTTATTATCAATCTTGGTCTCTTTGGATTTAACCTCTTCTGGATCTCGGAAGATGTTTACGTTTGACCCCTCTACAGTCTCTTAGTTTTTTAACCTCTTATGTGGAGGGGCTTTCAGTTTCTTCAGCCATCTTAGAGTCCTGTCATTCTTGATCTCGTTGAGGATGTGCTCACAGCTCACAGTAAGAGGAGTATAGTGAGCGAACTTGTCATCACCCGATCTCTTCTTCCCATCTTTTTTTCTTTGGTACTTTCCACTGCCACCGCGGTTCTCATCCTCATACTTGGCATCCATTGCCTCTTTCGCATTCATTACTTTCCCTGCGGTTGCCAGCAGCTCCGCCATAGACCTAGGGGTCTCTTCCGCCAGTTTCCACAATAGCTTCCCCTTCTGGATACCTCCTATAAGGGCGGTCATGGCTATGTTCTCTTCATAATCTTCGACCTCTAATTTTTCTTTGTTGAATCTTGCTATGTAGTCTCTTAGGCTCTCACTCTTGGCCTGCTTGAGATACAGCAGGTGGGTAGTCTTCTTTTGAGGCCTCACCCCAAAGCAGAAGTTGTGGATGAATCGCTCAGCCAGGCCTTTGAAGTTCTCAATTGAGTTCTTCGGAAGGGAGGTGAACCAACTGTGTGCATCCCCTGTTAAGGTCCCAGAGAAGGCTCTACACTTCATCTCATCGGGTATCGAGTATATATCTGCTACCGATTGATACATCTCGATATGATGCACAGGGTTAGTGCTGCCATCATACTTGGGAGACACCATAGGAGGCTTGAACTTAGCTGGGGTATGGAATCCCACTATCATAGCCACAAATGGGGAGCCCTCTGAGTAACCCCTTTGCAATGGGTCCCTGATTTTAATGAGGTTTCCTATCTTCTCCTCAGGGCGTTGGATAGAATCATTCCATGGTCTTCGGCCATCGACTTGGCCAAGGTTATCCCCTGCCACCTCCCTGGGATGGACCGAGGGTTCCCCTGTCATGCCACATTGGCTGTTGATCTCTTCCTGCTCCCTGCCTCTTCTTTCACAGTGTCGGCCTTGGTTTGGCCGACCCTGCCTGTTCCCTCTCTGAGAGCCTGCTGTGCTCCTTGATCTCGATAATCTCTATCTTAGGTCATTTATCGGACCCAGTCTCTCGAAGGTCGATCCTCTGCTCAACCTATCAAATGCCGACCCTCTTTACTGGGCCTCTTCACCTCTTTGGCCGACACAACCTTGACTTTGCTTAAGAGGTCGTACAATGTTATTTGACACCTCATACGGCTCCCAGCAGCCTTTTGGGGCTTCTTCCGCCTCTAGATCATCATACCTGTCCTCTAGGCAAGGGTTTCCCTACCTCCCCAGGCGTAAGCGCCTAGGGTCAGCAACATCCCTTCTCCGGTGGGGTGAAGGCTGGTCCTTCATTGGTGCCTGGGGTGGTCCCCTGGAGTCAGGATGAGGCTGAACAGTCGCCGGAGTGATCATATCCGGTGAGACTCCAGGTGGCCTCATCATAGTTTGGCTGAGCTGTGCAAATTGCTCCTGCATAGATTGTTGCGTTGCAGCTAAAGACCTCAAGGCTGCAGCTACCTCCGCCATTTCGGACTGGGGGGGGCGCCTGACTGGAACTAGGCCCTCCATCCCTGGGCGGCGGAAGAGGCGGTGGTAAGTCTGGTGCCATTTGTTAACACTATAGAGCTTAAGCAGCAGATGAGCTTAGTACCTCACAGGACCTCTTTCAATGGTGAAACAGCTCCGCCCTAGGGGGAGGCTTGGTTCACCACCAGAATCTCCGGTGAGGTTAAGTAGAAAAAAAGGAAGAGATAGCTTCTCTCTTCCCACAGACGGCACCGAAATGATGATGCCAGAAATAACACCACCCTTCAAGGTGTTTATGACCTTAGTTCAATGTTAACAATAGCAGCATGAGGGTATACTGTATGTATATATATATATATAAGAGATTGTGATGAGGAGAAGAGGATGAACACAGTTATGTAAGTGGTTTAGCCAATCAGGCCTACGTCCACTGTGCAAGTGTATGATGTGTATCGCTGTATGAGGGCTCTAATGGCCATGGATACAATCTCTCAAGCTTTCTCTCTCTACTGTGTATTTGAACAGAGTTTTAGCTAGGGTTAATGATCTTCGATCCTTTTTAAGGTAGGGGATGACCTCTATATATAGTACCTGGGGGGTGTAATGTACCACCTATGCATGCAATGAGCATGTGTGTGTTGATCTAACCAATCTGATAAAGACATCTGTCACTGTCACAGGTAGAGAATGACGATGAAATATTCCCCCCACGTGAGGGGAATGATTTGTTATAACTGAATTGAGCCCACGTGTCCTTATCCACACATATTCCAATAAGAGCTCGACCTCGATGCTTCGTCATAACCTCGTCCTGGATGAGGCCGAGACTTGTAAGGTCCAATTGTCCGTCCAATCCGAGAGGAGCCATTATGGTCCCGGCTTAAGTGAAGCCGAGCCAAGTATTGAGGTCGAGTCTGAGCTGCTGTATGAGAGTTATGAGGCTGAGGCTGAGGCCAACGTCTTCTGTTCCGACCCTTATCTAGATGACCCTGCTGAGGATTAAGTCGTGGCTGACCCTGTTGAGGCCCACCCTTTTGAGGCCCACCCTGTTGAGGCTGACCTTACTGAGGCCGACCCTTATCTGGATGACCCTGCTGAGGATTAAGTCGTGGCCGACCCTGTCGAGGCCGACCCTATTGAGTCCGACCTTACTGAGGCCTACCCTTATCTGGATGACCCTGCTGAGGATCAAGTCATGGCCGACCCTATTGAGGCCGACCCTTATCTGGAGGACCCTATTGAGGATCAAGTCGTGGCCGACCCTGTTGAGGCCGACCTTATTGAGGCCGACCCTTATCTGGATGACCCTGCTGAGGATATGTGAGGCTCTCACGAGATGTGATGCCCATCGTCCTAAGAGACGAGGGTACATTTTGGTCATATTAATCATCACCAGCTAAATGAGTTGGAACAGAAAAACTAGTTTCAATCACATCCCATACCTCATCTCCCAATTGTTGGAGGTGTGTAACCATTCTTACTTTCCAATAAGCGAAGTTGTCACCATCAAGCATGGGAGGAAGCACGAAAGAACCATTATGGTCACCCATAATAAAAGATTGATTTAAAACAAAAGAGTTCAGGATCTTTACGAAAAAAAAACTTTTAAAATGTGAATCGTGAAGCCCTGATTAACATTAGTTAAAAAAAACCCCAACTCTTTTAAAATCAGTTAAAAAAACTTTGATTAACATTATTGTACACGCACATAAACAAAAACAGATTTGCGATGATATTGCTCAAATAAAAAGATTTAGAATGGGATGAGGTAAAGCTGAAATTGGCACAATATTTGTTCTCGAGGAAAACCCCATGTCCCTAGTTCCAGGACAACTCACACACCAAGTCTACTATTTCCAGTTATTAATGGCAGATTATAGTCCACCAGTTTACAATGATTTAAACTAAGCAAATACAAGTCGTACACCCAGCCGAGTCAAAATACAACCTAACTTGACTGAAAATCAGTCAACGCAATAACACACAGGTAATAACAACTAGAACTCACACACAACTACACACCCAATACCAGGAAACCAGTGAAGCTTTGGAACACACAAATTAGAAAGAAGATTTTTTTTAATTAGAGCATAAAAATATTATTTTTTTTATAAAATAAGATTTAACACACACCAGGTTTTATCTAATTTTATTTAACAAAAAAATAACAGTTTCTGATTAAATAAAAAAACAGTAATTGATGAAAGGTCCACACTCACAAACAAGTATATAAAAGTGGTTTTTTCACAAGCCAAACACACAACAACAATCTTATGTTTAAACTATACTTAACTCAATTTTCGATGTAACTTAAATTAATCTGTTAAAAAATAATAATAAATTAATTAATTATAATCAGATTGGAAAACACAGTTAAACACACACGAGTCAACATGCTGAGTTTAGTACCGAGTTAACACACTGAGTTAAAACTGACTTACCACTGACTTACATCGAGTTAAAAAAAACTAATTTAACAACTGATTAAAACCCCGAGTTAAACACACACACACGATCTGAAAAGAGAAAGAAAAATGCACACACGCACCAGAGGAAGCTATATATATATATATATATAAGAGAAAAGAACTCACAGAGGAAGCTAAAAATGAGCTATATATATAAGAGAAAAGAACTCACAGAGGAAGTTAAAAAACGAGCTATGGAAGAAATGTTCGAACCAGGAAGAAGAAAAAAACTAGACAAACAGGTACAGAGGTCCAAACAGCCTCGGTCTTCAAACACCAACTCCAAACCAAATAATGAAGACCCACAATTCAAGCTACACGTAAAAACCCCACCGAAAAAAACACCAATAACAGAATACACCACCACCAGAAAATACCAAACCCCAAAATCTTAACTGTGTATGAGATTTAAGAATAGGGTGAAGAACACATGAAAATATCAAAGATTTCCAAACACTAAACTCTCAAATATTATGAATCGTAAGCAAAATGTAGAGAGCGAAAGTGAGGAGAGAAAATATGTTGGATGAGTTTAAATCTGAAAACCCTAAAAAAAATAAATGCCCCGATCGCTAAGTATATAAGGGATGACCAAAGTGGCATAGTTAGTATAATAATAAACCACACAAATAGGTGTAAAAATGACTTATCCAATAGGTAGTTGGGCACAAAATTGACAACCCAAGAACTAAGGACACATGCGTCTTTAGCCAAGGAAGAAGGAGGGGTAAGATAGTGAAAATGCAATCCAGAATGGTCGACTACAGCTGGCTACCACACGTGGTCAAATCATGTGGAAAACTCTAGCAACTCCCATTGGCTAGTGATGATCACAAGGATCAAGCCAACAATCACAAAGAGGCACCATCACAACCACTAAAACAACACCAACAAAATCACAGCCATTTAAGTTTTGTTTAAACATTTTAATAAACAAAATTGATATTTGCTTATTTGAAAAAATGTTTAAACATACAAAAAAAATACAAACGAAAGAAAAAAAATATTTTTAAACACATAAGTGAATAAAAAATATTTAAGAAAGTAAATATATATTTTTCAAATAAATTTTAAAATAATAATATACTTAAAGGGCACATACAAAATGTTGTAGAAAATAGAAATAAAGTCTCAAAATTGAGATAATTAAGAAGGGCTATTTCAAATTATTGAAGTTAGTCTATATAGAGCATTAATGCAATTATAGTAGTTCCTCTGAAAATATTTGATCGATGTTGATATGAAGGTTTTGAGGATTTTCCTGGATTTATCTCGGTGCACGAGCCTTCTAAGTCTCTATCTATATATTCCCAACTTAGTTGGTTGACGATAAAATGGGAATCACAGTGGAAGGATGTGTCATGTGATCCCATGTAGATAATTATTTTAAGGCCAATAATCATGCCCTAATATATTGCTTCATGGTTCAGCCCTTTGAACCCAAGGAGGACAACTTGAGGTATGAGGGATCCCTATGGGTTGATAAAGATGATTCCAATGCTATTTCCTCACTCATTGGATGCTCCATTAACAAATAACCTCTATTTGGGCATCTGATTGGCATCATTAGGTTGGATATCTCTAGTATAGGGCATGGTTGAATGGCCTCCTCTTTTGGGATTTGTGAGAAATTAGTAATGATGTCATCTAACACTTATCCTTTTATACAATTTGGGGCTCGTAGATGATGCCAGATTGAGTCATTCCAATAACCACTTAGTCATACTTTTAGAGGGGCTAGCCTTTTCAAAACTTTTTATAAGGAAATTAAGTTAAATTAATTATCATGTGAGCATCAAAGTAGTACTTACATTTCCTGATTACATCATTAGGGCTAAGGCCAACTGTTTAATATCCATGTATCTCCTTTTAGATTGAAGGAGAGTATGGATGACGTAATATAACACGTATTTCTCCTCACCAACTGATGAAACTTAGCACCAATTGTTGCATATAGTGAGATGACCCGATATAAGTGGATCTTTTCACTACTGGCTGACATTGATAATAATGGGGAGACCTCAAATACATTAATGAAAATATCTTCAATGTAAACTTTTATAATTAAGCCAATTTTTCTTAAACATCTTGGTCGTAAGAAATTGGTATGCTACACCAATGTTCTCTAGGTAGAATATAATAATTCTATAGCAGTAGAGTCCTAAGGTGGTGGTGAAGGAGGTATTCTATCGATCGAGATTGAATAAGGGTATTTGGTGATAACTCGAGTAGGCATCCATAAAACGCATGTGATAATAACATGTAGTCGAATCAATAAGATTTTGATCCTTGTAAATAATAGAGATTGTCTTTTTGGTGGGACTTCTTATGACCTGTAAACTCATCACATACTCTTCACTTGCCACTCTTTTTCTTAAAAAAGAACTTACTGTAAATCCAATATCGAAAATGAAGTTATTTGATGGATTTAGCATAAATAAGATTCTTAACATCATCCTTAACTACCTTAACTTTATTTGGAGCTTACTTTCTCAATTTTTGATTCTTAGGCCAAAATGCAGGATCCACGTGCAGCCGATGGCAAGTAAGGTATAGGTTAATGCCTAAATGATCATAGGGATGCCAAGTAAAGACGCCAACATTCACCCCGAGGAAACAAATAGGTTATTTTGATGTATTTTCAGTAGTTTAAATCTAATTATAAAAACCTTCTTCTATTATGATGTGTTTAGAGGGGCGAATATGAGTTCGTTTATTACTTTGTCGATGGGAGTTACTTTAGTCTCTTCCACCTTCGAGTGAGTCCCCTTTGGTTATTATTTAGGTTGATCTCCCTACGAGTCATCATCTTTGTAACTCTTATTGGGTTGGTCATTCTTATGTTTGATAGCGTTGATGAAACAACTATGTGTTATAGCCTTATCGCCCATGACTTCGATGATTCCCTAGTCGATTACAAACTTTAACTTTTGATGCAGCAATGAATGCACAAATATTTTGATGAGGAGACATTTTGTGCTTAAAATAGAATTATAAGGTGAATCTATTTTGATAATGTTCAACTGGATCTCATAATTTATATGTTCGACCTTGACTGGAAATTTAATCTTCCCTAATGGCATTTCCATAATATTATTGAAATCGATTAAAGGACCCGTTCGATATCTAGGAAATGGATCGTATACCCCAACTTATAAAGAATATTAAAAAAAATTATCTTAGAGGAACTCCCTTAATCAATTATTATTATCTCCACATCCAAATTGGCAACCCTGAGTAAGGATCAAGGCTTCTTTATGGGGGAGGTTAACACTAACCAGGTATTCATCAAACAAAATGGTTACCTAATTGGGGTCGAGATTTTTTTGGTCTCGCTTACTAAGTATTGACTTGGAGATCTCCTCCTGAAAAGACTTTTGAATACTAGCTACAATTTTGACTCTCTCTCGGAGCTTCTTTCCAGTACATTGTGATAGATCAATATAGTCGTGATTGACTGTGATCATTTTAAATGGATTAATGTCATCATCAAATTTATTTTGAAAGGTATTAAACTAACCCAATGATCTCATCTTGTCAACATTAATGTACTACTCTCCTTGATATGACTATCCTGGACAAGATCCTATAGGTCATGCTAGAATATCTTATGATTCTCTACCTTATGACGATGATCTTGATGCTAGGCGCACCACGTATTGGTGTCCCTCTCATTTGGGTTGCTTGCCATCCTAGGGGTTTCTTGTAGTAGGGATTATCCTTTATTTGAGGAGTGACATTGAACACTAGCTCTTTAAAAGAGTATCCATAACCTGGTAGGATTTCTCATTAGTTGACATTTTTTCTCCCATTATAACCCTTTATTTTTCCTTTTTTTGACGAGTTAAGATAGGCTCTGCCCCTTTTCCTTTTCTTCATGTCATTATTCTCACTAGTGGTGATAAAACGTGCAGTAAACTACTTGTTCAATTCCCAAAAAGAAGAAATCAACCCATGGGATAGCTTCTCAAACAACCTATGTCTTATCTTACCAGTAGTAAATGGGAAATCATGGAACATGACGGTGACGTGATAGATCGATAAGGATATATATTGTTTATAATGATCGATATGGTGATATGAATCGGGCTTGCCATCATATATCATGATCTTTGGAACAAAAAACTTATTTAAAGCATCTGAATTCTCTGTTTTAGTAGTGAAGGGGGAAGCTGACCCATGAACAAGTGATAATATTTCACTAGGTTAGGTTCAAGTGCCCATACATCTCTTTTTCTACGAACTCATATAAGTCTTCACGACCAATCATTTCTTGGGAGGGGTTTCTTGATAAACTATTTTTCGTGGATAGATTTAACTAGCCGAACGAATCATCTACCTTGACTGGAAGATCTAGGAATATAAGAGTGCCCACCAGAGGCCGATTAGGGTGACTAAGGTGTGAGATGCGCATACTTCATGATCTGGATTCCATGACTTTATGATTGGCAAGGAGAGTCTTTAGTGATCAGATCATCCTCCTTCTTATGTGCTTAAGATTATTAGTTTGTAAATCTAGATATTTCATCGTCACACTCGTTTAAACATACCTCATAGAGGTTAATGAGACATGACGTGGTGTTTCTCGCACGAGGCTCCATATAAGGAGTATGGTGGCGAAAAATGGGGCCATATGTTTGAGGATTACGTACATGTGATGTTTGAGGATTACGTACATGTGATATTGCATATTAAATTGAGCACAATTCCTAATATGAGAATAATAGGACTAGTGTGAACTCATTATGGTAGAATGTTGGTATTATCAAGTGGTAAGATTCAGAATTTCTCATAGATGATACCAAATTATAGGGGGATTCAACCTTATAATAATGCTAAATACCATATAAGCCCACAAATATGAGTAAAATAGTGAAAAATACATAAGGATATACATGGTTCGGTAGGTCAAACTACCTATATCCACGGGAAATGGAGAGATAGAAGAATTTATTAAACAATGAAGATGATGACTTGGAGTGCTAAAGAATGATAACTGAGAGTCCAAAATGTGGGTACAAGATTGTTCCTCTATCTTCCATATTAGGGTTCTTTTATTTATTGATACAAGAGTCCTTAACTATACTAACTCGTGCCTTGAGCGTTTTTAGATGCAATCGATCTTTATCACTAGCCTTATTTCATAGGTTATTGAAATATAGTAGGACTGTATCCGCTCACATTATCTTCATCCTTGAGATACTCTTCTTGGTTTTGTTCATGATATCACGACGATGAAATTGTAATGATATGGGATTCTTTAAATGCTGCAGCATTACCACGGGGAAAATCCGACTCGTAATCCTTTCATGCATGTTATAAAAGTTTTTGTTGGAAATTCAGGGCCAATAACATAAAATAAAGTAGACTAACCATTGTAAAATCCCATAGGGTTCACCCCTACCTCGTATTTGATTTGAATGGCTTAATTGAAATTATGGGTGGAATAGGTCCATTGAGTTTTATTTTCAAGAAAGCAAAAACTTTGGAGAAATGAATCATTGTGAAATATATTTTTAAGATGCCTTTTAAAACTTATGCTCAGATTGTGATTTTTAAGATGCCTTTTAAAACTTATGCTCAAATTGTGAAATACATTCATGTAGAAAATTTAAGGTCCCATTTGGTTATTTTTCAAAAACTTGGTTTAAAAGCTATTTTTTAGAACAATTTTATAAACGAGTTTTATGTGTTATATTTTTTGAGCGCTTGGTAGACTTGATTAAAAAAGGATTTTAAAGAAGTAAACATAATATGGGTGTGTAACATATATAATATATGAATTATACATACATGTGTATGCATATATTATATATAGGCACACATGTATTTACTCATACATAAACATATACTATGTGTATATTTTTCTTAATATATTTATATTTTATATTATACATATACAGGTATATATAAGCATGTACACTTACATATAATATGTATCAAGACATTGATACATTTATAATATGAGTAAATTCTATCTTATACATATATAGTATGTATATAATGTATCCATATATACAATTAATACATACATATATCATTATGATATTGCATGTAGAATAAATAATACAAATTATATACATACATAATAGTATAATACATATATAAAAATCTTTTATGTATAAACAATTTTATTAAATATATGCATAACGATATATACCATTTATTTTAAATATATAATGTATTATATTTCATATGTATTCGATGCATATGTATTATATGTAAATTAGATATTAGCATATAAATAAATGAAAAAATAGTGATTGAAATTTTTTGACTTAAAACAACTAGTTTTTAAAAACATGATACTTTTTCAAACCCAAATTTAAAAATAAGTCTCCCAAATGCAAACTGTAACTAGAATAGTGTTTAAATACAATTCTTAAACAAATAACCAAACATGCCCTAATTATCTACAACTTTTATGCATGGTGTTTTTGCAAGAAAAATCATTTAGGGAATGTAATACATTCCTGTGTGTCAACTTTAGTGAAATAAATAAAACATATTAATTTGACCCACTCAGGATAAAAAAAATGGCATCTAAAAAAATGGTAGTGTGAACACTCTATGGCGACTAATGAGTTATACCGTTACGCGATTGGGATTTGGATATTGTTCATGAAATTTATTTATGGTGCTAGTAGTTTGGATATATCCATTGTGTAAACTTATCAAGCTGGAAATTGGTGAACCCTACAATTGGGGGTACATGTAGTGTTAGGTTAGCAAGCCCTATTACTAGGCCTTTGTTATTTTGATAATAAGGATATAGAGTTAGACTTTCTTGGAAGATATGGCATGGATTAGTTAGAGTGTTTTTCGTTATTGATAGTTTTGGTAGGGAAGTATCTTGGGGTGACATGATTATTTGGTTGTTGTTACGGTTTAAGGTTGATCTCATTGACTAGAGGATTCAAACAAACAATGTATCTTAGGGTGGGGGATTCCTTTTTAGGAATTTACGCCCTATGCATGGAGTCTAGTATTGGTTGAAACTTGAAGGATGATGCGGTGATGTGACGCTTAAGTTTAAGATAGACCTTAATAGCATTTTTATCGAGATAGTTGTCTAGAAATACGTTGGTAATTGGTGGTTAGGGTTCGAGTATGATATAGACCATGGTAATCCTAATATCTCATGTATGAGAGTAGAATTACTTTATGGTTAGGGATTACTTAGCAATTATCTTTAATGGTGTATCTTATAAGTGGTATCGAGACTTATATGTTAGAATTATGATTCCTGTATTTTTATATAATTATGAGACGCTATCTCAAGACATTACATATGTTATTTGGAGAATCATATTTCATGCATTTTGAATATTGCATGGTAATTTAAACATACTATATTCTTATCTTTATTTGGTTTACATAGAAGATTTCTTGGAGTGGGCTTGACTCACATTTTATCAGCTAACATTCATAATGTAATGCGGGAACCAAAGTATTGACATATGAGTAATGATTCCTTAGCTTGGATGATAACTAAGGTTTTGTAAAGTGTAGTATTATCTCTACTTCAATTCATAGTGTTAGAGAACATTACCTTAGTCAGTTATATATTTTAAGTTTAATGAGAGTATTTCACTTATTGTTCACTTGACCAGTTTTGTATATATATAGGATTCTTGCATATTGCAAGTGCATTGGATCATTATTAATTCAGCCCTATTAGTTTATTCCAATTCAATATCATATTGTATTTGTACGGATTTTAATTTTTCATTTATTTATTGCCATATTAATATGGTTTGAGAATTATCTATTTCATTTTCACTCCTATATTATCCCGCATATTTAGAATATTATTAATTGTTTGACCTTCGTAAATTGAATATATATGATTGATCACCCTAAATAGAAATTTGCAGAGTGCCATAATTTTTTATATTTAAATGGTCGTAGAATTTTATGTAAGGACATAATTTATAAATGTTCATTATCAATTGAGTATGCCGTATACCGCTACAATAGTCGAAGAATTATTCAAGATCATTCAAGCATCAAGACGAATTCGAATATCAAAGTTCTTCATCAAAGAATCTTCTGCTAGACGAATTTGGTAAAGACTATGTTTTTATTTCATAATTATTTACTTAGGATATTGGGATATTTTTTCACAAAATATTTTCTAAGTGTTGGAGCGGAGCTTTAAATGTTTTTCGTCAAAAAATATATTTTTCGGAGTGTTTGAGGCGGTGCATTTAACGAGGAAAAGATAAACAAAAAAATATTATTTTATTCATCTCATTCGAACGAGACCGTATGTCGTTCAAATGACATGGTATGTCGCGCAAAGTTAGAGTTGTCGTTCAAACGACATTGCATCTCATTCAAAAGACATGCTATCTCGTTTGAGCGACCTGCCGCCTTAAAGTTTTTATAAATAATACTCTTCAACTCCGTTTTTCATAAGAAGTCTTTCTCATTTTTCATTCTGCAAACACTGCGAAATCAACAGAATATTTTTGGCTTCTTCTTTGTTTTCAATTCACAAAATATCCATATTTGGTTAATTATTTTGGAAGCCAAGAACATACATCTTGTTCAAGTTTTCTCTTATAGGGAGGGTAACCTACTGCTGATCTAGGTACTACTTGAGGGAGTAACTGGGCTAATTGACTGTGTGTCATTAGAGAGTGCTGCGATATTCTCGGGCTGAAGATAGGACTACGGTTCTTGTAGGTTCGTTGCTCGTTGATCTATTGCTGACGGCATCGACCAATAACTACGTGTATTCGTGTGTAAAAAATCTATTTCATTGTAACCGTGTAAGTTGCGATTTACAATTATAGTGAATTAAAAGGTTTTTTCCTTCAGGGATTTTTCCTAAAATTGGTTTCCTTTGCAGGCTTATTGATTTTATGTTATCAAATCACCTAGATGCATGTGTTAGGGTTTAACTAAAATTTGGGTTTAATTAAAATTGGATTTATTTTGAGAAGTCGCATTACTCCGCTGTGGCGCATTTTTTTACAAATTCGTATCAGAGTCTGCTGCACTAAGTTATTGTGTTGTGATCTTGGCTTTTTAAAAACTAGTTTGAAAATTGATTTTCTTAAGTATGGCTTTTGGCGATTTTGATGATTTTTTATGTCAACTTTAAAAAAAAAACTAATTGGAAAATTCACATGAACTCTTGTTTTAAATCTTCTATTGAAAATAATTCAGAGAGATGTTCGGGTTGTGAGAGTGTTGGTCACACGATAGATGAGTGTCCCACAAATTTAAGGAAGAGATTAAATAAACTGTCATCTCATATTTCTACCTTTAGTGATAGTGATTCGGAAGAAGAAGTTCTTTATGCTTCTAGGCGAGAGCTTCCCACCCGTGTGATTAGTGATGATAGTGAGGGTGATGAGAGTGAGGATGGAAGTGTAGATGATCGCAACTTGCAAATGGCTTTCAATGAACTTTATGCTTAAGCTTTGAAAATAAAGAAATAAAATTTAAAATTGAAAGCTCAATTGAAAGAGCGTGCCTTAAAAAACGATAATGGTGTTTTTGTTGAAGAACTTAGGGCACGTGAGAAAATTTTGAAAGAAAAGCTAGGATATGTCGAAGAAGAGAGAGATAGTCTTCGATGGGTGATGGAGTCTATAAAAAAGTAACTTTTAGAGTTTGAGGATTCCATATGTTTACTTGAGTCGAGGATAGGTGAGCTTGAGAAGAGTTTGAGAGAATCAAGCAAGGTAAAATTTGATTTGGAGTCTCGATCAAAAAGTTAGATAAAATTTTAGGGACTACCTAAATTAAGGAGGATAGGGGTGGAATAGGCTTAGATGAGAGTGTCGCACCAAATCCCAAAGCCAACCCCACACATGAGAGAGCCTCCTAGGTTTGTTAGGAGAGAGGCTTCTAGGGTTGTTAAGAGAGAGGCACCTAGGGTTGTCAAGCGAGCGCCACCTAGGAATTTAAGGAGATGGCCACCTTTAGGTAACATTCACCACCCAATTTACACTTGCACACATTGTGGTAAGCAAGGACATCTTAGGAGTTTCTGTTACAAGCTTTTAAATCGACCTATGAAGTTTAATAAAAGAATAAATTCAATTCCTCAAACCCCCACTGGTCGTTACAAATCTGTTTGGGTTAGGAAATTGGATTCAGAGGCTTATGGTCTAATTGTTCATGACTATCATTTGCTTGCACGTAATTCATCCCATGTGAGATCGTTTGGTTGATTGCGTTTATTATTTGTCATACGTTAGTTGTGCTCCATGATACATTCTTGCTAGTGTTATGACTCACTTTGTTATAGTTCACATTATTTTATGAGTTTAACTACTGTTTTAGGACTATTTTGGATTTGTCAACACCTTCCAAGTATCCTTTCTAGAAATTTTTTTACTAGGCAACACTGTTTAACATTCTGGGGAATCTGTGAAAATTTTATTTTCTCATTTGAGCGAGTTCTGATCTCGCGCGAAGCCTTTTCGCGAGATGCTATGTCGTTTGAACGATAGGGAGTCTCGTTCGAGCGACCTGGTTAACTTTGACCATTCTGTTTACACTACCCTGTGTTATTTGGTTACATTATTTGGTATTGCTGGGTTGCTTATGATAGTTTATATGCAGTCATTGTTCGTTTAACACATCTGCTTATATTAATGAATCTTTGTGTGATTTACTGTTTTCTAGCATAGGATGTTGCCCATGCCGATATTATGCCTATTGCTAGTGTGTACCATGTTTGTATTTATGGTTTTTGTTTTTGAAAATTTTTGGAAAAATACAAAAACATTTTCATTTTTTGAAAAATTGAAAAAGGCAAAAGGAGTTTTGTATTTTGTTTTACACTATATATGAATGGACATTTAGGATGACCGAGCCACAATTTCATTCCATTTATCTATGTGACTATTTGATAGTATTTTGAGACAATATGTCATGTTATCCATGTGCTTTACAATGTTTGGAGTCATTGAGATGTTATTAGTTGATACTTCCTACATGTTTGACTAATTATTTCATTTATTGTATACATACACATATTTGTTTGATTATTGTAAATGTCAATCACATATTGGTCGAGTGTTTTCATCTCAATCCTGTCCTTAAAACGGATCAAGTGCAATAATACGAGAGTAATAAAAGTAGTGCATGTAAAAACCACTGCCTGTGAGGAATTTGTTTATATTTAAAAATGATGAGTGCATGAGAAATCACTACGAGAGTGTAAAATTGACTCTGCATGAAAGCCACCCTTTGAAAAGAGCCTGCACAAAAATTAAGGCAATAAAAAGATAAAATATGCCAAAATTTAGGCCAATATATTTTCTCTAAGTTGAGAATTTAGTACCTCATTAGATATAAAACTTGTTTTACTATATATGAGGGATTTTGGTTGGAATGTAATCAATGGGTTTAAATAGTTTTGGACGTTATTGGTGTAAAAATCACTTAGGCTTTGATTTGTTGATTTGATTTTGTCGATATCATCTAAATTCAATAATTTTACACCTAAGGATATTTTTTTATGTTCAATCAATAGGTGAATACTTATGCATCGTGCACATATGCTTGATTGAGTCTTATTTCCTATTGAATTTGTTCACAACCATTCATTCTATATCCATGATTTTGTTGTCTTAATGTTATTCGTGGTGTGATGTTCGTAAAAAAAATTTGTTTAAAAATTTGAAAAATTCAAAAATAGTTTGTGGATCTTTTGAGTATTTTCTCTGCATTCGCGTAGTTTGATCCATATTTATTATGTTTGTCGTGACACTCCATGTTTTGTTTGTTTATTCTTTTCCTCGTCCGTTTCGGACAAATAAAAAGGGGGAGAACGAATTATGGGAGTTTGCATTATGGGGGAGATTTGATTATGTTGATTGATTTATTCTTATATCATTTCAAACTCGATGTGTCACGAAGGTATTTGTTTCTTGCCTCATGTGTGTAGGAACAATTGAAGATCATATGGAACACCCTAATGATGACAAGATTGATGAAGATTTTTAAAGAAATGATTGAAGATTTGCGTTTCAAGTACCTTTTCACTTTTGGGTTCATGGGAGGGTATTAGATTTATGTAGGCATTTTTTTTATAATTCAGATGTTTTTATTTTGTACCGGCATAGACATAGGGAGAGATTTGTAAGGACATAATTTATAAATGTCCGTTATGAATTGAGTATGTCGTATACCGCTACAACCGTCGAAGAATTATTCAAGATCATTCAAGCATCAAGACGAATCCAAATATCAAAGTTCTTCATCAAAGAAGCTTTTGCTAGACAAATTTGGTAAAGACTATGTTTTTATTCCATAATTATTCACTTTGGATATTGGGATATTTTTTCACAAAATATTTTCCAAGTGTTGGAGCGGAGCTTTAAATATTTTTCATCAAAAAATATATTTTTTGGAGTGTTCGAGGCGGTGCATTTAACGAGGAAAAGATAAATGAAAAAATATCATTTTATTTATCTCGTTCAAACGACATTGTATGTCGTTCAAACGACATTGCATCTCGTTTAAACGATATGTTATCTCGTTTTAGTGACCGGCCGCTTTAAAGTTTTTATAAACATGACTCTTCAACTACGTTTTTCATAGGATGTCTTTCTCGTTTTTCATTCTGCAAACACTGCGAAATCAGCAGAACACTTTTAGCTCAAGTTTGCTCTTATATTGAGGGTAACCTACTATTGATCTAGGTACCACTTGAGGGAGATATTGGGTTGATTGATTGTGTGCTATTAGGGAGTGTTGCGGTATTCCTGGGCTGAAGATGGGACTGCAGTTCTTGTAGGTTCGTTGCGCATGGATCTATTGCTGACGACACCGACCCACACCTGTGGGTATTCATGCATTAAAAATCTATTTCATTGTAACCGTGATGTTGCGATTTTCAATTATTGTGAATTAAAAGGTTTTGCCCTTCGGGAATTTTTCCTGAAATTTGTTTCCTTTGCATGTTTACTGATTTTATGTTATCAAATCACCTAGATGCATGTGTTAGGGTTTAACTAAAATTTGAGTTTAATTAAAATTGGATTTATTTTGAGAAGTCGCATTATTCCGCTGTAGTGCATTTTTTACATTTTATAAGATTGAATATTTTTAAATTAACAAAAGTATAATGATTAAGTAATAGTGAAAACTAGAACTTAAAATGTCCTTATTGCGCTAAAAAAATGTCTTTTAAATTGGTCGCATAAGGCACCAAATAACATATTTGGTGTAAAAGTTTGAACAACCCATTAGATTTGCTCGGGTCCGTTTGGTTAGGGGTAAAATATGTTTTAATGCGGTGAAAAGTAATATGGTTAAATATGTTTTCACCTATTTAGAGTCAAATTTCTTTCTATATTCTTTTTTAAATTTCTATAATTATCGGGTGTGCACTTGTTCACAATGTCAACCAAAAAAAAAAAAATTAATATGTCAAAACGTATTTCACCATATTACTTTTCACCGCGTTGAAACATATTTTACCCCAAACCAAATGACCCGAGTTGCATTATATGGCATTTGTGTGACACAATTAAGAATCATCTCATGTTGTTTTCGTGTTATGCTTTGATCTTATTATCATCATAACACATTTGTGTAATGTTTAATTGAGTGTGTGACACTCATTTATGTAAGTGTGCATAACAAAGCTTAATTGCTTAAGAATGGACCCTTATTCATTAGTTCCTCATCATATTAAAAATTTTCAACTGTATTATTAAATTTTAAATTACTAATTTGTTCCAATTTAGCAAATAATTCAGCTTCTAATTAGACATTTTCAAATTTGGTTTCATGATAATTTTCGTCACTCGAATATGTGACTGTACTTTGATGAATTTGTTTGGCACTCAAACATTGAGGTGACTGAACAGTAAAATGAAACTGACTTCTGGCTAACAAATAACATGGAGAAGACTAGAAAAAATTCACACTTTTATAATATGAGAAGACTTATCTGCAAAACAAATAACATCACCCTGCCTTCACAAATTATGATTGGCAACTAAAGACCATTAATATATATATATATATATATATATATATATATATATAAGAGAGAGAGAGAGAGAGAGAGAGAGAGAGAGAGAGAGAGAGAGAGAGGTTAAGTATTTCTACTCTCATTATCGACATGGTATGGTTCTTGCTCATTTGTTTGATCAGTGTGAGATTCCATATTAAGTGGTTCCTCCATGTTGACCCTAATTTCATTGAACACAGCTTGAGGGTTGATCCCGGTTCCTTGTGGAGTCCCACTAGGTTTATTTGCTCCCCCATTTTGCCCTAAAGCTCAAAAGAATTATTTTCGAACCAAAAACTTATCTATACTTAATAATAAAGCACATATGCACTAATAAAGTATAGATGCTAAAAACCTAAAATAGTTGGAATAAAGATGTATGGGCCACAAAATCTTAAATCTTAACAAAGCATTTTGCTAAATAAACCTCTATTGGGGAACTTTTAGCAACGCTTCTTTGGTTTTACATTTGTATAAAGGAAAATGCTTGGAAAGACACGATTTTGGGACTTAATTTGACGATCCGGACACGTGTCCGTATGTTATTGGTTTATTTTGAGCGAGACATACCAATTCAAGGTGTCCCCACTCAAAATGCACCAATGACACGCGGACATGTGTGTGGGTCGTAAAATTAAGTCTCAGAATCGGATCGTTGTAGCAAGACTCTTGTATAAAATGCATTGTTAGAGGGGTTTGCATTAAAAATGATTAAAGGGATTTCTTTAAAAACGCATGAGTTTGAATTTTATTGTTCACATTATCCTTATTTATTTCTATATAATGAGTAATAAGTAACAATGTCATGTTTAGTATGGGAAGTTGTTTTTTACTCAATTTTTTCCAATTTAAGAGTTATTATAACACTTATAAGGTAATTAAGATTATATTAATCAATGGTTAAGATCAAGACACATTATTTATAGTAGCATTTCACCCATTGATATGTTCGACTAAGACCATTTCCAAAGTTATTGGCATATTTGCAAAATGTTGTTTTTTATCCACTTTTTTTTTGGCTCTCCTGAGCAATCAACATATTTGCAAAAGTTGTCGGTTTAACAAAATTGGTTGCATTTTCGCAACCAATTTTTCTAACCCGAAAGTGGCGAAATTAGGCTCTCGTGGCAATTTATTTGCCGCACGAGCATTTTTTCTGTCTTTTAGCGTTTTTCGCAATTTTATTTTTATTTTTTTCACACTCCCTGTGACACTTCACTTGCTACAAGAGCACTATTTTGCTTATTACCTTGGAGCAAATCAACTTTTTGATGGAGTGAAAATGCATTTGAGTGTACAAGAAATGCACAAAAACCTTTGAGATGGTCTAAAAAGAAAAATACCCTTAATTCAAAAAATCCCTAAAAACAATAGTGGATTGTCAATTCGGAATGGAGGGAGTATCCTAGTATTGATAGTGCTTGTTGATTTACCTGCGGCCACAGCTGATGTTTTCCTCTTATGGTGTAGTATGGTTAGAGTACCCACAATAGCCCAGAAAACAACAAAAATTGGGATTATGGAACCAAGTATCGCTGGTAGCTTGCTTTTCTTCTTCTTCCTGTATACGTTACCACCAGAAGAGGTTATTGCCGGATTACTCCCCACAGAAACCGGAGTGTTTATTGTCTCACAAGACCCCCCAGATGCACACACGTCAGGATTTCAGTCACTCTGTGATCCAAAAATATAAACAATTGTATAATGTCAAATTAGAATTCTATAAAATGAAGGTTAAATTTGTTACTAAAATACTTATAGATAAATAACATAGATTAAATTGGAGTAGCAATTAACGTACACTAATATTATTTTGTTATTACTTGATAGCGAACTTGGTATTGGTCCACTGAATTGATTATCTGCCAAATTCCTTAAAAACCACATAAAGGACGAATTTTTCAGTTAGTCCTAAATATCATGTAAAAAAAATCAAAACCAACATAGTAATGAGATTAATGTATGTACTCACAATTGTTTTAGGTTTGGTAACGTTCCTAGGAAATTAGGAATAGGTCCAACTAAGCTGTTATTGTGCATATCACTGCAATTCAATCCGAAATATATTAAAAATTTGTTATAAGGGGCAAAATTCGGCAAAAAATAAAAATATATATGATATCTCCGCATTTAACTAACATTGTCTCAAGGGCATCCATGGAACTAAGATCTGGAAGTGGCCCCGACAAATCGAAGCTACCAAGATACCTGTAAATTTATTTTTTGGCAACTTCATATCAGTAAAAAATTAGTGACAAAAAATTTCTATCTTGTTCTTATAATGAGAAGTGAGGTGAGAGAATTTACAGTGCAGTTACGCGAGGTGTGGCACCAGCGCTGCAGTTGACCCAGTCCCATGTAAATGATGCTGGTAGGCACGGGTCACCGCTCCATTCCTGTAACACCTCGAATTCCTCTTGCAAGGAAGCTAAACCACCAACTAATTACACAAAAACAGAAACAAGTTAAGTTTATAGTTAAATCATAATATATACAGTTTTTTCTGCTTTTAAAGTGGCCTTGAGTTTGATTCAGGTTGGGTTAAATAACATGCACTTCAAATCTACCGTATTGTTTGAACTCATCTCCCTTCTTATATAGTTTTTGTTATCCCCCCTACACCTGGCCTAGTGCAGGGGTAGAGATTGTACTAATTTTGAAACATGAGTGTAATGCGACATTTGAAAAAAGAAAGAACTATTTGTAATTATGAAAAAAAGATTGGACGTCATGTGCATGTAATTTAACCTGTTTTAAAGTTTTTTCATGGATTAGTTAAAAACAATATATTTCACACGAATCATATAAGGCCTTAAACGAATAAGATGAAGTAAGAAGTTGGACACCAACCATCATTGCTATCGGTTCCATCTGTTAGTTGATTGCTAATGTAAAAAACTTCCATGGCATTGATGAGAGGGGGAAGTGTAGAATCCGAGCTAGCCACCAACGAGAACGTTGTGTTGGAAGTGACAGTAAGGTTAGTAACATACATTTCCGAAACATTCCCATACGGTGGCGAAATGGGGTCAGAATATGGTCGGTTGTCTTTGTAAATCTGAAAAGATCTCAATTGGTCCGAATCAAGCTGGGTCAATTCCGCGAAGTACCAGTTTATATAGACAAGATATTCAGTGGTGCGAAAATTCATGCCCAATGATATAGAGTCAGAGGTGGTTGATGTGGTGATTCCGTTTGTCAACGCACTTTGTGGGGGATTATCTTGGGCTGTACTAGCATCAATATATAGGAATGCATTGCCTGTGGCTTTAATCAACCCGTTCCCAACTACACTAGGAGCCCAGATTCGATCATAAACATCATCCGCATATCTGAAATATTTAGGATATGTTTGAAAATTTTAGATTAATGTAAAAACGAAAACTATTGTTGCACCAAAAGAATAAGAATATTATGACCTAAATCGAAGATACAAGTGATACATGAGGACAGTCAAAGCTATCAAAACTTCACCATTAAATCGATTGAAATTGTGGCACAATTAGCGTTGACTTAAATATTATATGAAAAGGAGTTTGTTTATTGTAACTACTAAGGATTAACAAGACGTGTACATTCCTTCACAGTGTCTCGTACAAGGATATATCCATATATATTAGATCACGATCAACACTATTTGATTTTGAAGCTAACCACCACCCCACTTGTTTTATCCCATCACCTAATGGTTTGCTTAGTAAGTACCAGAAGTTTGCCAAGGAGGCTAAGAAAACTAGTGTCCATTTTTCATTGATACTAAACTGATAATTATCATGTTAGGAAAAAGGTTAATTTTTTCATAGCAAACACCAAAAGATATGTATTAATTGAAAGCTACAAAATAATCATCCAAATTATAAGTATATACCTGACAATAGCATCTGCACCATAAGCAACCCTTCTGTTCAAAAACAAAGCAAACTCGGAATCAACATGGCGATACATGTCCGATTTCAAGCTGCGTACTTCAAGAGCTGACATAAATGGATACTGATTATCCTTTGTTTGAGCAACGCATACGCTTATAGTATTCCCTTTGACCACATATATGGCTTCATAGGAAACCACTTGATCGCTAGATGTCTCAACCGTGTCCCAGTGGTTCCCATCGAACTGAAGATCAAAGCTTGGAGGGGAGGACTTTTTGTCGTAGTTTCCGTAGTAAAAAGTAGCCCGAACAAGAACTTGGCCACCTTTCTCAGCTGGGATGGCGTAGCAGTTCTTTTTCCTTGAGGTGAAGACCCTAAGAGTGTCCATTATTTGAGATTTTGAGTTGCTTGATTGAACACTGTGGGTCTCCCCGTTGCTGATGTAGTCGTTGTCCCCCGTCCACATCAATAAATTTTCATCTGTGTAAACACTGCCAGTAAACCCACAATCGATGCTTACATACACTGCATAATCACATTCAACATTCACATTTCAAAAATGGACATTAAATAAAGAATAAAAAAAAAAGACAGAGAGATAGAGAGAGGGTCGATCTTACCATCGGCATAGACGGAGAGAGCACAGAGGGCTAAGATGAGTAGCTTAAAATGGTAGGCCATATTGACGGGTTGAGATTTGAGAGATGGGAGTGTGACACAATGACAATGTGAAGCTTGGAGTTGCATTTATGTGGAAGGGGATTGACTTTGATATGGTTCTGAGGATCTTATTATTGTCGAAACTTAGATTGCGAGATTTCCACGTGGCTTACTTATTTTCAGATTCCATTTCCAACCCACTGTCGATTTAATTGGATTTGGCTCTTCCTCGTTCGTGGAAAAGAGGAATTAACATCGACTAGACAAAGAGCCCGATAAAGTTGACACAATTGATGTGATGGGAGTGTCAATTTCCTTCCATTACACACCATTTTCCTTTAATATTGTAACGGACAATCATTTTTTTTTCCAAGCAAGGCTTAATTCATTCCGTGCTAATTTACACGTATTTAGAGTGGTGATTTCAAGATTATGTTAAGGAAAGATTAGAACTCATGACGTTCAAGGTTCTTGGAAAAAAGTTTGATGTTTATGAGACATCAAATTTTTTGATGTTTTTTTATTGTGGTTGGTCAATATCATTGGTACGGATCCACATCATTTATGAAAATGAATTCGCATCAACGGTATTGATCAATCACAATCTAAGACATAAAAAAATTTGATGTTTCACAGACATCAATTTTTTTTTCCAAGGTCCTTCGTCATGAGTACTCAAACACTCAACTAATTTAATAGTGTATTGGGAGACATTTAGGAAATAACTTATGGGGAGGAGTCAAATGAGATTTATATAGATTTGTATAAGATTTATATGTGGCACATTAAAAACAAAGCCTGTGACAACTCGAATATAATTATAATAAATTATATTTAAATCATGCTTACTTTATGTGATATTAATAATGTGTTATTAGTATATATAATGTTAAGTGATTATGTTTAGTCTAATCCTACTTTCATAAGTCATGAAATGTCGAATTATTTATAAACACAAAATTTTATTATTTTCAATAGAAATGTCCCTGTTTAAGACTAGTTTTGACTTTTATAACATAACGATTGACTTGAGGTGAAAACTATATAACTGTATACATATGAGTTAGGAATGTAACACAATAAACGGTGCATCAAACGGATGTACGAGTAAGAAGTTAGGTCAAATTTACGAGCAAGGGGCAAATCTGTCAATTCCCTTTAAGTGGTAAATTGTCTTTTATTAAACCAAATGGTTTAATTTGATTGGTTGACTTGGGAGGCAGCCTTGGCTGACTTAAAACTCTCCCTCTAACTTATTTCTTCAGCAAAATGAAGCCCTAGATTCAGTTTGAAGTGTTGTTAGGTTGAGGAATGAGAAAGTAGAAGTTTAGGAAGAAAAAGTGAGGAGAAAAAGTGTGAGAAAATCCGTAGAAATTACGTAAAAGTTTCGAAGGTGTAAGGTCTAATCAACCCAGTTCAGCTCCAGTTCAGCTCCACCCGAAGGAAACATAAATACATAGTTGACAACCCAATGTGAGTGTACTCACTGAAATGATGTATTTGTATACTATTGCGAATGGGAGGTTACTCATTGACCCGGAATGTGGGAGATTTGTCTAATAATGACAAGGGGTTACTCCTCGATCAGGAATGAGGGAGAATTGTCTATTTAGACAGGATATCTGAATCATGATTCAGAAAAGTTGGTCATTCATTATGAATGAGCCGGATAATTTAATACATAAGTATATGGACATGACTTATTGCATTTAAATTCATGCAGTAGTATAGCAGTGATGCATTCACTAGGCTATTTTGCTCATGGTTTCTATGTTCACATTTTTTTCAGGTAACACGATGTCACTATCAAATCTAGGAGGTCGGGTTGAGTTAACTAGGAACGGGACAAGCAAAAATTTGGTTTAATGTAAAGGTTGTAATTAAGTTAACTTATCCTTCAAGCAAGTTTTTATGGGCATGACTACTCTGATGTTGTAAAAAGGTTTTTATTTATATGGATTCACAATGATGACTCTGAAATTAAAACTCGTGTCTATGGTTTGGTTAAATTAATCATGGTATGACTCACTTTGACTTTCAAACTTAATTATAAGTAATTGGGTTGGGGCGTGTCAGCTTTTGGTATCAGAGCCTAGGTTTTAGAGGTTCTAGAGTGAGAAGAGTCTAGATTTGGCAGTGAATGTTAGAAATATATTTTATTTGATACTAATGATTATGTTAGGAAAGATATGTCTATATGTATGTTGTTATATCTTTGATTTATTTCAGATATAAACGAATGGAAGGAGGAAATATTAATGTGAGAATAGAAGATGAGGCTTCAAATATGGCAGCAGAAGTGGAGGTTGAGCAACATGTTTATAGAAATGTAGAACCCGAGCCATAACAATTAACAGACATGCAAAAAATGGCACGTGCTATGACTCTAATGGCAGAGCAGCAAGCTAGATTTATGGCTGAGATGGAAGAACAACAAACCAGGCAACTAGAGGCATGTGCATTGGCTAGGGCTGTGGAGGTGATACACCGAGAAGAAAGGAGTACTTCACACGAAAAAATTATTAAGATAAACCCACTATACATGTCTGTTTAGTTTATTTTGTTGTCTTTATAACATTTACCAGATATACCAACTATGTAATCACTATACATGGCTGCTATACCAGCGGTATAATTAATTTTCCCCCTTTTCTCCAATGCATTATCAGTGTCACCATAACATGAGCTTTTTTCCATTATTCAGTGTCGTTTAGGCATATGAAAATGCATTTTTTTTATTTAGTATAAAACATAGTTTTACATAAATAATCTTCATCACAATTATCCCCGTGCTAGGAAAATGACTTTGAATAATTTGTCTACTGATCCTAATCACAGTAATAAGATTGTTTTCTCAATGGCTCAAATATAGAGGGCTTGATTGAGATACATGATATACATAAGAAACACCAACAATGGCGTGTTAACAGCAATTGACAGAGTGCGTGTTTATGGAACTTTAAGATATAAATGGCAACACCAACAGTGGCGTGTTAACAACAATTGACAGAGTGCGTGTTTATGGAACTTTAAGATATAAATGGCGTGTTTGTGGAACTTTACAATTGGGAAAGAAAAAATATAAAAGTCGGAGTAATTCAAGTATACTTTAAGATGATGAATTATAACAGTTTTATCCCACAAATTGATATCATTGTTTAATAGTTCTTATGTTAATATAGTTACGGACTTCATTTGAATGTTTGTTCTTTCTATTTTCATGATATTGTGTTGTTTGGGGAGTCGAGGCTCTCAAAGATGGCCATGTGATGCTTCGGTTTTATCTGATCATTCTACATATGGTCCTGATCAGATTTGGAAATGTTGATTGTCTAATAATGCATCCTGAACAGTGGTCTCACGCAGCCACACGATCTATTATCAATTGTGTGTTTACATTCTAATTGTGTGAGGTGTCAGCTTTAATTGTGTTTTACTTTAATTCATGTTTTAATACAGTGGAGATAATAAAGTACAAAACCTACTTTCAATCCAACTTTTGTGAAAAATATTTAAAGATCTTCCTATTTATTATCTTTTTGGCACATGTCGGTAATAAAGTACTAATGTGCTGGGACTTTCACACCTATAGTGCTGGGACTTTTATGACATTCGTGACTCATGTGCCCACAACTCGGAGAAGCTTATATTGTCAGACTGATATATACAGACCTATGCTGACTTTAATGATTTTCACGACTTTTGTAGTGTTTGAATTTAGTTTGGTGAATTTGTTTGCTCTGGATACTTTTGTAATCTTGCGGATGACCTTCTTTAGTATAAATAATATTAATACTTTTATGGATTCTGAATTCATGCAGATCAGAACTCCCGCCCTCCACTTCCTTCTTATAGAGAATAAGAGAGAGAATAAGAAAGGGGCCATCCTTGATAGTTACTCTAGAAGCAAGCATAGGCTCCTATTCCAACGGCTTCTCAAAGACGTTATGTTCGTTGCCGTCAGTAGCAGTGTATATGGAGGGTCAACTTCAAGAAGTGGGCAGGGCTTACGAATTGAAGAGAATAAAATCCTTTCGAGAGCATCAACCTGGAGAATAGAATGTTGCTCAGTATTGTCACGAGATCGAAAATGCTCTTCATTTCTTCATCTGTAGCAACAATGATTTGTAGAATAGCGATTTGCAGTAGCATCCATTAAACTTAAACTGTTAAGCCAGATTGCGCCGAGCTGCTGTCACTGTTGCGACAACAACACAACCACTACTGCTGCTGCAATAATCGGCAAACAGTCGGCGTCGAGTTACTGACATTTTTTTTATCAACTTACATTGGTTCCTTCCTATTGCGTTTGTTAAAATTAGTTTACTTTATACGATTAAATGTTAAGGCTTTAAGTGCACTGAGCGATGCACATTATACTCGCTGGATGATAATTATTTGGGGCATTTGCGGTTTGTAGCCTTTCACTGCTGAATTTTCAAATTTCGTGATTGATGGGTCATATGTTCTTTGGTATTTGTTATTTTTAGTATTTATTATGGGGTAGTTATTGAAGTGTAGATGGATTGAAACCAATTTAGTAAATAAATGAGCTTTTGTGTTAGCAACGCTAATTTCTTGATTTCATACTATTTTAGATCAGCTCCTCATTTCTTGAAATGTGAATGACACGGCATGAAATTAAACGTTTGAATTCGTAGATTCGTTATTATATTCATTTGGTTTCTACTCTTGATGTATAATAGTGTATATATCATGACAAAATTCTCGATGTGTTTAAGGATCAGCTTCGCATATATCATGACGAAATCCCTCAAATTGACTTCCTTTGCGAAGCTACAACATTTATTAGGGGTGTGTTCGATGGAATAATGTACTAGACTTGAGCGATGGGATTATTGGAAAGAGGAAATACATCAAAGACTTGATCTTTCAAGCTCTCATCCCACGGATTGCTTTGGAGTTGTCACCCATAGACTCTCTCAGTGCCCGTTTGGGGGTGCAACAACAAATTTATAAAAAGGTATTTAAAGATCTTCCTATTTATTAGCCCTTGACATTTTTACTTAATGTGAATTTTACATAATGATAATAATTATTATTGTTATTATCTGTTTATAGCTCGTGCTTGAGGAGCTGATCGATTGACCAAAAGTGCTCTTGTGTAGTAGCTCCCGTTGTATGGGCATTAGTGCCATTATATAAAAGACAATGAAAATGAGATCTTTAGTGGGATGGAAGATAGGAAACTGATAGAGCAAGCATATGCCATTTCTCTTTTTTCTTCAAAAGTGTTTTCATAAGTCAATATGATGTATGTTGGTAATATTGAGAACTTATTTATTTCTTTTGTAAAATATTTATTTTAGTTGGACACATTCTATACAATGTTATTGTTTGACCCTTGCAAAATGTGAAAGCAACTACAAATGAGTACTCCATATGTTATACATATATAAATAGATAATGATATTATATTTGAATTTCAAACTATTAGTTTTGTTGTTAGTGTATTTTTTATTTCTTATATATGGTGGATAAACCTATAAACAAAGGAAATTTTGTCCAAAAAATTTAAATTGTTTATGATTATTTATTTTATATAAAAACATTAGACTTAAATTATACATGACCTGATATTTTGAAAAAAAATCTTCGTGCCTTCAGTGAAAGGGAAATATGCTTAACTGCAGAATCTTGAATAGGCAGATGTCGACTTGCTTACTCCATATATGAAGAGGCTGCTCCTGTGTCTCGAACCCTAGACCAATCGTAACTTTGGCGAGGGAACTTCCCATCGCACCAAGGAGCGACTATATGCTTTTCAAAATTATCAGCGTGCCTTCAGGCACGGGCATACCGTAGTATATATATATATATATATATATATATATATATATATATATATATATATATATATATAGAGAGAGAGAGAGAGAGAGAGAGAGGCAGGCTCATGTGCACACTAAGTTTGCACATTACTTTTTTAAAGTAGTAAAAAAAATATTTTTGAGTGCTGGCGCACACCAATTTTTTTATGTGATATTTTAACATTTCAACGGACTCACATAAAAAAAATTAGCTGAAAAACACTTTTTTTGCTATTTTTAAAAAATCGGTCAAACTTTCGCAGTTTTTAAAGGGCTTAAAAGCATAGAAAGTTTGACCGATTTTTTAAAACTAGCAAAAAAAGTTTTTTTGAGCTGATTTTTTTTATATGGATTCCTTGAAATGTTTAAATATCACACAAAAAAATCAACTCAAAAATATTTTTTTTACTACTTTAAAAAAGTAGTGTGCAAACTTAGTGTGCACAGGAGCCAGAGAGGCAGGCTCCTGTGCACACTAAGTTTGCACATTACCTTTTAAAAGTGTGCAAACTTAGTGCTGGCGCACACCAATTTTTTTATGTGATATTTTAACATTTCAACGGACTCACATAAAAAAAATTAGCTCAAAAAAACTATTTTTGTTATTTTTAAAAAATCGGTCAAACTTTCACAGTTTTTAAAGTGCTTAAAAACTGCGAAAGTCTGACCGATTTTTTAAAAATAGCAAAAAAGATTTTTTTGAGCTGATTTTTTTTATATGGGTTCCTTGAAATGTTTAAATATCACACAAAAAAAATCAACTCAAAAACCTTTTTTTTACTATATATAAAACTTAGTGTGCACAGGAGCCTGCCTCTATATATATATATATATATATATATATATATATATAAACTTTTATGTCACTCAAAAATTAATATTTTTTAATGTCTCTAAAAATATTAAATTTTAATATTTTAAAAATACAGTTGATTAATTCATTAACACAAATTCGTATACATTAAATGAAGTTGCTTTAGGGATATGGATAATTTTAGCCTTCAAATTTTTCTGCAACGACCTTGTGAAAAATTTGAATGCACGGTGAAGTTGGCTAGAGATGTAGATAGTTTGTATGCGGCAGATGAAGAGTTGCTCAAAATTATTTTACTTAGGACCTCTTCTTATTTTGTGTTTTGCTGTTGTGTTTAGTTTCCTCTTTCTAAAAAAAAAAAAAATCTATTAAGATTCATCAATAAAAAGAAAAATTGAGCGCCACCACCAACACTCCTTTCCCCGTCCAAACGACATTCTTCAATCATTGTCCTTAATTGCTCCACGCCCCTAACACTTTCATGTGGACATGACTTAACTATCTATTAATTTTCTTACAGTGGACGCCATGACATAAATACGCGGGTTTGCCAGTTAATGAGAAGACAAGTGGTTCAATAGTCAAAGTTAGCGGCTACAGTACGAGTGAATTGGTGTGAGTTAACTTTGAGCTCTCTCTTCATTATGTGGTGTACTTTAATAATGAAATTGCGGGCTTTGCACTAAAATTTAATGGCTACCAATACGAATGAGAGGTGTGAGTTGACTTTTGCTTAGCTCAGAGTTTGTGATTGATGAAATTAGATACTTACCTTCTGTTAGCACCTTTTGATCGACATGATTTCCCTTGTTAAATTAAAAAAAAAGTGATAAATGTGGATTTTACTCGTTTTGTGATGATAAATGGATCCATTGTCAAACACACTACCTTTTTGTATTAAAATTTTTCGTCTTATAGTAAAAAAAAATTATTATCTTGACTTTGTCAACTTTCCTCCAATTAAAATAAAAGTTTATTTCTACCGTGATGAAGTCTATGGTTTATTTTTAAATAATTTTTTTTACCAATTATGTTTTTTTAAAAAGAAAAAAAGTGTTTATTTAAAAAAATGTTTATTATTTTTATAAACTATTGACAATTTTAAAAAAGGTACATTTTAACAACGGAACATTTTAACAAAAAACAAAAAACAGTTCTATAAAAACTGTTTTGTTTAAAGAAAACTATTTTTAACTATTTTTTTATTTTTTTTATAAACAATTGTTTTATATAACCATTTTTTTTATAAGAAACTATTTTATATAAAATATTTTTTTTATAACTAAAGATATTTTATAAAAAAATGTTTTGATAAAAAAAATCTATTTTGTATAACAAAAATTGTTTTATATACAAATGTTTTCATGATAAAAAAAATCTATTTTTTTTTAAAAACACGACTTATAAAAAAAATGATTTATATAACCAAAAAAACTGTTTTTTTTAAAAAACTGATTTATATAACAAAAAAACTATTTTACACATAAAAAACTCTTTTATAAAAAAATTGTTTTAGATAACAAAAAACTGTTTTGTTTTAAGCGATTGTTTGATTTACAATACTTGTTTTATAAAAATTTGTTTTGTAGAAAACTGTTCGGAGTATTTTATAAAATAATAAAATAAAACCAGTAAATTAATCAAATTTAAAAAAACAACAAAATAAAAAACTGTTTCATACAAAATTAAACTAATCCAAAAAAATGATTTGTAACATAAAAAATTAATTCTATCAAACGCATAGAGCGGAAAAATTATAGGATTTGCGATCGAAAATTTTTATCATGACCAAATTAGTGGTGACAAATTATGCCACCTAGAGTATTTATTTTGATCAAGTGATGTCGCCTGCAATTATGGCCGGGAGAGGGCTCACCAATCAAACATGAATGAAATAAAGATGTAATTCATTTAGCTAGTTTTTAATGTTCAAAAAAATAAAATAAAAATTCAAGCAGTTTTTAAATATTTTTTGATGTTGCTACTTTTTCATCACTAAATTTTATTTTTAGAAAAACAAATTTAACCTCAAAATGATTAGAAAATGTACTTTATATAAAAAATTAAATTGGAAGGGTGCCAAAATCGGGTTGTGCTAATTATTAAGTACTTAAATAAAAAATAAGGATCACAGGAATTTTGTCCCAATTTTTAAGATTTACTTGTAGTCATTTTTATGTTTTTATTTTTTTAGTTGTTGGTCATGTTATAATAAAATATGGGACACGTTTCATTCCTTGCGAAAGGAAAGATAGACGGTTACAAAGTGCCTGAGGACGATTTTGAATGTTTATGAGACTTAATACAATTAAAAAAATACATGGGAGGAGAGTTAAAAAATACTTTGTAAATTGGACTAAATCCCAAAAACTATGTAAAAAAAAATACGCAAGAGTCACACACACAAGATCTATCTCTTTCACAAACATTTCTGCAAAGGTTTGCCAGAGAGACAATACAAGGATACATAAACAATTTAAGGGTACACCATACAATGTTATATGATGAAGTTTCCCTCATAATTTGTGAAAATTTAAAAATGACTGGATTAAGCTTGCTCTCTCAACTTTAGAAATTTTCGAATATGTGGGAACACAAATGTGCATATCTAATTCAATCAACAAATCGCACATCGAATCATTGGTTATAATGCCACATGCTCGACAACTCAATAGGTTCATATATCTCTAGACCCTAAACCTTATTTATTAATGAAAACGTGAGGACCCCCAATTTTAAATCAGAAATTCTTTTTACTTCACAAAAATGTAATTTCCTTTCTTGTAGCTGCGGAAGCATAGTTGATGGTTCAATAAAAAACGAATACACAAATTTTAATTTTCCTTTTTCCAATTTAATTAAACCAAAGTGAAATAAGCTTAAACACACACACAACTTAAATTTCACTTAAACCAATTTATTAACACAAGTTCTAGAAAATTTGCCTAAGTAATATTTTTCATTAAATAAAATTAGGCCACACCAAATTTTAGTAAATTAAATTAATGACTTGAATTAAATTAATATTTACCCAAATAATTATGTAGCACTAAATTAAACATAAGTAGTGATTGAACCAATTTTATCTTTTTACCTAAGCATGCGTTCTAGGTGATATAGCAAGATAAAATTAAACAATGGATCACTACGCCGCGATTTACGAGGAAAAATCCACAACACAAAAAAATCTCGGACGGTCCTAACCTTAAGTCCACTAAGTATGGATTTACAAATTACAAGACAAAAAGACTTACAACACTCGACTCGATCCCTCTCAAGCCCCGACGCTTCTTCTTGTAAACACCTCCACCTAGTAGACAACTCCGGAGCCCCACCGGAATCGTGGAATCACCAATGAGACATAGGCACACCGTCAACCACACATGGTGACTTTCACCACATGAGAATGCCGCAACAAAACAAGCTCTTCTTCTTTATGGGATTTAGAAGCAAACTC
Organism: Sambucus nigra; assembly: GCA_949130495.1. Lineage (NCBI taxonomy): Eukaryota > Viridiplantae > Streptophyta > Magnoliopsida > Dipsacales > Adoxaceae > Sambucus > Sambucus nigra. The sequence goes on from OX422217.1 coordinate 270,715,185, forward strand.
ACACTTCTCTTCAAATGAATGTAGAGATAAATCGGTGCCAAATACTCCAAGCAAAGTATATATATATATATATATATGGAACTTGGATTAAACAACAATTGGGTGTAAACAAGTGTTTAAAAGATTTTTCTTGAAGAATTAAACACTCAAAAACAATGAACTTTTTCTCTTTTTAATATTGCTCTCAAAATACTCTTTTAGAGGTTGTAGGCTATGAAAAAGTTAAACCAAAAAGGTTAGTTCCCGCACTATGTTATTCTGTCAAAAGTTAGTGGGGTAAAGTAGTGAAAAAAGTGGGAAAAACTGCTCAAAACTGTCATTTAACTGTTCCCGTCAAAACTCGTTCGAACGACATTTTGGTTCAAACGAGGCTTCTAACGAGGTTCTAGTGTGAACTCATTAGAAATCTCGTTGGAAATCTCATTCGAACATCAGGTTCGTTCGAACGACATTCCAATAGCCTTTTGGGGAACTCATTGGCAAACTCGTTCGAACGACATTGCTGTTCGAACGACATTCTCGTTCGAACGACACTTCGAACGAACTTCCAGAAAGTTTAAAAAATTCGATTTTTTAGCCCAGAAACTTTATAAACTTGATTTTAAAGTTTTAATAAAATCTTTCTGAAATTAAACAACAGTTTTAAATAAGCGTACACCCAATATACAATGTTTCAAGCTCCTATATATATATATATTCAAGATGCATTCATACCTTAGGAGCAATGGAACCATGTTGATGACGTAGAAACAAGGCACATTAAACTCGGCAATTTGATGAAGCTTTATACTCTTGGCCACTACGTCTTTAACAAACACGTCATAGGCTTGAATGGATCAACATGAACTCTACCCTATGACTCAAATATTTTTGTTCGAAATTGAGCCAAAACTACAAAGGACTCAATTGGAAATTTGTGTCCTTACAATTAAGAAATGTATTCGATAAAAACAAGTGGTTTACTAGATTATGTGTCTAATAGTGTTGCAATTTTAAGCGGTTGGTGTATCGCATTGTGCATATGATAAAAAAGTTGGTATATTGCAATAATATTACATCTTCAAACAATTTATTCATTGCATTATGTACCAATTTTTATTTTCATTCTTTAATTTTATATTAAGGGATGTAAAATGTATCTTAATTTACATGTTGTGAACCCCCCTTGTAAATATTATTTTTTTCTTGAGAAAATTGATAGTAAAACCGTGTTTCATAGATTTTATTGTGATTTTTCGGCTTGGAGAAGTTATAAGAAGTTTTGTCCGTAATTGTTTTATTGTTGTAATCATTTATGGCGCCGAGGAGAACCAAATTAGACTAATCAAGGAATATAGGATGGAATCCACCTCTTCACATTAGAGAGAAAATGAATTGATCATTATCAACATTGTCAATGAAATACATTTGGTTGATAAAGTCTCCTTGGATACTAATACGATTCCAAAACTCCATACCAAGTAGATATGGAATTATCCAATTTTAATGGGAATTTAACGATTTTTTACTAAAATAGTGGATTAGGAGACATATTAAATATACTCATAAACATGAATACATAACATGAATTTTAGTATTATAACTGAAATACAATGTAATGTGAGAAGACATTACTTAGTGTGTGTTTAATTGCATTGCTAGAAAATAATAAAATAATTATTTATTTTTATAATATAATTGAGAAGTTGAAAAAGGAGTAGAAAAATAAATGTAAAATTTGATGAGATATTTTTTTATTCTTAACTTTTATAAAATGAAATTCTTACTTATAACAACTGGATTTGTATATGAGCTATAAATGGACGACCCCATGCAAACTTCATGTCGTTGGGAAGAGCCCCAACTATTAAGGAATCCATATTGTCTTATGTGTGTGTGTGTGTGTGTGTGTGTGTGTCTATATATATATATATATATATATATATATATATATATATATATATATATATATATATATATATATATATATATATATATATATATTCTAAGAGTATAGTATACTTAAGTTGGTTCATAAAATAGATTATCTAAATTTCTTATCAAAACATTGTTGGAGTCTTTGTCGAAGAAGTCCCCAGAAACCTTCATCAATTTCAACTGGATTCACTCATGCCGAACCTCAAGTACACCATTTAGGATGTGTATAAGACTTAGCGGACTTAAATTCACAACATCGTTAATTATTTTCATAATTGAAAAATATTTCTAGTTAACATTGTTTGGATAAATTGTAAAATACACTATACTCTTCATATAAAACAATCAATTTTTTTTTTTAAAAATTGCACATATGTTGTATATTTTAAGTATGGGTGTTCTTGGTTGGGACAAACATATTTAGGGTTTTGCCAAAATATATTTTCAAATTCGTTTTCAGGAAAAGATGGACAAAAGGCCTAGACACTTTTAGGGGATACTCAGTGGAGGTTCCTTTATTGAAACAAATTACTTCAACTTTAAAGAAGAAATTTTGGTGAAAAGGATTTGAAGACTTAGTCGCAGACTAAAATCGATGGCGGTTGTGTAGCATTCTATAGCAATCAACGATTTCCTCTGAGGATGTGTTATAAAAGAGTTTCTAGTCAGTTATAGTGTTGTGTGGTTGTAAGTCTTTATCTTCCAGTTTTAATACTCTCCATGGTGTATTTATCATTCTTATCAGCTCGAGGTTTTTCCCATTAGTGGGATTTTCCTTCATCTATCCGGTCTCTTAATTATTTTACTTTTTTGCATCTTTTAGAATAATTTTCTTATTTAAGAGGATAAAACTTAGTTTCTTAAACCTAATAAAATATTTTATCACATGGTCTTTTGGATTTTTTTACCCTTTTGATAAAACAAATTATTACTACTTTTTTTTAATTATGTGAATTAATTTTTATTTGGGTTGTATCAGAGAGAGTCTCCAATGTTTTAGGTGTTATAATCTTGGTTATATTTTTTTGCGTGAAAAGTTCAACCCTCCAACCTCCTCCATTTGGTGGTAATAATTATTTCTATTAGAAAGCTTGTATTTTCGCATTCTTCATATCTATGGATGATAGAATCTGGAATAGTTCTCTTTAGGATGGAAATATCCCATGGTTGTTTCGTATAATGTTCTCGTTGAAAAGAATAGATATAGTTAGGACGATAATGAATTTAAGGAGAGTGGGTGGAACGTGAATGGACTTAACGCTATTTTTTTATTGTGTTCCTGACTAAATTTAGATGTATTTACACTTGTACGACATCAAAAGAGGCGTGGAAAATCTTACAAACAACCTATGAAGGAACCTCCAACGTAAAGTAATCTAATATTCAGCGGTTGACTATCCTTTTTGACTTCATACCATGAAGGAGAATGAAACTTTTGATGAGTTTAATGCTGAGCTAAATGATATGGTAACTTCCATATTTATTTTAGGGAAGACCATCAAAGAGGATATAATTGTTAAAAAAAATCATACGGTCTCTCCTTAATAGGTTCCATGGCAAAGTGGATGTCATTGATGTGGTTAAAGTTTTATTCAAAACACCCATTTGTGGTAACGATTTGGATGGATTTTTTTAAATCTACATGGCAAAGTTGATGTATTTTCAGGGAACTCTATTCAAAGAGAAAATCAAGCGTTTACGGCTATGAAGGCATATGCTATTTTTAGATCCTTTAATGTTAGTGATGGGGATATGGCCTTATTCACTAAAATGTTTGCCAAGATTTGGCAAAATTGATTACAATATAAAGGCGCTCCTAAGAATTATATGCGTACATTTGAAGTTGGTAAAACGAGTGGAGATAAGAATATTCAATATCCAAAACCCATTACTTGTTTCACTTGTGGTGGTCGAAGAGATATTTCAAAACAATTCCCACTCACATGGATCAACTTCCTCCTTCTGTTACAGATTTGATAAGATCTTCTATACAACTCTTGTGCATTAGGACGTGTACCTTATTTTATTAAGGAAAAAAATGGATTGTAGTTTGTTCTCAAACGAGACCTTGTTAGCCCAACAGGGTTGGAGAATTTTTTTCGGCGATTGTGGATGGTAAGGACCACTTAGGCTATAGAGTTTTATCTTCCAAAGTGAGGGGAGTTCATGTGAAGATTTTTTTTCAAGTGGTTGAGAAATCACTTTAATTTCCCATAAGAATATTATCTCGAATATCCTCACACACCGATTATTGGTGAACCTCCCAAATGGGATGTGAATACCTTTTTGAGTGACTACCATTATCAGTCTTGGACTGGGTAGAATTTTCATCAAGCTTTGCTTTATAAGGATTTTTATATTATGAGTATGGTAGTGTCCTTATGTATCTTTCCCACATATCACCCTCACAAAAACCATTGTCCTCATGAATGAGAACCATTGTTAGTCTTAGACTGGGAAGAATTTTTCTCACGCTTTTCTTTCTATGGATTTTTATATTGTGAATATGGTAGTATCCTCATGTATTTTTCCATATACCACCCTTACGATATATCTTTCAAACATGCATAGTTTTTGTATACCATTGGAAAGGGTGATGTTATGTGTTTGTGTGATTTGATCAGGCACTCAATCTTTGCTCACACTTTAGACGATAAGAAAAATAATGCTTTTTCCCTTTTGTTGGGTGATAATTCTCTTGCTTTTAGAGTTTGGGATTCCTATTCCCTCCCCCCCCCCCCCCCCCCCAAAAAAAAAAAAAATAGGAAAATCCTGAGTCTACGTTAACCATCCAATCCTATTCCTATTATCAGTCTACTATTCAGGTTGTCGATTATAGTGGATTACCCACACTACCCCCACATTGTTCCTCAAATATATCCTCATCCTACCCCAACATCAAAAGCCTTTAGTGTACGCTACTTGACTGAAAATGAGTAAGATTATACCGTTTCTAGGTTACCTACTCAATTGCATTCTAGTTTGAAATCTGCCTTTGAGGAATCTAGGAATAATTTTTCTGCCTTTAGTTCGGTGAGTTTTTATTTCTATAATGACTTCTGACACATGTTGGAGTCCTAAGTGAAGAATGCTTAGGATGCCTTGCAAGATGTTCACAATAATGTTATGGACTTATGTGCTATGAAGTCTTTGAAAAGCAAGAAGTGATGTATTTTGGTTTGTTTTGGGCTTTGTTTGGTTCAATATTTGATATCCATTGGATTTGCCTTTTATTGATTATATAAATTGTAATCCTTTTAGCTCTTAACTTTTATTGAAAGGATTTTTCGTATAGCATAGTTTGTATATTTTTGCATGATATATTTTGTCTCCTAATGTGTAGTTAAATTTTTTGTTCTTAGGCCTAATTTTCTAATGTTTATATATTGCCCATACTTAATTTTGATTATTCACTCATTATATGATTGATTCTCTATTTGTTGGTTTGATTAGCATGTTTTACGCTCTAAAAATGTTTCGTTTAACTTTATCTCATCATGTGCTCAGTTCTTCCCTTTGTCGTTTTTTGTGATAAAAAGGGGGAGAAGTTTGTAAATAAGGGAAGCATTATTTTCAAATCATGTTAGGTTGTTTAAAGTTATTTGTTGTTATATCATATTTATTGAGAATAATTGTATACTTGAGGGAAAGTTATTTTAGATAGATATCATACTCACATGTTCTAAATTGCTATATTCACATGTTCATATTTATCATATTTTCCCTTTTTTGTTCTTTCACACTGGTAATTTTATGAGTTTCCTAGTTTGTGAAAGTAAAGTATTTTTTTAAAAAGATATTTTGATCCATGAAGATGGTTTGAGTCTCTTATTGTGATTAGTTACTTGAAATAAACGTATTTGTTTTTAATTTTCCCTTGTCTAGGCAAGTCGTAAAATGGTAGATTTCTTTCATTTGCTCGTAATTTTTTATTTTCATGTTTTGTCTCGGAATTCGACAAATGGAAGATTGTAAGAGTATAATATAATAATGTGCTCCATAAAATAAATTATCTAAAGTCCTTGTCCAAACATTATTTGAGTCTTTGTCGAAGAGGTCCCAATAACGATGCATCAACATCAATCGGAGTCACTCATGCCGAATCTCAAGTACACCACATAATAAATGTATAAGACTTAGCAGAATTAAATTCACCCCATGGTTAGTTATTTTCATAATTGAAAAATCTTTTTAATTAACCTTATTTGGATACATTATCAAATACATTATGCAAATATACTATTCATATATAAATTTTTTTTCTTAGAAACTACATCTTTCTGTGTATTTTAAGTATAGATGTTCTTGGCTGGGATAAACATACTTACGGTTTTGAAAAAAACATATTTTCAAAATCCTTTTGAGGAAAAAATGGACAAAATCCATGGACATTTTCACAGGCTGCTCGCTAGAGCTTTGCCTCAGTGAAGACTTTCATCCTTGTAGCAAAATGGGTTAGATAAAATACTTTGGTCCCATGTTTTTTCCCTAAAAACTTGTGTTGTCTCTTCACTATAGGTTTGCTAAAGCGAATAATTTTTTTCACACCAGTGATACCTTCAACGAACATGTCTAACTTCCTCCAAAAGTACTTTTTTATGAGATATTTTGTTAAGATCCTATTGGTTTGTGTTCCAAATATTCCTTTTATCCGATTAAACGTTAAATGTGACTATTTGAGATCTTTGGAGTTTGGCATCTAACCTATTATCCCCCTAAACACTTTCAAACCTGAGGCTATATAGGTATGTGCTAAATATTCTTCCAAACCAATAGTTAAAAATATTTTTTTGGCTGATAAAAAACATTTTAATTATTTGAGAGCATGTTTTTCACTCCTCTTCTTTGAGTTCTTCTAGCCATTGCTTTGGGTCTTTTTAATTTGAGAAATCCTTAGAGACTTATTTACTCATCTTTGTGTTCAAAATCATTTTTTCAGCTTTTGATCGTGAGTTGATATTTTTTCTTTTCTTACTTGAAAGATTCAATGTGAGATTTAACCCATTATACCAAACCAATCTTTTAGGTTAACCTCGCAGTCCTTGGTGTAAATTTTATAGTTTCTTGAAGGTTCCATTCTCGGAACAAGTTTCTTAAACTTTAAAGAAGAAATTTTGGCCAAGAGGATTTTGAGACATTAGCGGCAGACCAAAACTGATGGAAGTTATGTAGCATTCTTCAGCTGCCAGAGCACTCCTCAGAGGATATGGTGTGCAAGAGTTTCTAATAGGTCATAACGTCTTGTGGTTGTAAGTGTTCGTCTTCTCGTTGTAACACTCCATCGTAGTTCATTTGTTGTTCTTATTGTCCTGAGGTTTTTTCCGTTAGTGTTCTTTTCCCTTGTATATCCAGTCTTTTGCTTATTTTACTTCTTTGCATATTTTTGAATCACTATCTTGATTAAGAAGATAAAAATTGGATTCTAAAGCCCCGTAAAATATTTTTTCGCATAGACTTTTTATTTGTTTACACCTTTGATAATAAAAAAATCTTTTACTCCTTTTTCTTGAATCGGGTAAATTAATTTTTATTTGGGTAGTCACCATCGATAGGTACACTCTCATATACCAAATGGTTTATACTCAAAATAGCTAGTTCAAACAGTAACAATAATTAATGATAAAAAATATTAAAATGTAATCCGAGATTTAAGTGGTTCAACATATACATCTACCTACATCCACTGAGACATCAATTCCACTAATTTGAAAAAGATTACAACACATAATAGATATTTTCTAATGAATAATTTTCATACCCACAATTCCTACCCAAAGAATGAATAATCATTATACACCCACTCTCACACGCTAGTGAACTAAAGTTTGACCCCAAGAACTCTCTTTATTGTGCTCATAAGTGTTTTTAGTGTACCCAACCTAGTCTATTTTATCCCCATATAACTTGGTAGAAACTCCTCACATAATACATATGAATCACACTATATATTAAATATTCAAATGCTCAATATTCTTACTCCTTTGAAATATACCCATGGGTGAGAAAAAAAACACCTCACCTCTTATTCCAAACACTAACCTGAAAAAAAGAGCATGGCATCCCACATAATTTGGTTAGATTGAATTGTTGGCCAAACCCTTATTTTTAAGCCTAGGGAATCAATTTTGTTGGCCCAGAAATATACCGGGTGGGTGGGGAGAGGGGGGTGTTGAATTGGGTATATTGGTTTAATAGAAAATTTAAAACTTTCTTAATTTTGGGTAAAGATTAATTGAAAAATGATGAATTAAATCAAAAGTAAACAAGTAATCAACAATAAGCATATGTAGTTAAGATATATATACTAGGATATGCCCATGCTTGAAGGCACGTTGATAATCGTAAAACAGTAAAAAAATTCAAAGTATGTAATCGCAAAACAAAAAAAAATTCAAAGTACGTAATTGCAAAAAGAAAAAAAATTCATTCCCTAAAAAAAGAAAGTATAATTTAAAAAAATGGTTATAATTTCCGAAATCGTGCGTGTGCCTGAAGGCACGAAGACAATTCTCCCGAATATAAATCGTGTGACCAAGTCATAATAAAATATCAATCGTGGCCAATTTTTGTAAAGACAGATATTTTTTTCAAAATTATATAATTGATGCTATTTGTAAAGATCTTGAGTCTACTTTTGAGAATTTTTCTTGCATGCATAAAAAAAATTATCCTTGTCAACTTTTACATTGAGCATTGGGCCATAACAATTTTTCTTCATTCATAACTAATACAACCACTATGCTAGTTCACCCGCTCCTACTTGCCTCGAGCCATGTGCTGAAAGAGAGATATGATGTGAAAGGTGTTCACTATGAGTTTTGCGACTTAAATTCACGACCCAAGACACGTGTCCGCGTGTCATTAGTGCATTTTGAGTGGGGACACCTTGAGTTGGTGCGTTCCACTAAAAATACACAAATGACACACGGACATGTGTTCATGTCAACAAATTAAGTCTCAAACCCATGTCTCTCATATATTTTCCCTATGTACACTATCAACACAGTTACACATAAATGGTAACAACTTATATGATCACAAAACAAAATTAAAAAATTAAAAAACTAAAATAAATATATAGAGTACAAATACAAATTTGTTTGAATGAAATACTCCACTTCATAAATACATAAGTACACGCAATCGAAGTGTTAGCAAACACATAAAAAACAAAAAAATCGAACTTATAGAGTTGTTGTAGTCATATTATTTTTTATACCATTAAATTTTCTTAACATGTCATAAAAACATATTAAATGTGTAGATAAATTTCTAAAAAATCTTATATAATATTAAACGTCATTAGAATTTAGTGGAATAAATAAAAGAAAAAACAGTGTACTTGCTTTAACTGGTTTACAAAAAAAATGAAGAAAAAAAAAACAGTGTCCTTTAACTGGTTTACAAAAAAACATGAAGAAAAAAAAACTATTCTAAGAGGGACTTCAAGAACAATAGCGAAATGGAGATCGAGAGTCATCTTATGTCGATATTGTGTCAGTCTCGCATCAACGCTACACTCCTCCCTATCTTTCTTACACCCAAACAGTACACCAACTTTGAAATTTCAAAAACAAATTGCATAGAGACACTAAACCTGCATAGTAAAACGAACACATATATCAAAACATGAGTCTTGGACATTTCATCAAACACGTCATGTAATGAAAAACATGCATCCGACCTTGTAAAAAAACCTAAAAATAAAAAATAAACGCACCGCACATAAACACACTACATCTACAATCATTTTTCTTACAAAAAAAACAACAAAAAGTAAATAAAGTAAAAATAAACAATAAATCTGATAGTTAAAATAGTTGTGAGTAAGGGAGCTCAAAACAAACAAAAAGTAAAAAAATTACCTCAATTAGTGTTAGAAAAATAGAGACCCATTTCGTGTGTTTACATTCCTCAAAACAGAGACCCATTTCGTGTGTTTATAGTCCTTAAAAAAACTGTAGCGAGACCGTCAAACATCACCTATAGCGGCGCCGTCAAACATCAAAGCTGACGCAAAATAAGGAAAAAAATACAATAGGTGAGTTCGTTTTAGATTACACACTGTAAACATCAAAATCAAATCTCATTTTTTGTCTATAATCTAAACCAGAAAACAAAAAAAAAATGCAAAATAATTATACCATAAACAAAAAGGATGAGGGGAAAATACCTGATGTGGAGGAAATCTATTTCCGGATAAAATATCCATTACCCCAAAACAAATTTCACTGTGATTTCAACAAAAGCAAGAAGGACTTCAAGAATAATAGCTAAATGGGGATCAAGGGGAAATAGATTTTACCTGTGTGTAAACCATTATAAATCTGAATTTTACCTGTGTAAACCATCATAGTAGAAATCACAGTCAATTGGGTCACAATCTCTATATCTACAACAACCAACATAAAAATGCAACCCCTCAAAAAAACCCAAATAAAAAAAAAAAACTTAAAAATCAGCTGTCTTTATAGAATGTACCTATTGACAGTGGTTGAAACCTAAACCACATGGTAGGGCGAGGTGGGAGGCAACTGGCATGATGGGTGGAAGCGGGAGAGGAATGGGTTGAGGTTGGAGCAGTAGGGAGAGGTGGGAGGTAGTTGGAGAGGTGGGTGGCGAGGAAAGAGAGAGTTGTTTTGATAAGAAAAATAAGAAAAAAACTCATAGCACACACAGACACACAAACATATCCGTGAATCAAAGCAATCCATTTCAAAGCATCTGACAATACTAACCCTTAACCCAAATTCCCCACATAGTTTAATTTTCCCACTACGCGTTACATTTTCGATAAAAGAAAACAAAACTTAAAAAAAAAGATATATATATATATATATATATATATATATATATATATATATATATATATATATATATATATATATATATATATATATATATAGAGAGAGAGAGAGAGAGAGAGAGAGAGAGAGAGAGAGAGAGAGAGAGAATGAGAAGGGTTAGAAAGAGAAAGACTATTCGTTCGTGTGTTCGTAGTTTCTCTTTAAATAAAAAATCTCAACAATCTCTTTTTCCTCATTATTATTCCATTTTACAACAACAACTACTTATTCATTTATTTATTATCGTTATTCTTCAAATCTCACTGCACATCTCCATCACACTCTATGATTTCGTAGATATTAATTATATATCGAGAGAACTTCCCCCAGACTTTTATTCCCACTTTTCGTTAATACCGAAATCAAATCTCTATTTTTGTGAACCCTAGTTTTTGAGACCTCCTCTATCTTCTCTATGGATAATCGTCCTAATGCAGAAAAAAAGAAGCCGCCTGAGGGTGAGACTAAGGTCAAATGCAAGATGAAGACTGCTTCTCAATTGGAGATTCTTGAGAAAACATACACTGGTTAGTATTTTCTTCCCTCTCTACATGTTGTTTTTGTTGTGATGTTTTGTGTGAATTGATTAATTTTTGTTTGGATTTGATTTAGTGGAGACATATCCATCGGAGACGGTGAGAGCGGAGTTGTTGCTGAAATTAGGACTTTCGGACCGGTAATTGCAGATGTGGTTTTTCCACAGGAGGTTGAAGGATAGGAAGGCTTTACCGGGAGAGGGGGGAAGCCGCTGGGCAGGAAACGGCTAGGGTTCTTTTGTGTGGAATTGAATCGAACGAATTTGTAAGAGAGAAGGAGGGATGAGAACGGCTAGGTTTTATGAAATGAGTGCAAGGGAGATCTTGGGGTTTGGATGAGTGAATGGGAGAGTGTGCATTTTGGGGGCTGTTTACCAAAATAGTCTTCCATTTGAATTAAAGTGAAAGAGGGGGAATTAATTGGTGAGAAAGAAAAGAGGGGGAAACAAAAAAATTGAGGGATAAAATAGGAAGTGCGAAAAAAATTCATATTGATGACTTCATGGTGCTATCTTATGACATACATAAGTTTCTTACTTTATTATATATATATATATATATATATATATATATATATATATATATATAGAGAGAGAGAGAGAGAGAGAGAGAGAGTTTTTAAATCGACGTTTTAACATGGTTCGGCCGCCGCCTATGTCCATGCTCGAGATAGTCCTCGAGAGAATTCACTATCTCCGAGTCATTTAAGGAGAAATGAAAAACAACACCATGTGAACCACAACTAACAAGGCATTAAATTTGTCCTTTGACAAAAAATATCCACATAGGATCCCAAGGTCTTTAAATGCCTCGACTCCCTGTAAAAATGACCTTACCATCCACAAAGATACAACAAAGTTTATCTTAAGTCACAATAATGAGATCTGTAACCAAAACGTGAAGCAAAATATCTTTACTAAAAATAATGGCGAAATGGGTTTACTTTGCTCTCTAGAAAAGTAAACAACAAGTAATCACAAGTATGATGTTGAAATAGGTTTTGGGTTAAAGCTTTAATACACATGGGTATTGGGTTTATAACTTTTCTAAAGAGTGATTTATGATGTTAATTTAAGCACAAATGAGTTTGGGAAAAAGCTTGGCTTCAATGGAGTTTCTTTGTTGAAATGGGTTTAGGACTTAGTTTCTCTCTCTCAGATACTTTAGGATATTGGCATAATCTTGGATTTGGACTTTAATCAATGGGATTGTTGTTGTATTCTTGTGTGTTTGTTAAATTAAACCATGGTATACTTTATGAGTCTTCAAATAAGAGACTAGCAGCTAGAAGGTAGTAATGTAATTAAGGGTTCACTTGCAATTCAAATTTGAAAACTAGCTGTTATTGGATTCTGAGTTTAAAAATGTTTTTAGTTGTCTAAAATAATATTTTATTTTACTAAAACCTTCTTCCTCAAAAACATACTGAGATGGATCGATTTAGTGGGTCTGGGAAAAGATTTAGTCCATTAAACCTTGAGTTTTAGTCGACTACAACTAGATTTAGTCCCTTAAAACTTCCTAGGTTGAGGCATTAGGAAGTTAGGTTTTGGGTCCATAATGTTAGTAGGTTTAGGATGGTTTTAGGAAAGTATAAGGAAGTTGGGTTTGGGAATATACAAGATCAAACAAGTTTTTTTGCCTTTGTAAAATAGTTCCTAAAATACATCAAGAAACTAAGAACTGATCTTTTAGTCTTCTGATTGTTCTCTTGAATTATTTGAGACATGAGATGTTGCTTTGTGATATGCTTTGAGAGCATGCTTGCTTGATGTTAGTATTTTTAACAGCTAAATAAAGTACTAAACATGATGTCAGCATGTTTAACAGTTAAATAAAGTAAACTTCTGGTCATGACATGAAACATTTTCTTATCAATATTTTTTCCAAATTCATCGTAATCAATTTTGGTGGAAGTACTCATTGGCGTGTTAATAGGCTTTGTAAGACTAAGTCCAAATTTTTCGGTTAGGTCTTTGATGCATTTGGATTGATTTATGAAAATTTCGGTGTTGATTTGTTTGACTCAGAGGCCTAAGAAAAAAAATTATTTGTCCCATTAGGCTCATTTCAAATTCTTTGTGTATACATGAGGATATTTTTTAACATATTTGATTGTTCATAGATCCGAATATATTATCATCTACATAGACTTGAATGATTTTGGGTCTTCATAAATAAGGTAGTATCACCTAATCCTCTTATAAAATCATGTGATATGAAGAGGTTTCTTTGACGTTGGTACCATTCTCGTGGGGTTTGCTTTAAACTATAAAGTACTTTTGTAAGTTTGCAGACATGGTTAGGAAACTTGTGATTTTCAAAATTGGGAGGTTATTTTATGTAAACTTCTTCATCAATGTAACCATTTTAAAGGGAAGTTTTTACCTCCATTAGAAATAATTTGAATTCTTTAAAAATTACAAAATCAAGTAACATGCGTATGGATTTTAGTCAGGATACAGGGGAAAGGGTTTCTTCAGAGTCAATAACTTCTTCTTGTATAAAATCTCGAGGCACTAAACGTGCTTTGTTATGAACGATAGTACTGAATTCATCCCTTTTATTTTTTAAAATCCATTTTGTACCTATGATGGTATGATATTTAGGTGGGGGTACAAGTGCTCATACTTGGTTTCGATTTAATTGAACTAATTCTTCTTGCATAACTAGCATTCATGATTCATCTTATTCTTCTTCGGCTATAGTTTTAGGTCCTACTTGTGAAATGAAGGCAAAGTTATTACAGGCATATTATAATTTAGAGTGAGTGGATACACTATAGGAGGGTTCTCTAATGATTTTGTACTTAGGGTGATCACTGATGAATTTTCATGTTTTGTAGACTTTTACGAGTTTCAATATTTGGGTCAAAGGTGTCTTTTAAAGGAGTTTCAAGGGTATTAATGGAGATAGTCTGCATATGTAATTTTATAATGTTGTAGTTGTCTTCGTCATCATATATTTGTTGAAGACGAAAATGACTTATTTTAGTTGAAAGTGACATGAATAGATTCTTAATTTAATGATTTTGCTTGTTGAAAATCCAATAGGCTTTGCTATTAGTGGCTTATCCTAAAAAGATTTCTTGGTCAGATTTAGGGTCAAATTTACTTACGTTTTCTCGATTATTTAAAATAAAACTTTTACATCCAAATACTATAAAATGCCCAATGTTAGGTTTCTTTCCATTCCATACTTCTTTTGTTTTTTTTAATAAATGTTCAAAAAGATACTCTATTGGGTACGTATCAAGAGTTGTTAACAACTTCTGCCCAAAAATATTTTGAAAGTTTGTGTTCATAAGAATAGAGCGAGAGTTTCTTGTAGTGATCGATTCTTTCTTTTTACTTTATTATTTTGTTGAGGGGTCCTAAGGGATGATAAGTTATGATTATATCCTTGATTGTCACAATATTCTTTGATATATTTGATGATGAATTATTCTTCCTCTATCGCTTAAAATATGTTTGAGGGTGACACTTTTTCATTTTGAACTCCTTTTGAAATTTTATGAAAACACCATAGGTTTCAGTGTTGTTTGATGGAAAGAATACCCAACATAATCTACAAGAGTCACTAATAATGAAAAATGCATATACCTTTTTATTTAAGCAGGAAATAGGGTTCAGACCAAATAAATCGAGGTGGATAAGGTCTTTAGGTCTAGTGTAGGTAATATCCATTTTCCTTTTAAAAAATGTTTTATGTTGTTTACCATATTAACACGCATCACAAATTTTATCTTTTGTGCATTTGAATTTTGGAAAGAATTTTATGAGATCTTTGCTACATAATTTATGAATGAGTTCCATATTAGCATGACCGAGTCTTCTATGCCATAACCATGATCAATCATCTATAGAGGTGAGAAATTTTAGTTTTTGATGGGTTATATCCTATATATCTAATATGTAAACATTTAAGGTTATAACAGAAACAAAACACATTTCGTTACCACATGCTCATTTAACTAGGTAGTGTTTTTAATCAAAGATGACTTGGTATCCTTTATCACATAATTGACTAGTACTAATTACGTTATGTTTAAGTCCATCAACAAGTAAAACATTATCAATGCAGATAGAAGTTGACATACAAATTTTCCTTCACCGATTATTCATCCTTTAGAGTTATCTCCTGAAGTTACTTTTCCTTCTATTAATACCAAAACTTATCCATCTACATGGACCATTCAGATACTGAAACATGTTGTACAATGGGAGATTAATCCTAGTCATTAAGGAGGAAATACCGACCAACACTAGGAATACCGACCAACATTAGGGATGCCGACCAACGATGACATACAAACGCCAACGGCTGTATACATTAATGATTGTATTGATGTAAATGTCTGCGATATAAATACATTCCATCCTTTGATATTCCAGCTCTTGTACACCCCCTGGGGTTATAAATACATTGTAAACCCTATATCCCAAAAAGAACAAAAAAACACAAAAAGAGAGGCAATTGAACAATCCCAACGCAATATACAACAGTGGACGTAGGCTCTTCCCTTAAGCCGAACCACTTTAAAAATATCTTGTCTCTTACTTTTATTTATATGTGATCAATTAATTAGCCCAGTCTAGTTTTTTGCATCAATAATTTGGCGTTGTTTGTGGTTACGATATTTCCAATTGATCTCACTCAATTAAAGATCTAAACGACTGAAATTCTTGAATCAAGTCTCAAGAACGAAGGTATTTCGCCTGCTGCTTTTGCTCCTCCATCTGTAAATGATTTAACCCGAGATTCTAGACAGTCTTGCAAGAAGCCATGCAAGATACTATCAGGCAATTTTCACAAACTCTTCAAGCCAGGGCACCTACTCTATCAGCTCGAGGAAATATACCTCCACACCCACCCCACCAAGAGGTGGTCGGTGATTCCACTCGATATCAAGAAGAGATGTTGTAACACCCTATATTTTTATGCTTTTAAAAATTAATTAAATCAGGAAAAAAATTTAAATTACTTGTGTGTCGTAATTTAATGGACTTAATTATGGAAATCTTTATATAAATATTAATCGGGAGAATAAATGGTTAATATTTATGGGAATTAAATTACTAAATGAATAGTAATAATTATTTAAGTTATAAGTGTATTAGTGATGTGGGATTTACTCATCTCAGTTGGGAGTCAGCTATAGATTAATTTAGGTGTGAGATAAGAAATTTTGTAAATTAATTCGGATGCCAATCCAATTCTGATTCCATGGTTGAGTCCGGATGGGTCGAGATAGTCGAAAAAGAGTACTCGGGGGTAGTAAATGGATCTCGGGGCATTTCTACTCATAGTCGGGCACACACGGGGGTATTGGGGTCACTCGAGCTTGGCCCATTAGGCTAAAAATGGGATTTAGATTTAATACCTAATTTGGGAGAAAAGGGAAACAACAAAAAACACAAGAGAGAACCTAAGGTATTGAGAGGAAGCCATAAAGAGAGGTTACACTGCAAATTAGGGTCTTTTGGAGACAAGACGAGGAACCAATTGGGAGTTCATCATCAGGCTTGCAAAGTATACCCTCAGATCAGACCCTACGAACCCAAAAGTCAAGTGGTTATCTTTTTGTAATATTAATTGATGTTATTCAATTCATATTTTTGCGATGTGGAAATCTGAAATTCGTTTTGGGTATAAATGGGTACAAAATCGGGTTTTTGTAAACGACTCACTTCAATGAAATTAATGGGGAAATTAAATGTGTTATATGGTTCTGAGATGATAATTAGTTTAGATGTGAAAACCCAATAGCAATTATAAATGAATTTGGGGTAATTAGATGATATTTGGGTATAATGAGTTAAAACTAAAAAAAATTCCCAAATCGAAAAGGTAGACATTAGTGAGATTAAATTTGATTTTGAAGCTCTATAAAAGGCCCTGATCATGTTCTTATATAGTTATGATGTTAATTTTTCTTGGGTTAGACCAGGGGAGTAGGTTAGAAAGTAGAGGATTTCGTTAATGCTGGAAATGACAAGTTGAAGAAGACGACCACCTGTTCAATCGATGGTTGGGGGTCGATAGATTGCCCCTTCAAGATTTTTGACAGTTCGACCTTGAGAATTTTAAGTGACATTTTTATTTAAATGCCACCAAATCTAATTAAAGGAGGAAATTAATTAGGGAAATTAAAATCCTCATAATTATAAAGGAATATAATTGGGAATGGTGGGGGAAAAGTTAGTGCGACACATCGAGTATGAATTTGGAGAATAAATTAAAAAAAAAATAAGATAACAGACTGAGTGAAAAAAGTTCGGTTATAGTAGTAGGGAGACACTACTCACTTAAATTAATTATGGATGAAAACTAATTAATTTGGAGTCGGGGATGTGACACCCCGCCTAATAAAATACCGGGTGATCACTCCTATATCAAATTAAAGCAAGAGTCTCATATGGATCATTCTTAGCATCACTGTCGAAAATCCATTTTATTTACAAATTACCTATTAGGCTAGTGTCAAAATTTTAACTTTACTACTCTTTTTAACAATTACTAAATTAAAACATCCACACAATTTTGCGGAAATGAAACTGAAATGAAATAAAATAATCGAACACTCGGTCAAAATATACAACCATATCGAATGCTGTGCTAAAAGAATAAATATATGCAATTGGACCATTGACCCGAATGTATATACAGTACCTCCTGTCTAGAGTACAAGAATGGAAGAGGCTATCAAAAACCTGCACGCATCCACAGCTGCTGCAGCTGACGTCTGACCAGAAAGAAGTGCCATCCAGGCGTCCCTGTGTCTGGACACCTATATATATATAATATAGAAAGAAAGGAAAAGTAGATAAACGGGTCAGAGCCTGAGTTTTGAAAATATTTAGCAAGTGCATAAATGCCTTATTTTTAGAAAAAGGTTTTATCTCATATTTAAGTATGGTATCACACTCCCATGAGATACCCCTCACCTCTCCACTAACAGTGCACTCCTAGCGCATCCCTCTAAACATCCTAGTCAAGCTACCCTGCTAAACTAGTATATCATCCAACCACTATCAACCCTAGATAGTCCAAGTAATGTACTAAGGGCTAAACTTCGCCCCAGTCTCAACGCTATGCCATGTTCGTGCGTGGGGTGTCTCACAAAGCTAAATCCAAACAAAGAATCCTCCTGATACACTACTACGCGACACGGTCGATCGTCGAGATCCGCCAGTCCCTCAGTACAAAATATATATATCTATATATTTACATCATATAATAAATATCAATATAAGAGCACTAAGGATAAAACTTCTCCATAGTCTCAACACATTGCCATATTCGTGCGTGCGGTGTCTCGCGAAGCGAAATTCAAATAAGGAACCCCCCCAATACACTACTAGGCGGCAAGGTCGATCGTTGGGATCCATTAGACCCTCGGTACTCGATTCATCCATATATATATAATCATCTTTTACAATAACCATCCTAATTTTCTCCCGGGCTGAGAGTTCATATATCAAGTATTTATATAAATACTTTTCATTTTCTCAAAACTTCCCATTTTTATATCAATACTTTTCATATATCAATACTTTTCATTTTCTCAAAACTTCCCATTTTCCTTTTTTTACTCAGGAAATGTAAATATAAAAGCCAATTCATTATCATGAATTTCTTTAACCAATCATATACTTTTTAAAAGCCAGTTTTATTATCATAAAAATGCTTTTCCGTTTTATATCATCCCATTTCCCTTTTTACACTCAGGAAATGTATTCAAAGCCATTTTCATTATCATAAAAATGCTTTGATCAATCATATGCTTCCAGATCCCTTCTTCCATCCGGGACTGTTACCGAAGTCAAACCTTTATCCCATTTCCCTTTTTATACTCAGGAAATGTAAATATAAAGACAATTTATTATCATAAATTGCTTTAATAAAACTAATACCGTCCCTCCGAATTTCCCCATTGGACGCGCCCCTAAATGGCTATCATCTTCCAGGGTCTATCAAACAAGACAACCTGGGAACCTACCAACGTCGGGAAGCGGCCATATGCCTGCGGGAAAGTCAAGACCACACCCAGAATCCCCTAACCAGCGCAGTAAACAATAATCGCTCATATGGCCAATAGGACTATATCCACCCTGCATTCATTAGCCAGGGGGCATCACCATACGCACGCAACTTCCCTTATGATAGAGATTTAGGGAGGTGTGTAACCATAATTTATTAATTATGAAAAATCATTTCTTTTTCCATTTTGAAAACATTCATCTATATATTTTCAAAATCATTTATCTCAAATTATATATATAATTGAATCACATAGTATACATACACCATATATTCCTCCCCGAATGTATAAAAATGGCCATATTTTCCAAACCATATATCGATGACCAATAATCCCAAAGATTCTCTCAAGGAATCAAAATCATGCATTCATATATGCATGATACTAAACCCAAAGTATTTTCTTACTTTAATAAGTAGTGCATACCTTAATCCCATCTACGAATTTATTCATCCTCATAACCCTCATTTAGGAAATCCCCCATATCATAACTAGGGTCCCTCATACAAGTATCCAAATATAATTTAACTCCTCATAATCACAAGAGGATAAAACTGGCAATTCTGCCCAAGGCGAATCGATTCGCCCCATTTGCGAATCGATTCAGCTAAGCGAATCGATTCGGTTCCCAACCCGAATCGATTCGGAAAACATTCTACAAATAGGTCCCTAATGGCGAATCGATTCGGTCTAATCCTGAATCGATTCGGCCCACCATAGAAACCCAAGTCCCCTTAGACGAATCGATTCAGTCTGGATCCGAATCGATTCGGCCTGTTCGAGGGTCACCGTTTGGGCGATTTTTCACATTCTAAAATACCCCAACTCAATCCAATCTCCATTTAAATCCTAACTTGGATTTATTCCTACAAACCCAAAGTTTTAATATCTCCTCAAATTCTTTAGAGGTACTAACAATCCTTTTGAGAACCCCTAATATTTATCACCAATAAGTCATATCTAATGATTTCGATCTCGGATAGCTTTACGTAGAAAAATAACTATAAATCCAAAAAAATCAAAAAAATGCACGGTCGGCACTCACACGACCGCGTCGAAGAGATATAGAAATTTTATTTTTTGACCAAGAGCTGAATCGATTCGGATCAGGGCCGAATCAATTCGGAAAGATGGGGGTCAACTATTCATCGTCTTCTCCGAGACGATTTCGGCCATTAAATCTTCTCCCAAGCTTTTGTCGCCTCACCCAACATCCTACAACCTCAACCAACTACAAATACACATATATTAAGGGTTCTAAACATCCTAGAACCCTAAACCACCAATTAATTTCGATTAAAACCTAAGTTCCACAAATTGAAATATTATTGGGGTTTAATAGTTTTAACTCCCGAAAACCCATTTTATCCACGAATACCCATCCCAAAATCTTTAGGGTTTGTTAATATCAAACTACGGTATGAGATTTATGCAAAAAGTAAATGAAGCAAGGAAACACTTGCCTCGTGGATATGATCCGATGATCCCGAGTAGAGTCCGGCGGAGTTTGGCCCGAGATCTCCATTTCTCTCCTCTTTTATTCCTCCTCTCTCTCTTCTCTCTCTTCTCTCTTCTTTTCTTTCTCCTTTTCTCCCTCTCTCCCTCCTTTTATAAGGAGAAAAGGGTTTTAACCCTTAAAACCCAAAAACGACTCGTTTACCCAATTACGAGTTACTTTTACCTCTAAAATTCCCCGAAACTCAATTTCGATAATCGGACACTCTTTTTCGACTATCTCGGACATTCCGAGACTCATGGCGCAGTTGAAATTTCCATCCGAGGTAATTGACCGCAAATCACTATTCTAACCCATAAAAGTAAATGCGGGTTTTCTAATTAAAATCTGACCTTTCTGTCGCTTCACTCCATGGCGACATATAATTAAAATATTTCGACCTATATAGTCCCAAAAATAATAACAACATCCTGCAAAAATCATTTAATCCTCAAAAATCCCAAAAATTACTATTTAGGGAAATTCCCCAAATTCCAACTTATAATTAATTATGGAATTTAATCGTCTCCAAAAGGACGGGTTGTTATAGGGGACTAGACTCGGGTATTATTTTAATTTTGGGCCATGAGAGCGAGTCCGAGTATATTGGTTGGGCGACACTAAAAACACAATTTAATTAATTAATGTGCAAATTAATTAATAATTAGAGTTGGACAATAAACCCGGGATTTACATATAGGCTAGTGTTACGAAATTCGTACACGGTAAAGCTGGGATATTTTATAATTATATATATATGGTATGCGATAGTATATATATGGCGTGTGCATATAAATATCAGTGATTGGATATTATTTAAATATATATTCTAGTGTTATCAAGGGAGGTTGCGCGTAGTGGGTGAATCCCCTAGCTTGAGGAGTAGGACGAGTATATCCCCAAGTCATAGCGTTCGGTATATGGGTGAGAGGAATCTCACTTTCAGGGAAGGAATATTACCGCCTCCATTATGTTCATGTTTTTAGCCAAGTTAGCCAGCGATGCTGACTTGAGTAACTAGGTTATGCGAATACACCTAGTGGGATAGCACTTTAGAGAATATATTAGGTGTGTTATTACTAAGGAGGATGGATACTACTTATATATTCAACATATGTGCGAATGTTGTAATATGGTTATATGTATATAATGAGATAGATAATTATATACGGGTAATTTAATACATGACGCGAATTGTATCATGTGTATAACGGGTGTGAAATTATATGCATTTATATAAGGAAATAATTAATTGAGTTAGTGCTAGTAATACCTTATAAATCATATATTTAACCACACTCGGTTAGAGTAGGGTGGGTGAAAAGGATTATATCGATTATCTAGTTATGGGGTAGATGACTAGGGTAGATATAAATCAGGCGTTAGGTGTGCACACTGGAGGAGCGGTGAGGATGTCCTCAAGGGAGTGAGACAATAACTAAACTATGAAATGCATTCATGCATTTTATATTATTGAAAGTTAATCATTTGCTAAATGTTTTCAAAAAAATTTGGGTTCTAATCCTTGCTATAAACTATTTTCAAAACCTTTTAGGTGTCCAGCCACAAGGACGCCAGATTTGACTTATTCCACGGATTTCAGTGCTGCAGCATATGTGGATGTTGCAAGATTTAGATAGGCGCCTCTATCTCTTCTATTCTTAGAATAGGGACTTTATATCAGATGCTCGAGCATGTTGCTCATAGTTTTATTTAGGGTTCATTTTAGATACTTTGATTATTATTATTATTATTATTATTATTATTATTATTATTATTATTATTATTATTATTATTATTATTATTATTATTACTATTATTATTATTATTATTATTATTATTCTTTACATTTGTGTTGGATTTTAGCCGATGGTTTATTCGGCAAGATTCTCATTTATATTTCATGGTTGAATTCAATTAGCTTGTGATTGTTTGACCATATATTTCCACATGAGTATTTCATTCAGTTAACAAAAGAAAAAACTTAACACCAGTCTAATTTCACTTGGGTGGATAGTAATTAAAAAGTTTTCGACAGTGATGCTAGGAATGAACCAACTGAGAAACCTGTCTAATTTAATTTAGGACTGATCACCCGGAGTTTAATTAGGCGGGGTGTCACAGATGGTATCAGAGCATCAAGTTCTAGTGTCCTTAGTATCTGTACGACTTACTACATTTTAGCTTAGCGTTCAGTTGTTATAGAGCCCTATTATTAGGACTGTTGATAGTTTTTTCGCTTTTGAGATATCGTACTTCTGCTATCAGATTTTGTATAAATTGTGTACTTCTACAATTCGATCTATTTTCAAATGCCGCAGAGGAGACAACGAGCGAAGAGGGCCGAGGCCAGGGATGAGATGAGGAAGGCTCATCAGGAGCCACAGATATCGCCACCCCACCCCCACCCGAGTTAATCTCTACTACTTAAGTGGTCGTGATAGTGGCTCAGGTACTCGAGACAACAATGAGGGCTATGGCAGCCCACTTTTCTCAGCCCCATGCACCATCCCCGGTGGCACCAACAGTTCAGGCTCAAGTAAATCCACCTTCTTGGCAGCGAGTCAGGGAGACCTTTTAAAAGGGCCACACACCCGAGTTTCGGGGTAGTACTGATGTGGTGGAAGCTTATGAATGGACGAAAAACATTCATCGCCACCTGCGCATGCTTGAGTGTACCGATGTGCAGAAGAAAATGCTTGCTACCTTCCATTTGTCAAGAGCACCTTTACAGTGGTGGGAATCAGTTACCACTGCCGGGAGGAGGGACTTGATGACAATTTCTGATTTCTGAGTGCGGTTTAATCGCAAATACTTCCCCCTAATGGTAGAATCAGAGATGAGGAAGAAATTCAACGATTTGGTTCAGGGTGATCGCTCAGTGGCTGATTATGAAAAGGAGTTCACCCGTTTGGCTAACTTTGTACCAAACGAGGTGAGCAACGAGGAGCGGAAGAAGTCAAGGTTTATGGATGACTTGGCTTGGATAATTAGAGAACATTTGATCGGTAATTCAACATTGGTGACATATACAAATGTTGTCAACATCGCTCTTGTACACTGTCAGGATCATCCATTTCATGCGAAGGGAAGCAAGAGGGTAGGGGAGTCGAGCCAGCATGGCAACGTAGTTGGTGGTGATAATAGCGGTGTTCAGCAGCAGTCGGGCAGTTAGCAGGGGAATCAGGCTAAGAAATTTAAGCCTGGAGGTTTTCAACCGGGAGGACAGGGGTTTAGGCAGGTCCAGCAGGGCCCAAATTAGCAGCAGCAAGTTCCTCAGGATCGTCAGGGCCAAGGGAACAATGGAGGAGGCCAGCAGGGCCAGCCTCGTCAGGGCTAATAGGGCCAATTATAGGGAGACAATCATAGGTGTTGTTTTGTTTACGGATAGATGAAATTTTTTAAGAGAGAGTGCCCACAGAGAGGTAGGGGTCATCAGCAGGGTGCCCAATCGGGGCAGCAGGGTCAGATGCCACCAGTAGCACCAGCTCCATCAACCAGACAATAACAGGGGCAGATGCAATACATATGTGTGTACAACCTCCGGGATGTTCCTATTCCACCAGCACCTCAGACGCCTCCAGTAGTTGAGGGTATGTTTCTTATCCATGGGCTTGAGGGTAGGATACTTTTAAATACTGGAGCATCGCATTCATTCATTCATTAAAACTAAATTTTCTAGAGTATCCGGTTTGCTATAGACCGCGGGTAGTCTGAGTATTTGTGTTGAGTCACTAGTGGGTAGTGGATCATTGATACACTCGATTTGTAGAAGAATGGACATTTTGATTGGGAGACTGAGTTTAGCGGCGAACCTCCTAGTGCTAGATATGGAGGGGTACAATGTCATATTAGGTATGGATTGGTTGGAAGGTTATCGGGCGATAATAGATTACTTTGAGAGAACCATCGTGTTCTCCATTCAGGGACAATAGATGTTCCTAGTGGCGATGCCTCTACCCGAGGGAGGATCGTGCACACATTTGTATTATATTGGGGAGTAGACCTCACAGGAGGTGGAGATTTCATTGGATTCGATTCCAGTAGTGAGATTTTTCGAGGATGTGTTCCTGGGGGTACCAGGATTGACACCCAGCAGGGAAATTGAGTTTGTAATGGATTTAGCACCGGGTACGAGATCGATTGCTCGAGCACCTTACTACATGCCCCCTTAAGAGATGCATGAGCTGAGGGAGCAGATTCAGTAACTCCTGGGTCAGGGTTTTATTCGGTATAGCACATCACCGTGGGGTGCACCGGTGTTATATATGAAGTAATAAGATGGTTCACTTCGATTGTGTGTGGACTACTGGGAACTGAACAAGGTGACAATACGGAATAAGTATCCGTTACCAAGGATTGATGATTTATTTGACCAGTTGAGAGGGGCATCATACTTCTCAAAGATTAATTTGAGGCCAGGGTACCTTCAGCTACGTATTCGATAGGAAGATGTTCCTAAGACCGCTTTCCTATCGCAGTATGGATCGTACTAATTCAGGGTGATGCCATTTGGTCTCACCAATGCGCCAACAGTGTCCATGGATAGCATGAACATGGTTTTCAGAGAATGTCTCGAACAGTTTGTTATTGTGTTCATTGATGATATCTTGGTCTACTTGCGCACTGAGGAGGAGAACTCAGAGCATATGCATACGGTTCTACAGATGCTACGAGACCACCAGCTTTATGCCAAATTCAAAAACTGTGGATTTTGGCTACGGGAGGTGCAGTTTCTTGGTTATGTGGTGTCAGCTTGAGGTAATTCTGTAGATCCGAGTAAAGTATCGGCGGTGAGGGAGTGGGGGCATCCCATGACACCGACCGAGGTTCGTAGTTTTCTGGGATTAGCAGGTTATTACAAGCGATTCATTAAGGGGTTTTCAAAAATTGAGGGTCCTTTGACAAATTTGACTCGTAAGGGGGTTTCTTTTCTTTGGAGCGATCATTGTTAGTTAGCTTTCGATGAGCTAAAGGACAAGTTGACATCTGCACTCGTACTGGCTTTGTCAAGGGGAGGACTGGAGTATCGAGTCTAGATCGATACATCCTTACTGGGACTTAGGGGTGTGCTATAGCAGGAGGAGAGGGATATAGCTCATGCGTCCAGGAAGCTAAGGCCCGTGAGAGGAGTTACTCCACTCACGACATAGAGTTAGCAGCGATCGTTCTTGCTTTGAGGATACGGAGACATTATCTCATGGGAGAGAAGTTTACTATATTCAGGGATCATAAGTCACTTCAGTATCTCTTCACACAGAAGGATCTGATTATTAAACATAAGAGGTGGCTAGAATTCGTGAAAGACTACCAGTTTGACATCCAGTATCATCCTGGTAAGGCTAACGTGGTGGCAGACGTATTAAACCGGACGCCTACGGGGGAGATGTTAGAGGTCTGGAAAGATAAGTGAATAGAGCTTCAATATGATGATGATGTATCCAGGGCATGTATGTCAGCTCTATCCATCACTCATGAGATCTGCCAGGATAGAGTACATTAGTTGTTGGTCGAGGGAGAAGTGGGTTATTCGATTAGATCGGACAGAGGCCTATGCTTTAATGGGAGTTTAATTGTGCCAAAGGATGAGGAGTTGAGGCACGCTGTTATGGCAGAGTCCCATGGTTCGAGGTTTACGGTACATCACGATGGGGATACAATGTACTAGGATATGAGGAGGCAATATTTGTGGGTATAGGAATAAAACGGGACATAACAGAGTTTGTCTTGAAATGTACCACATGTCAGCTTGTGAAAGTCGATCATCAGAGACCTCTAGGGACGCTACAACCACTTGAGATTCTCGTGTGGAAGTGGTAGAGAATCTTCATGGACTTCATTACCGGGTTTCCTACATCCCAGAGGGGTCACGATTCCATATGGCCGATTGTGGATCGATTGACTAAGGTAGCCCACTTCTTACCTGTTCGCATAGACTTTAAGACGATGTGTTATGCGCAGCTATTCAAATTGGATATTATTAAGCTTCATGGGGTGCCGGTTAATATTGTGTCTGACAGAGACAAGGTTTTTGTGGCACATTTTTAGGAGAGTTTTCAGGAGGCTATGAGCACAGAGTTACAGTTGAGTACCGCCTATCACCCACAGAAAATGGGTAGACTGAGAGGGTAAATAATATGTTGGAAGACATGCTAAGGATGTGTATTTTAGACTTTGGGCGAGGATGGTAGAGATATCTTCCTTTGGTAGAGTTTGCGTATAACAACTCTTACCAGTTTACGATTGGCATGGAACCGTTCGAGGCATTATATAGGAGACCTTGTCGTTCACCCGCCTGTTGGTTAGAGGTGGGGGATAACAAGTTATTGGGACCGAATATTATCCCGGAGACGTCTACCAAGATAGAGTTGATTCAAGGACGGATTTGGATAGCCCAAGATAGGCAGAAGAGTTATGCTGACATTTCACGGAGACACGTGGAGTTGAAAGTCGGGGATTAAGTATTGGTCCGGGTGTCCCCCATGAAAGGGGTGATGAGGTTAGACAAGAAGGGTATATTAGCGCCGAGGTACGTGGGGACCTTCCCTGTGATTGAGAGGGTGGGACCGGTAGCTTATAGACTGGGTTTGCCAGAGCATATTTAATGGATACACGACTTCTTCCATGTGGCATCGCTAAAGAAATATCGAAGGAGAAAGAGGGCCTTCTGGAACGTTTCGCTCAAGGAGATTGACTTACAGCCACACATCTCTTATGAGGAGAGATCGATAGCTATTATGTACCATAGTGAGCGCAAGCTGCGATTGAAGGTTGTTCCACTGGTGAAAGTATAGTGAGGTCATCACAGCGTTGATGGGTCTACCTAGGAGCGGGAGGAGGATATGCGAGAGCGGTATCCAAAATTATTCACCGCAGGTACGACCTAATTTTGGGGATGAAATTCCTTTGTAGGGGGGGGGGGAGTATGTAACACCCCGTATTTTTATGTTTTTAAAAATTAATTAATTCGGGTAAAAATTTAAATTACTTATGTGTCGTAATTTTGATGGAATTAATTATGGAAATCTTTATAAAAATATTAACCGAGAGAATAAATGGTTAATATTTATGGGAATTGAATTACTAAGTGAATAGTAATAATTATTTACATCATAAGTGTATTAGTGACGTGGGATTTACTCATCTTAGTCAGGAGTCGATTATAAACTAAGTTAGGTGTGAGATAAGAAATTTCGTAAATTAATTCGGATGTCAATTCTGAGTGCACAGTTGAGTCTGGATGGGATGAGATAATGGGAAAAGAGTACCCGGGAGTAGTAAATGGGTCTCGGGGCGTTTTTAGGCATAATCGAGCCCACATGGAGGTATTTGGGTCACTCGGGCTTGGCTCATTAGGTTAAAAACGGGATTTAGCTTTAATACCTAATTTGGGAGAAAGGGAAATGGCGAAAAACACAAGAGAGAACCTAAGGTATTGAGAGGAAGCTATAGAGAGTGGTTACACTGCAACTTGGGGTCTTTTGAAGACAAGATAAGGAACCAATTGGGAGTTTATCATCAAGCTTGCAAAGTACACCCTCAGATCAGACCCTACGAACCCAAAAGGCAAGTCGTTATCTTGCTGTGATATTAATTGGTTTTATTCAACTCATATTTTTGTGATGTGGAAATCTGAAATTCATTTTAGGTATAAATGGGTACAAAATGGGGTTTTTGTGAACAACATACTTGAATGAAATTAATGGAGAAATTAACTATGTTATATGGTTATGAGATGATAATTGGTTTAGATGTGAAAACCTAGTAGCAATTATGAACTAATTTGGGGTAATTAGATGATATAGGGGTCTAACGAGTGAAAACTCAAAATTTTTCCCAAATCGGAAAAGTAGACATTAATGAGATTAAATTTGAGCTTGAAGCTCTACAAGAGGCCCTGATAATGTTCTTATATATTTATGGTGTTAATTGTTCTTAGGTTAGACTAAGGGAGTAGGTTAGAAAGTAGAGTATTTCGTTAATGGTGGAAACGACAAGTCCGAGAAGACGACCACCTGTTCGATCGGTCGATCGATGGCTGGGGGTCGATCGATTGACCCTTCAGGATTTTTGATAGTTCGGCCTTTAGAGTTTTAAGTGAGGTTTCTATTTAAATGCCACCAAATCTAATTAAAGTAGGAAATTAATTAGGGAAGTTAAAATCATCACAATAATAAGGGGAAATAATTGGGAGTGGTGGGGGAAAAGTTAGTGCGACACATCGAGTATAAATTTGGAGAATAAATTTTGAAAAAACAAATAAGATAATGGTCTGAGTGAAAAAGTTCGAGTATAGTAGTATGGAAACACTACTCACTTAAATTAATTATGGATGAAAACTAATTAATTTGGAGTCAGGGATTAGACTCGGGTATTATTTTAATTTCGGGCCACGAGAGAGAGTTCGAGTCTATTGGTTGGCCGACAATAAAAAAAATAATTTAATTAATTAATATGTAAATTAATTAATAATTAGAGTTGGACCATAAACTCGGGGTTTATATATAGGCTAGTGTTACGGAATTTGTACACGGTAAATCCGGGATATTTTATAATTATATATATATGGTATGCGATAGTATATATATGGTGTGTGCATATAAATATTAGTGATGGGATATTATTTAAATATATTCTCTAGTTCTATCAAGGGAGGTTGTGCGTAGTGGGTGAATCCCCTAGCTTGAGGAGTAGGGCAAGTATATCCCCAGGCCATAGCGTTCGGTATATGGGTGAGGGGCATCTCACTTTCAGGGAAGGAATATGACCGCCTCCATTATGTTCATGTTTTTGACCAAGTTAGTTAGCGATGCTGACTTAGGTAACTAGGTTATGTGAATACACCTAGTGGGATAGCAATTTAGAGAATATATCTGGTGAGTTATTACTCCGGAGGATGGCTACTACTTTATATATTCAACATATGTGCAAATGTTGTAATATGGTTATATGTATATAATTGGATAGATAATTATATATTGGTAATTTAAAACATAACGTGAATTGTATTATGTGTATAACGGGTGTTAAAGTTATATGAATTTAAATAAGGAAATGAATAATTAAGTTAGTGCTATTAGTAACTTATAAATCATATATTTAAGCATACTCGGTTAAAGTAGGGTGGGTGAAAGGGATTATATAAATTATCTAGTTATGGGGTAGATGACTAGGAGAGATATAAATCAGGCGTTAGGTGTGCACATTGGAGGAGGGGTGATGATTTCCTCAAGGGAGTGAGACACTAACGAAAATATGAAGCGTATTCATGCATTTTATATTACTGCAAGTTAATAATTTGCTAAATGTTTTGGGTTCTAACCCTTGCTATAAACTATTTTAAAAACCTTTTAGGTGTCCAGCCACATGGACGCCAGATTTTATTTATTCCAGGGATTTCACTACTGCAACATATGTTGATGTTGCAGGATTTTGATAGGCGCCTCTATATCTTCTATTAATAGAATATGGTCTTTATATTAGATACTCGAGCGTGTTGCTCATAGTTTTATTTAGTGTTCATTTTAGATACTTTGAGATTTATTATTATTTGTCTTTACATTTCTGTTGGATTTTAACCGATGGTTTATTCGGCTAGATTTTCATTTATATGTGATGGTTGGATTCAGTTAGCTTGTGATTGTCTGATCATTTATTTCTACATGAGTATTTAATTGAGTTAACGAAAGATAAAACTTGACACCAATCTAATTTCACTTTGGTGGATAGTAAATAAAAAGTTTTCGACAGTGATGCTATGAATGAACCAACTAAGAAACTTGCTCTAATTTAATTTAGGATTGATCAACCCGAGTTTAATTAAGTGGGGTGTCACAGATGTCACCTATCATCCAAGGTCAACTGCATTACTCAGTACATCTTAATATTTCCACACACATTCTTATTCTCCAGGGATGCCAAGTGACTTAGAAAGATTAAGTCGTGCTTCTCCATTCGATCGTTTGGG
Source organism: Sambucus nigra (assembly GCA_949130495.1). Taxonomy (NCBI): domain Eukaryota; kingdom Viridiplantae; phylum Streptophyta; class Magnoliopsida; order Dipsacales; family Adoxaceae; genus Sambucus; species Sambucus nigra. Next base: position 270,745,990 of record OX422217.1, read on the forward strand.
ATCCATGAGGAGCAAAAATGTTCTTAGGGCAAGATATTGTAATAACAGCGACCATCTGATAAAAGTGAAAGCACCGCTCAATCTAGATCAAATGCCTGATGAATTATTACTCGGAATGAGCAACGGCTACAGGAAGAAAAATCAACCACTAATAAAGTTGCAATGCATAAATCTGGTGTTTTCAGTGATGCATGGAAAGCGTCCATACCGATAATGAAAGACATATTTGGAAAAATGGCGAAGATAAGAAACCCATCACAAAGAATCTTTGTAAAGTGGTCTCCATTTGTGCAAATAATTGTGGATTTCCCTACTCCAGCAAAGTTCAAGGCTCAGGTAGTAACACTCAAATATGATGGAAAAACTGATCTAGTCCTCCATATAGAACAGTACCAGGAAGCTGCTAATATTTATGTCGTTATCGATGAAATGAGGTGTTGAGCATTTTCTGGAACCATTATTGGATCTTCCCAAATCTGGTACAATGGTCTTCCACGGGGACAAATTTCTAGCTTCAACCAACTGGACGAGCTATTCATTAACAACTTTTACTTTGGAGAAAAGCCTGTGAAAAGGCTGGCACACTTACTTAGTGTGAGATAGAAAGAAGGAGAGAGCACTAGAGATTACATCACCAGTTTTAATAACGAGAAACTAGAAGTCATAGATTATGAGGAGAAGACTGTAATAACTACCCTCATGAGTGGATTGCTTCCCAAAAAACTGTATTACACTCTTGCTAAGGATCCTTTAAAGACAATGGCAGAATTGATGGCTAAAGCAGTAAAGATCATGAATGTCGAGGAAGAAATGGCAGCCAAGCATAGCTCGGGAAAAAAGTTGATGGTAAAAATGATAAGAAAGATCATAAAAACCCCAGAGAATACAGGGAATCAAGACAAAAATGATTTTTAGAGTGACTCAAGAAGTAAAATGACTATACTCTGCTAATCATGTGAATTCACCATGTTTTGGAGGAAATCAGGCATAACAAAGATGTGTGTTGGCCTGAGAAGTTGAGAAGTTCCCCGACCAAGAGAGATAAAACTATGTACTGAAAATTCCATAGGGATCATGGTCACACAACAGAACGCTGCATAACTCTTCAAAATAAGATTGAAACTCTCATTCGAAGAGGAAAGTCGAATAGGTATCTTGATCGGAAGAACAATGAAGGAATTCGACTGTAACACCCCGCCTAATTAAATACAGGGTGGCCAGTCCCATACCAAATTAAAACAGAATATACAGTTGGCTCATTCTTAGCATCACTGTCGAAAACATTTACAACTCACCCAATACCCAATTAAGTTGGTGTTAAAAAAACTTTCCAAATTTAAATTTAACAAAATCCATTTCCAGTTTAAGAATAACACAACACATTTTATTCTACAACACAGATAACACAATAAATAACTCAAAAGAATTTAAATTCAATTGGAATAAACATTCCCCAATAATAGAAATCCTTTACAATAATCCCAACAATGTTAAATGTATTAAAAAGTTCCGAATACAATAATATTTGACCTCGATAGAAAAGATAACTGAATCCTTTGGGCGACATGCCCTAACTAAGAATACTATGAATCAAAAGATGGAAGGCGTCTAGGCAAAACTCCATAAATCCATAGCCTGTCATAATCCGCTAACGTTGGCGTCCCTGTTTCTGGACACCTGATATAGAGATACAATAGAAGAGAAAATATGCAAGGAAACGGGTCAGAGCCCGAATGTGTTGATTATTTGTAAAACAGCAAGTATTTAACAAGTGCAATAAAGCATTTATTATGTACATGTTAGATCCAACTCTTACTTGCAATTCTCACCTCTCAACTAGAGTGCACACTTAACGTTTCCTATTAACCTCCTAGTTAATGGTTCCTCTTTTCTAGTCTCCATATTATAATTCCATTCCCATATAATAATCCCCATATGTCTCATACCATACGTCACCTTATTATGCATTTACATTTCTTCTTTATATGATAAGTTTCTCATTAACATGAATCATTACTCATTAATATGAACCGTTTCTCATTAACATGAGTTAAGCTTTTCAATTCTATAAGCATCAACATTTATTAACCTAATTCCATTATCTTGTTCTATTCACCGTTATCTACAATTATCACCGTAGATAGATTTAACCACAATATATTCATGTAACCATTTAATCATTTAATCCATTATATATATATTCATATATAATACAGCACCCCGAGTCACAGCTGTGGTGCAATGCATTACTCTGCTATCATGTCCCATCATCGCATGTCGCCGAATAGGGGACTACAGGTTCGGTAAGATTCCACGAACCATAAACAACAACAAACAAATTGGAGGCGAACATAGTTCTCGTATCCATGGGTCACGCACATACCTACGTACCCACAGTCAGCGGACTTATCAACTTCCCGATAAGTCTTTCATAGACCTATGTTCTCGAGCGACAAATCAAAGATCCCATGGATTCATCAGGATATGACTGCCCTCACGCGCAAACCTCCCACCGATAGCAAGTAAGCTAGGTATGTCATACACATAAATCAATAATCAATCAAATAGGTATTATCATACCTATAATATAATATCAATAAGGTAATTATCACTACCCTAAGATATTTCCCATACGTAGCATTATATCTCTTTTAAATCCCACGTATTAACATATTATATCTTTACTTCATAATTTAATTATCCTCGCATCCTATAACATCCCTCCACTTCCTACGTCGTTAAGGTTCATGCGTGGAGCATCTCGCAAAGCGAAATCGAAACAAGGAACCCCTCCAATACACTACTACTTAACTTTGTCGATCGAGGAGGTCCGACAACTACAACTATGCGATCGGGATAACCTCATACCTCTTTCAACCCAAAAGTGTTCTAAACTCCCATCTCTATCCAGGAGTCATACCACTACGCTCTTGTACTACACTCAGTCCTTGCGTAATCAATAATGAGTTTAAACTCAGTCCTTGATGTTCAAATTGTAACCCTAAGGCTACCCTCACTCAATACACAAGATTCAAATAGGTTTTTCCTCAACATATATTCAGTAAGAATTCACTAATATCCTACTGGTCCATAACATCATTTCTCCCGAATTAATACGAGTTAAATTCTCCTTTTCATTAAGGTTAACATCGATAGTTTCAAATCTCTTATAAGCACATCTTCTTTCACTTTGGATTAAACCCTCATGTAAACTTAAGGATACCCAGGTGTTATATTAAATCACCCCTACTGGTCCTATCTTAAATCCTCATACATCCCCATTTAGAATTTAACAAAAGAATCTAGCAACCGAAATTCTATTCGATATAAATTTTCATCATTTTAATCACTTGAATCCAAATCAAATTAATTCAAATCTTATCAAGGGTTTACTGATATTTTCTAAGTCCCATAATATCCAAATAATAATCTCCAAAGATCCACAAAAGGTTTGGGATAAGAATCAACATTTAAAAAGAAACAACTTTACATAATCTGGGGAGGTCGATCGATCGAAGGCAGGGGTCGATCGATCGATCCCTCAGGTCCAAGCCTGATTTTCTGCATTTTCTGCAACTACGGGTTTCACCATTTTTACTCATTTAAACCTTCATATTAAACTCCAAAATGAGTTATAATTATTTCTACATGATATATCAACATATATGAACGATTTCCAATACTCTAAGCATCCTAGAATCTTCAAGGGATTGGATTAAAAGCATGTTTCTATCCTTATTTCCAGAAAATCATCAACATAATAACTTCAAGAACACTACAATGGTATTTCAGATTTTTCTTCAACATATTCATGATCATTTTGTGGATTAATATCATCCTACAATATAAGTTAAATTCCTATATCATTTCAGTTTCCAGAATTCCATTTAATACTCCATTATTTCTTCCAAACATGAATAATCTTCTCTTTTCATATTATTCTAACATGGACAATATACAAACTTAAATTACCATTATCAAACACTTACCTTTCTTGTAGGTCTGATCCTTTGGTGTAGTATATTTCAGTTGGTTGTCCCTTCTCCGGTCAAACTCCGGTGGTGGTTGGTGGTGGTGAACCTTGGTTCTTGTTCTTCTCCTTCCCAAGTGGTTTTTCCCTTCCCAAGCACTCTTACCCTCTCTCCATAAAGATGGATGCTCTTATTTGTGAAGAGGAGATGAATAACCCCCATACACTTAATCTACCAATACTTATAATAGTGCCAAATCCGTAATCACTATTCACCCCCTAGAAAAATGACCAAAATGCCCTTTCGGGTTGTCTATTCATTTCCAAATGACCCGAGACTCAAAATTAACATCCAAATAGACTTTTCTGACTATTTCTAACCTTCCGGACCCAACTACGCAGTCGAAATGACTATTAGATTGATAGAAAATAAATTTCCTTTTTAATTTAATAAACTAGTCCCGACACGTCCCATACCGCGTCTGACTAAAAAATATAAATTACCGAATTTATATCATACAGTCATATCAATGACATCACATTCATATATTACCTAAATACCTTTAAGTAATATTCAGAATCATCCATTTTAATATCCACTGTCCGGATAAAACCTGAATGAATTAATTAATAATAAAATCTAATTAATCCATTAATTTAAAATATAACCCATTTTAAAAGTCATTTAAAATTACGGGGTATTACATACTTCCCCCCTTATAACAGAATTTCGTCCCGAAATTCAGGAATATAAGTCATACCGGTAAAGTCAACTCCGAGTATAAATCTCACATCGCGAGAAATCCAAGACGTACCGCCCATACAGTACATTAACAAAAATCCCCATTGATGTTAAACACCAAGCCTCACCATATAATTTCAACTTAATCAAATTTAAACTTTACCCAATATTCCCTATACCGTCCTCGTGACAAACGTTGGGAAAAATAAATGATCCACTCGTAGTGAACAAATAAATCCTGAAGTCACAATTACTTACCTTTTTCACAAGTATGAAAAATACTACAATCTAATCATCCAGGGCGCCCATACACCCTCTCGTACCGCTTTCACTATTAAAAGTTTCGCAAAGGTTATAAACTCGTTTCCCAAGGACCTAACTTATTTCGACTCCCAATGGTTATTAGTTTCATGCGTGGGGTGTCTCGCAAGCAAAATCTAAACAAGGAACCACCCCGATACACTACTTCCTAAAGTATTCGGTCATCGAAACTCCTAAGGTCCTTAGTCAATAATATAAAAAAAAAATGGTTTTAAAACAAAACAATATCAGGTTTATCGATTTTAAAAACAAAAAATTTGGTTTTTATCGATTTCAAATAGAGTCTACGCATCTACTCTCTTATAGAAGACAAGATGCAGACATATGCTCTCATATACCACAAGTCAATGCATGCCGATAGTCAATCACACTCGGACATGCTCAAGGTAAGTAATCCCATGATACAAATCAAACCCATGTGATAACATGTAATATAAAGGTGTCCCACACCCCTCAGTGAGTCTACGTAAATAACGATGCCATAGGCTAAGTTTAACAACCCTTTTTCCCTCACAATAAATCAATACGCCTCATACTTCCTTAGATAGGAAACATACCCTCATTTGCGGGTGCTGGTTGTTGAATCCCAATATTATAACTTTGCTCCGATGAGACAAGAAAAATTTTACCCCAAATTTTCAGTTCTAGTTAATCACATTCCACTATATACCCAAGCCTTTCAATATATTGCCTTCATTAGGGAACATACACAATTCACGCATTTCAAGAACTTCTACTGATGACTCTCCTAAATTTTTCCATAATAGGGGTGACCTCGACTACGGTCATCATACTCGAACATACATCATAACCTCCTAAGTACGATCTCCGCTATTCGTCCAATGGACCTCATCTGCCATACGTACTTATTAAAAGATTCCCCAATAAATGTTGTCGCATTTTATAGTTCCACCCATTAGTGAACATTAGGACTCTCCTCAGTAGGTACTTCAGCTGGCACCAAATTAGTTAATCTCGTAAACTCTTCCTCATATTCCGCCACAGTTTTCTCTTCCTGTTTCAAATCAAGTAGCTTCCTCCTCATCTCTGTCTGGATGGCGGAAGGAAAATACTTTCCATCAAACCGTATCCAAAAGTCTTGGATAGTCATGTTCCTCTCCTCCATAGTGGTCGTAGCTTCCCACCATTGCAAAGCTGCCCCTACAAGCTTGAATGTGGCTAGTATTTGACGTTGAACCTCAGTGCATTCGATCATTCTCAAGTGCCGTTGGATATCTTTCTTCCATTGGCTAGCAGTCACAACATTTGATCCTCCCTGAAACTAAGGTGGGTGCACTTTCTGAAAGGCATCCCTCGCTCGTTCCAATGCAGTAGGAAACACTTGCCCTTGCGCGGGTGGCACAACCGGTGCCGGTGCCGGTGCGGGAGCCTGCTGAATAGCAGCTACAGCAGCATTGACTGTCTGAGTGACAATTGGAGCAACTTCAACCGCAGTCATCGTACCTTTATAGGCGTAAATAGAAAAGCAATAATCCTACTCATAGAGCTCTACATCAAAGAACGCTAAGCTGAAGACACAGTAAGCCGTACAGATCCTAAAGGACACTAGAACCTGATGCCCTGATACCACCTGTAACACCCCGCCTAATTAAATACCGGGAGGCCAGTCCCATACCAAATTAAAACAGAATATACAGTTGGCTCATTCCTAGCATCACTGTCGAAAACATTTACAACTCACCCAATACCCAATTAAGCGGGTGTTAAAAAAACTTTCCAAATTTAAATTTAACAAAATCCATTTCCAGTTTAAGAATAACACAACACATTTTATTCTACAACACAGATAACACAATAAATAACTCAAAAGAATTTAAATGCAATTGGAATAAACATTCCCCAATAATATAAATCCTTTACAATAATCCCAACAATGTTAAATGTATTAAAAAGTTCGAATACAATAATATTTGACCTCGATAGAAAAGATAACTGAATCCTTTGGGCGACATGCCCTAACTAAGAATACTGTGAATCAAAAGATGGAAGGCGTCTAGGCAAAACTCCACAAATCCATAGCCTGTCATAATCCGCTAACGTTGGCGTCCCTATTTCTGGACACCTGATATAGAGATACAATAGAAGAGAAAATATGCAAGGAAACGGGTCAGAGCCCGAATGTGTAGATTATTTTTAAAATAGCAAGTATTTAACAAGTGCAATAAAGCATTTATTATGTACATGTTAGATCCAACTCTCACTTGCAATTCTCACCTCTCAACTAGAGTGCACACTTAACGTTTCCTATTAACCTCCTAGTTAATGGTTCCTCTTTTCTAGTCTCCATATTATAATTTCATTCCCATATAATAATCCCCGTATGTCCCATACCATACGTCACCTTATTATGCATTTACATTTCTTCTTTATATGATTAGTTTCTCATTAACATGAATCATTACTCATTAATATGAACCGTTTCTCATTAACATGAGTTAAGCTTTTCAATTCTACAAGCATTAACATTTATTAACTTAATTCCATTATCTTGTTCTATTCACCGTTATCTACAATTATCACCGTAGATATATTTAACCACAATATATTCATGTAACCATTTAATCATTTAATCCATTATATATGTATATATATATTCATATATAATACAGCACCCCGAGTCACAGCTGTGGTGCAATGCATTACTCTGCTATCATGTCCCATCATCGCAGGTCGCCGAATAGGGGACTATAGGTTCGGTAAGATTCCACGAACCATAAACAACAACAAACAAATTGGAGGCGAACATAGTTCTCGTATCCATGGGTCACGCACATACCTACGTACCCACAATCAGCGGACTTATCAACTCCCCGATAAGTCTTTCATAGACCTATGTTCTCGAGCGACAAATCAAAGATCCCATGGATTCATCAGGATATGACTGCCCTCACGCGCAAACCTCCCACCGATAGCAAGTAAGATAGGTATGTCATACACATAAATCAATAATCAATCAAATAGGTATTATCATACCTATAATATAATATAATATCAATAAGGTAATTATCACTACCCTAAGATATTTCCCATATGTAGCATTATATCTCTTTTAAATCCCACGTATTAACATATTATATCTTTACTTCATAATTTAATTATCCTCGCATCCTATAACATCCCTCCACTTCTAACGTCGTTAAGGTTCATGCGCGGAGCGTCTCGCAAAGCGAAATCCAAACAAGGAACCCCTCCAATACACTACTACTTAACTTTGTCGATCGAGGAGGTCCGACAACTACAACTATGCGATCGGGATAACCTCATACCTCTTTCAACCCAAAAGTGTTCTAAACTCCCATCTCTATCCAGGAGTCATACCACTACGCTCTTGTACTACACTCAGTCCTTGCGTAATCAATAATGAGTTTAAACTCAGTCCTTAATGTTCAAATTGTAACCCTAAGGCTACCCTCACTCAATACACAAGGACTGAGATGATGGGACATGATAGCAGAGTAATGCATTGCACCACAGCTGTGACTCGGGGTGTTGTATTATATATGAATATATATATATATAATGGATTAAATGATTAAATGGTTACATGAATATATTGTGGTTAAATATATCTACGGTGATAATTGTAGATAACGGTGAATATAACAAGATAATGGAATTAAGTTAATAAATGTTGATGCTTGTAGAATTGAAAAGCTTAACTCATGTTAATGAGAAACGGTTCATATTAATGAGTAATGATTCATGTTAATGAGAAACTAATCATATAAAGAAGAAATGTAAATGCATAATAAGGTGACGTATGGTATGGGACATACGGGGATTATTATATGGGAATGAAATTATAATATGGAGACTAAAAAAGAGGAACCATTAACTAGGAGGTTAATAGGAAACGTTAAGTGTGCACTCTAGTTGAGAGGTGAGAATTGCAAGTGAGAGTTGGATCTAACATGTACATAATAAATGCTTTATTACACTTGTTAAATACTTGCTGTTTTAAAAATAATCTACACATTCGGGCTCTGACCCGTTTCCTTGCATATTTTCTCTTCTATTGTATCTCTATATCAGGTGTCCCGAGACAGGGACGCCAACGTTAGCGGATTATGACAAGCTATGGATTTATGGAGTTTTGCCTAGACGCCTTCCATCTTTTGATTCACAGTATTCTTAGTTAGGGCATGTCGCCCAAAGGATTCAGTTATCTTTTCTATCGAGGTTAAATATTATTGTAATCGGAACTTTTTAATACATTTAACATTGTTGGGATTATTGTAAAGGATTTATATTATTGGGGAATGTTTATTCCAATTGCATTTAAATTCTTTTGAGTTATTTATTGTGTTATCTGTGTTGTAGAATAAAATGTGTTGTGTTATTCTTACACTGGAAATGGATTTTGTTAAATTTAAATTTGGAAAGTTTTTTTAACACCAGCTTAATTGGGTATTGGGTGAGTTGTAAATATTTTCGATAGTGATGCTAAGAATGAGCCAACTGTATATTCTGTTTTAATTTGGTATGGGACTGGCCACCCGGTATTTAATTAGGCGGGGTTTTACAGGATCAAACACTTGCCTTTCTTGTAGGTCTGATCCTTTGGTGTAGTATATTTCAGTTGGTTGTCCCTTCTCCAGTCAAACTCCGGTGGTGGTTTGTGGTGGTGAACCTTGGTTCTTGTTCTTCTCCTTCCCAAGTGGCTTTTCCCTTCCCAAGCACTCTTACCCTCTCTCTAGAAAGATGGCTGCTCTTATTTGTGAAGAGGAGATGAATAACCCCCATACACTTAATCTACCAATACTTATAATAGTGTCAAATCCGTAATCACTATTCACCCCTCTAGAAAAATGACCAAAATGCCCTTTCGGGTTGTCTATTCATTTCCAAATGACCCGAGACTCAAAATTAACATCCAAATAGACTTTTCTGACTATTTCGAACCTTCCGGACGTAACGACGCAGTCGAAATGACTATTAGATCGATAGAAAATAAATTTACTTTTTAATTTAATAAACTAGTCCCGACACGTCCCATACCGCGTCTGACTAAAAAATATAAATTACCGAATTTATATCATACAGTCATATCAATGACATCACATTCATATATTACCTAAATACTGTGACACCCCGACTAATTAAATACCGGGTAGCTACTCCTTTATTAAATTAATTCAAAATTCCAAGTTGGTTCAGTTAATAGCATCACTGTCGAAAACGTTTTAATAATTACTAACCACCTAGTATTTAAAAAGTAAGTGCCAAATTTTAAGTTAAGTCTGATTAACAAGCAGTAAAAGAATAATGAAATAATAACAACCATTCACTAATAATGAAGTAATGAATAACTAACAACATAAATATAATCCGGAGGAAAACTCCTCACAAGAATCCCACAATAAAAATTTAAGACAAGTCTGAATCGTGAATAATTACATGCCAAAAGTCTGAATACTGAAATAAATGAAATGTCTCTAAAAGATATGGGCGACATGCCCTACAACTGATAACTGATGAATATCGAGTCAAGATAGATGAAGCGTCTACAAGCAAAGCCCTATAACTTCCACAATCAGCTATAGCTCGTCACGTGAATGAGAATCCTATGCATGGTGTCCTTGTGGCTGGGCACCTAAAATGGTTTTTACAAAAATAGATTTGAAAGAAAATGGGTCAGAGCCCGAAAGTGTAAAACATTTTGAAAACAGTAAGTGTTTTAATAACATAAAAACATTAAATGCAAAGTACATGTTAGGACGTGCACTCACATGAAATTCTCACCTCTCGACTACATGTGCACTCCTAACGTACCGTACCCATCTACATGACATACACATCTAACCAAACCGTAATAAGTTCTACCCCTTACTACTCGATCCCCACATTACATTCTAGCGTTATCAAATAAGTAGGGGGCTTCACTTAAACTCATAATCTCAATTAGTAACATAATTCACTATCAGTTAACCCGTTATGTTCTCTCACTACATTACCATAATTATGTTCACAAAAATACAACATGAAAGTTCCCATTAATTAAGTGTATATTATTCACGTCATAAATATACAATACAAGCACCCCGAGACTAGCTGCGGTGCACACATACTCTGCTATCCATCCCGGTACATCACGTACATAAGGATCACATATTCCGAATCTCTCAGGAATAGTTCACAGATAACAACATCACAAATAATGGAGGCGAACACAGTCACATCACATGGGTCACGCACATACCTGCGCTCCCACGATCAACAGACTTATTAACATCCTAATAAGTCCTTCTCTAACCTATGTTCATCGAGGTAACCAGTCTAAATCCGGGCAACACAAGGATTAGAGGGCCCTAAGCGAACACAAACCTCCCGTGATAGCAAGTATGGTAGGTATGTCATACACATAAAATCAATACATATACTAAGTATGCACACGTCTTAGTAATCACCATAATATATTGGTACATATCTCTTCTCGTACTGACATATAATACTACACCATTTATATGTTCCCGGTTAATATAATTAATTAGGCCGTCAATAGCTCACATCGTAATAGACACTCACGTCCTACTTCATATTTTCCCTTAGGTTCAAACTACACTTCTAGGTTTGACTCCTCATTATATCCCAAACATCCCAAATATATCAATTACTCATCAAGTAAAGGCTATCTCTAACTATACACAAGGTTACGGGGCACTCGGTATCAAAACAGGCTAAAAAGCCTAAACTATCAACTCGTTCGAAGTCTCATTCGAACGAGGCTGTCCGAACGAGACTTCGTTCGAATGAACTGAATCTTCTAACGAGGTCTCGTTCGAACGAAGTGAGCTTTCTAACGAGATCTCGTTCGAACGATCTCATCGAACGAACTTCACCCTCGTTAGAAGTCAATGGTCAACTCGTTAGAAGCTCGTTCGAACGAGGTCGTTCGAACGACCTGGGCAGGTCTTCTAACGAGCGACCAGATTCGAGCCCAGATTTCTGATTTTCATTTTTCCAACTTCTCTACTCCCCAAATCTCATCCAAACCTCAATTTATCAATTGTTTAAGGTCTCAAATCGTCTCTACACATACTTAGTTCACATATTGACATGTTTGGGGGTATTAATTCATCCTAACATCATTCAAATATCAAATCTCTACATTATTTTCCCCAATTTTAAAACTATGAACCCTAGAATTTATGAATCATCAAAGAACTGAATTAAATCCGTTTTTGGTTTCCTACTAATTGTAATATCATCAGAATAATCATTACACACCAATCTACATGCGATTTACTCATCAAAATGTACTTTCTATTTTCAATTTACATGGGTTTTTCATTAACTCCCAAGAACAATATGATTTTAATAAATTCCTACACATGGAAGAAGCATTCTTTGAAATAAACGAAATTAAACCACTTGCCTTAATGGTAACTCTGGATTTGATGACGAATTTGATGAAGTATTTCCTCTCTCTCTGCAGAATCCTCTATCTCTCCTTCTACAAGCTCTTCTCTAATGGTGGCTATGGAGGCTAGGGTTTTGTCTTAGGAACTTTTGGGTTTTTTTCTAATAACCCCCGTAGCCCTCTAATCAGATAATGGCTGGTAATGGGTTAGTGGGTGTTTTAATTTTCCATTTAAAATTACTAAAATTCGTTAATAAAAAATCCCATAATTCTAAAATTACCAAACTGCCCTTAAACGTTGCCGGTATGGCCTAAAAATACCCCGGGACCCAAACCAAACCCCCGGCTAGTGTTTTCTGACTATTTCGACCCTTCCGGACGCGTTGGCGCACTCAAAACGACCATACGGATAATAGAAATAAAATTCACTTTTTAATTATCATAATTATATACCATGACGCGACTGTCACACGCGTCTCAACAAAATTTCCAAATTGCCGTATTTCAATCTCAAGACAAATTTCATAATTCAATATTCATATATAATCATATATGCACATTATATTCAAATACCAACTCGCATGTCGCTAGTATTTTAATCCGGAATTAATTTCGAATTAATACGTATTTAATTTAATTAATCCCATAAAATAAATATCACAAAAATACGGGGTATTAGATACCTTTAAGTAATATTCAGAATCATCCATTTTAATATCCACCATTCGGATAAAACCCGAATGAATTAATTAATAATAAAATCTAATTAATCCATTAATTTAAAATATAACCCATTTTAAAAGTCATTTAAAATTACGGGGTATTACATCGACGTAGATCAAAATCTCCTTGTAAGCCCAGAGATGAGAAGAAAAGAGCTCATGAAGATGACGAGGACGATGATCCTGATCTCCTAAAAAAACCTGGCAACGAGAACGTGAGGTATTCTATATCAATTTTGGTTATTTTGATTGCCAAATGATTACAGGTGGAGATGCAAGAGGAGGAAATCGTACAGCAGAGTAAAAAGCTTATCTCAATGAGGTACAAGCTTGCTCGTACATACAAATGATCAAACTTACCGAGGAAGATCGACCAAGGAAGGTTAAAAAAGACAAGCTGGTAATTAGTTTCACTAAAAATGACCTTTTAGGAGTATTGTATCCTTACGATGACCCATTAGTAATAAAAGTTAAAAAGGAAGAAATCATTGTCTCCAGAGTATTAATAGATAATGGTAGCTTGGCGGATATCATGTTCTATCCTTATTTGAGAAACTTGGATTTTAAGCTTAGCCAATTAGAGCCCTATCATCGACTACTAATAGGCTTTACAGGTGAGAAATTCTTTCCTCAAGGAACCATTAAAATGGAGGTGATGATTGGCACCCGGCCAGCTAGCTGAACAAAGAAGATTCGTTTCTTTGTAATGGATAAAAGCGTCCATTCAACTTATAATATAATTATGGGAATAGTAGGGCTAAAGAAGTTTGAAGAAGTAAAATCTACTGTTCATCAGTGTCTAAAATTCCCTACTAATTTTGATGTGGGAATTGTGAAGGGCAATCACAAAGTATCTCGGGAATGTTACAACTCTTCTACCGAGTAAGAAGACTTGGAAGAAATAAAGAAGAAAACCACTACCTACCATGTGGAAAATACTGAGCTTGATGAAGACTCTGAGGTTGAAACCTTAGATCCAAGACAGGAAACAAAGCTGGTAAAGGGACAGATGGTAGAAGCAACTAAAAGTATTAGACGATAACAAAGTAAAACGCATCACTCAAATAGGGACAACATTGAATCACGTTCTTAAACAGGAACTGGTGAGATTTCTTAAAAAGAGAAAACATGTGTTTGCTGGAGTAATGAAGATATGCCTGGGATAGATCCCAATTTCTTTTGTCATGATCTTAACGTAAATAAAGAAGTTAAACCAGTAAAGCAAAGACTAAGAGTGTCCAGCCCCAAGAAGAACCAAGACATACATGAAGAAGTCGAAAAGCTTCAAAATACATCTTTTATTAATGAAGTGAAATACCGAGAGTGGTTGGTCAATGTAGTTATGGTCAAAAAGAAAAATGACAAGTGGAGAATGTGTGTGGATTTCACAAATTTAAATAAATCATGCCAAAAGGATCATTTTCCTTTTCCCCGAATAGATCAAATCGTGTATGCAACATCAGGACATGAGTTAATCAGCTTTATGGATGCTTATTCTAGTTATAACCAGATAAAAATGAAGCCCGAGGACAAGGAAAGCACTTCTTTCATCATTCCCCGACGAATATACTGTTATAATGTTATGCCTTTTGGTTTAAAAAATGCAGGTACTACATATCAAAGGCTGGTCAATAAGGTGTTCGAGGAATAGATATGCAGGAATATGGAAGTCTACGTAGATGATATGCTAACAAAAAGAAAAAGGTGTCTGATCACATTGCAGACTTCAGCCAGACTTTTGATTAACTTAAGAAGCACCAGATGATGCTGAATCTGACCAAATGTGTTTTTGGAGTACAAGAGTGAATGTTCCTATGATACATAGTAAATCAAAGGGGAATTGAAGAAAATCCAGACAATATCAAGACATTAATTGAAATGAAATCTCCAATTTACAAGAAGGATGTGCAAAGACTGACTGGACGAGTAGCAGCCTTGAACAAATTTACGTCTCGAGCTACAGATAGATGCCTATCATTTTTCAAGGTGCTAAGAAAAATATTTGAATGGAACGAAGACTGCATAAAATCTTTTATGGAGTTGAAAAAGTATTTTGGTTCACCTCCATTAATCTCCCGACCAATCATAGGCGACAACTTGTACTTGTATTTAGCTGTTTATGAATCGATAGTAAGTTCTGCATTGATTCGAGAAGAAAATGAAGTTCAAAATCCCGTTTACTATACTAGTAAGGATTTTTGAGGAGCAGAAATCAGGTTCCCTCGTTTGGAGAAATTGTCTTTATCACTAATTGAAGCATCCAGATGCATGAAACCTTATTTCCAAGTGCATATAATCGTAGTTTACACTGATATGCCTCTAAGATAGGCTTTGCATAAATCGAAGAAATCTGGTAGATTAATGTATTGGGTAGTGGAATTAGGGGAGTACAATATCATATATGAGCCAAGGTGTTCTTTGAAATGCCAAGCAGTGGTAGATTTCATAGCGAAGTTCACTTACTCTGAGGTCCCCAAGCAATAAAGTGAGCAGGCAGAACAAGAATCAGGAGAAAGTAATGTTAACAAGAAAGCTCCCGATGAACTTTCTTCATAAGAAGCGATTGCAGACCCACCAGAGTCCTCTTCTAGAACACAAGAGATGAACAGGAAGTATGAAGAATCACGGAGAAAAATATTCCACTAGTGGAGTTTAACAGATCAAGTATTTGACAACAACATCCCAATATGGAACTTATATGTTTATGGATCATCTTGTTCAACCGGCAGTGGAGCATATATAATACTCAACACTCCTGATGGTATTAATATTGAGTATGGATTACGTTTATAATTTCAGGCTTCAAAAAATGCAGCAGAGCACGAAGCTTTTATTACGAGCTTAAGTTTAGCCCAATTATTTAATGCCGAGCAAGTTATGGCACACATCGACTCTCAGCTGGTGGTAAACCAAACACTGGGTTTATATGGAGCTAAAGGAGAATTGACAACCAAGTATTTATCCAAAGCGATGGAAGTTATTACAAAATTTCTAGCTATTCAGATGAATAGTATCCCAAGGATTGAAAATTCCCGAGCTTATGCCCTTCCTCGGCTAGCCTCTGCTACCAGAATTGAACTCTCGCGAACTATCCCTATTGAGATTTTGGCCAATAGGAGCATAGATGAAGATTCGATGATCAATTTTATTGTCATAGATATGGGGCCATAATGGATGGAAGCTATCAGAGAATACATTGAAGAGGGTACTCTACCAATAAATATGGTGGAAGCAAAGAAGTTAAATTAAAAAGCAGCTCAGTATGTATTAGATAAAGGTATTTTGTATAGGAGAGGACTAACAGTCAGTTTCAAGTGCCGTGTGCATCCATCAGAGGTCCAAGATCTAATTCAGGAAGTGCATGAAGGATCATATGAAGCTCACATAGTAGAGAGAATGATTCTGTAAAGAAGCAGCAGTCAAGAGTATTATTAACCAACAATGCGAGCAGACTGTGCAACTTTTGCCAAGAAGTGTGATAAATGTCAAAAATTCTCCATAATACGCAAAACTCCACAGGTTGATCTCACTCCAATCACTTCACCATGACCATTTTCCATATGGGGTATAGACTTGGTCGAGCCACTGCTAACCACCCGAGGACGATTTAAATACTTGGTTGTCGCCGTGGCTTATTTTACAAAATGGGTTGAAGTAAAGCCTCTGTTAGACATGCCTTATGAAAAGGTCTATCGATTCATATGGAAAAGCATCATTTATAGGTATGGGCTACCCTATGCTATCATTACTGACCACATAACACAAATTGATAATGTAGAATTCGCAAATTACTGTGCTCAGCCCAATGTTCAAAAATTACATTCAGCTCCAGGACATCTTGAGAGTAATGGACAAACTGAAGTTATGAATAGAACCTTGCTCAATGGGTTAAAAAAAGACTTGATGATGCCAAGGGAAATTTAATAAACGAGCCGCACTCTATCTTATGGGCATACCGAACAACACTATGAACATCAACTGGAGAATCCACATATATGTTAGCAATTGGGACTGCACTTGTCATACCTGTCGAGCTAGGCTTGCCATCCCATAGAGTTTTAAATTTTAACTCTCCTGTAAGTGATTTAATGAGAAGTTTGGATCTAGATATGCTGGAAGAAGTGAGAGAAGACGTCGCCCTACGAAATGCATCCTACCAATAGAGAATAACTCGTTTTTGTAATAAAAGGATGAAATCGACCAACTTGAAGGAAGGAGATTATGTTTTGAACAAAGTGCTGCAGAAAAACAACAAGCTTGACGCCAACTAGCATTAACCATACCATATTTCAACAATGATCTGACCTAGAACCTATCGAATTGAAACCTTAGAAGGCGAAGAATTAAAAAACCCATGGCATGCAGAACATCTCAAAAGATATTATCGCTGATGTTGTAATCAGTTTGAAATCAACTTGCAGATGTTCAGTTCTTTCCATTATCATTGTTAATTTTTTTGGGAATAATATTGCTATGCACTACTCTAGCTACTTGATAAAAAGTTAAAAATTATTGCTCGATTCAGAAAATTATTGCTCGGCTCAGCAAATATTTCCCTGAACGTTGCTCGACAGAAGCAATAAGTTGCTCGGAGAAGCCACAAACTTGATCGTTGATATACGAAGTCCAAGTCAACAGGATATTAAATCCTTAAAAAACTTAGTCCACAAACATAAGGATAAAATAAGATCTTTATCCTAATGGGAAAAGTACAGGAAGAACATTGCAAAGGCTCCTCAAGAGGAATTTAAGCACATATTCCACAAACGCCTGCTCACACTTGTATTTAATGCAAAAATCCAATACTTGGGTGCATTAGTAAAATTTTTGGAGATGCATGGGTAATTAGATCTAGATGTAGATTTTAATCTAGGTATACCAGTATAACCTATGTATTCATCTAACTAGCTCTAAATTTAGATTTTAATCTAAGTATGCTAGCATAACATCTGCACTCATTGGTCATTGATACTTACATTAATCAAAGTGTATCAATAGAACTAATGATAAAGAAATGATTAACATTCAACATAAGATAAGTTAATCAAATTTCCATTTCATTCAATCAAAATTAATTACATGGCTGTGTTAACAAAATAAAATACAAAGCTTCATTCTGTTTTGAAACAAGATTCATTCCAGTAGGAGGATCATCTAAAGTATACGGAGAGTTGATGAAGTTAAAATCCTGAAGCATTCTAGTATTGCTTCTACTAGGACGATAAAACACGTGAGGAGGTCGGATGATTTCTAATTCATCATGAAGCTCGTAATCTCTTAAGTATTTTGAAATCAAGCATTGAGGAATATGATGGACTGAAATTCAATTGACATCTGTCAACCTCAATCAAGCCTGGATCATACCAATCGCATAATGAGCTATTCTGATCCATTTTCATCACTGTCAAGGCATTTATCCAAACCCCATTTATAGATCTCATTTTTAGATTATTGAATCTTATCATCAAGATTACCCAGAGCTTCATTATACCCATTTATTAAGACTTCCTTTGGTTGTTTATGGAATTCAAAGGTTAATTTCTCAACCTGGGAATGTAGTTTCTTCAACACTCCATCCTTATCTTGTAACTGAAAGGAGTGAGTGGATAGTTGTTCAGACAAGGCTTGTAGCTTTCGGGATATCTCAGCAGTGGATTTATATTTGACTTTTAAGTGTGAAGCTTAATTGACAAGGTCCTATTGGGTCCTAACTTCCTTTGTAGTACCTCACTCAACCTTGTATTTTCAGCCGCTAAGAAGGAATGACCTTCATCTGCTGTAGCAACAAAATCAGTAGATGAATTCAGGGCATCAAGTTCATTTCTCAAGATGTTATTCTATTCCTCTAGAATCTTGGCAATGTCCCTTGCTTCATCCACTTCACGTTTCAACAAGAATTCTTATCTTAAAAAATGAGAAGCGAATTTGTCTAACTTTTGATCAAAGCCCTAACCTTCACTAAGGGCCTGGAATTTCTTATCATAATCCTCATGTAAACGTGCCTTAGATTCATTATTGTCCTCTTGTAGCTCTTTAATCATTTCATAGCAGACAATGTTATTGGCTATTACCCGATCAAGAAGACACTTTAGATGAACATATGCCTCTTTGGCTTGCTCGGATACCCCTCCCCCGAGAAACTTCAGTAGGTCGGCATCAGTCAAAGATAAGTGACTAGATTTGAAAAGATCATTACACCTCTGGAGTAGCTCGGAGTCAATAGATGAGAAGTATTCCAATTTATCCATAAAATATTAAGAAGAAGAAAGTCATTAATCAACAAGGTGCAGAGTATTGAAAAACACCGGTAGAGGAATAAAAATATTTCTCTTTTTATTAATAAAAAGGGAAGTACATATACATCTTCAAAAAAGAAAAAAGTAAAACTATTGATAAAGAATACAAAATCTGTTTAGTTTTACACCTTCTTCTTATCTCCCTCAGAATTAGCAGAAGAAGAAGTGGGAGAAGGATTAACTTTGGAAGGCACAGTAGAATCAACATCCTAGTGTTGATCGGTAGAATGAACCATTATCAAAGATTCACTAGAACCCCCATCATAAACTTCCTCGTCCAAGTTTGGAGGACTCCCCAGATCATATCGCAAGAATAACTCGAAATCTTATGACGTGCCGACCTCCACTAAAGCAGAAGACCAGCCATCTTTGAAGCATTTCTTCTTCGCAAACTCAATTTGCGAAGAAGCTACCCTAAAAGGCCTTTTTTCAGTCTCTTTTGAAGCCATCATCTCTATCATTATCCCTCTTCACCTTCTCAGCACCCAGGTCCTTCTATAGTAGGGCAGACTTGACTTTCTCAATATCTAAGTCCTTCTGCCACTTGCCAGCCAGACTTTGAGCAGTCCCAGCAGCTTCTTCAGTAACTTTCATCTTTTCCTCCCATTTTTTTGTTCATTAGCCAATGCTAGTTGGGAATCAAGCAATGAATTTTTCAACTTATTGAAAGCTTCTTCAACTTCACCAGAGGAAGAAGCTCTCAAAACCTTATCTTTCTCCAACATATTATTGAAGTCAACAAGGAACTATAGATTTATAGATTTTATTGGTGGTCAGGAATGAAACACGACATTGCAGATTTTGTTGCTAGATGTTTAGTTTACCAACAGGTGAAGGAAGAGCATCAGAAGCAAAGTGGTTTACCACAACCCTTACCTATTCCTGAGTGGAAATGGGAGCATGTTACTACAAATTTTGTTATAGTCTTACCAAAATCATCACGACAGTTTGATTCTATTTGGGTTGTCGTTGATAAGTTGAATAAGTCTGCACATTTTCTTCCTATTAAAACTACTGACTCCATGGATATATATGCCAATATATATGTGGATGAAATTATTAGATTACATGGTGCACCTGTTTCTATTATTTCTGATCGAGATCCTAAGTTTACTTCTCACTTTTGGCCTAGTTTACAGCAAGCTTTGGGGACTAAATTGAAATTTAGTATAGCTTTTCATCCTCAAACTGATGGGCAGTCAGAAAGAACGATCCAGACACTCGAAGACATGTTACGAATTTATGTATTGGAGTTCAAGGGAAGTTATGATAAACACTTACCACTAATAGAGTTTTCTTATAACAATAGCTATCATCCGAGTATTAAAATGGCTCCTTATGAAGCTTTGTATGGGAGAAAATGTAGAACTCCCATGTGTTGGACTGAAGTAGGAGAACGAAAACTACTTGGTCCAAAAATTGTACAACAAACTACTGAAAATATAAATCTTATCTATAATCACTTAAAGGTGGCGCAAAGTAGACATAAAAGTTATGGAGACAACCGAAGGAAAGAATTGAAATTTGAGGAAGGTGATCGAGTATTCCTACGTGTTTCTCCTTGGAAAAGGGTTATGAGATTCGAGAAGAAGATAAAGTTAAGTCCCAGGTACATTAGTCCTTATGAGATAGTGAAACGGGTTGGATCTGTTGCTTATAAGTTTGCATTACAACCAGAATTGTCCCGAATACACGATGTTCTTCATGTATCCATGTTACATAAGTATATGCCCGATCCTTCACATGTGCTTATTTCACAACCGATAGAGCTTCAAGATGACTTAACCTATGTGGAGGAACCAATTTCTATTGTAGATCAAAAGGAGTAAGTGTTACGTAGTAAAACCATTCCATTAGTTAAGGTGATGTGGAGAAGTCAGAATGTGGAGTATTCCACCTGGGAAGGGGATGATAACATAAAGAAACAATATCGTCACTTGTTTGGTAAGTTTCATATGCGTTAAATTTAGAGGACAATTTTTTTATAAGAGGGGTAGAATTGTAAGGCCCTAAAACAAAATTAGTAAGGTTAATTACATGATTAAGTATAAGTTATGAGCTATAAATTGGTAATGTGTATTAAACATGTTAATTACCATGTTTAGGGGATGCATGCAGATGTGATATATATATGGTTTATATTATATGCTAATCGAGCTTATGATCGGGGATAACATGTTTCGAGCATATGATTTGTTATGTGATTAAATGCATCATAAAATATGTTTTTAATGCATCGTTATGTTTATAAAAGTAAACTAGAATGTTGGTGCAAAAGTGGCGATGTTTGGTCGCCAAATGTGAAAGTTATGAAAATTTGAGTAAATTATTACTCTTTTGTTCGAGCCCAAATTAGGTGTACTAATTTTATGATTTTGGGAAAATATAAAATATGAAAGTTGTAGATATATGAATTAGGGTTGTAACACAATAAACGGTGTGTTAAACGGAGGTTTGAACAAGAAGTTATACCGAAAGTACGAAACAAGAGCAAATATGTCCATCCCTTAAGTGGCATTGTCTTATTAGCCCACCATGTGCTATTTTTTGACTGGTTAGAGGGTGGGTGATGTTTTTGCTGACTTAAACTTCTTAAAACAACCCCCTTATTCTACCAATTCATCCATGAAAAAGATTTTTGCCTAAATATATATAGAGAGAAGAAAGTTAAGTAAGAAATCCTTTGGAAAATTTCTATAAATCGATGAATCCTCATAAGGTAATTACTTCTTTATTAAAGTTGGCCACATAGATGAGTTCTACACTTATTATACTTTTGTTTCTGATTTGGATAACGATTTAAATGATACCCATATTGCCAAATTGTGTTAAAATAAGGATGGTTTAAGAACATATGTAAGAACGCGTATCAGGATCGTAAATGTTAACTTTAAAAATCCCAGATTTGAATAACCTTCTTATGGAGATTTTGAATTAGGAAATTCATGTATATGATGTGTGTATGTACTAAAACATGTTTAGTATGTGTTTTAACGATTTATAACCTAGATGGAGGTTATGTATGCTTAAAAATGTTAAGGTATGCTTTAATGTTCTATTCCGATCGACGTGACGTAGTAGCGGAGGAAGTAGGGAAAAAGGGCAGCAAGATCACCACTGCCAGATGCAGTAGCGAAGGAAGTAGAAGGAGGTTCTTGCTCAAGGTCAATTACAGGGGAAGGAGTAAGATGAGAAACAAAGGAAGAAATTGTGTTCTTCTACTGGAGCAAATAATATGCAAACCTGACGTGATCCTCGCCAATCCTTTGATGAAGTCCCCAAATGAATTCCAACTCTCCAAGATTCACTTCATTTCCTTGGTACACCTTCTCTTTTGATCAACTGCAATAAAAATTTACAGAGCAACAATTAGTGTTACATTTAAACAAATATATACATGGAAAAACAATTAAATAAGGCATAATCTATCACATTGCCAAAAGGAGGGCATCTAGGCCCCTGGTACTCGGCATTTTTGGTCAAAGGGGCTTATTGCCAATTTTTTACAACAATTCCATGCTCAAAATAATCCCTATGGGATTCTGGAAGATTAACTACTAACGCTTTATTTACATCCTTGGTCATTTGAAGCGACACAGAAAGTGTCTCTAATGTGCGTTCACTTTAGGCTCAAGTGCAAGCCTGTCGCGTTAGTAATAAACATGGTAAGTCGGGATCGTATCCACAGGGAAATAGGACAACAAGGTTGTAACGACGTGGGACAGATAAGGAAATCCTAACTCTGACACTAAAAGAAAGACAAAATGATTTGGTTTTGAGAATGATTATACTAGATGCAATTATGAAATTATGAAAATGTGAATTATACTAAATTACCTAAAATACTGATGAAGATTGATTTAAAACTTGAAACTACATGATGAGAAAACAGGAAGGAAATACAATCCCCCAACCCTAGTGTATTGTAGGTTTAATACTAATCGTAAATTTAACTGATTAATTAGACCCAGAATTTAGTACTCCCAAGAATTACGTATATGATATTCAAGCCCGCATCATACTTAATCTGAGGACGAGTAAATCGGTATCGCGATAGTGACACTCGAATTGCATTCTAAAGCATCCCGGTTACTCCGAAGAAAACGAGGTCTAAAGATCTACAATTGTCATGTCCCTACGCAATACGGTCGTAATCAATAACTAAATTTGGAGGATTAATGTTATGCACATGCAATTATCACATCAGGCTGGGTTCATGTATCCCGGCCTTAGAAAAACTAGTCTAGCATGCTGAAAGTAATGAAAACAGTGTTTGATGTACATGAAATCATAATTAAACTAAGGAAAATTTGTGGAATGGTGTAGCAAGGAATTTGAATGAAGAAAAGTAACTCCTAATCTTACCAAAGCAGTAACAACAGCAATTAAGAACACAAAACTCTGAATAACCTTCAATCTTGGAATTGAAATTGTAAATTATCTCTAAACTAGGGTTTGCTGGAAAGAATGGAAAATTATATTAATTCTCCGTCCCAAATAATGATAATAAAATGCGTTTTTATACCCTACAAGAATTCATGAGTTTTTGTTTCACTAGGACTCTTCTTAGGAGAAGATAAGATTACAAAATCTCACTAGCCGGACCGATCCGGGGCTTAGGCGGATCGGTCTGCCTTCCATGCGGATCGGTTCTTTTAATTTTCTGGTGGAATGGTTCTTTTTATTTTCTTTCCTCTTCGGTTTTCTTTCGATCCGGGTTCTTTTGGATTTTGCACTGTGGACCGGTCCGGACTGGGGGCGGATCGGTCTGCCTGGTTGACTTTTTCCTTCAACTTTGACTGCTCTTATCTTTTGTTCCGCGACTCCGATTGAGGTTCTGTTTCTTCCTATGTTCTTATGAATGTGATATCTTCAACTTCTCTTTAGGTGCCTCATCCGAATTTCAGGTAGAATTTACACTTTTGCCCTTTTGACTTTCCTTCTTTCCTTTCTTGATTCTTTTGGTTTTTTTCTTTCTTTCTTTCTTTCTTTCTTTCTTTCTTTCTTGTCAGCAAATACCTGTAAAATCAATACGAAATACCAGAAACTCAATGTACTCGTTAGAATAATCAGTAGCAAGATTATGAGATAATCAAATCGATTACGTTGTTCGAGATGCTAAAAGTAACTAAATCAAGGGATAAATTGGGAAGAATTTATGCCTAATCAAACCTTCCTAACTTAGAACTGTGCGCGTCCCGAGCAATGTAAAAGAGTCCTAGCACTGCTCAACTCTTGATAAACATTTTATTGGGATAGAATACCTTTTTCGCGGGCAAGCGATTGCATTTAGCGTATGCAACAAGCCTTTAAACCCCTGGGTTACCCTAGTAGGACGAGTTGTGTCTCGTGAGGGTTTGCAGTGAATATACACACAAAATTCGACTCAAAGAAGATTCAAAATATGCAAAAATTGTGTAATTCAAACTTTCCCAGAAAATAATCATCATCAATTCATATTTACACGTCTCAAATCATGGTGCGTGTGTGCGAAACCAAAAATCGAACCGCTACTTCCACCGATTGATCACTACGTTACTTACCCGAAAATTCATTTTGATTTCAAATTCTCATGGAATGATCTTTCAAACGAATGACTCGGAATGTGGCTATTCTCTCGATATGTGTGATATAAAGAGTAAATATAATGGACGCAAAGTCACGCATACAAGTAGAAGGACGAAAATTTTATGGTAATAGGATCTCATCAACGGATTACGGTTTTAAAAATGGCAACATTGCCTCTTTTTCGCACATTTAATCTCTTATATTATCTTTTGGTGTCTTAGCTCTCCACGCGGTAATCAATTTAGCATTCCGGACTCGGTTAGGAATTTTTCGGGGTCTAAGGTATATTGGGTAAAATGAAAGAGGTAGGGAAGGTTGGAATTGGAAAAGTTGTTTATGATGTCCATTTGTGGTTTTTCCGGGATATTGCTCATTTTTTTTCTTTTCTTCTATTTTTTTTCCTGTTTTTCACTTCTTTTCTTGCTTTTTTTGTTGAACATATCTATTTTTTCTTGCTCCTTTATATGCACTTTTCAGACTTAAATTCTAAATTTTTCCATTTTTTGCAATTCCGAGCTATTTGGTTTTTTTGGGTTGTCAAACGAAAGGGAAAAGTTTATTTGGCTCAATTTGGGTTACAAAAAGGGGTAATTTTTTTAGCTACTTTTTCTGGCCAATACTTTTGGGTGACAAACGAGGGCCTACTTCATTGTTCAAAATACTAATTGCGTTACGATATGCGTTTCGAGATGAATTTAAGTTTAGAGATCAATTTGACACGTTTTTCAAGGAAATATCACACACGTTTTTCATAACCGATCAAAATGAAAGGGTTGAGATCCTCGACGACTTTTTAGGCGCTGAAAAGAACTTTGAGTTAACAATTAACTCGGATTGATTTAAAAAATCGCAACAAGTGATAGGCTCGAATCTCACCGGGTTTGTTAATCTCCACACTTATTCGTTAAGTCATCAATTTTCTTTCAATTTCCATCTTTAGTCAATTTCGGCTTTGTGCATGTTGAATTTTTACAACTTGAGACTTTAAACCTACTTTTAATGATATTTTTGAAAAATTTGAATTTGAATTTTTTTTTATTTTGAACAAAAATATTTTTGGGTTTTTCAAAATTTTATGATTTTTCAAAATTTTATGATTTTTTTGGAAATTCTGGGCATTTTGAAAATTTGTGAAGTTTTAGAAATACGCACTTGTGACCCCTCCCCCCTAACTTAGACTTTTGCGTTGTCCTCAAGCAAAAAGTACTAAAATCTAAACAAGGCACAATAATAAGTGCGATAAATAAAACAAACAAATGGTGAGAATACAGATTTTATAGAAAACAGAACTGTGGTACAATTACAGGGAAACATCATTCAAACATGTGAACAGGAAAAACAAAAAAAATACTGTCATAACCATATCAAGCTTCACTGGTGCGGGGGTTAGGAAGAACCCGGTGTGTCGGGGCCATAGGGGTCATAGAAATAGGATGGCAGTGGCTCATTAGGATCCCCTTGGCGTCGATATATGTTCGCTTGGAAGTGAAACATCAAGATGGTATCCCGATGGTAATCGATTAAGAAGTTGACGAAGCTCATCTCAAGCACCGCCATACGATTGGTGAGGTCGCTACCCGCCCACTCAAAATCCGGGTCGTCTTCTTCGTCCGCCGATTCTATATCCGGACCGACATCCCCCATTTTGACATTCGCACCGGATGCCTTTTCTTCCTCTTCTTCACTCTCGCTCGAGGCAGCCTCTTCTTCACTATCACTTCCCCGCCTTGCCCGAAGGACAACTAGTTGTTTGTCGCTCTTAGTGCGGGTTCCCTGTCCAAAAGGACCGGGAATGCGAGTACGTTCGAGCGGCGCCGCTATGCCAGCATCCTTGAGGATGGAGGTAATCAATCTTGCATAGGGAAGTGGGGCTTCACCCTTCTCATCCAAGGTTGCGATGAGGATGGCGGCATATAAGGTTAGATCCAAGTGGATGGAAGTGTGTGGATCAAAGAGGTGATAGGTCAATGTGGCCTGACGGGGCCACATCGCGGAATCGTTGGACGTTTGCAAGATGTTGGAGAATACAATTTGAAAAGTGAGGCGCGCCTTCTCATTAAGGCGTCCAACGGCGACGGTTTACCCCGTCCAAGAAACATCCGGTTCAATTCGTTCCATGATCACGTCTTTGGAGACCTGGGCGACGTTCCTTGGATAGGTGAATTCTTGGACGTCGGGAACATTGTATTCGGCCAACTTAGCCGTGAGACGGGCCAATGAAAATGGGATGACGGTACCATTCACGTATGCTTTAGCCGCGAATTGACCCGTTGTGACACCCCGCCTAATTAAACATTGGGTGATCAGGCCTTTATTAAATTAAAACAGGTTTCTCAAATGGTTCATTCTTAGCATCACTGTCGAAAACTTTTTAATTACTAATCCCCTAAGTAAAATTAGACCGGTGCCAAATTTTATCTTTCTTAAAACAGATAAATCAACCATGTGGAACAAAGTACAAACAATCATGTACTATAATTCAAACAACAAAGTAAAAGTACAACAGAACAAAAGTATTACCGAATAAACCATCGGCTAAAAATCCCAAACAATAATAGAATAACCATTAGTCTGAAACTAACATCTGAGACTAATACCGGACCACAAGTCCATGCATAGAAGAGTGTGAGATCCTGTACTAGATCTGAATGAGAGATATCGTCTAGTGAAAATCCTGTAAGCATCCACGTGTTACAGCTCCGAGTCTCTGGAATTGAATCATCATACATGGCATCCCTATGGCTAGACACCTAAAATGTTTTGAAAATATTTTATAGCAAGAGTTAGTACTCAAAACATTTTGAAAATATTTAGAAAGCGTTTATCACAATATAAAATGCGGTTATTGATTACACATGTTAGGTTCTCGTACACTCTCTTGAGTTACTCAGCCCTCATCTTTTGTGCAAACCTAACATTCTACACTTAGTTTATCTAGCCATACCTCCCAAGCTAACTAAAACCAAAGTAGTCAACTGAACTTATCTGTACCCAAGTTCCAGTACCGCCCATACAGTACAACCGTTTCACTAACATCTCGCGTATGTTAATTAATTCTCAAGTAACATTTCATCTGTGTTATTTTTCAAGACTTCCCATTTAGTTTCACTACTAAAATTACTACAATTCTCACAATTGTTGACTTCCCACTTATGTAATTAAGTTTCACTACTTGAATTACTAAATAGATTTTCTCTATCTAAAGGTGCATTTCGTAATTAAGTTTCACTACTTAACTTACCAATTCAGTATGTATCTTTAAATACATAATATGTATCAATCTACTAACACACGGAAGTAGGATATCATCAAGTATATATATTTCACACACAATATATACTAAATATCAGTCATTGCTATTTTGCCCTTTTTATACACGTAAAGGACTCTTGGTTCGGAATGATTCATCGACCCCAAGTAAGAATTGGTTCAGAATGATACATCGACCCCAATTATTTATATACACAAATAAAGATCTCTTGGTTCGGAATGATTCATCGACCCCAAGTGAGAGTTGGTTCGGAATTATCCATCGACCCCAACTATTTTTTGAAATATATATATACACATATTCTGGTTCGGGACTCTCTCATCGCGACACCAGTTCAAAGTTTGGTTCGTCATTTCTCATCGACCCCAAACATATAATAATTTTATGTTAGTTCGGAATGTTTCATCGACCCTAACATAATTAATTTAGGTAAAATCTCTCTACCTAAAAGATCACATAATTCAGTAGGTACACGCCCGACCTATTAATCATATACGTAAGTAATATTTTAATCTCATATATCTACCGTACAATATTCGCTTTATGATTTATCTCATTAATCGTATTTATTTGAGTATTCACACAACTCTAAGGGTCCTAGTTACCCCTTACATATAATTTCAGTAGTTATTTCTTACCCTACTGGTCTATTACTTAAATTGAATTTACTTCACCTCGTAACTCAATTTCCGAAATCTCCGATACTCTACTAAATCGGATTATTCTCCTCGGTCCGTAATCCAAGCCCTACACCCAATGGCCTTATCGGACCTCAACAATATACCTACTGGTCTTATTCTCACTCCCATATAAGTATAATGTAAATCCTAGAATACTCATTCATTCCCTAACTCAACGAATAATTAAACATAAAATTTTCGGGAAACAGCTTGTGTCGATCGATCGACGGCTGGGTTCGATCAATCGACATAGTCGATCGATCGATAGTTCGAGATCGATCGATCGATCGAACAGGACAGACGCAGTTGTCTTCTTCGTTAAGATTTTTCCTCCATTAACAAACCTTCAAACTCCATTATAGTCCACCAAACTTTGACCCAATGATCCTTACATATTTCCACATATACTAGGACAGTTTCTAACGTGTCAAATACATCAAAACTCCAATTACTTTAAAAAAATAATGAATTAAAATCCAGAATTTCTTGAAACCCTAGTTATAGTGTTCTTCCCATATTGTCATTCAAAATTCATATTTTAATCCGAAAAATCATCAAGTCTAATCTGAATCTTAAACCTCTACATAAGGTAAATCATTCTACATGCAATTCCTATTCCAACATGTATAAATATCATCTTTCTCCAATCAAAATAATGATTTAAACAACACTATTCAAAAACCCTACACATGGGTATTATAACTTTATAATTTTTGCAATAAAAAACTTGCCTTATGATCAGTAGGGTCTGATTTCGTGGTTGTTGTTGATGATTGATGACCTTCATCCTTCAATCCTTCTTCCCCAACAAGTTGATGGTAAAAATCCCTTTGAATCCTTCCCAATTCTTCCTTTTGCCTTAAAAAGTTGTGCCTCTCTTCTCTCTAATGGTATTGGTGTTGTCATGGGTGTTCAAACCCTAATTCCTCTATCATACGTCTGATATAAAACTCTCAATTTCGTAGGTCTCCATACCCTCTTATGTTAAAAGACCAAAACGCCCCCGAACGGTCTCGGTTTAGTCCAAAATTATCCCGGGACTCAACTAGTACCCCCGGGTATACTATTTTGACTAATTTGACCCTTCCGGACTCATCGGTGACCTCTAAATTATCATTTGAGTCACTAAAAATATTACTCGTTCTCACCCCAATGCGGTCTACACGCGTTAAGTAATTATTTACCACTCGCACTAAGTAAATAAAATGAGGCAATATAAACCGGTATCTATTTCTCGATTAACATAATTACAATTTTTAAATAAAACTCCTTAAATTAATACTCTTACATAATTTAAATTAAGACATAATTTTCTCATTTAATTCTCCAATCTAATTAAATAGAATTATTTGGAATATTCAGAAATACGGGGTATTACACCCGTCTGAACAAGGGTGCCATAAAAGGATCGGACCTCGGCTGCCCAAACTGCTTCATATGGTTCATTGAGGAATAGACACCAACCCCTAGCCATGAATAGGGCGGTGACGGAGTTGGGCATACCGGTCCATTGGATAGCGCGCTCTATATGGAGTTTGCGATCCGGGCCGAAAAACTGATGGCACCACCGTTCTTCTTGGCGGGAACGAAATTCCCCATGGACGGAGGGGAGGATATAGGTGGAGTCATACTTGGTGGGGGAAGCTCTTTGGGCCATGATAACAAGAGAGATTTTGGCTGGAAAATTCAGGAGGGAGAAGAGAGGAGTTTGGTTGAAGGTGTGGAGGGAAAGGGAGGGTGTGGGTGGTTATTTATAGGTGAATGGGTGGGGGTAGGGGTTGGATTTGGAGTGAAAAGGTTTGGAAGGAAAAGGGGGTGTATTTGGGAGGGAAAGGGAAGGGTTGGGAGTTGGAGAGACGAATTGGAGGGAAAGAATGGGATTGAGGAGAAGGGGGGGTGAACCTAGGGAAGTGGGGAGAACATTCTGCAGACAACGGACTGGTCCGCATGGGGACCGGACCGGTCCAGTCCTTTAATATGCAGGCAAATTCGACTACCATACCGGTCTGACTCAAAATTAAAGGAATCGGTCCGAGGCGGACAGGTTCGGCCCTTAAATAATGGAACCGATCCGGCTCTAGTGTTTGAGATGGATTTCTCCCCTAACTGAATTTCGATCTCTCTTCTCCGAAACTTTTCACGTTCACAACATACTCCCTATTAATTTGGATAAAAACTTCTCGATGCTAATGACCAATGCAACCGAATTTAATTTCCTGAAGAAGTGAATGCTTTCTCCCGAATGTACCCTAATCCTATCAACGATCACTACACACACGACTCTCACCCCATACGCGTGGGGGTGCAAAGACCTCGCTGGAACAGCTCACTCTACCCCATAAACGGGTTCCGACAACCAAACGGTGTCAAATTCTTCCACACACACCTCTAGATATGGCTTTAGGCGTTGTCCATTCACTTTGAATGTATTTCCCCCTTTCAAATCGTCTAATTCAACAGCTCCAAGAGGGAATTTCACAACGAACGGGCCAGACCATTGAGACCGCAACTTTCCCAAAAAGAGATGAAGCCGAGAGATATAAAGAAGTACTTTTTGCCCGAGAAGAAATTCTTTGCGTCGAATGATGCTATCATGAGCGAGTTTCATCCTTTATTTGGAAATTTTAGCATTCTCATACGCATCATTGCGTATCTCTTCTAACTCATTTAATTAAAGCTTGCGATCTTCACCGGCCTTGTCCATGGCATATTTTAATTCCTTGATTGCCCAATACGCCTTATGTTCTAACTCCAAGAGGAGATGGCAAGGTTTTCCCTACCTAAAGCTGAAAGGGGACATGCTGAGTGGATTTTTATATGCGGTATGATAGGCCCATAGCGAATCGTTCAATCTAAGTGACCAATCTTTCTGGGTAGGATTGACGGTCTTTTCAAGAATATTCTTGATTTCCCGATTTGCTAGTTCGTACTGCCCATTAGTTTGCGGGTGATAAGTCATTCCAACCTTGTGAACGACACCATACTTTCTCATTAGATTCTCGAATGGCATATTGAAAAAGTGCGTGCCATTATCGCTGATTATCGCTTTCGGTGCACCGAAGCGGGAAAGTATGTATTCCTGTAGGAATTTTATCACCACTTTATTGTCATTTGTCTTGGTAGCTATAGCTTCCACCCATTTAGAAATGTAGTCTACCGTGACGAGGATGTATAGGAAACCAAAGGACGGGGGGAAAGGACCCATGAAGTCAATACCCCAACAGTCGAAGATCTCAATGATGAGTATGGGGGTAAGAGGCATCATGTCTCATCGGGTAATGGCCCCCATCCGTTGACACCTATTGCAAGATTTGCAAGAATCGTTCACATCCCAGAATATTGTGGGCCAATAGAGGCCGCATTGTAGAATTTTAACGGCCGTCTTTTTCGTTGAAAAGTGGCCTCCACAAGCTTCTGAATGATAAAACTGGATGACTTTTGGGATCTCATCATCCGACACACATCGTCGGATGATTTGGTCGGCACAATATTTAAAAAGGAAGGGATCGTCATAGAAAAACATGAGAGACTAAGTAAGAAACCTCTTCTTATCTTGCGGTGTCCAGTCGGGAGGGACGGCTCTCGTGACGAGGTAGTTCACTATATCCGCAAACCAGAGCAAAGAAGAGGTAGCAAAAAGTTGCTCATCCAAAAAGTATTCATCTATGGGTATGGGATCATTAGGTACGTCGGACGAAAGCCGTGATAAGTGGTCGAAAACGATATTTTCTACTCCTTTCTTATCTTTAATGGAAATATTGAACTCTTGTAGGAGTAGGATCCACCTTATGAGGCGCGACTTTGTATCTTTATTTGCAAGTAGGTATTTCAACGCCGCGTGGTCGGTGAAGCAAGTAATGGGAGAACCGATGAGGTATGACCGGAATTTATCAAGGGCAAAGACTACTGCTAGAAACTTCTTCTCCGTGGTAGAGTAGTTGAGTTGTGGTCCGTTAAGAGTTCGGATAGTGTAGTAGATGACATGAGCTTGCTTATCTTTTCTTTGGCCCAAAACAGCCTCTATCGCATAATCTCTAGCATCACACATTAGTTTGATTGGTAAAGACCAATCCGGAACTTGCATGATGGGAGCGGACACAAGCATGGTTTTTAGTTTTTGAAAGAGCTTTGGCATGCTTCTGTCCACTCAAATGGGGTGTCCTTCATGAGTAGGTTGCTTAAGGGTCTAGCGATAGCGCTAAAGTCCTTAATTAACCTTCGATAAAACCCCGCGTGGCCCAAGAAATTAAGAGATTTTGGTGGGGGAAGATCAGCTATGACATCTATTTTTGCCCTATCAACTTCTATTCCCTTGGATGATACTATGTGGCCAAGAACTATTCACTCGGTGACCATAAAATGACATTTCTCCCAATTCAGCACTAAGTTCTTTTCCACACACCGGGAAGTACTTTTTCTAGTTTTTCTAGACAAAGGTCGAAAGAGGTGCCAAAAACACTGAAATTTTCCATGAACGCTTCGAGTCCTCTCTCGACTATGTCGCTAAATAGGCTCAACATGCACCTTTGGAAGGTCGCGGGTGCATTACGCAAGCCGAATTGCATACGTTTGTAGGCAAACGTACCAAAAGGGAAAGTGAAAGTCGTTTTCTCTTGGTCAAGTACATCTACCTCAATTTGGTTATATCCGGAATAACCATCAAGGAAGCAATAGTAAGGGTGTCCCGCTACTCTCTTAAGCATTTGATCAATAAACAGAAAGGGGAAATGGTCTTTCCTAGTTCCCGCATTGAGTTTCCGGTAATCAATGCAAACGCGCCACCCGGTGGTGGTACGTTGGGGAACTAGCTCTCCCTTAGCATTCTTAACCACTGTCATGCCCGACTTCTTCGGGACGACTTGAATAAGGCTCACCCACTTGCTATCCGAGATTATTCTTTCATATTGGGATTTAGCCTTCTTTGCATTTCTCTTGAGGGCCTGACATCCTCTTCGAGATGGATTTTGTGAGTGAAAATCAAAGGACTTATCCCTTTCAAATCAGCAATGCACCAACCAAAAGCACTTTGGTGCTTTCTCAGAATTTTCAACAGTTTACCCTCCTGCTCTTCGTCTAGGCTAGAGGAGACAACAACAGGAAATGTCTCATCCTCTCTTAGGTATGGATATTTAATATGGGAGGGGAGTTTCTTCAATTAAAGGGTTGAAAACTTTTCGTCGAAGGGAACCATGCGTGTATCCCTCGGTAGTAACTCCTCGAAACGAGAAACCCAATTTACATCTCTCGCATCCTCGTTCAACGTTCTCTCATCGAGTAACTCTCTCAATTCCCCAATCTCCCTCTAATAGTTGGTGTACGTCCCCTCACTCTCATGTCTCGAATATAAACAGGACCCCAAGGCATCACCACAATAAGTCTCCTCAAAGTAATCCTCTACTATCTCATCTACGAAGCTCACCACGTGAAGATCATCTTCATCCCCATATGTTGGGCTATGTGGAAGATGTTGGTTTCTAAGGTCATGTTCCCAAAGGTGAGTTGCATTCTCCCATTCCGAGTATTGATGATTGTGTTAGCCGTAGCTAAGAACGGGCGCCCAAGGATGATGGGAACATGGTTGCTCGAGGTGAAGGAGGGCTCCGTGTCCCAAATGACAAAGTCTATCGGGAAGTAGAAAGTGTCAGCTTAGACGATCACGTCCTCAACTATGCCTCTTGGGATCTTCGCGGTTCGATCCACTAATTGTAGAGTGACTTTTGTGGGCTTGAGATCACCCAAATCAAGTTGCCTATAGATGGAGTACGGGAGGATATTGACACTTTCTCCCAAGTCAAGTAAGGATATTTCGACTTTATTTTCTCCAATGATGCAGGAAATAGTGGGTGCACAGGGATCTTTAAATTTAGGTGGGATATCATTAAGTAGAATGGAGCTCACGTTTTGTGCTAGAAAGACATTCTTATTTACTTTCATCTTTCTCTTTACCATCAACAAGTCTTTGATGACTTTTGCATAAGCTAGAATTTTCTTAATGGCATCGAGGCAAGGAAAGTTCATCTTTACTTGCTTTAGCACGTCTAGCACATCCTCACGTGGGTTTCCTTTATGGGAGGGAATCAACCTTTGAGGAAATGTTGCCGCGGAGGGTGGTTTCACTACTACCTCAGGCTCACTAGTGTTTTATTTGTTACTCTCATTCAAGGGGACATCTTCTGCCTCTTTCGTTCTGGGCAAAATCTCCTTAGCTTTTGTTGTATCGCGTGGGGGAGGGGATAGATCAATGAATCTCCCATTACGAAGAGTGGTCACAGCTTGACATTTCTCCTAATGTTCAGTAGAGGTGGAGCTAACACTAGTTTGACCTTGGGGAGGAAACTTGCCCTTCTCTTGAACACTCAACGAGGATTGTATTTTGACAGACTTGTATTTATGTCGCTAATCAGGCGATCATATCTAGCATTGGTCGCAGTCTAGCTAGTGATAAATTGATTCATAGCATCTTCGAGCGTTCTCCGCGGTGGCAGGATATATGCTCCTTGAGGTGGTGGTGCCTGCACATGTCCTTCATGTGTGGAGCTTGTTGGAAGTGCTGTGGTAGAGGAGGGGCAACATGTGAAGTAGGGTTCATCGCAGCATGTTGTTGCCCATAGCTAAAACCAGGATGGTTTTTCCATGAAGGGTTGTAAGAATTCCCGTGAGGTGCACCGAAATTACCCTTAAATCCTACTATACCACTAACTTGCTCTTGAAGCATCACTTTGTAGTCGGGTATAGTCGGTCATTCCTCAGTTTAAGGTCCCGTCTCACAAATCGCACACACCTTCTCAACGGGGTTTGGTATGGATCCAGTTGATCCTCTTCCCAATACCTCACATAGGTCTTAAAATCCTTTCTCAATTGTATCCAATCGACTGTCCGTCATAGAATTCTTTTCTACGTGAAATAGCCCGGACGTCGACGGAGTGGTGGTCACTTGACGATTTCGATTTTGAGCATTAGGATCAGAAGTATCCTAGGATTGGGTAGTCTCGGTGACATACCTCAGGTGAAGCTCAGCATCGTGGGCATCTAAGTCGACAAACGGACCACTACCCATGGTTTCAACGAGTTGCTTGGAGGTAAGGTTCAACCCATTATAGAGAAAATAAATTATTTGCGCCGTATCAAATCCATGATGGGGGCATGAAGCAACTAACTCATTGAAATGCTCATGACATCGATGAAATGGCTCATTTTTAGATTGCCTGAATGCTTGAATTTGAGCCATTATGGAGATCGTTCGATGTGGTGGGAAGAATTTCTTGAGAAATCTAGATTGCAACTCGTTCCAAAATGGAATCAAGCTTGGAGGTAGAGACCATAACCAGGTCTTCTCTTTATCTTTTAGCGAGAAGGGGAAGAGTTTGAGGCGTATCACCTCTTGTGTGCAAGTTTGATCATTGAGAGTATCGCACACATCCTCAAATTCCCTAATGTGGAGATATGGCTTTTCAGAATCCATACCATGGTAATGGGGTAGCATCTGGATCATCCAATTTTTAAAACGAAATTTCCCGACATTATACGGGAGTATAATGCATCCCGGAGTGACAGTACGCTCGGGATATAAGATTTCTCTCAGTGGGCGGTATGGGGCCTCTTCCTCACCGGCGGCTGCACTACCGAGTTGCGACATTTCTCTCTCTCTTAAAGACTCGGTCTCCTCACTTGGTGTGCTCGAAGTAATGAAAGTCTAGCCTAGCATGCTGAAAGTAATGAAAACAGTGTTTGATGTACAGGAAACCATAATTACACTAAGGAAAATTTGTGGAATGGTGTATCAAGGAATTTGAATGAAGAAAAGTAACTCCTAATCTTACCAAAGCAGTAACAACATCAATTAAGAACACAAAATTCTGAATAACCTTCAATCTTGGAATTGAAATTGTAAATTATCTCTAAACTAGGGTTTGCTAGAAAGAATGGAAAATTATATTAATTCTCCATCCCAAATAATGATAATAAAATGGGTTTTTATACCCTACAAGAATTTAGGAGTTTTTGTTTCACTAGTACTCTTCTTAGGAAAAGATAAGATTACAAAATCTCGATAGTCGGACCGGTCCGGGGCTTAGGCGGATCGATCTGCCTTCCATGCGGATCGATTCTTTTAATTTTCTAGCGGACCGATCCGGGGTGGACCGGTTCTTTTTATTTTCTTCCCTCTTCGATTTGCTTTCTATCCGGGGTCTTTTGGATTACGCACTGCGGACCAGTTCGGACTGGGGGCGGATCGGTCTGCCTGGTTAACTTTTTCCTTCAACTTTGACTGCTCATATCTTTTGTTCCGAGACTCCGATTGAGGTTTCGTTTCTTCCTATGTGCTTATGAATGTTATATCTTCAACATCTCTTGGGTGCCTCATCCAAATTCCGGGTAGCATTTTCACTTTTTCCCTTTTGACTTTCCTTCTTTCCTTTCTTTATTCTTTCGATTTCTTTCTTTCTTTCTTATCATCAAATACCTGTAAAATCAATACGAAATACCAAAAACTTGGTGTACTCGTTAGAATAAGTCAGTAGCAAGATTATAAGATAAATTCAAATCGATTACGTTATTCAAGATGCTAAAAATAACTAAATTAAGGGATAAATTGGAAAGAATTTATGCCTAATCATCTTTAAATAAAAAGTGGTGTCACTAGTCACCCACTTATAACAAAACATTATTTTTGGAATCCCCAGATGGGTTCCATGAATTTGATTCAACCTATACACTACATTTACAACCCTCCAAGTATTGGGGTCTACCCTGGCTGGGAAAATGTTAAAGTATTTGATAAAATTTAAGGCAGAGTGGGTTGGGAGGAAAGGTAAAGCCACACTCAGCTATAAAAATAGAGGGAAACTAGTGACCCTCAGCAAGTGAGAAAAAATTATCAGGTAAAATAGCGTGTTCCAAAACAACCCAGGTTGGAATCTTAAATTCATTTCTGAATTCATCAAGAGAATCAACAGAGTAAACCATGATGAAGAATAGAAGAGAAAAGAAAGAGTTCTTACATGAATTAAGGATTCAGTAAGAACTGAAGAACAGAAAAATAATCGCACAAGAAGATAGAAAGAAATCTTGAAGACATTGTAGCCAAAAACAGTAAGAGAATTTGAGATAATGAATGTTCGTGGTTTCTCCCATTCTTTATACCTTGCCTCGAAAACTGGAAAATTAATGATTGAACTAGTAGCGGCTAAAAGACAGAGATATGGATTTGCCCAAAAATGATTTGTTAAAGTTATGGATAATTTAAAAAATGCCACGCGCGTTGTATTTTCATAATTAAACCATAAATTTTTACAAGTAGGGGGCCTAATATTGTTGCCCGAGTAACTTTAAGAGCCAAATGCTCCATACTCTTGTAAAAACTTCAAGCATGAAACATTGGGGGCTTCTATTGATACGAAATTTTTTCCATCTACGTGGACCATTCAGATACTAATTTGTGTTGTACAATGGGAGATTAATCCAGTCATTAAGGAGTAAATACCGACCAACACCAGAAATACCGACCAACATCAGGGATGCCGACTAACGATGACAGGAAAATGACAACAGTTGTATACATTAATGATTGTACATATGTAAATGTCTACGATATAAAAACATTCCATCATTTGATATTCCAGCTCTTGTACACCCCTCGGGGGTTATAAATACATTGTAAACCCTACATGCAGAAAAGAACAAAAAAAACACACACAAAGAGAGGCAATTGAACAATCCCAAGGCAATATATAACAGTGGACGTAGGCTCTTCTCTTAAGCTGAACCACTTTAAAAACCTCTTATCTCTTATTTTTATTTATCTGTGATCAATTAATTATCCTAGTCTAGGTTTTTGCATCAAGACCTCCTTTTCTAGGGACTAAGTAAATTTTTAGTTGTCATCAGTCATGTGACGTGAGCATCTGCTATCAAGATAGGATGCCTTCATGCATACCTACATAAATTAACAAAATATTTTTATTTTTATTACCCTTGAAATGTTGGGTCCATAGAGGTTAACATGTGTTGATAAATCACTATGATCCTAAGAGGATATTTTCTCAAAAGGATACTTGAGTATTTCAATTAAGGGGATATTATATTGTGATGATAATAGTGTGGTTTGAATATCATCTTTTTATGGTACACTTC
This sequence comes from Sambucus nigra, assembly GCA_949130495.1. Taxonomy (NCBI): domain Eukaryota; kingdom Viridiplantae; phylum Streptophyta; class Magnoliopsida; order Dipsacales; family Adoxaceae; genus Sambucus; species Sambucus nigra. The sequence continues at coordinate 270,785,075 of OX422217.1, forward strand.
CTAAAGATTAATTCCATTTTTATTAGAAGAAGATCTTTTTTTTTTCAAAAAGTAGATTCAACCTTGAATTATTTGTAGAAGCCTTTAAAAATTTCACTTCCTCTTTTAGTTTCTTCGTTTACTTTTCAAGAAGAAGTATCTTATGTTACTTTACATTTTTAATATGTGTAGGTTTTCTTTCAAATAGTTCATTTATTTTTTTAATTTTTTTTAGATACGTCAATGCCATCTTATGCTTGAGAAAAGAGTTGTAATGCTCGTTTTTTAGACTATCTATATTTTCTTTCCAACATTTTGTAATCTTTGCGAAGTGTTTTAAATTTTGTTTAGAAATTATAATAAGGGTTTTGACAATGACAAGAATGTACCCCCATTGTTTAATCCCACAAGGCATAAGTTTGTTCGAATGAGAATCATCTGAGTCACTCCAAGATGCTTTCGTGGCTTTCTTTCCATATTCTTTATGACTTTCCATTATTTATTTTCTTTTTTACACTCTTCTTTTTGGTCATTCCATAAAAAAATGGTTGTATTCATGGCATCCAAAACATTGGGTTTTTCTTTGGATTGATGCTCATTAGAGTGTTGTCTGTTGTAGTTTTTTTTATGTGACCATACTTTTGTTGATATTTGAGAAATATCCAAAAGTTTTTTGTAAATAGTTCCATCAGTTCATTTATGGAAAAATTTCCTCTTTCTTGTTTTCCAAGGAGGGCCAAACTTTTATTTTGACTATTTTTTTTCTTTATTATCTCTATTTGATCTCCATTTCATACGTGATAAGAGATCTAATAAGTTCTTCCAAAGACACGTCTCTCGTTTGAAGTTGAGATTAGAGAAATATATTATTAGAATACCACTTATTTGGCATGGATCTGTGGAGCTTTCTAGATTTTTTATTGTTAGAAAACTTTATACCAAGACTATGAAGTTTATTTATAATTGTATTGAATCTATCATACATTTCAGTAATTGATTCTTCCTATTTTACTTTAATCAATTCATAACTATGTATAAGTATGCTAATTTTATCTTCTCTGACTATTGATGTGCCTTCGTGTGTGATTTTAAGAGTTTCCCAAATTTCTATAAAGGATGTGCAATAAGAGACTCTATTATATTCATTCATAGAACGTGAACACATAAGCGTGTTTATTAATTTAGAATTGATTTGAATTTTTCAAACATTATATTTCCTGTATCCTGTGTCTTCTGTAGGGATGAGAGTATTGTCTATAATTTTCATTGGTATGTATGGACTGTTAATTATAGATCTCCATGTTTTTTAGTCATGGCTTTGAAAAAACCATTACATATAATTTTCCAAAAACAATAGTTATGTCCATAAAAAAATAGGGGTCGGTTTGTTGATTGTACTTTTGTAATGGAGACATTGGGTAAAGATGACATTTGGATCCTTATACTTAAAAATATACTTTTTCAAAAATAAGTATCTATGTGCTAGGCTTTGATACCAATTGTTGGCCCAAAAATATACCCAAGATGGCGCAGGAGAGGGGGGTTGATTTGGGTATATTGGTTTAAACAAAAAATTCAAAATTTCTTTACTTTATGTAAAGATTAATTCCAATATGATGAATCAAATCAAGAGTAAGTAATTAATCAATAATAATCATATATAGTTAAGAGAGAGAGTTTAAAGGAAATTTGCAAACTGAGATTTTAGTGTAGTTAGGCCACTACCTATTTCCACGCTCTAAACGGTACTAAAAAAACTTCAATATCTTCGGATAACTTATGGGAGAACTAAAATCCTTGCATGGAACAACACCTTGGAAACTGCAATCGACAAGATGATAAACTCATATTTGCCCAGGAGGTATCCACAGAAGAGCCCAAGGTATTTAAATGCCTTAACTCCTCGTAAAAATAAAACTACCAAGATAAAAATAAAATGAAGTTTTATCGTAAGTAATAATAATGAGATCCTTAACCAAAACATAAAGAAAAATATTTTTATTGAAAACCATAGTGAAATGAGTTTACTTTCTCATTCTAGAAAAGTAAACAGACAAGTAATCACAAGTATGATGCTCAAATGGGTTTTGGGTTAAATTTTTAGCACAAGTGGATATTTGGTATATAAATTTTCTAGAGAGTGATTGATGATGTTTATTGAAGAACAAATGGGTTTTGGGGATAATATTGACTTTAATGGAGTGTCTTGGTTAAAATGAGTTTAGGAATTGGTTTATCTTTCTATAAGACTTTGGGATATTGGAAAAATCTTGGATTGGAACTTTACTCAATGGTATTATTGTTGTATATTGTGTGTTTGACGAAGGAAATAAATTTATCCTTTCATAAGCTTCAAATGAGCAACTAGGCATTAGAAGGTATTAAGGTAATTAAGGGTTCACTTGGAATTCAAATTTTAAAACTAGTTGTTATTAGATTTTAAGTTTTCAAATACTTTTAGTCACCTAAAACAATAGTTTAGCCAACTAAAACCTTCTTCCTAAAAATTATCTTGAGATGACTTTATTTAGTAGGGACTGGGCAAAGCTTTAGTCAACTAAACCTTCAGTTTTAAAACTAGGTTTAGTCGTCTAAAACTTCCCTAGTTGGGGCACTAACAACTTATATTTTGGGTCCATCATTTGGGTACATTTAGGATGGTTTTAGGTAGGTCTAGGAATGTTGATTTTAAGCATATAAAAGACCAAACAAGTTTTTTTTACCTTCGTACAATAATACCTAAAATACATCAAGTTACTATGCACTGATCTTTTGGTCTTCTGAATTGCTTGAGGCATGAGATGCTACTTTGTGACAATTTTGAGAGAATCCTTGCTTGAACTTGACTTCATAGGTCATGTGATATTGAGATGATCATAAGCTTTCTTATTTGGCTTTTTGTGTGATGTGATGATGATATTTCTTGTATGAATGGTTGATCTTGAACTTCTCTTGATGCTTGGGATATGAACTTGATAAGGTTTAATGAATGCTATAAATCTTCATTATATTGATTACGTATGATTTCATAGTTGCATGAATGGTATGTTCCTTATAACTTATCTCATAATTCATTGAGTGCTTATTTTAATCTCAAGTACATTAGAAAGAAAATAGTGAATTTTGATCTATATCAATTACCTTGTCATGATACAGAATCCCGTTAGTTAAAATACATTTGGTTTCATAAATTCTAACTCAATTAGTTATCCACCAATAAAAATAAGTTCGTATCAATGTACCCACTTCCTTTCATATATGAATAAACAAATGAAAATTTGTAGCCACCTAACTTTATAATTTATACATTGTATGGTTTTGAATATGCATTCACGTGAAGAATTGCTGCTATATTTAGAAAAAAATTTATGGGAACAACATATTTTTCTTCTTATTTTAATTCAAATTGATCTCCCACAATTCCCACGCTGTTTGGGATTCACATAGCCTTCAACACAACACTCCCAATTATACGCCCAAACATTACCATTAGTCTTCTCTGTTACTAAATACATATAACTTCCCCATTTATTACCCCCCAATAATGTCCATATATTCAAAACATTTATTGGTAAATGGAATTCATATTGAAGGTGGAAAAAAATTATCCCTAAGAACTTCGATTCATCATGCGATCGAAAGTACAAATTTAGAACTACGTTTGAATCACAAACCTAGGGTTTCGAATATAATAACTTGCGGATCTTATCGTGATTCATATGATGAGAAATTTTTTGAGGAAGATGATGCTCTTTATTCCCTCCCAAGGTCTACAAAAACCTTTCTATAATCTTCATAACATCTAAAATCTTCTACTATATTATCCACCCAAAGTAAGCCTTTTGTGTAGCCACTCTTGGAGATGAAAACTTGGTAAAATATGAGAAGAGTCAATTTCTCTCTCTCACCGATTCACAAAAACGTGCATAATATTTTTTTTCTCCCTCTCTAATCCTTCATAACGAATTATTACCCTAAAGCCCCAAATTACACCAATATAAATGGTGTAAGTCATAAGGTTTAGCTAAACTACATCTTGAGAGAGTTTTGGGCCACTACTTGGGCAATCGGCTGTACTATGGACCTAAGAAAAACAATTAAATTGACTTCCAAATAAAAACTCAAAAATTCTAAATTATAACTACCGTAATTCTAATTAATAATAATGACTGCAATACAATTTCATTTTGTCAAATCACTTGGAATAAAGAGGTCTTATTTTTAAAGTTGATTATGGTACATAATATGATTCGCCACATTAGATTTATAATACACGCGTGGTCAAATAAATCTTCTACTAATTGATTTTTACTAGCATCTAATTATTTTCTTGATTCTCAGATTTAACTTATTTAATACTCTACCAGTTTATAAAATAATCTTCCTGTCAAATTTAACTGATAGAACCAAAACATATAAGTCTATCACGGGGTGAATTGTGTATATTGGTTAAAATATCTTAACTTTTGGTAAAAATTAATTCCAATATCATGAGTCAAAATCAAAAGTAAACAATTAATCAACAATAAGCATATATAGTTTAGCAATAGAGTTTAAAAGAACTTTGCAAACGAATGTTTTAACATGGTTCGGCCACTACCTACATCCATTCTTCAAATAGTACTCAAGAAACTTGACTATCATTGGATCACTTAAGTCAGAACCAAAATACTTAAAAGCAATAACACCTTGCAAACCACAACTAATAAGATGCTAAACTCCTCCTTACGCTAGAGATATCCATAGAAGGGCCTAAGTACATTAAAGACAAGATAGTGAATTGTGATCATATATTATTTACTTTGTAGTAATACAAAATCCTTTTGGTTCAAATACATTTGGTTTCACAAATTCCAACTCCATTAGTATTCCACCAACCAAACTAAGTTGTTTTCAATGGAACCATTTTCTTCCTTATTTGAATAAACCAATGAAATTTTTTTGCCACCTAACTTCATAATTTCTCCTTTTTGTGGGTTTGAATATGCATTTACGTGAAAAGTCCAAGTTATTTATAATTAACTATTTTTATAGCGGCTATATTTACAAAAGGAAATATGGGAACAATAGTTTTCTTCTTCTTTTAATTCTAATTGATCTCAAACAACTCCCACGCTGTCTTGAATTAACATAGCCTTCAATAAAAGACTCCCAATTGTACACAAAATCATTACCATTGATCTTCTATTGTACTAACTACACATAACTGCCCAATTTATTACCTCCCCTAAAATATCCAAGTATCCTTAAAAAATTATTGGGAAATGGGATTGACATTGATTATGGAAAACATTCATCCCTATGAACTTTGATCGATCATGTGATGAGATGTAAAAAATTAGTACTAGGTTTGATGAACAAATCTAGGGTTTAAAATACGACAACTTGTGGATCTTATTGTAATCTGTATGACAAGAAATATTTTGATAAAGACAAAGATCTTAATCCCATCCCAAGGTCTACAAAAACCTTGCTAGAATTCTCAGAACATCTCAAATCTTCTAATATATGATCGACCCAAAATAATCGTTGTGTGTGGGCACTCTTGGAGATGAAAAGTTGGTAAAATATGAGTGGAATAATTTCTATTTCCTCATCGCTTCACAAAAATATGAATATCATTTCTTCTCTCCCTCTCTAATCCTCCATAAAGGATTTTTTTCCCTAAAACCAAAGAACACACTGATATAAATAGGTGTAAGTCATGGGGTTTAGATAACACAGGTTTTCAAAAAGTTTCGGGTCTACTACTTTGGCAATAAGCTATAGAGGGATCCGAGGAAAATAATTAAATTGACCTACAAATAAATACTCAAAAATCCTAAATTATAATTATCATAATTCCAATATATAATAACTACTACACTCTAATTCCATTTTATCTAAATCACTTGGAATAAAGAGGTCTTATTTTTAAAGTTGATTATGGTACATAATATGATTTTCCATGTTAATTGTTTGATACCCGTTTAGTCAAATAATTTTTTCAAGAATCAATTTTAACCAATATATAATTAATTCATTTATTCTCACACTTAACTTATTTGCTACTCTATCGGATTATAAAATAATCTATCATTCGAGTTTAACTTGCAGAATGAAAATATATAAGTTTATCAAATGGTAAATTGGGTATATTGGTTTAATGAAAAAATTCAAACTTTCTTAACTTTATGTAAAGATTAATTCCAATATGATAAATCAAATCAAGAGTGAATAATTAATCAACAACAAACATATGTAGTTAAGTGAGACAATTTAAAGGAACTTTACAAATGAGGTTTTAATGTGGTTCGGCCATTGACTACGTCCACGCTCTAGATGGTACTTGAGAAAATTCACTATCTTTAGATCACTTAAGGCAGAATTAAAATCCTTACAAGGAATACAAACCTTCAAACTGAAATCAATAAGATGCTAAACTTATCCCTGCCCAAGCGGTATCCATGTAAGAGACGAAAGTCATTAAACGCCTTAACTCCCTACAACAACGGCACTACCGGACGAGAATATAGAATGAAATTTGTCGTAAGTAATAATAATGAGATTTGTAACCAAAATGTAAAGAAAAATTGCTTTACTAAAAGCAATAATGAAATGGGTTTACTTTCTCTTTCTAGAAAAGTAAACAAACAAGTAATCACAAGTATGATGGTCAAAATATAATTATCTTGATATTATAATATACCCATCTAAGGGCTATTATCGAAAGTTGAGCGAGTGAGTAATCTTTCCTAGCTAGCAAATGCAGGGTTAGTATTATTCACAAGTCATAATCGTCACGCACATGCCTGTTAAGATTGAGTCTGAGGTGAGGCAATTACATGTATGATTATTGCTCACTAATCGGGGAACTTATGACCACCTCCAACATCTTTGTTTATTTTCTATCTTTGTTCGACATGATATCCCGACGAAGTATCCAAGATGAGGTGAGTTTTTCCTAGATTATGATAGCATTGAGACCCGCATTTGGGGAAGTTATTATTATTATTACTGATGATGGTTATACATATGTAGTGAGTTATATATATGTATTCATTATGTGATATCTATATATCTATATAATAAGGAGTAGAATGTTCTTACTATTCCATAAGATGATAAGCTAAGTAGGGGTCCTGATTTTGCCAACAAGGCAACGATCCAATGGTTGAGATTAAAATACCCCTCTTACCATCTTTGCCCCTTAAATATTTTGATTCCCCCTCTTTTGACACACTCCAATTTATTTCCCCCTTTTTTTCAAAATTCAAAAACAAGGGTATAAGGGTCTCTTACTAAGAAAGATTCGGATCTCAAACTCTCCCTCTCACTTCCCAAGACATCACCCTAACACAAACCCTACCCTCGGTCTCTACGTCTCTCATCCGTCTTCTTCCCATCTCTCATCTGTCGTCCTCCCAGCTCTCTTCATGTAATCTTCTCTTACAATAACACACATGCACATACACGCACACTTATTTTCGTGATCTCCTAATTTTTTTTGTATTTGTTTTTTTGATCTGAAAATTTGGGGGGATTTAGGGATGTGATTTCGTTTAAGATCTATTGATAAATTTAGGGCTTTGTTCATTTTCGTTTCGGTTAAGATCTCCTTCGTTTTTCTTCATTTTGTTTTAGATCCGATTACATTTATTTTTTTGTTTTCGGATCTAATTAGTTTTTGTGTTTTTCTATTTATTTTTTCTTTTGTAGATGACCAGATCATAGTTGAACACCCTAAACAGGTACTCCTTTTTTTATTGTGTCTATTTATATATTTTAGATTTTGTATGTGAGGTAATATTTTTAGTTGTTAAAGACATTTCTAAGCATATTATTCATGTTTTATTACATGCATAGTTTTATTTGACATTGAAGTACAGTTATTTAGGTTATCTGAGTCATTATTTATGTTATTTATTTTTTTAGGTTTATCTGAGTCAAAAAGTAACTGCTATGTACACATGCAAGGTTTCATAAAATGTACACAGTCAAAAAATAACTGCTACGTACATAGTAAAAAAAAGTATCTTTTAGAATCCAAGTTTTTCTTTGGGAAATTCTCATTATAGTTTTCAATTTTGACATATATTTTAGGTACTATCTGATTGATAAAATGCCTCACTCATTGTTTCATATAGGGTGTTTTTTGTTTTTATTTTCCATGTCGGCTAAAACAGTAAGGTTTTAATTTTTTATGAATTGCATTAATTTTTTTTCTATAACATATCTAATAAAATATCTTTTTATGTCAATATTTATGCCTGTTTATATTTCAGGTTGATTGGTTGCAGAATCTAATTGGGGATGATTTGGGGTTCATTGGTTGTTGTTTTTATTTAGGGTCGATTTCTATACCTGTTCGGTTAGTATCCATATAGACAATTGATATATGTTTGGAAAATGAGCTTCAAGTTTGATATTCTTCATGGAATATAGGATTTTTTTTCGATGCATCTTTTTCATAATTTATTCTTCACACGTGGTTACATCTTTACGTGGGTAATATGTTTGAAGAATTTCCTGCTTGAGTGCTTCACATGTATTGCAACTATTATTTGGGGGGTTTCAACTATATGATGTACAATTAACATGACATTAAAGGCTTCTCTTCTACTTGAGGGTTTTAATTATTCATGTATATATTTATAATTAGTTCACTTGATTCATGAAACTATTATTTGGGGGTTTGAATTGATTCATGTAATTTTCCTTTACATAGCAATATGAAAAGGATAGTCATAAAGGTACAATCGGTGACACTATTGACACTGAAATCAAAGCTAACTGATATATTTTGATCATTTGAATCACAGTTAGGATCGTCAACAACATCGGTGACACTGACCCTACTATCACAAACGAATCTATCTCACCCAGTCAATCCCACATCAGGCGACACTGACTCATTTGTAGAAATTTTTCTTTAAATTTTTTTGTGGTTTCAGTGAGATACTATTATTCAAGATGTATTCTTATATTTTGTTTTTGTTTGTTTATTTTTACAAATTTCAGACTGACGACATTGTATTTAACATTAGTCCATGAACTGTTTTGTTCCTATAGGAATGGACGTGGGTTGGATCTGAGAATTATCATCAATCACCCCTAAAAGGTAATTATCTATAAGTCATTTTGTATGTTTGTTTGTCTCTTAATATAAATCTGATTATCTCTAAGTTTGATGGATGGTTCTACATTGTTTGAAGACATGTCTCAAATTTAGGGTTGAAAATATCTATTTCATCTAAAATTTCAATCCATGTACTTTTAAACTACGATCCATGTAGAAGCATTTGAAATACAGTTTATATAGAACCATTTGAGTTCCATGTTTTTTCTTTACTTAAGTGTGATCACCTGCGGATCTATCATAAACAAATACATGACCTCTCTCTCCACTCTATTCACCCTCACAACTACTACTAAGAGATGAAGAAAAGGCTCTGATGAATAATTTTGGGTTTGGGTTTGGGTTTTGTAAACTTTGAATCTCAAGTCATAAGAGACAAAGAAAAGGCTCTAATGATTCTTAGTGTATAACTAGCATTTGTGTGTCTTATTTTAAGAATCTACTCACAATAGGAATTATTAAAGCTGAAAACACATTGTTGGAGGTTATTCCCTGCAAGATTGATGATGAGGTGAATGATGCTTTGTCAGACTTTCCTACTGTAAAGTGGAAGTATTGGTAGAATTTACTAATTTTTGTTTCTTTTATTTTTTTAATTGGGTAGATTCTTATATATTTTTTAGTGTACATGAGTCAAAACTGGAATATCATTTTAGAGATTTTCGAGATATAGGTTATAATTCATATATGTTCCACTAAAGTGATGGAGACAAATGCATTTTGGAGCTGATTCATTTACAACCGAAGTGATGCATTGATAGACAAACTAATGCATTTTGGAACATTACTTCAGATGCATTTTGGAACTGGTACACTTACCACTAAATTGATGCATTTGTAGACAAATAGATTCAGTATAAAAGCTGCTGCATTATTAATGATAAGTTAGTATAAATTTTTTTATTATTTTTATAAGTCATGTTTTATTGAAGTTCTTGGTTAATTGAATTCTTTAACCTCTATCCTTCAGCCCCCACTTTCGTATCAATCTAAATGCATGTTTTTTTTTTTTTGCGGTGAAAGCATTTGATGGAAATACGAGTCCTTTCCAGAAGCATAGAGAAGATGAAGAGGTGAAGAAAAAGGCATGGATTTGAATGGAATCTCTTAAACTTATTGGTTTACTAGAAACAATTTATGATGCTTATGTTATTATATTTGAATGAAATAGGTCGGTTTAATATAAGTTCTTATCTAAATTTATGATTGGATATAAATGAAACGACTCAGTTATATGTTGAGTTTGTAGTCATTTCAAGGGGATATCACATCAGCGATAAATTTTAAGGGAATAGTTCTATTTTTTATCAATCTAATCTACTTTCGATACAATTTGAAATTTGTTCTTCTTTGAAATACCGAGTCGCATAACATATTGAAAAAGAAAATATTGTATGATGTGAAGCCTTCATCATATTTCCTAAAACACTGTTTGTGTCCTACGTCTTTCTAGGGCATTGTTTATTTCTTCATAAATTCATATTGTTTGAATCATTGTGAATTATATTTGATTTTCAGTTTGTTTGAATGAAAGTTCTTATTTTTTATATGTACAAGACTACTTAACATGCAAAGGAGACTATTTTCAAAGATTTTGTTTTTTAATTATTTTCATCGGTGGTGATGTTGGAGAAATCTCTCTAATGTTTCTCTTTTGAGGCTAACCTATCCCAGGTACTCAATCCTTGGAGAAGATGACAATAAGGAGCTGTATTTATCACTTTAGTGGAGACGAAGGCTGGTGCAGGGTCTACTACCTTTTCAATGGCATATGCAGTGGTGGGATTTGTTGAGTGGTATCTCCCTGCTCTCGATGGAGACAGTGATATCTATGAGTGTTCTTATGTTCCATACTTTGCGTCAAGGATTAAGAATGGTAAAAAAGCGATTGAAGCTATAATTTCGGCTGACCTTCAAGGGTTGACCGAGTATGAGGAAAAGGCTTTGGAACCCTTAAAATTCAAAACTGAAGTCAAGTATGGAGGGCTGGCGTTTGCCCAGAAGGAGATAGTAGCTGCTTGAACTAGATAGTTATTGTGAAATGATGTTTGTTGACTATACTAGGTGTTAAAAAAGGAACTGTAATTAAGGTCAAAATGTAGATCATCTACAGGTATTGCGGCTTGATATTTGTTGAATGTACTAGGTGCAACTACTACTAACTATTTTTAGCTTTGCTTTGTTTAGTTTATTGTTGTACACGCCTCTATCTACCATCTTTACCATAGTTAATTTATATTTGTTGCTATAAATTTACACTGATTAATTACAAAAGAAAATTAGGATATTTTTTTGCTCAATATTGTTTTAGTTTTACTGATTACAAAAAATTATCTTTGATTTGTTTAGTTTTCTAATTTTATGAGTATTAGACATATAAGTAGATTATTGGGAATAATTAAAGTGATTACCATATATGCTTTATGATATTTTTTAGAAGGCCACTGAAGAGTCATCTTAAGTCCAAAAGGTACAGTCAATGGGGTTTTGAGTTATTGAATTTTAAAATTGTTTAGGTTTAGATAGTCATTCTTTATTTTTTAATTGAAGTCTGATTTCTAAAGGTTTGTGTTTTCTTTATACTTTTGATTATAGGATTTTGGATGTGCGCTTCATAGATTGGGTTGTTTTAGATGAGTTTTATTATTCTCGAGGTAGTTTGAGATTTAACATTTTCTTTCTCTCCTAATCCAATGTAAGCTTATTTTTACCTTTTAATTTAATGGGAATTTTGCCTTTGTCTAATGATTCAATGGTCCACCGAATCCATTACTTGATATTGGGGATTTTTTCATTTTATTGATCAAAGGTAGGCAATTGACCACAGTTTCAATAAGTTTCATTTATCCTTTGTAACTCATTACATCTAATGTTTGCTATATTTTATTTTTTCAGAAAAATGATGATAGAAGTTATATTCACAGAGCACCAAACCAATTCCACAAGACTTCTTCAGTAGCACATATTAGTAGTGGGAAGTGGTTGGCTTAAATCGTCCATATCAACATTGTTGTCTATGCCCTGGTGTTCTTATCATGTTTGTTGGACCCAAAAGTCTTTGTATTATTTTGTAATATAATATATCATGTTTGTTTAAATGTTATTAACAATTTGAAACGTTTTTATGATAAAGTGAATGAGAAATTGATATTTTTTGATGATGTGACATAATTTTATGATCCGGTACTATAATTTTTTTCATATTCTTTTGTACGATACAATAAAAGTATTTTAATTTAATTTTAGCACTTTCACCCGAGTATAAATTCGAATTTGGGATTTAAATTTTTTAACCCAAGTCATCTTATTGTCCTTAGTTCATGCTTAATTTTTAGGCGTGAATATGTTTATTTAATTTAGTTGTGTTCATTTCCTATTGTAGTGGGCATTTTCACTAAAGGCTATCAAAAGAAAATGGAACAACTCTGTTTATTTTTAATCTAGGAACTGTGAAGTATAGTTTGTTATAAAGTTAGTAATAGAAAAAGTATTAAATTTGTTATACTTAAAGTATTTTTTTTAATAATTCTTTTTTTAATCATTACTGCTTTTGTAGGTCACGAAGTGATGGACCGGAATATCTAACAATCCATGTAGACATATAGGCCACAATGTGATTTTATGGTGGGGTGGTTGTTAAGTATTCATTGAACAATGCCCAGATTTTTTAAGCTGCCCTAATTTACCGAAGGTATATTGTTCCAAAGGTGGGGACCTGTTAACAGGTAATGCGAGTTGGAGTGTTACGAAACATGGTTGGGGAACATGGTCTCAACAATTTTTATTTTTTAATAGTTTCAATGCAGTGGCCTCAAACCAATAATGGTGGGTTGCTGATTCAGCTTTGCATAGCCTTAAATTATATAATTTAGCATGCAAAATTTTATTTTGCTAATATTAATATTCATATTTATATTTTTTTAAATGGGTCAATCAAAGAACGAAATCATTTATTTTTTTTACCTAACATGTATGATTCAAATAAAAAGTGAGATAATACAAATTTTTATTTTTTATTTTTATCAAACAAGAAAAAAATCTAATTGAAACAGGATGATAATATTTTTTTAACAAAACACAAATCTTATTAAAATGTGACACACCATGCTTTCTTATTTTCTACTAAACACGAGCACGATCTTATTGAAATGAAAAGATGTCAATTTAGTCTTTATTCCAAAAGTATCTTTAACTCTTTCGTTTGCGTTTGCAGTCATTATAACTAATTCATATCCATTTGTGTTAATATTTCAGTGTTAATATTTAAATGACGCTTCACACATGATGTTTTTTAAGCATACAATTGTTTTTAAGACATACAAATTATCTTATCAATTATTTGATTTTTTGTTTTTGTGCAGTGTCGCAGTCGTGGTATGATTTATAATACTTATGTCTTCATACAGCGAAAACTCCCTCGAACCCTTGGAAGAAATTGTTGATCGCAAATTTAGTGTACAATGAAGTAGATCTTCATTTCATTTTTTTTCGTAATAGTATAATTGTGATAGTATTGTTTATGTTAAATTATTTTTTTAACAGGGTGGATAGCCCGATATACAATGGAAATTATGCCCCAAGTTTCTAAAAATATTTACACTTTTGCGTCATAAATAATATATTTATATTATAGTGATGTTTCATAATGCTATAATTGTAATCATTATGATGTTTATTCGATGTCCAGGACGGACTTTTAGTATTGTTGTGAATGTTTTTTAAGAGGGTGAATAGTCCTATAAGTAAAGGAAACTCTACCAAAATTTAATAAATTATTCACATCTGTGTTGTAATAAAACTCGACTTGAATTGTTTACACATTTTTATAGTCCTTTAAATAAAGGAGATTATGACCATATTATTTAACTTACACTTTGTTTTGTTGGAGAACGAATTTTTTACTGTTTTACAATTATGCACTTTGGAAATTTTACCCGTTTTACGATTACGTACTTTGGAATGTTTCGTCGTGCCTTCAGGCACTGGCATTCCACTAGTGTGTGTGTGTGTGTGTGTATATATATATATATATATATATATATATATATGGGCATATTGAATTAAAATGTAAAAAACCATATATATGGGCATATTGAATTAAAATGTGAGAAATTAATAACTAGTGAAAGTTATTGTAAATGCTACAATAGATTAAAATTGAAAATTATAATGATTAGCGAATGTGAAAGATAAATAAATAAATTACACGGGCTGGGATAGCGTATGGAATTTCAGGAGACTTGGGAACTAGTTAGGCGAGTAGCATAACTAGGTAATTATAATGTATACTTTAGGTGTGCACTTTAGATGAGAGGTGAGTAAAGTCTCATGAGAGAGTGGGGTACCAATTTAAATATGAGTAAATGGATATCTGCTTATTTATGCATTTTAATTACTTGTAGAATCTTTTCAAATGGTTTTGGGATTTCTCCCGTGTGAAAATATATTTGCAAAACCTTTTAGGTGTCCAGCCACAGGGACACCATGTGTGATCATTCCAGGTACTGCAGTTGCGAAGATTTATTAATTTTCTAAAGAGTGATTGATGATGTTGATTGAAACAAAGATGTGTTTGGGGGGGGGGGGAATCTTAATTTTCATGAAGTTTGTTGGTTGAAATGGGTTTGGGTCTTGGTTTTTATCTCTAAGAGACTCTGGGATATTCATACAAGCTTGGATTGGAACTTTAATCAATGAGATTATTGTTGTATGCTTATGATTTTTATGAAAGAATCCAAGGTATACTTTTATAAGCTTCAAATGAGAAACTTGCCATTAAAGGTTAGTAAGATAATTAACGACTCACTTGGAGTTCAAATTTGAAAACTAGTTGTTATTGGATTTTGAGTTTTCAAATTATTTTAGTCGCCTAAAACTATAGTTTAATCCACTAAAACCTTCTTCTTAAAAAAAATTGAGATGGCTTCATTTAGTAGGATCTAGGCAAAGGTTTTGTTGACTAAACTAGGTTTAGTTGCCTAAACTTACCTGGTTGAGGCACTAGGAATTTAGCTTTTAGGTCCATCATTTGTGTAGGCTTAGGATGGTTTTAGGTAGGTCTAAGGATGCTTGTTTTAAGCATATAAAAGATCAATATTTTTCCTTTGTACAATAGTTCCTACAATACATCAATCAATTGCGCACTAATCTTTTGGTCTTCTAAATTTGTTGATACATGAGATGTTGCTTGTAATATGTTTTAATAGTGTGCTTTGTTGAAATAGACTTCATTATTAATGTGATGTTAAGATGATCATGATCTTTCTTGGTCGGTTGCTTTGTGTGACGTGATGATGAGTTTTCTTATATGAATGGTTGGTTTTGAATTTCTCTTGACGCATGGCAGATGGACTTGATACGTTTGGATAAATGATATAAATCTTCATTATTTTGATTAGACATGTTTTCATGGTTACATGGATGGCATATTCCTTTTAACATATCTCATCATGTATTGAGTGCTTGTTTTAATCTCAAGTACATTATAGAGAAGATAGTGAATTGTGATCATATATTTATTATGTGTCACGATACAAATTTTTTTTGGTTGAAATATATTTGTTTTCATAAATTCTAACTTCATTAGTAATCCACCAACTAAGCTAAGTTGGTACCAATGGAACCACTTTCTTTCTTATTTGAATAAGCCAATGCAAATTTGTAGCCACCTAACTTCATAATTTCTAGTTTGTGTGGCTTTGAATATGCATTGACAAGAAAAATTTCAAGTTATCAACAATTAACTATTTGTGAAGCTACTATATTTACAAAACATTATAGGAACAATAAATTTTTCTTCTTCTTTTAATTCAAATTGATCTCTAATAATTCTTAGATTGTCTTGAATTCACATAGCCTTCAGTACAAGACTCACAATTGTACTCATAAACATTACAATTGGTATTCCTTAGTCTCTACTACATATAATTGACCCAGTTACGTCCTCCCCCTAAAATATCCAGGAATCCTAAAAATTTATTGGGAAATTGGACTGTATTCAACGTGGGAAAAATTCTACCCCAAGAAGTTTGATTGATCATATGACTGAAGTAAAAAATTAAATCTAGGGTTGAAGCACAAACTTAAAGTTTTTAAGATAATAAATTTCAAATCTTATTGTGATCTGTATGGCGAGAAATATTTTAATGAAGATGGTGTTCTTTGATTCGGCTTGAATATTGCATTTATTTACCCTCTTTACATATTCATTTTATACTCTGGGGTACTTTAATTTCTATATTTATGCTCACTAACCAGACTACCTCTATTTTATATGTTTACATATTTAACGAGGTAAAACTGAGCTTTTGTAGGTATCATGGTGCTTAGCGGTGCAATTGTCGCTATTCTGGAAGTTTTTAATGTTTTATGCAACATTAAGGGCATTTTAGTCATTTTAGCATTCGAGCTTTATGCCATAAACTCTTCACGGAAGTCATGTCCCTTAGAGTCAGATTCACGTGGCCTTTGACAGTTCGTTAATCCGGTTCCTAACGGGCATGTTATGACCATTTTCCCCGAGAGCCCCTTCTTAGTTATTAGGATAATTATTTTTTTTTCTTTTATCTTTATTTCTTTTACCACTTACTATATAAGTAGGTTTTTGTTGTATTTGAAGATGTCTTATTTTTTAGTTATTTTTTTATCTTGTTTTATTTAGTTCTTAGGTAAGAAAAGAGGGTTTGGAGGGTATTTTGGGTGGAACTTCTCTCTCTCCTAGGGTTTTACCCATTTGGATTTGTAAGTAGACTATTCATAATCTCTTTTATTAATTCAAGCTTCCATTGTTTATTTCTTGTGGTGTTAATTATCTTTCTTTCTTTGTTATTTAGTTTTGTTGGTTAATTAGTTGTTTTATTGTTCTTGCCATGTTTACTACGTAACTTGAGGGTTGTGGTCATATTTTTACTATTAATGGATGTGGAGCTTTGAAATCTAGGTTTTCGATAAAAATACATTTAATTGAAACCTCATATATTATAGTTTGAATATTCGACGTTTTACTTTCTTTGTCACGCAATGTTAGCGTTTATATCTATATTCCGAAATTAATCCATTTGTGACCATTTTCGATTAAAAGTTCAATCTCGCATTTTGGGTTAGGTCTATTCATGTGTGATGTTTATAATTAATTGAATATGCTCAGTTACATATTTTAGAACCAAAATCCTTAATACACGTTGTTTAGCCCATGGCGAGGATGTGACCCTAATCTTGTTTTATTAATCTTTGTTTAGTTTTAATTAGTGTAATTAACTCCTTTTCCCCTTTTCCCTTTTAAACCATCATCACCTTTTACACTTTTATTTTAGAAGTAATAAATCAATTAAAGTCTTTCAAACAGTCCTTGTGGATTTCGATACCCAAACTGTCCGCTATACTCGATTTGAGTGTAGTTAAAAGTTTATTTTTTGTATTGCGCCCGAAAGCTGATAATAATGATTGACGTATTTACACGAATGCTGGGTTTATGCCTTATTAAAATGGCATCGTTGCCGAGGAGTGTTTTGTCACAGATTGTAATTGTTTAATTATTTCATAGTATTATTTTCTTTGTATTTTTATTCTTTCTTTTTTCTTTCTTTTTGACTTATGATATACTGTTTCGAGAATCTTGAAATTTTTGCGCTCGTCGCATTTATGAATTTTCTAATTTTAAATGTCTCGCTTTAATTCTTTAGATAACCATAATTGTTATGAGAATAGTTTTTCAAGTTACACTCCCAAGACTATGCGAGAATGCCTACAAATTCTTGAAAATGAACGTATTGCAAATGAAATTCAAGAACTTTTAAGTAATCCCTCATTGCCTTATGAAGAAACTTTAGGAAGGAGGGAATCCTCTAGCTATGAGCAAACCTCTCAAGAAGATGTTATGTCTTCTTATTAGTTTTATCATGAGTTAGGTTTCAAGTAATTTAATGACAAATCTGAGAGGTTTAAAGCTTGGTCTTTAGAAATAAACGGCCAACTCTATGAGATTATTTCCTCTTCACAATGCCCGGTTGATGTTGAAACTTGCGTTTCACTTCCACCCCTTTTTGAGGAAGAAATAATTGGGAGTGGTCCAAGTACTTTTGAATTCCATCCTCTTAGTAATATTTTAAATTCTTTTGAGGTTAAAGGTCCTTCATTTACTTGGTTCCTTACTATTATTGAACCATTAAATTTATCTTAAGAATCGGTTCAAAGTCTTGAGGACTTTGGCCCCATTCTTGAACGGTAATTTTATCTTGAGATGCTTCATCTCATAGGATATTCGATTGCACTTTCCCCACCTCCCCTTTCAATTAAAAAATCTTTGGGATGTGATTTTAATTTTTTCAAGATTAATGTGGTCTTGTCACCCTTAGTATCCAAATCCCTCATCACCCGCCTAAAACTTTTAATGGATGATGGTTATTTTCTTCCATCATACACATACCTTATGTTGTTCAAATGGAAATTTTATTTTTTGGAAGGTATGAACTCGATTGACGGACCACCACTTATCCCTCAAAGTCAAATCACTGTTTGGGAGGACCCTCAGAAATTTCAACCCCTTTTGTATAGTTAATTGAGTAATTCAAATTTAGGTTTTACATAGTTAATCCTTTTTTTTTATTTATTTGAGTATAACTTTTAGTGTAAATAATTAATTTTTTTTCTTCATTTTTTGTGTATGCTTGGTTCTTGGAATTTCAAATGTTTTTGGGTAGGTGACATATAGTCATGTGATAAGATAGTCTCTAGAAAAATACAATATATGCTGAAAAAGGGCCATAAGCCAAGTGCTTGAACCAGCATGAAATATAGGTTAGGACTTAGCACTTCCAAAATAAATTTTATAATTTAATTAGCATTGAGAAAAATTGTTATTAACATAAGAAGAGATTTAAATATCTTGAAACTATCATTTTGAGATCAAAAGCATATTGATGTAATGATTATTTTTAAGCATTAAAGGTAACGTCATACATGATTTGATTATGTGTATTCATATTGATTTTTAATTCTTAATTGTCACATAAATCCTACCTTCATTAACATTAGAAAGTTTCGAAGCATGGATTTGATGAGAATTTTTTTCCATTAATGTTGAATTGATTGAAATTGATTTGAATGAGTTTTTAATTCATGGTTCCAATCAAGATTTAAAATAAAATCTTTATGTAAAATCATTAAATCATGTGTTTCCCAATCACTATCACACTTTGTACTTTTAAAGATTTTATATGTATTTATGTGTGTGTGAGTTGTTGATTTTTGTTAATTTTGGAAATTTTATCCCAAATTGAAGATATTAAAGTAAAATTGAATGATTGTTTATGCATTGCCATTGATTCATAGTTATGGGATTTGGTGAGTTTGGGATTGGGGAATTTTATGAGATTTTTAGCAGTTATGTGGCACTACTAGGTGTATCATGTGCACGACACAAAATGTGCGGCGTGTGCACGGTTAAATGTGAGTGTGTGAACGGAATCAGGAGTTTTGTAAGGGTTCTTGGTGATCATTTGTTTATTTATGTTTCAAACACACTCAGAGTAGAACCCTAAGTGAAAACCTCCTCCCAAAGAAATTTTGGGTCTTGCATGTCAGTTTGGTCAGATTTTTTAAGGTCGTTTCATCATGTGGTGATATCAAGCCATAGTTTTGACATATTTTGTTTTCTTCCAATTACACATCGGTAAGTCCTCGATTTATTTTGTTTTCATTAATTTGCATTGCTTCTAGTGTTATTAGGTTGATTCAATCAATGTACATGTTGATTGAGTGATAATGACGAGGCTTTAATTTTGGGGTTTTGTGATTTTGTCACTTTTCAGACCTCGATTCTTAGTTGTTGGTGTTATCCCATTATTTTTCATTTGATTTACCTCTATTTCTCATCACGGGGAGATCAAAAACTCAATCTAGGAATAAGTATCTTCCACCAAGTGGACCCAAAGAGACTCTTAGAGCCCGAGACTTTAGTTCATCACCTATTCCTTAGTGGACCATGACTATTGACCCTGATTTCCCCCATTCCTAGTCGGACGCTCAATCATATACATCTAAGATTCAATTCACTAGGGACGGTTCATTATTTTTCGCAACTTTCATATCTCATTCTATCATTACAGAGAGAGATATTAACTTAGCTCATCTATAAAGGAGTGATAATGGATAGTATTTAATGTCTTTGATAAATGCCATTCGAAATTCTCTATTGGTCCGACCCTACGGTTCAACTTATGCAACTTTGGTTCACGAGTTCTACGCGAACATGATTCTTTTCGATGATACTTATAAAATTTCTACTTTTTTACGAGGTGTTGGGATACTTCTTATCGATGAGAGTCTAGCTATGTATTTAGGTATAAGGTATCCTTTTGATGAGGATGACTTTGATTCATACATTATTGATGATGATCAAGATCACCATGATCGTTATTTGTTTCTTACGGTGCATCAGACTATGTGGTACTTTGGATCATCCTATTTGTACTCTTTATTGGTACTTATGGTGAGTATGGTTGTATTGCTTTTAATATTTTAAGATAGCATTTTGGTGGATGTAAGAATTTTTACTATCTTTATCCATATTCTTATGCTATATTGTCATATTCCTGTTTATTATGTGCTATCTATCCATGTTCATGCTATATGATCTCATGCTTTACTGGTATGATAATATGATTATCTCATATCATGATTTTGTGCTTACTTGTTAAAATCATTTATCTTCTAGTGTATTCTCTTGATATTTATGTTGTGATAGTATCATTCACATGTATATATGTTCATTGTGTTGATTACCATAAGGGGTGTGCACGGGTCGGTTCGGTTCGGTTCGGTTTTGGACCGCAATTCAGACCGAACCGATCGGTTCGGTTTTGGAAAAAATCAGACCGAAACTGAACCGACGATGAAAAAAACCGCCGGTTTCAGTTCACATCGGTTTCGATTCGGTTCTGTTTCGGTTCGATTTTAACCGCTTTTCAGTTTTGGTCGGTTTTTTGTAGGTCGGTTTTCGGTTTTGGTTGGTTTTGGAGGTTATTTAATCGTTTTTGGATATAAAAATAAAATATATTTAAGGGTTTTTTAATATATAATATTGATGTCGGTTCGGTTCGGTTCGGTTCGAATCGGTTTTTTATTTGTCTAAATCGACAACCGAATCGATATTGTCGGTTTTTTAAATCCTTAAACCGCAAACCGAACCGGGCTAAAAAAAACCGTCGGTTTCGGTTCGGTTCGGGCCGATTCGATTTAGTTTTCGATTCGGTCAGTTTTTTTGCACACCCCTAATTACCATGATATAGCTTGGTAGTTCACATGCTTTTCTAGATTTTGTTTTTCTAGTTTCTCTTGATTATTTAACTTTATGTGCCTTACTATACTCATTATATATTATTTCTAATTCTCTTTAACTTTTTTTATGTCAAAAAGGGGGAGAAAAACATTGTTCGCCTTGAGTTTAAGAGGGAGTAAAATTCATTTCCTTAATTGTTCATTGTGTAAAAAAGGGGAGTAAATCTTACCTTCACTTACTAAGAGGGAGAAAGTAATGTCTATGATGGGGGGAGCTTATATTACTTGGTTGATTTTCAATTGGTATCTTGATAGTAGATGTTGTTTTTATGATTCACAAGTTGTTGTAAGGACATAATTTTATAAATGTCTGTTATCAACTAAGTATGTCGTATTCCGCTACAAACGTCGAAGAAGGTTCAAGATCACATAAAAGTGAAGACGGATCCGAATATTAAGTTTTCTTCAACATTCCAGCCTCTGCAAGTTTGACTTTTGTAAGGTTGTGTTTGAAGTCCTTAATAATTCCCCTTAGAGTGTTGGGATATCTTTTATCAAATATTTTCTAAGTATTGGAGCGAAGTTTTTAAGTTTTTCATTAAAAAATATTTTTCTAAGTGCTAAGGCGAATTTTCAAAAATAAAAAATGAATTTATTTTCGCGCTGGCTCGTTCGAGCGACAATGGTTATCGTTCAAACAACATAGACATATAGCACGAAGCTCATTCGAGCGATGCGTGTCCTCGTTTGAGTGAGAGCCCTATTTCGTTTGAGCGACGCACCACCTTAGATTTTCTATAAAAAGGTTTTTCCAACTTCGTTTTCAATTAGAAGATCTGCAATTTTGAACAGAGATGAAATTTCTTTGGTAGAATACTTTGTCTTCTAACTTTTAGGGTTTTAAACCTTTTTTCTTTCAATTCACAAGATCCCAATAGTTAGTGTGAATTATTTTGGAACCCAAGAATAAAACTTTGTTATTGTTCATCTTTGTGGAGTGCGTCTCTACACCTAAAGACTGAGGTCATTGGGGTTTGCTACGCGTGAATCTTTGCTAAAGATTGGATTGCGATTTATGTGGGTTTGCTGCATGGAATCCATTGCTGAATCTAGGTTGTGTGTTTATGTAGGTTTACTGAGGTAAACTTATTGCAGATTTCATTGTGATTGTAAATTGCGACTTAATTCATAGTTAAATAAAAGATTTTTCCCTTCGGGGATTTTTCTTGAAATCTGTGACTTAGCATGCTTGTGTTTATAATGGTTTGACACACGCACACACGTAGTTTCTTATTTACGGCTGATTTATTTGGTATAAAATTGGCTCTAATTAAACAAGTTTGTATTTTGAATTTGCGCATTTATTGAAATCAGCATCGTACATCGCAATGAAAATTTTACAGTTGTTATTTCACATGCTCATAGGCTACATCACATGTTTTTATCCCACCTATATCATTTTATACTTATCAAAGGATTACTAATAAGGGCCAATTCCTCTGTGTGCATGTTATTGCATCTGTGATGTTGTTTGTTATTTCATTTGGTTTCAGGATTAGTTTTGATGATTGTAAATCCAGGCCATGTTTCTGACATCACTTTTTTATTTTCATTTGTTCTTATAGATATTGTACATTACTCTCTACTATATTCATTATATGGTTAGTGGAGTGTATGCCTTTTAGCGATAATAAGAAGAATTTGGTTTAGGGGACAAACTCATTATAGGACATGTTCGAATATGGGTGGGGTGGGGTGGGGGGCTAACATTCGTGACGTGGAAGGAGACAATGAAGTTGAAATCAAGGACAAAATAATGTCTCTTTATATATTATCCTAAATGTAACAAGGTATTTTATACCATATTCCCGAGAACGATATGGCCGTGGATTGCTTCAATGCACAGTTCTTGTAAGTGGATTATGTAATAAACTATGGACCTAAGGGTAAGTTAGTCTTACAACATAAAATGGAACATCGTATTACTAATGTTGTAAAATTACCAATCGATGATGAAATACAACCTGATATCGATAATACACTACCTAAAGGTAGTGGGAGGACTATTAATGATCGTCATACATGTGTCGATTATACTGGATTTACATTTCGTAGTGTGAGCATCAGGAGAAATACAAAAAGTTTATTATTTTGGGTGATTATTTCGATGAGATCCCATGTAAACATGAATTGGGTCCCAGGAAATACAACAAGGCATTCCAAGATAAGGTTTTTTAATTTGACTTACAAATATGGATAGCAAAATAGAAAAGATGTATTTGAATCAGGTTTTGGGAACTTGTAGACTTGCTAATGGGATAAAACCTATCGAGAGTAACTAGATTTACAAGAACTTAAAATGTAGATGGATGGGAACGTGAAAACCTTCAAGTCAAGTCTTGCAAAAATATTTACTAAAAAATAAAGGGATTGACTATGAGCAAACTTTCTTGTAAGTAGCCATGCTAAAGTCTATTATTTCAATATTGTGAGTACGTTGTTAAACAATTGTCTTACTTGTACATAGTATGTAGTCGGGATAAAAAGTATATCATCTTAACAAATCTATTTATAGATTTAATTGACATCAAGGTCTTGGAACATTTTATTTGATCAACATTCAATCTTTTGATTCATATCGAAGTCAAAATTATACTAATTTCAAGAAGAAGAATGAAGAAATTGTGGTGGTATTTCTACTACAATTTGGGGATGATATTCTCTTAATTAGGAATGAGGTGGGTGTATTGTCTTACATAAGAGTGTGGTTGTACAGATAGCTCAAAATAATGAACTAATGACAAATCAGGCAAATAATCAAGATTTTTTCTAGATTGGACAAAAAGAATGTTGGGCTTATCCCAAGTCAACTTATATCGATGTTGTACTCACATAATTAGCACCGAGATTACATGAAAGTATCTTATTTCCAAGTATGGAATCGCTTTATATAAGAATAAGTGTCCAAGGACACTTGATTAGATAGAAAAATGTGGAATATACCTATTGCTTTGGCGGTGGGTGTGACAACCCACCTAATAAGATACCGAGCGATCACTCCTATATCAAATTTTAACAGGAGTCTCATATGGATCATTCTTAGTATCACTGTCAAAAATCCATTTAATTAATAATAACCTATTAGGCTGGCGTCAAAAAATTTTACTTAACTACTCTTTTTAAACAATTATAAATGAAACATCCACACAGTTTGCGTAAATGAAACTGAAATGAAATAAAATAACCGAACACTCGGTCAAAATTATACAACCATATCGAATGATGTTCTAAAAGAATAAATAAATGCAATTGGACCATTGTCCCGAATATTTATATAGTAGCTCCTATTTATACAGTACCTCCTATTTAGATTACAAGGATGAAAGCGTCTATCGGGAACCTGCACGCATCCACAGCTGCTGCAACAGACGTCTGACTCGAAGGAAGTGCCATCCAGGCATCCCTGTGTCTGGACACCTATATATATATATATAATAAAGAAGGATGGTTTTTTTGTCTAGACCAACTAATGGGTGAGATCGAAAGTTGATAAATTTGGTCTTTATCAACTAACGGCTCAGATTTAATCAACTAACACATGAGGTTAAGTATTTGAGGATTTGTATCTATATTTGAGGGTTTGTATCTGATAGTGAAATAAGGAGCCACATGGGCTCTGAATATTCAGACCTCGAGCCTCTCACACCTACCCCATTAGCTTTACCTCGAGCCTTTCAACATCTCTTTATTCAAACCTCGATCCTGTCAATATCTCACCCACCCGCTACGGATACATGAGGCAAAGGAATTTCGATTTTGCTACATCTCTCTCTCTCTCAAATACAATTCTCCTGTGACCTCGACCTCCTGCCTTTCTGCCTCTATCTACCTCTCCATCTCTCTTATATTTGGAAGGCATGTACCTCTCCACCTCTATCTACCTCTCCGCCTCCATCTTCCAAACCTTTGAGGAGATTGGAAGCCATTCCGCCACAGGTACTCATATTTCCTGTCCCTCTCTCTCTTATAAACCGCCACAAATGAAAAAGACATTCCGGATCTGATGAATAAAATCATTGGATCATAGGAAAATAGATCAAATTAACTTTTTTCAAATCTACCTTTTACCGGATCTGATTGGAACCTTGCGAGTGTTTTCGACCAACTTTATAGGAGCCGCCGTCGAGTTTCGTTCCTTTCTCCCTCTCCATCTGATAGTGGGAAATTTTCTCACACTCACAGGTACTGGCTACTTTTTTCTATTTTTTTTTTCAGTTTGTGGTTGTTTTTTTTAGTTTTTTGGTTCGTCAAATCCTCACAAAATTCGTTTCCCGGATCTGATTGGAACCTTGCGAGTTTTTTATTGTGTTTCCGACCAACTGTACAGGAGTCACCACCGAGATCTGTCCCTTATCCCTCTCTGTCCGACAGTGAGCACTTTTCTCACACTCACAGTTACTGCATAATTTTTTTATATTTTTATTTATAGTTTTTGGTTGACATTTTTAGTTTTTTGGTTCGTCAAATCCTCACAAAAGCCGTTAATAACCAACATATGACAAAACAGGCATATGATAGCTTTGAATCTGACAAGTCTCTAAAATGGATTCTAATCCTGAGCTCTAAAAGCTAACATTTATTATAATGGGTACGGGAATCTACTTGGATGGGAGTCTCCTAAATTTGAAGTGGGTTAGCTTCACAAATGGGTAATTTATTTTGACTCTTTTGTTCTCTTTTAATGGGGTTCTATAAAAATATTATTATTTATGATGATATTAGTTGGACTCATGTAGGTATTAAGTTTGACGCTTTATGGAAAGTGATTTATTAGTTTTTTTTACTTTGGCTTTATTATAAAATATTTATGAATTAAATTTTATTACTTTGGCTTTGTTCATAATAGGGTTTAGTGAGCCTTCAGTACATGTATAAGGGGTAAATTCTTAATACATGCTTTTGAAAATCTTTAATGGGACCATAATCTCCCCTTGAAACTTCAGAGGCAACATTCTATGAGTATCTCATCTTTTGTATGTCCTCTTACTGCAGCAATTAGCAATTATCAATTAGACCTTACGAGTTTTTAACTTTATTTTTCACTTTTGCTTTTGGGATGGATTCAATTTTGATTTTATTTGCAGGTAGGAGTGATATTTAAGTGGAGTTTAACCGAACGTCCAATTGTTTTGACCAGCTGCAAATGATACGACTGGCACGTGTGATTGTTAGCAGCTTAATAGGTTTGTTGTCCCATGGTTGATGTACATTTATGTGTGTAAATGTACATTTAGGTTACATTAAACATAACTATTGAAAAGTCCTGGATGGGAGATTGATAGAGATGGGATGTAATTAACTTTTGTTTTTGTAACCTCCATGATATTATGTACTTTATCCTTTTATTTTAAAAATTCTTAATTGATATTTCAAAATAAATTTATGTTATCTAAAATAAATTTATGTTATCCAAATTTTCATTTCATAAAGGTTCAGTTGACAAAATATGTCTGAAGTACTCAACAAATGAATACCACAAACTTATTGCATCGTCCACTATATTACTGGATCGTCCACTGTTTAATGAAAAATAAATTCTGTTTTGATGTCTATTCTTGAGCCATTTTACATTAGCTTTCTGAGACTAGAACAATAGCTTCAAATAGTTTTGACCTGTTCGGGTATATTGGATATTGTTCCCGCTTCAATACTCAATTCAAGAACCAGATCTTCCATGTCATTCACAATTTGAAAACCATTCTTAAAGGAATTAATATTCCATTGTTTTAAATCAAATTTCAGTCTTTCTAATTTTAAAGAAAAAGGTCTTAAATTTCATCGGCCTCCTTTAAATGTTTGTGACTGCAGCTTTAAATTTGATCAGCTCCTTTAAATATTTGTGATTGCACCCCATTTTTTAATCACCTCCTTTAAATGTTTCTACTCAAATGAAATACGAATTTATTTGGATATGATTTCTTCCACAAGGAATTGCGCAATCCTCTGTCTAACCTTTAAACATAACATCTGCTTTGATCATTGTAGTGCATTTTTTTTTGTGTTTGTGTATAACAAAGTCAAACAAAGGTATTCAAGATATAGGGAAGATCTGAGCCTGGGCCTTCATCTTTCTTCGACTGCAGAAGTAGGAGCATTGGTTTGATGTATTCATGTTATTTTTATGAATTGAGTTAAATCGATGACGAGGTTCGACCCTCAGTATTGTTGTTGTGGATAGTCTTATAAATAAAGAAATTTTGTACAAATTTTCCAAATTATTTATGCTTCAATACTTTAGAGAATTTATTTATGCTTTAGACTTCGACACATTGTAAAAAAACCTTTAGAAATTTTTGTATTTACTTTCGACACATTGTAAAAAAACTTTTAGACTTAAATTATTTATGCTTCAATACTTTAGAAATTTATCACATAGGATATCTTTAGCTTTTTAGAAAAATGTTTTGAATCTTAAATTCCTAACCATAAGAATACATGATCTTTTAGGGAATAACATTATTTGTTGGACTATTTTTTATTTTTTAAAGATGTTGTATGTCTTATAAACAAATGACACGAATTTGCACATGCAAATTAAAAGTATTTCATGACCTAATTGATGGCAAACCTAAATGCAATTCACTCCTAAATTTGTTAAAAATCATTTGATATAAAGATTTACAAAGGGGTAATAAAATTTATTTTAATGAAGTATAATTAGTGTCTTTTAAACAATTTTTAAATTATCTAAACTAATGTTTTAGTGCCACAATTGATGAACAATTGTTTCTTTACTTGCCCTTTCACAAGCCGTAACATGCTATCGTGTGTATTATTTTGTTTGACTTATTAACTAATACAAAATTTGAGGAATGCTTTTACAATCGTGTCATCGGCACGGGTACACCTTAGTATATATATATAGCAAGAGAGGAAAATTAGATAAACGGGTTAGAGCCCGAGTTTGAAAAATATTTAGCAAGTGCATAAATGCCTTATTATTTTGAAAAAGGTTTTATCTCATATTTAAGTTTGGTATCGCACTCCCATGAGATACCCCTCACCTCTCTTCTAACAGTGCACTCCTAGCGCATCCCTCTAAACATCCTAGTCAAGCTACCCTGCTAAACTAGTCTATCACCCAACAACTATCTACCCTAGATAGTCCAAGTGCTAAAGTCTAAACTTCCCTCCATTCTCAACACTGTACTAAGTTCGTGCGTGGGGTGTCTTGCGAAGCGAAATCCAAACAAGGAACCCCCCGATACACTACTACTTGGCAGGGTTAATGGTAGAGATCCATTAGGCCCGTAGCACAAAACAAATGTATAAATACATATTTATATACATCTTACAATATACATCCGGATAATATCTCCCGGAGTGAGGATTACCAATTCAATTTCATCTTTATAATACACATCCGGATCTATCTCCCGGAAGTATTTACCAATACTTATCATTTTTATCTCAAAACTTTCCATTTCCTTTCTTATATACAGGAAATGTATTTAAAAGACAACTCATTAGCATGAATTGCTTTAACATATCATATACTTTTAAAAAGCCAATTTTGTTAACATAAAAATGCTTTTCCATTTTAAAACATCTCATTTCCCTTCCTATATCCTGGAAATGTAATTAAAAGCCATTTTTATTATCATAAAAATGCTTTTGCCATATCATATGCTTCCGCTTCCCTTCTTCCATCTGGGATATGTATTTAAAGCCAATTTATTATCATAAATTGCTTTAACATATCTAAGACCGTTCCTCCGGGTTTTCCCACTGGACGCGCTCCTAAATGGCTATCAGCTTCCAGGGCCTATCAAACAAGACAACCCGGGAACCTACCAACGTCGAGAAGTGGCCATATGCCTACGGGATAGTCATGACCACACATAGAATCACCTAACCAGTGCAGTAAACATATATAATCGCCCATATGGCCTATAGGACTATATCCACCCTGCATTCATTAGTCAGGGGGCTTCACCTCACTCGTGCAACTTCCCTTATGATAGAGATTAGAGAGGTGTTTATCCATAAATTATCATTTATGAAAATCATTTGTCTTTCCATTTTGAAAATATTCATATTTACATTTTCAAAATCATTTACGCCATAACATATATATACTTTAATCACATAGTATATATATATATATATATATATATATATATATATATACCATATATTCCTCCCCGAATATATATAAATGGCCATATTTGCCAATTGTTGATGTAAAAAATTAGATTATATCTAATTATTCAATCACGGATAAATAAATGAGATAAAGAATTTTTAAAGTGGTTCAGCCTTATAAGAATGGCCTACGTCCACTATTATGGTATTGCTGATTGTATGGGAATTCTCGATTACAAATTATCTCAAGAAATTCCTGTCCCATTACAATGAGGGTAGTACAATGTATTTATAGCCCTGAGGCTGTAATGTGAAAGGATAATACATTAAATGATGTACATATGAAAGGGTGATACATTCAATGCTCCTTAAGCGTATGCGTCTGAATGATAAGCATTTAATGAACAGTCAAACTGTTGGTTATCCCGCTATTAATGCTTTGTTAGAGGTGCATCTCGGACCGCCTGAGTTGCTCGGACCGCCTGAGTTGCTCGGTGCTCAAGAGTTCCTCGGAGAATTCTCGTTCCTCGGAGCGTGTGAGTTCCTCGGGGAAAAGTGTACCTCGTTGTAGTATGGTTCCTCGGAGCGTGTGAGTTCCTCGGAAGTGTTTGTTGTTGCCATGTAGACTACCACGTGTCTTCACTTTATTGATCCATGTCAGCAGACTAAATTTGGTATCAACAGAAGCCCCCAATGTTTCATAGTTCGAATTTTGAGGAGTATGGAACATTCTTTCTCGGAATATGATAGCTTTAAATAGTCCTCCTGATTTTTAGGAGTGTTTCCCTTGTATATATTTCTCTTTTCAAATTCGTAGAATCAGGCTTTTTAAATTTTCACAACCGCCTCGATCTCTACGTACTTTTTATCCTTTTAGCCACCGGTAGCGTAATAGTTTCTTCTCGCTTCGATTGTCGCGCCCTTTTTGTTTCCCTAGCCGCCGGTAGCGT
The DNA here is from genome assembly GCA_949130495.1 of Sambucus nigra. Classification (NCBI taxonomy): domain Eukaryota; kingdom Viridiplantae; phylum Streptophyta; class Magnoliopsida; order Dipsacales; family Adoxaceae; genus Sambucus; species Sambucus nigra. The sequence goes on from OX422217.1 coordinate 270,815,543, forward strand.
AATTGTTTCTTTTTGTAATCATTACTTTACCATTTCCCAAGGCAAGGTATTTAAACTTCACAGACACTCCCATCGTCTTCTATCTTTTCAAATTTGTATTTTTGAGTTTTCCATCGTCTCTTTCTCTCCTGTGTATTCATCTCTTCCATCGTCTGTTGTCATCAGATCCACTCTTTTTCTGTAAGATTTTCTTCCTTCTTCTTCATTTCTTTTATTCATCATGGTTTACCCTGTTGAATCTCTTGATAAGTTTCATTCTGATTTTTCTATTCCCTCCTAGGTTGTTCTGGAAGAGCTTTCTGAGCCTTCTGATTATTTCCGTTTGGCTGAGGGACATTGGTTCCCCAGTCTCTTTATTGCTAAGTGTGGATTTTCTTTTCCACCAAATCCCTTGTGTCTGGAATTCTGTCAGTACTTTGATGTTGTTCCTATAAGAATAGCCCCCAACACATGGAGAAAAGTTAATGGGGTGCATAGATTAAATCAAATCCATGGAACTCGTATAGGAATTCCTGAGATTATGTTTTGTTATAGATGGGAAATTGGTGATAACACCTTTTATTTAAAAACTAGAATGTTAAATAGGGCCTTAGTAGTCAATCTCCCTGATGCCAATAGGGATTATTTTGAGCACGGGGTTGTCATAAAAAATTGGCAACATGCTCCTTTATCAGGAGATGAAGTTTATCAGGGTCCCAGATGCCCTCCCTATGGTAATGGGATAGGTTATTCTTATTTCATTTTATTTATTTTGAAATTATTCTTCCTTTATGTTTGATAAAATTTGTCACTGATGGCAATGTTTGTTTATTTGTAGTTGATAGCAAAAGAAAGTGACCAAAAGAAGCAGATGTTAATATAAGGCACTTGAAACTTATCTGGAGTCTGCATCAATCTGTTGCCGACGAGCATATTAGGTCGGCTTCATATATGCTACAATATAAGAGCTACACCACCTCTTTTACTGCTCGTCCAGTAATAAGTGAATCAGAGCCAGTACCAGCTTCCACCAGTTCCTCGCCTGAATCTCACATCCCTTTGAGTGAAAGAATGAAGAAGAAAGACCTCCCACTCTCTTCGAGAAGCCTACTTATGGTTCTGGAGAGGCAAAAAGAAGTAAAGTTGATGTCCCAGGATGCACTTTATGTTGAACAAATCAAGAAGGTAGATCAAGAATTTCACGAGCACAGAGCAACACTGCAGAATAAATACTCCATCCTTTCAAGTAAACCATCAAGCATGGAGCATTGGGGGCTTCTGTTAACGCAAAAATTCTACATCTACGAGGACCAATCAGAGAAGGGCACTTGTCATCCTACATGAAAATATTCGATATCCGAGGAGAGTTGGTCCACACCCGAGGAGTATTAGTCGGCACCCGTGGAGATTTGATCAGTACCCGAGGAAAATTAGTTGGCACCCGAGGAGTATTAGTCAGCACCCGAGGAGAGTTGGTCGGCACCCGAGGAGTATTAGTCAGCACCCGAGGAGAGTTAGTCGGCACCCGAGGAGAGTTGGTCGGTATACCAACCAAGAAAATCAAAGGATAACTATGCATTTAATGTGCATTGAGGGAGTTGATAGCAAAAGAAAGTGCCCAAAAGAAGCAGATGTTAATATAAGGTGCTTGAAACTTATCTGGAGTCTGCATCAATCTGTTGCCGATGAGCATATTAGGTCGGCTTCATATCTGCTGTAATATAAGAGCTACACCACCTCTTTTACTTCTCGTCCAGTAATAAGTGAATCAGAGCCAGTACCAGCTTCCACCAGCTCCTCGCCTGAATCTCACATCCCTTTGAATGAAAGAATGAAGAAGACAAGACCTCCCACTCTCTTCGAGAAGCCTACTTCTGGTTCTGGAGAGGCAAAAAGAAGTAAAGTTGATGTCCCAGGGGAGGGGACAAAGAAGAATGATGCACCTTACTCGGCTGCTGTTGTGAAGGTTGTCAAGAAGCCCGTAGTGGCTCCGAGCAGGTATGCTGCTCCTGGAGAGGTGATTTTAATATCATCGACCAAGGGTTATTCCTTGGTTGAATCTGTTCCTGTTCCCCCGAGGAGGCTGAAGAAGAGCTCCTCGGTCAGTTTGGCTGACACCATCAATCAGCCCCCAGCTGCTGGAACTGGTGTTCCAACTTTTGTTCCCCCGAGCTCTACTATGAGCTCGGTAAAGTCCTGGATCATTCCCGAGGTCCAAGGTACTAAAGAAAACCTTACTCGGGACATGGTCACCTCGTTAGCTGCTCGCCACCTTGCTTTTGTAAGTGTTCTTACTTTGAACTTTTCATATTTCCCTTGTCATTTCTGTTTCTGACTTGCTTTCTTTTTCTTTTCACAGTTGACGAGCTGCTTTAATATAATTGTGAAGAAAGACGAGGCGATTAAAGCTTCATGCTCCTCGTCTAGTGTGGAGGGAGCTCTGGAGGAAGCTATTAAGTCTCTAGAGGATTCTCGCCAGACATATGCTACTGATAAGGCTGTTTGGGAGAAGAATCTTGCCTCCACTGAGCAGGAAAAAGCTCAAGTTGTTGAAGTCTCCAAAGAGTTGGAGAAGAGAATAAAGGACTTGGAGGGGAAAAATAAAGAGCTCGACGAGAAGCTCAAGAATGCTGGAGAGCTAGAGAATAAGCTCAAGGTTGCTAAAGAGGTGTTGTGTCAACTTCGGGAGGTAAATCGGAAGAAGGAGGATGCTGAGAGAAAACTGAAAGCTGCTGATGACCTGATGTCCGAGAAGCTTTCCTCGGAGAAGTTGAAGAGGAAGATGGCTGTGAAGAAGTCCTTCAGTGCTGGCTGGGACGAGGGGTGGAACAAGGTATTGGCTTCCATGGTGTCGCAAGTGGACTATGGCAGCCTCAAATACTTTAGGGATGGATGGGTTGCTGCTCTTCAGGAGATGAAAGTGGATGATAATTCCGAGCTCTTTCAGCAACACATCCCTGGTCCCCCTCGAACTCCTGAAGACTTAGAAGAGGACGAAGTTGCCTCCGAAGAGTCTTATATGGTGATGGGAGATCATCCCTCAGCCATTCAGCCTGCTGCCGAGGAATTTCAGCAAATTGTTACTTCCTCTGAGCAATTGCCAGTGCTCCCCGAGTAACTATCCATTCCCTCCGAGCAACCTATTTCCTCATCCCAGCCTCCTAAGAAGGTTTTGGGAGATAAGGAAAAGGTGTATAGTTTTTCGGGTTTATCTTTACATTTTATTTTTCTTTTATCAAATGTAACTCAGAACTTGTAACTTTGAACTATGATATAATAAAACTTGGACTTTTTACATACTGTTGTCTATCTTCTATTCACACTCTGCTCGTACTTCTTATTGATGATTGCTCTTTCTTTCTCTGCTAGTTTCTGGCCAGGATGGAATTGCTATCTGCCCATGATACAAAGCTGATGCGACAATGTAATGAATACTTTAAGGCTGGTCACACAGACCTGAGTGCGGCACAAGTCATCGACATCCTCGGCCAAGATGCTTCAGAACAGGAAGTTGAAGCATATCAATATCTGAAGTGTCTCCTTGATCGAGCAGTGTCCAATAATGTGGCCTATTATGATATGATCAAGGATCTCTAAGGCACCCTCGAAGACCTTCAGCTACAATACAAAGAATCCACTGCCCTGTTGCATAAGGGGTACGAGAAGAAGTATCAACAACTCAATGGTGACAAGGGGTATGAGAAGCGCTTTGCTAGCTACGAGGTGAGGGAGAGAACTCTGAGGGGCGAGGTCGAGGAATGCAGACAAACAGCCGAGTTTCTGGAGCAAGAAAACAATAACCTGCAAAGAGAGTTGTCACAGTTGAAGTCTGCAGCTTCTACTTCAAACGCCTTAATCCTAGTGAATGATGAGGGATTTTCGTTCTTGGAAGTCAAGAACGCCAACTTGAGGGACTAGTTGGAAACCTTGAAGAGGTTTGGTCCATCTACATCTTCTCGTGTTCGAGCAAGAGGTCCTCGTGGACGAGCAAGAGCAGCTCGAATTCGTATCGAGGAACAGAGGACTCAGTCTGCCTTAGAAAACCAGGCCTTCCAATTAATGGAGAAGAACCAGGCTTTGGCTGAAATGTCAAAGAAGATCAGGGACCTGGAAGAGCAGCTCTCCACTCAGAAGTCTACCTTGGAGAATAAAGAGATCTTCATCAAAAATCTCCATGAGCAGCTGGATAGATTAACATATCAATTCCACAAACATCCCAGGGAGTTCTGGATGGCTGGATACAACGTAGCTCTCTTTCACTTGGACGATCGTATCCAGAATGCCAATAATGAGGGCTACAAGCAAGCCTGGTTGAATGCCTTAGGTGTGATGCAGCTCGAACAAGGTCATTACCTGTGGGATTACCATGATCCCGGGCTGCTCGACTTACCTGTGCCACCATATAAACTGGATATGAGTTGGATCCCTGCTCGGGCCATTCCTCGGAGCTTGATTTCCAAATATCTCGGTGACTACAATCTCCATTTAAATGCTGAGGTATCTTCTCCCGAGCACCTCTTAGATCGACCATCCGTGATGAATGTCAGGATGTTAAAGGATCTCAACTTCATAAATTCTCCCCTGGCTTTAAATGATCCGCCTGCTGGCGAGGAACCTGTGTCAAAAGCAGAGGGGAAAAGACCAGTAGAGTAGGAATTTTGATGTAATTGTTAGTATACATTTTAATATCAATGTAACTTTCATTTCATTATCAATGTAATTTGTTTTGGATTTATTTAAAGACTTTCATTTCTATTTACTATTGTCTTATAATACTTTATATTTGTGCATGCATATCTGATAAAAAAATAACAATATTGTGTAGTTTGTCGATCAACTTTTTGTCGAGTAGTTTGAACTTGTGGTAGTCATTTGGCAAAAATAATATTTTGTTTCTAGACGAACTTAGTAATAATTAAAAAGTTACGAGTATAAAAAATGTTGCTCGATCACTTAATAATAAAGTTTTGTTTCTCGACCAACTTAGTAATAAAGTTACGAGTATAAAAAATGTTTAAAAATATTTTCGACCAACCAAAGTCGTTAAATTCTCCATGTCGACGAACTACAGTTAGTGGGTTTTTATCCCCGACCAGCCATAGTTAGTAGATTTTTCTCTTAAATGTTTCCGACCAACCAAGGTCATTAAATTTTCATTGTCGACCAACTACAGTTGGTGGGTTTCTATCCCCGACCAGCCATAGTTAGTCTTTTTGAAATAATTTTACCTCCCGACTAACTCAAGTTGGCATTTTCGAGAATATATTTACTTCCTAACCGACATAAGTTGGCATTTTTAGGAATACTTTTATTTCACGAGAAACATATAGTTTTATTTCCCTTTGGAATACAAATTTTACTTCCCGGAGGAATATTGGTAGCTTTACTTCCCGGAGGAATATTGGTAGCTTTACTTCCCGGAGGAATATTGGTATCTTTACTTCCCGGAGGAATATTGGTAGCTTTACTTCCCAGAGGAATATTGGTAGCTTTACTTCCCGGAGGAATATAGGTTTCTCGACCAACCTTAGTTGGCATTTTCGAGAAAAAATTTGAGTAGCCTGATATTTGCCGAGTTGTGTGTAGCACTAGTATTCACCGAAAAAACTTTCAATAAAAAGAAAGAATTCGGCAGAATATCTTCATTTTATTCATCACTGATAATATTTGCGCAGGTGCTCTGCGTTCCATGCATTCTTAAACTCCTCCCTTTCTAGAGTTGCTATTCGATAAGTTCCTGGTCGAACAACTTCTGTAACTCGGTATGGTCCATGCCAGCTTGCCTCCAGCTTATTGTGCTTTTGAATTACTTTCTTCAGCACATAGTCTCCTTCTTTCAGGTCGCACTTCTTCACCCTCTTGTTGTAAAACAAATTTGTTCGCTGCTCAGCATTTCTAATGGCTGCTTCTTCTCTAACTTCCTCGAGCATGTTTAAATCCAATCTTCTCATTAAGTCACTGAAAGGGGAGTTGAAATTTAGTACCCTGTGTGTTGGGAGGCCCAACTCGACAGGTATAACAGCTTCACTTCCAAACGCTAGCATATAGGGAGATTCTCTAGTCGCTACTCGGGGAGTAGTTCGGTAAGCCCACAGTACTGACTGTAACTCATGGATCCAATTTGCTTTCGCATTGTCCAGTCTTTTCTTCAAACCATTCAGCAGTGTTTTGTTTGTCATTTCAGTTTTCTCATTGCTTTGAGGATGGCCTGGTGTTGAGTGGACCTTCAAAATGTTTGATTGATGGCAATAGGCAGCGAACTCCTCGTTATCAAATTGTGTTCCATGGTCTGTGATGAAAGCATGAGGAAGACCATATCGGCAAATGAAGTTCTTCCAAATAAATTGGTACACCTTCTCGTATGTCATATCAATGAGAGGCCCAGCTTCCACTCACTTAGTAAAATAATCTACTGCGACGACTAGGTATTTGAACCTTTCTCTAGTCGTTAACAGTGGTCAAACCAAATCTATTCCCCACATGGAAAATGTCCAAGGGGAAGTGATGGGTGTCATTAATGCTTGTGGAGTTCTTCAGATGGAGGAAAAGCGCTGGCACTTGTCACATTTCTTGGCATAGGCTACACAATCAGCCCTCATCGTCGGCCAGTAATATCCCTACGTCATCATCCTTTGAAAAAGCGTCCGACCTGCTACATGGGCTCCACAGGACCCTTCATAGATCTCTTCAATCAATTCTTTCACCTCGGAGGGATGTACACATCTCTGCAAACCTGTCATAATTCCTCGTCTATATAAAATACCGTTAGTTAATATGTACCGAGCAGCTTTAAACTTCAATTTCTTGGCTGCGAGCTTATCAATTGGTAATTCTCCCTCCTCAATATATGCCCTGATAGGATCCATCCAAGATGGTCCTAAGTCAAGGGTGATAAAGTTCATCGCCAAATCTTCATCTATACTCCGACCAGCCAAAACTTTAATTGGGATTGTTCTTCGTAGCTCGGTACAAGTAGCTGATGCTAATCAAGCTAAGGCATCTACTCTTACATTCTCCATTCTCGGTACTCTGACCAGCTGAATAGCAATAAATTCTAATACCAACTCCATCACCTTTGCCTAGTATTTGATCATTAATTCTCCTTTGGCTGCATATATTCCCAACATTTGATTTACGATTCATTGAGAATCACTGAAGACAATAATTTGCTGCGCTTCCATAATTTTCGCCAAATTAAGGCATGCAATCATGGCCTTATACTCGACTTCATTATTGGAATCTTTGAATTGGAAACGTAGGACGTACTCCATGTCGATCTCATCCGGAGTGCTCAAAACTATCCCTGCCCCACTGCCTATTGTGCAAGATGAGCCATCTACATATAGCCTCCATATAAGTAACTCGTCTTCAAACTTCTGATCTGATAGAGTTCCTCAGTGAAATATTTGTTGCTTCCTTTCATCTTCCCCTGATATTTCTCGCTCTTCGTCGACCATATTTTCTTTCCCTTTTACCAACCGGAGTTGGTCTGAGATCGAATTTGATGATCCTGTAACATCCACTTGCCCTTTTACCAACCAGAGTTGGTCTGAGCTTGTGTTTGTTGATCCTGTAACATCCACAGGTTGATCAACGAGTAAATTTTTCTCCTTGGGGGTATCAGGATAGGGGAACCCGGCTATAAAATCCGCTACAGCTTGCCCTTTTAGCGGTGATCTGGGTTCATAAACTATATCATATTCACCGAGCTCTATTGCCCAGTACATCAATCTCCCTGATTTTTCTGGTTTATGAAGGGCTTGCCACAATGGCATATCAGTATATACGACTATAGTATGAGCCTGGATGTATGGCCTCATTCTCCTACTCGCCTCAATCAACGCCAATGCTAACTTTTCCAGCCTTGGATATCTGATTTCTGCTCCTCGGAAGGCCTTACTCGTATAGTAAATTGGTTTTTGCACTCCATTCTCCACTCTGATCAATGCCGAGCTAACTGCATTCTCGGACACTGCAAGATATAAGTATAATTTTTCTCCCATCACTGGCCTGGACAACAGTGGAGGTGCTCCCAAGTATTTCTTCAAGTCTTGAAAAGCATTCTCACATTCATCATTCCACTCAAAAGTCTTTCGGAGTGTCTTGAAGAATGGGAGGCATCGATCAGTTGCTCGTGATACAAATCTATTGAGTGCTGCTACTCGTCCTGTAAGACTTTGCACCTCTTTCTTCGTCGTTGGAGATCACAGCCCTAGCAGAGCTTTGATCTTTTTAGGATTCGCCTCGATGCCTCGTTGATTGACAATGTAGCCGAGGAACATGCCTTCTCGTACTCCAAATATGCACTTCGTTGGGTTCAGCTTCATTTGATATTTATCCAGTTGATCAAAAGTCTGACTTAAGTCAACTAGATGATCAGCAACTTTTTTGCTCTTCGTCAGCATATCGTCAACATAGACTTCCATATTGCAACTGATTTGTTCAGCAAAGACTTTGTTCATCAGCCTCTGATATGTCGCACCTGCATTTTTCAAACCAAAAGGCATAACATTATAATAATAAGTTTCCTAAGGGTAATGAAAGAAGTACTCTCCCTGTCTTCAAGTTTCATTTTAATCTGATTGTAGCCAGAATAGGCATCCATGAAGCTTAGCAGCTCGTGTCCCGAGGTAGCATCGACTAGTTGATCAATTCGGGGCAGTGGAAAGTGATCCTTTGGGCATGCTTTGTTGAGGTCGGTGAAGTCTACACACATCCTCCATTTGTTGTTCTTCTTTTTCACCATCACTACATTTGCTAACCAGTTTGGATATTTAACATCTTCAATGAAGCAAGCTTTCTGGAGCTTCTCGACTTCCTCCTGTATAGCTTGATTTTTCTCGGGACTGAATACTCTTCTTCTCTGCTTCACAGGCTTGATCTCCTTATTCACATTGAGCTCGTGACATAAGAAATTTGGATCTATCCCTGGCATATCTTCATGACTCCATGCAAAAGTTTACTTTCTGCTTCTAAGGAAAGTTATCAATTCCTGCTTTAGTGATGCTTCCAACGACGAACCTACTTGAGTAGTTCGCTCAGGATGCTCGTCGTCCAGGATGATGTTTTCAGTAGCTTCCACCACTTGACCCTTCACGAGTTGTGACTCATCTCTAGGATCCAATGTTTCAATGTCAGCACCTTCATCCACTTGATAGGTAGTAGTCTTTTTCCTTGATTCCTCCATTTCTTCTTGCTCGGCGGACGAATAATAACATTCCCGAGCTACTTTCTGATCACCTTTCACAACTCCTACTCCAATATTTGTTGGAAATTTCAGGCATTGATGCACCGTAGATGGTACAGCTTCGAACTTCTTCAATCCTACTCTTCCCATGATGATATTGTATGATGATTGAATATTCTTATCCATCACAAAAAAATGTATTCTTTATGTCCGACAAGCAGGCCATGTACCAATGAATATATCCAACTTGATCGTCCCAAGTGGAAATACTTTCTCTCCAGCAAAACCGATGAGGGGTCTGTGATAAGGCTCCAGTTGAGATAGCTTTAGATTTAAACTATCGAAGGATGAATAGAACATGATGTCTACCGAGCTACCATTGTCGACCAGTACTCTTGAAATTATAACCTCCTTCATTCTCATCTTGATCACCAGCGGGTCATCATGAGGATATAGAACACCTGCAAGGTCATTCTTTGAGAAATCAATGACCAATTTTTCTTTATTCACCTTTTTCAGGTGATCCTACTCAGCTAGATTTATTCGTTGAATGTACGAGCAAGCTTGAGCCTCACAGAGGTAAGCTTTTCTCTCGGCAGTAAGGTCTCCCCCTCCTGCATCTCCACCTGTTATAACATTACAGTCTAATGACCCAAAGCGTATTGAAAATACCTCTCGTTCTGGCTGCCTTGGTCTCTTGGGAATATCGGGGTCATCCTCGGGATCAACTTCATGATTTCTTTTCTTATTATCCTCTGCTCGGCGAGGAGATCTAGACCTCTCTTTAGTTCGGTCATTGTTTCCTCTTTCACTTCCACTATCAACATACTTTGATAGTTTTCCTCGTCTGATGAGTGTTTCAATCTCATTCTGAAGAGTTATGCAGTTTTTGGTCATATGGCCATGATCTTTATGAAACTCGCAATACTTCGCCTTATTCCTCTTGTCAGGGTCTGCCTTCATTTTCTCTGGTCAGTTTAGTTCCTCATTATTCTTGATTTCCTCTTGAACATGGTTGATATCCTTCTTCAAAGGAGTATAATTATCATATTTCTTTCCCATACCGACCTGTTTTTCGAATGGTTATCATTACCATTATTCTTATGCTCTTTCTTCTTAGCTTTATCACCTTCCACCTTAGTTTCTTTGGCATCCATGTTCTTCTTCGCAACCATAGCCTCCTCGGTATTCATGATCTTGGACTCTTTTCCCATCAGGTCTGACATGGTTGTAGGTGGATCTTTGGCCAAAGTGTAGTACAACTTGTTGGGCAGTAGTCCACTCATCAAAGCGGTAATCGATGTCTTCTCCTCATAATCAATGACTTCAAGTTTCTCGGTATTAAAACGAGTTATATAATCTCTGGTACTCTCACCAGCCTTTTGTCTAACACTTAACAAATGTGCTACTCGTTTAACTGGCTTTGCCCCAAAATAGAAATTCCCAATGAATAACTCAGCCAGATGAAGAAAAGTTGAAATCTTACCCCGAGGAAGATTATTATACCATATTTGAGCAGATTCGATAAGAGTTCCCGAGAATGCCCTGCATCTCATCTCATCTGGAACTACATAGATGTCGGTTGCAGCCTGGTATTGTTCTATATGAAGGACAGGGTAAGTCTTTCCATCATATTTAGGGGTCACAACAGGTGCTTTGAACTTTGATGGTGTTGGAAAATCTACAATGGACTGGACAAAAGGTGTTCCTCTAACAAAGGTTCGTTGTAGGGGGTTCTTAGATTTAACCATTTCCCCCAATTTATCCTCCAGCCTTTGAATAGAGCCTTTCCATGCATCATTTCCTTCCTCGGTCATGTTGGTTTGAGTAGCTGATCGCGTTGAGGTGGCTTCCTGGGATCTCTTGACGAGCAGCTGGTCGTGACTAGGCAGATCCTTCCCTTAAATCTGATGGTCATCGAAAACTCCTCGATGGGGCTCTAGGAGGACTTTTGCTCCTCCTAGGACCTAATCGATCGAAAGGAGATACTCTGCTTAATATTTGTAGCGCACTGGCCCTTTCTGGGGAAAGAGTGATACGTTGTTCAGTATCTGTGGCTCGCACTGACAAAGTTCGTCCAGGTTGAGAAGAAAAATCTTCAGACTCCTCATTGCGATATGAATTGGTACGCCTAGTACGCGAAGAAGATGCACGGGTATTTCTTTGAATACTTCATGGTCTTGAATGGGTTGGTGCACCGCCATGGAGGGTTTGTATGAGTTGACGCATAGTTTCTTGCATGACGGTTTGTCCCTGAGCCAGATTTGTCATTATTCCAGCCAGATCTGGAATATTTGGCGGAGCAGATGGATTTGGAGGGCTTCCAGTGTTTCGATTGCTAGATTCTGGAATATCAGCCATTTGTTTTTTATGGAAAATGATATTACCAGTCGTTTCCCATAGACGGGGCCAATTTGTTGATGTAAAAAATTAGATTATATCTAATTATTCAATCACAGATAAATAAATGAGATCAAGAATTTTTAAAGTGGTTCAGCCTTATAAGAATGGCCTACGTCCACTGTTATGGTATTGCTGATTGTATGGGAATTCTCGATTACAAATTATCTCAAGAAATTCTAGTCCCCTTACAATGAGGGTAGTACAATGTATTTATAGCCCTAAGGCTGTAATGTGAAAGGGTAATACATTAAATGATGTACATATGAAAGTGTGATACATTCAATGCTCCTTAAGCGTATGCGTCTGAATGATAAGCATTTAATGAACAGTCAAGCTGTTGATTATCCCGCTATTAATGCTTTATTCGAGGTGCAGCTCGGACCGCCTGAGTTGCTCGGACCGCCTAAGCTTCTCGGTGCTCAAGAGTTCCTCGGAGAATTCTCGTTCCTCGGAGCGTGTGAGTTCCTCGGAGCGTGTGAGTTCCTCGGGGAAACAGTGTACCTCGTTGTAGTGTGGTGTGACACCCCGCCTAATTAAATACCAGGCGATCACTCCTTTATTAAATTAAAATCAAGGTGAACAGTTGGATCATTCTTAGCATCACTGTCGTGAAAATAAATTTCCAATTTAAACACCCTAATTAATTAAGCTAAGTGTCAAAACCATTTTTAACATTCCTTTCAAATTTTATTTATTTATTTTAAAAAAAAGATTTAAATTAATTACAACAATTTAATATATAACGAATCACACCACAAGTATATCGGAACCAATCAATCCAATAATTTAACATTCAACAACTGGCTACTAACAATAAAACTTAAAGTAAACCATCCAGAATATAATAAATCCCAAAGTGACAATCCTAGAAATAGATGAAGTACAATATCCAAATGACAACTGAATAATGGAAAGTACGACACATGCCCCAATAATGAACATGCTAGGAGTAGAATCAAATAGATGTAGTTGTCTAAACAACATGCCTGTAACTCCCACCTAAGCTGCAGCATGTTCATGCCAAAGGACCCTATGCAAGACGCCCCTGTGGATGGGCACCTATAATATATACATATATATATATACAAGAGAGAAAGAGAAATGGAAACGGGTCAGAGCCCGATAGTGTATATGATTTAAAAATTCGTTGAGCAAGTATTTAAATTGATTACAGGCTAATGCAACAACATATTAGTGCGACACTCTCTTGAGAAATTCTCACCTCTCTTTTAATGTGTACACCTATCGTACTAACCTTCCCAATGGTCTATCTCGTCATATATCACACTATCTTTCCCCAATGATTTAACTTATCTTAGGTTATTCGTAGGATTTAAAATTGAACGATACAATTGTTTGAAAAGAATATTTCAATTAGTATCCAAAATTCTCGTTTTAACTTTATTAATTTATAAAGTTTTCCAGTGTCATATTATACTTTCTCAAAACAAGTATTACAATTTGAGTCATCAACCATGTCCTACACATCAAATCACAGTAGGCAGTTCCAGATTTCAGAATTTCATATATATATTAACTACTCGTAAAATATATATATCATAACAGCACCCCACATAAAAACTATGGTGCGGGCATACTCTACTATCCAAACCCCGTTTCACTCGTATTAAGGGGAATACAAATTCGGAATCACTCTAGAATTGTATTAACACATACACAACAATATTGAGGCGAAGCATAGATTCCAAGTCTCTAAGAGTATGGCACATACCCGCGTCTCTTAGGACCGTCTGAACTATCAAATCGATAGCCTGTACCATGGATATCTATCTTCTAGGATACGAGTCAATATCCCCCATAAGGCAACACAGAATAATATCGTCCCAGCGCGGCAACCTCAGGGATAGCAAGTAGCGTGGGTATGTTTTTCACACATAGATAGTATATGCAAACACGGACATATAACTATACTACTATTACCATATCAATATTGGGTATATTTCAAATCCCATAGTTACGACTTTTATCCTTATTTTCACCTTTTTAGTAAACACATATAACGGTTCATTCCTAACCTTGATTCGGTGTTATTCCAACTTACCACATAACTCTCATGGCTTTATCCTCCCAATTATAAAATTCAGTAGGTATTCATCTATTCTCTATCATAACTATTTGACGTAATCTCTCACTTTAAATACGTAGTTTCATCATTCCTTATATAATTGTCCCAAAATACAATTCTCGTCATATATTAGAGGTCCCAAAATTTATTCATATACCTTACGGGTCCTCTTTATCTCCCAAAACATATTTATAAGGGTAACCATGATTTTTTTTTCTCATTAAAGTGAATTTCAACTAATTAAGAAGGGAAGATATGAGTCTGCCAGGAGGTGTCGATCGATCGAGGTCTAGGGATCGATCGATCGAACCTTCGATCGATCGAAGCTCTGGGCTCGATCGATCGATCAAGTAGGTCTGCGAAATCTGCAGATTTGCAGTTACGGGTTTTATCTTCTAACCTTCACCAAATCCATATTTTTCATAGTATGATGATATAATGTCAGTGGCGATGCAAACGGTTGAGTTTTGAGCCTTGGAATGCCTTGAGAGCTCTCTCCTCTCTTCTCCAATGGCCATTCTAGTGTTTTGAGCTTTCTAACCCTAGATGATAACCCCGATATCTGATATAACCCTTTTAATTTTCGTGGGTTTAATTACCCAAAAATGTGAAATGTCCAAAATGCCCTCCTGGGGTACTAATTAGGCCTAAAAATGCCCCGAGACCCAAACTAAACCCCCAGGCACACTTTTCTGACTATCTCGACCCTTCCGGACGCGTTGGCGCACTCAAAATGACCATACGAACAACTTATAGAATATTCACTTTTATTTATCAATATTTAGTCCCGACGCGACACGGGCGCGTCCCGACTCTCGTGACATTCAATATAACCAATATTATATTTTACTTTGCTTATTAGTAACATTCGATAAATTTCCCATAATTACTAACTCTCGTCATGTTAATAATTATAACATAATTAATTTCCGGATTTTATTAAATAATTAATTCACATTAAATTTAATAAATCCCCAAATTAATATAGCATAAAAATACGGGGTATTAAATACGGGGTATTCACATCTTATCTCCTCCAGGATGTACCGCAAATCGGGACCCGTGAGATTGGGTCATCACTGCATGACGCAATTCTGCCCCTTCTGGAACCATTAACCTCCCATTAAACCTCAAACCTCCATCAGAACTAACAGAATAGGACTCAGCACCCTCGGCTAAAAGTCATATAATCTGCTCCTAGGAAAACGGGTCTATGGTTTGGGCCTGTATTACCGTCATAACAATCTCGGGTGTGACTGTCATAACAGATATGAAGGAACGGGCTACTGCGTCCTGGTGACCCAACTCCTTCCACTTCGCTTTCCAGACGTCTATTACCTCATTTACCGGTCTACGACTCAACACATCAGCAACTACTTTGGATTTCCTCGGATGATACTATATGTCGAACTGATAGTCCTTTACAAACTCTAACCATCTGCACTGATGCATATTTAGCTCTCGCTGAGTGAACAGGTACTGTAGTGACTTGTGGTCTGTGAACAAACAGAACTTCTCCCCCAATAAATAGTGTCTCCATATCCGCAGTGCAAAAACGAACGATGCTAACTCCAGGTCGTGGGTGGGGTAATTCTTCTCATGCGGCTTAAGCTTGCGGGAGGCAAAAGATATAGCCTTCTCTTCCTGCTGAAGTACTCCCCCAAGTCCCCGTAAAGAGGTGTCGGTGTAAACCAGGTAATCCACACCCGACTTTGGTAAAGCAAGGACTGGCGCTGAAGTAAGCTTGTCTTTTAGCTCGTCGAAAGCCAACTGACAAGCGTCATCCCAAACATATGGTACCCCCTTGCGAGTCAGATTCGTCAATGGACCCGCTATTTTGGAGAATCCCCGAATGAATCTCCTGTAGTAACCGGCTAACCCCAAGAAACTACGTACTTCCGTCGGTGTCATGGGCTGTCCCCACTCCCTCACCGCTGACACTACTCGGGTCGACTGCTATCCCCTGCTCAGAAACAACATGCCCCAAGAACTGTACTTCTCGCAACCAGAATCCACACTTCTCGTACTTAGCATACAACTGATGCTCTCGTAAAGTTTGAAGAACCTGCCCCAAGTGCTCGGCATGCTCCTCCTCGGAGTGTGAATATATCAAAATGTCATCTATGAAGACGATGACAAACTGATCTAAGAACTCTCTGAATACTTGGTTCATTAAGTCCATGAACACGGCTGGAGTATTTGTGAGGCCGAATGGAATCACTCTGAACTCATAAGACCCATATCTCATCAAGAAGGCAGTCTTTGAAACATCCTGCTCCCTAATACGTAGCTGATGGTACCCCGACCTCAGATCTATCTTCTAAAAGAAATGTGCTCCCCTCAGCTGGTCGAACAGATCATCGATTCGAGGCAACGGATACTTATTCCGTATCGTGACCTTGTTCAACTCCCGGTAGTCCACACATAACCTCAGTGAACCATCTTTCTTCTTCACAAACAAGACTTGAGCGCCCCAAGGTGAAGTACTCCTGCGAATGAATCCCTGACCTAGCAACTGCTCTATCTGATCTCGTAACTCTCGCATCTTCGCCGGAGCCATACGGTATGGAGCGCGTGTTATCGGTCTAGTATCCGGTAATAAGTCTATCTCTCGACTGGGGGGTAGGCCTGGTATCTCCTGAAACACATCAAAATACTCACGAACAACTGGAATCGAGTCTAACGAAATCACAACCTCCTTAGAGGTATCCTCCTCTATATAATACAATGAGCGATCGAGCCTCCCTCTGGGCGAGGCATCGCCACTACAAACATCTCTTGCCCCGGAATGGCAAAAACAATGCTCCCACCGAAGAAATAAATCATGGCTCTATAAGCTACGAGCCAATCCATACCGATAATAACATCGTGCTCATGCATATCTAAGACTAACATGTCTGCAGGTAATACCAAACTACCAATCTCTACCCCCACTCCCCGGCATATACAGAAGATAAGAGACCCACTCCCCAATGGTGAGTCTACACATGTCACTGTGCTCTCTACTGTGGCTAACAACCCTAAGGCCTTCGCAAAATGCGTAGCTATAAAACAATGCGTCGCCCCAGTATCAAATAAAACCCGACCCATAGTACCATGGATAGGAAACATACCCTCAATTGCGGGTGGTGCCTGTGGAGCTGCTTCCTGGTGGATGTTATAGACACGTCCGTACTGTAACTGCCCCTGCTGCACTGGAGCTGCTGGAATGGCTGGTAGGGCTGGCACTTGGGCTGGAGCTGGGAGGGCAGGTGGAAAAAGTGGTCTCTGCGGCTCATTACGGGCACCCTGCTACTGTGGGGCCCTATCTCCCTCCGGACAATACTGGCGCCTATGTCCGTGCTTACCACACCCAAAACATCGGCCTTTGAAGTTCCCTCCCCTCTGACCCTGCTGACCACGACCCTGCTGGCCATTACCACTACGCCACTGGCCCTGTTAGCCCTGATGAACACGCTGTTGGCCCTGTTGTCGGTGTTGGCCTTGCTGGCCCTGCTGATTAGGCTGGCCCTACTGACCCTGCCTATAACCCCCAAATCCCTGCTTGGAATCACCTGAATGGAATCGCTTAGCAGGGTCCCCATGATGGGAAATCTGCTCATGTTGACGAGTCTGTCCATGATATGGTGCCCCACTAGCACTACTACCCCCGGTCCTGCCCTGCTGGATGGACTCTCCTTCTCTCCTGCTTCCCTGCAGATGGAAGCAGTGATCCTGGCAATGTAGTAATGCAGCATTGAGTACATCAGTGAAAGTACCTAGAGATAAATTCCCTATAAGATGCTGACGGATCTTCCAAGCTAACCCGTCCACAAACAACATTATCCTCTTACTATCAGTAGGTGCCTCATCTGGCACTATGGTGAGAAGTCTCGTGAACTCCTCCTCATACTCAGCAACGGTAGAGTTCTCCTGTTTCAAATTCAGTAATTTTCGCCTCATCTCAGTCTGCATGGCGGGTGGAAAGTACTTGCGGTCAAACCGTTCCCAAAACGACTGAATAGGGATCGTGTCCCTCTCCTCCAAGGTGGTAGTCGACTCCCACTACTGCAAAGAGCCCCCCAAGCTTAAAGGAAGCCAATAACTACCTTTTCACGTCGGTGCACTCATACATACGAAGATGCCGCTGGATGTCTTTCTTCCATTGGCTGACTGTAACGATATCTGAGCTACCAGAGAACTCAGGGGGATGCGCCTTCTGAAAAGCATCCCTAACCCTCTCCCATGCAGATGGAAGCTGTGCTGGTACTAGCGCCACTGCCTGAATCTGGGGTGGAGCCTGCTGAACCACCGCTAGCGCGGCATTCACCGCGTGAGCAACAATGGCGGCTACATCATTATCATTCATAGTGCCTTGTGCCGGAGCTGCTGGCTACTCGGCTTGGGCACGCCTATCCTTCGGTTCACGTCTCAGAGGCATCTGAAATGTGAAGAAGTTTATTAGTCTACAGTCATTATCAAATCTCAATTAGCTGAAGACGTAACGTAAAGGCAGAAATACAACAATCCTAAAAATAGGGTTCTATAGCAAAAACGTTAAGCTGAAAGCGAAGATAAGCCGTACAGATCCTATGGACACTAGAACCTGGCTCTGATACCACCTGTGACACCCCGCCTAATTAAATACCGGACGATCACTCCTTTATTAAATTAAAATCAAGGTGAACAGTTGGATCATTCTTAGCATCATTGTCGTGAAAATAAATTTTCAATTTAAACACCCTAATTAATTAAGCTAAGTGTCAAAACCATTTTTAACATTCCTTTCAAATTTTATTTATTTATTTTAAAAAAAAGATTTAAATTAATTACAACAATTTAATATATAACGAATCACACCACAAGTATATCGGAACCAATCAATCCAATAATTTAACATTCAACAACTCGCTACTAACAATAAAACTTAAAGTAAACCATCCAGAATATAATAAATCCCAAAGTGACAATCCTAGAAATAGATGAAGTATAATATCCAAATGACAACTGAATAATGGAAAGGGCGACACATGCCCCAATAATGAACATGATAGGAGTAGAATCAAATGGATGTAGTTGTCTAAACAACATGCCTGCGACTCCCACCTAAGCTGCAGCGCGTTCCTGCCAAAGGACCCTATGCAAGACGCCTCTGTTGCTGGGCACCTGTAATATATACATATATATATATATATATATATATATATATATATATATATATATATATATATACAAGAGAGAAAGAGAAATGGAAACGGGTCAGAGCCTGATAGTGTATATGATTTAAAAATTCGTTTAGCAAGTATTTAAATTGATTACAGGCTAATGCAACAACATATTAGTGCGACACTCTCTTGAGAAATTCTCACCTCTCTTCTAATGTGCACACCTATCGCCCTAACCTTCCCAATGTTCTATCTCGTCATATATCACACTATCTTTCCCCAATGATTTAACTTATCTTAGGTTATTCGCAGGATTTAAAATTGAACGATACAATTGTTTGAAAAGAATATTTCAATTAGTATCCAAAATTCTTGTTTTAACTTTAATAATTTATAAAGTTTTCCAGTGTCATATTATACTTTCTCAAAACAAGTATTACAATTTGAGTCATCAACCATGTCCTACACATCAAATCACCGTAGGCAGTTCCAGATTTCAGAATTTCATATATATATTAACTACTCGTAAAATATATATATCATAACAGCACCCCACATAAAACCTATGGTGCGGGCATACTCTACTATCCAAACCTCGTATCACTCGTATTAAGGGGAATACAAATTCGGAATCACTCCCGAATTATATTAACACATACACAACAATATTGAGTCGAAGCATAGATTCCAAGTCTCTAAGAGGATGGCACATACCCGCGTCTCTTAGGACCGTCTGAACTATCAAATCGGTAGCCTGTACCATGAATATCTATCTTCTAGGGTACGAGTCAATATCCCCCATAAGGCAACACAGGATAAGATCGTCCCAGCGCGGCAACCTCACGGATAGCAAGTAGCGTGGGTATGTTTTTCACACATAGATAGTATATGCAAACACAGACATATAACTATACTAATATTACCATATCAATATTGGGTATATTTCAAATCCCATAGTTACGACTTTTATCCTTATTTTCACATTTTCAGTAAACACATATAACGGTTCATTTCTAACCTTGATTCGGTGTTATTCCAACTTACCACATAAATCTCATGGCTTTATCCTCCCAATTATAAAATTCATTAGGTATTCATCTATTATCTATCATAACTATTTGACGTAATCTCTCACTTTAAATACGTAGTTTCATCGTTCCTTATATAATTGTCCCAAAATACAATTCTCGTCATATATTAGAGGTCCCAAAATTTATTCATATACCCTATGGGTCCTCTTTATCTCCCAAAACATATTTATAAGGGTGACCATAAAATTTTTTTTCTCATTAAAGTGAATTTCAACTAATTAAGAAGGGAAGATATGAGTCTGCCAGGAGGGGTCGATCGATCGAGGTCTAGGGCTCGATCGATCGAACCTTCGATCGATCGAAGCTCTGGGCTCGATCGATCGATCAAGCAGGTCTGCGAAATCTGCAGATTTGCAGTTACGGGTTTCATCTTCTGACCTTCACCAAATCCATACTTTTCATACCCAATCGACCCAAAATTTATACTACTGACATTATATCATCATACTATGAAATTTCAACGTAAATCATGTAGATTTCTATTATTAAACATGGATCAACAAGCCCCAAAATTCATATAAAACCTCAAGAACCCTAGAATTTCATTAATATGTTCCAATCCATCTTTTCCAGAATTTTCTTCATCTATAACCTCATAAATTCGTGGTTCAATCCTCTACATGTTAAGGGGTTTCCAGAATAACAATTAATCCATCCCTACATGCAATTTCCTATCTCATCTTTTAGGTTTCTTCCATAAAAACTCATTCTAATTACTCCTAAACTAATATGAAAGATGCATCAACAAAATAAGCAAGATAAACACTTGCCTGGGATTTTCAGAAGTCTGGTTTGGTGCCAAAATTGGTGTGGTTGCGTTCCCCATCTCGCGATCTTCGCGTTGGCGGTGGCGGCGGTGCAAATGGTTAAGTTTTGAGCCTTGGAATTCCTTGAGAGCTCTCTCCTCTCTTCTCCAATGGTTGTTCTAGTGTTTTGAGCTTTCTAACCCTAGATGATAACCCAGATATCTGATATAACCCTTTTAATTTTCGTGGTTTTAATTACCCAAAAATGTGAAATGTCCAAAATGCCCTCCCGGGGTACTAATTAGGCCTAAAAATGCCCCGAGACCCAAACTAAACCCCCAGGCACACTTTTCTGACTATCTCGACCCTTCCAGACGCGTTGGCGCACTCAAAATGACCATACGAACAACTTATAGAATATTCACTTTTATTTATCAATATTTAGTCCCGACGCGACACGGGCGCGTCCCGACTCTCGTGACATTCAATATAACCAATATTATATATTACTTTGCTCATTAGTAACATTCGACAAATTTCCCATAATTACTAACTCTCGTCACGTTAATAATTATAACATAATTAATTTTCGGATTTTATTAAATAATTAATTCACATTAAATTTAATAAATCCCCAAATTAATATAGCATAAAAATACGGGGTATTACATATGGTTCCTCGGAGCGTGTGAGTTCCTCGGATGTGTTTGTTGTTGCCACGTAGACTGCCACGTGTCTTCACTTTATTGATCCATGTCAGCAGACTAAATTTGGTATCAACACCAATTACATCTAGCGATGACCAACAATCCCAAAGATTCTCTTAAAGAATCATAATCATGCATTCATATACGCATGATACTAAACCCAAAGTATTTTCTTACTTTGATTCTAATAAATACCTTATTCTCATTTAAGTACTTATACATAAACCCGAATGTCTCTTGTCCCAAAACATTAATTAACTCCATACCCCGGATCACCCTCTAAATTAATCCGAGGTTTTCTTATCCTCCTCAAATCATCATCTAGGAGTCCTAATATTCCATTTAGAAACTCCTATAATAGTCTCCAAAACCATACATTTAGTCTCCCTAAACTTAAAAGGAGAAAACCCCAAAATTTTCCAGGACTGAATCGATTCGGCCTGTCTGAATCTATTTGCAAGGTACCGAATTGATTCGGCCTTTCTGAATCGATTCGAAATGGTTGTAGTTTCAAACTGTCTCCTACAGAATCGATTCGGCTAGTCCGAAAATCCCAAATTTGCCTAGGGTTTTATATATATAACCCAAAATTTAATCCAATCACCATTTAATTTATAACTCGAATTTATTCCCACAAACCCAAAGTTTTTATATCTCCTCAAGTCCTTTAGAGGTCCTAACACTCTATTTGAGAACCCCTAATACTTATCTCCAAATAATTTAGCCTTAATTTCTGACTAACTATTTCGATCTCGGATAGCTTTCCGTAGAAAAATCACTGTAAATCCAAAAAAAAATCAGAAAAATACGGGGTCAGCGCCCACGCGACCGCATTGAAGAGATCTACAAATTTCATTTTTTGACCAAGAGACGAATCGATTCTCCCTGGCTGAATCGATTCGGTTAACACGCAGGTTTCACTATTCATCGTCTTCTCCGAGACGATTTTGGCCATTAAAGCTTCTCCCAAGCTTTTGTCGCCTCACCCAACGTCCTACAACCTCAACCGACTACAAATACACATATATTAAGGGTTCTAAACATCCTAGAACCCTAAACAACCAATTTATTTCGATTAATTTCTAAGTTTCTCCAATTATGAAATTATAGGGGTTTATTCGTTTTAAATCTCGAAACCCCGTTTTATCCACGAAAACCCAACCCAAAATCTTTAGGGTTTGTTAATACCAAACTACGGTATGAGATTTATGCAAAAAGTAAATAAAACAAGTAAACACTTGCCTCGTGGATATAATCCGATGATCCCGAGTCGAATTCGGCGGAGTTTGGCCCGAGATCTCCATTTCTCTCCTCTTTCTTCCTTCATCTCTCTCTTTTCCCTCTTTTCTTTCTTTTCTCTCTATTCTCTTCCCCTCTCCCTCTTTATATAGGGAGAAAAGGGTTTAACCCCCTTAAAACCCAAAAACGACTCGTTTACTCAATTACGAGCCTGTTTAACTCCAAAATTCCCCGAAACTAAATTTCAACAATCGGACACTCTTTTTCGACTATCTCGGACATTTCGAGACTCACGACGCAGTCAATATTTCCATCCGAGGTAATTGACCGCAAATCACTATTCTAACCCATATAACTTATTGCGGGTTTTCCAATTAAAATCTTACCTCTTTTGTCGCTTTACTCCACGACGACATATAATTAAATACTTCGACCTATTTAATCCCAAAAATAATTACAACACCCATCGAAAATCATCTCATCCTTGAAAGTCCCAAAAATCACTATTTTGAGAAATTCCCCAAATTGCCAATTTATACTTAATTATGGAATTAAATCGTCTCCAAAAAGGACCGGTTGTTATAGTGAGGAACCTTATGTAAGCTATATTGTGTACTAGACTGAATATATGATATGTCATTGGCATTGTCAATGGATTTAAGTCTCATAGTCTTTTACATTTATGGTGCAAATACTAGATTTTCAGTCAGATAAAGATTTCAAGTTTTCTAACGAGGAATATGTGTTTACCCAAGAAGATTGAGTTATAAGTTGGAGGAGTGTGAAGAAATATCGCATTGATGACTCCACTAAGGAGGCCAAATTAGTTTCCACTCCGAAGGAAACTAAAGAGGGTATATGGATTGGGATCCTCTTAAGTAATTCAGGTGAGGTTCGTTCAAGTAAAATTTTCTATTATGCCCTTTAGTCTTCATATTGATACGATTATGAGTTTGAAATAACCCGTAACCCATAAAAAGGTTTAGCACATTGAGCATAGGTTTCACCTAGTACGAGAGATCAAGTAAGGAAGTGATAAGTTTATAACCTCGATTGCATCGGATGAAACCCAGTTAATCCTTCTATAAATAGGGATATAAGTTGTTGACTGTATGGGTTGGGAGTCATATGCATAGGTACATGATTTTAAGGCTAACTGGGATATTTTTTAGATTTAATTATCAAAACTAGGTATGATGTGTACTTTTCAATAAAAGTGTGTCAGTTAATTTCAAAATAAGAATTATGTTTGTGATAATGCCTTCTATTTATGGTTAATTTTGTATACAATGTAAGTAAATTACACTTAATAGGAATTTCGGTGATTTGGATTAGTCTTGAACACAAGAGATCAAAATTTCAATTCTCATACAATTGAATAGTTCACAACCTAGATAGGGAGTTGTCATCTTATCAATAAAGTTTATTGTTAAATCCTAGTAGTTTATCTCAAACTATGGGAATACGTCTAATGGTTTTAGAATTTTTTTGATAGTTCAAAAGAGGATTGTGATCGATACATTCAGATATGTATTGAACAGGTGCACCTGTGACTTTCTAAGTCTAAGGTCTAGCTAGATTAGACTTGGTAAATCTCACACCATTTGCAAAGGGTGCATAGATTCTTAATCCCAAGGACTGTGAGGATTGAAATGTTTGCATAATTGTTGTGTTGATTTCTATGGGTGATATTCAATTACATATTAGATCAATAGATCCCCACAAGTTGGGAAATCATTGTGTGAGTTGGTCTGAGATCATATGTCATAGGAATCTGGGTCCAAAAGATATATTGGATTGTGATACTCAATTCATAGACTTATATACTTTGTTTCTACCGGTTAAACCCGACCGATGGATTATTTTATTATACGGTAGATTAACAAAATAATTTAAGTCTGAGAATCAAGGAATTAATTAGATGTTGGTTAAAATCGATTAGTGTAAAATTTATTTGATCAAGCGGCTATCAGAAAAATCACATGGGGAATCTTATTATGTATCATAATCAACTTTGAATATATGACTTCTTTATTCCAAGTGATTTATACAAATTGAAATTGGAGTGAGGTCGTTATTATTTATTGGAATTACGGTAAATGTAATTTGGGATTTCTGAGTATTTAATTAGAAGTCAATTTAATTATTTTTCTTGGGTCCCTAATATAGCCCATTCCCAAAGGAGGATACCCGAAACTCTCTGGAAACCTAGTTTAGCTAAACCTCATGATTACAACTATTTATAGTTGTGTAATTTAGGCTTTTAGGGTAATGATTCTATATGGAGGGTTGGAAAGGGATAGAAAAATTACTATTCACTTTTTTTGAAGTGATGAGGAGAGAGAAATTGATTCCTCTCATATTTCACCAAGTTTTCATCTATAGGAGTGCCCAAACATAAGGATTACTTTAGGTGGATTATATATTAGATACGAGGATTCTAGAAAGGTTTTTGAAGACCTTGGGAGGGCATCAAGAGTGATGAGGTGGAAATTGAGTGTCCGTATAGATACACCAATCATTATTATCAGATTCTGACGACAATGCAAAAGAACCTAAACTATTAACTACACTTAAATGGAGTATATCAGTTAGTCTGGTATCAAAAATCCACATGGAATGTTTGATGGAGTTTAATTAATTTATTACTTCTAAAATAAAAGTGTAACAGATGATGATGGTTTAAAAGGGGAAAAAAGGAAAAAGAGTTAATTATGATAATTAAAATTAATCAAAGAATAATAAAATAAGATTAGGATCACATCCCCTCTATGGGATAAACACGCATATTAAGGATTTTGGTTCGAAAATAGTTAACCGAGCATATTCAATTAATTATAAATGCCACACATGAAGAGACCTTGCCCAAAATTGAGAGATTGAACTTTCAATCGAAAATGGTCACAAATGGATTAGTTTTGAAATATCTCTATAAACACTAACATTGCGTGACAAAGAAGTTAAATGTCTAATATTCCAACTTTAATACACGAGGTTTCAATTAAATGCATTTTACCCAAAACCTAGATTTCAAAGCTCGACACCCATTAATGGCGAAAATATGACTCTAACCATTAAGCTAGGTAATATACATGGAAAGAACAATAAAACAACTAATTAACTAGTGGAAAAACTAATAACCAATAAAAACTAAATATCAAAGAATGAAAGCTAATTACCACAACAAGGAATAAATAATGGAAGTTTGGATTAATAAAAGAGATGATGACCCAAATGGGCGAAATCCTTGGAGAGAGAGAAGTTCCACCCAAAAATTACCTCCAAACCCTCTTCTCTAAATTGAGAACTAAAATGTAGTAAGTGGTAAAAGAAATAAAGAGAAAAGAAAAGAACATGAATTATCCTAATAACCAAAAAGCAGCTCCCCGAAAAAATGGTCATAACATGATCGTTAGGAACCAGATTAACGAACAGTCAAAGGCCACGTGAAGTCAACTTGAAGGTCCACAACTTCCATGAAGAGTTCGGGCATGAAGCTATAATGCTAAAATGACTAAAATGCCCATGAAGTTGCGTACTGCTTTGAAAATTTTTCGAATAGCACCAATTTATCCCGCTAAGTACCATAATACCTATAAAAGCTCAACTATACCTCACAAAGTATGTAAACATATATAATAGAGGTAGTATTCTTAACGATCATAATTATAGGAATTAAAGTACCTGAGGGGATAAAATTCATAAGTAAAGAGGGTAAATTAATGCAATATTCGAGCCGAATTAATTAAATACTCGGTGATCAGTCCTTTATTAATTAAAAGAGGTTTCTCATTTGGTTCATTCTCAGCATCATTATCAATAACCATATTAATTACTAACCACCTATTAGTTAATTAGGCCGATGTCGAATTTTATCTTGCATTAAACAGATAATAATAATATGTGAAAAAACGAATTAATTCATTCACACAATACTAGAGTCCAGAATAGCTCAAGTAAATAGAGAATTAAAGTCTTGCAGAATAAACCATTGGCTAAAATCTAACGCAAATAATAATCCAACAAATAGGAAAATAAATCTCACTACAAGTGTGAAATGAATAAATGAAATAGATAAAGTTTGAATGGGGCAACATGCCCAACTAAGATACTGGAATGAAAGCCTACACTAGGAGTAAATGATAGAAGAGTCTAAGTAAGTCTTGCAAGCCTCGACAATGTCTGCAGCAAATGGATCGTTAGGTCTGGCGTCCCTGTGGCTAGACACCTAAAAGGTTTTCAAAAAGATTTATAGCAAGGGTTAGAAACCAAAATATTTTGTAAATATTTTGCAAGTATTTATCATAATTTAAATTCAGTTATTGATTACACATGTTATGTTCACGTACACTCCCTTGAGTTTCATCACCTCTCATCTATTGTGCACACCTAATGTTTCTACTTAGCCCACCTAGCCGTA
The DNA here is from genome assembly GCA_949130495.1 of Sambucus nigra. Classification (NCBI taxonomy): domain Eukaryota; kingdom Viridiplantae; phylum Streptophyta; class Magnoliopsida; order Dipsacales; family Adoxaceae; genus Sambucus; species Sambucus nigra. The sequence continues at coordinate 270,842,545 of OX422217.1, forward strand.
TTACCCAAGATAACTAGACATAAGTATCTAATTGGACTATCGACACCTATAAGTCCCCCCTACCGCCTATATAGTAAGTTATCCAAATTGACATCTCTGTATGTTATTAATATCATAAGAATCAATCTCCTTCCCTGGTTATTTAATAATAAAATTAAATATCACGACTTAATTCAATATTTATAAGAACATTATCAATTCGTCTATTATCATATGTAAGTACAATTAGTCAAATGATTATATATATTTTTCTCACTAATATATATAATTACGATGTCTCTCAAAAGGACCACCGTAAAAAATAGGCATACTTTGCTATTAGTCTGTGTACCTTTCGTACTAAATAGGGAGTATTGGTTCGGTATGTCTCCTCGAACCCAAAATCAAATAACAAGCAATGGAGGGGAAAATAGTTCTAAGCCTTTGGGCTACGCACATACCTAACATACCCAAACAACACGCCAGTGCCACTAATACACGACACATAGTGGGCCACCCTAAATTCTATGTTCTGGGTCATAAATCCAAACCTCCCTGGAATCGGCAAGGTAGGATCACCCATTGCGTGGGAACCTCCATGATAGTAGGCAACATATGTCTGTTCAGGTACAATAACCAATCATATAATAGGCACACACATGACCTATATATATATATATATTGATACCAAATTTAGTCTGCTGACATGGCCCAATTAAATGAAGACACGTGGTGATCTACATGGCAACAACAACACTTCCGAGAAACCCACAAGCTCTGAGGTACAAGATTACAAAGAGGAAGACTATTTCCCCGAGGAACACTGCTTCCCCGAGGAACTCATACGCTCCGTGGAACAAGACCTCACCGAGGAACTCTTAAGTACCAAGAAGATTAGGCGGTCCGAGCAACTCAGGCGGTCCGAGCTGCACCTCGAACAAAGCATTAATAGCAGGATAACCAATAGTTCAACTGATTCATTAAATGCTTATCATTTAACGCACACGCTTAAGGGGCATTGAATGTATTACCCTTTCACATTACACCCTCAGGGCTATAAATACATTGTACAATCCTCATTGTAGGGGGACCAAAAAATCCATATCGGAATTTCTTGATAGAACTTGTAATCGAGAATTCCCAAACACTCAGCAATAAAACAACAGTGGACGTAGGCCATTCTTATAAGGCTGAACCACTTTAAAATTCTTTGTCTCATTTATTTATCTGTGATTGAATAATTAGAGTGATCTAATTTTTTACATCAACAGATTGACGCCATCTGTGGGAAACGACTGGTAATATCGTTTTCTCACCAAAAACAATCCATCACAAATGGCTGATATTCCGGAATCCAGCAATCGAAACGCTGGAACCCCTCCAAATCCATCTGCTCCGCCAAATATTCTAGATTTGGCTAGAATAATGACAAATCTGGCTCAGGGCCAGACCGTCATGCAAGAAATAATGCGACAACTCATCCAAACTCTCCATGGCGGTGCGTCAGCCCATTCAGGACCACAGAGTATTCAAAGAAACACCCGCGCAACATCCTCACGTACTAGGCGTACCGATTCACATCGCAATGAGGAATCCGATGATTTCTCTTAACTGGGCGAACTTCGTCAGTGCGAGCCACAGATACTGAACAACGTGTCACTCTCTCTCCAGAAAGGACCAGCGCATTGGAAAGATTAAGTAGGGTTTCTCCTTTCGACCGATTAGGCTCTAGGAGGAACAAAAGTCCTCTTAATGCAGCGGCAAGGAGCTTTCGACGATTAATAGCCTTACGGGAAGGATCTGCCCAGTCGCGACCAGCTGCTCGTCAAGAGAGATCCCAGGAAGCCACCTCAACGCGATCAGCTGCTCGAACCAACAGGTCCGAGGAAGGAAATGATGCATGGAAAGGTTCTATTTAAAGGTTGGAGGATAGATTAGGGGAAATGGTTAAAACCAAGAACCCTTTACAACGAACCTTTGTTCGAGGAACACCTTTTGTCCAGCCATTGTAAATTTTCCAACACCATCAAAGTTCGAAGCACTTGTTGTGACCCCCAAATATGATGGAAAGACTGACCCTGTTCTTCATATAGAACAATATCAAGCTGCTGCCGACATCTATGCTGTCCCAGACGAGATGAGATGCAGGGCATTATCGGCAACTCTTATCGGATTTGCTCAAATATGGTATAATAATCTTTCTCGGGGTAAGATCTCAACTTTCTTTCAACTGGCCGAGTTATTCATTGGAAATTTCTGCTTTGGGACAAAGCCAGTTAAACGAGTAGCACATCTGTTAAGTGTTAGACAAAAAGCTGGTGAAACTACCAGAGATTATATAACTCGTTTTAATAATGAGAAACTCAAAGTCATTGATTATGAGGAGAAGACAGTGATCACTGCCTTGGTGAGTGGGTTGTTGCCTAACAAGTTGTATTACAATTTGGCCAAATATCCACCCACAACTATGTCAAAATTGATGGCAAAAGCTGCTAAAATCACGAATTCCGAGGAGGATATGGCTGCGAAGAAGAATATGGATAAAGAAACCAAGGTGGAAGTCGACAAAACCAAGAAGAAAGAACATAAGAACAATGGTGGTGACAAATAATCCAAAAATAATTCGTCATGGGAGGTCTTGAGGAAATTTGACAATTACACTCCTTTGAAGGTAGATATTAACCACGTCTTGGAAGAAATTAAAAACAACGAGGAGTTAAACTGGCCAAAGAAAATGAAGGCAGACCCTGACACGAGGAATAGGGAAAAATATTGCGAGTTTCACAAAGATCATGGCCATATGACCAAGAATTGCATAGCTCTTCAGAATGAGATCGAAACACTCATCCGACGAGGAAAGCTGTCAAAGTATGTTGATCGTGGAAACGAAAGAAGAAACAATGATCGAGCAAGAGAGAAGTCTAGATCTCCTCGTCGAGCAGAGGAGAACAAGAAAAGAAACCATGAAGTTGATCCAGAAGACGCCCCCATCTTCCCAAGAGACCAAGGCAGCCAGAACGAGAGGTATTTTCATTACGCTTTGGGTCGTTTGACTGTAATGTTATAACAGGTGGCGATGCAGGAGGAGGAGACCTTACTGCAGAGAGAAAAGCTTACCTCGGTGAGGCTCAAGCTTGCTCGTACATTTAGCGAATAAATCTAGCTGAGGAGGATCGCCCGAGAAAGGTGAACAAAGAGAAGTTGGTCATTGTTTTCTCAAAAAATGACCTCGCATGTGTTCTATATCCTCACGATGATCCACTGGTGATCAAAAATGAGGATGAAGGAAGTTATGATTTCAAGAGTACTGGTCGACAATGGTAGCTCGGCAGACATCATGTTCTACTCGTGCTTCGATAGTTTAAATCTGAAGCTATCTCAACTGGAGCCTTACCACAGACCCCTCATCGGTTTTGCTGGCGAAAAATTATTTCCACTTGGGACGATCAAGTTTGATATATTCATTGGTACGTGGCCTGCTTGTCAGACAGAAAGCATACATTTCTTCGTGATGGATAAGAATGTCCAATCATCGTACAATATCATAATGGGAAGAGTAGGATTGAAGAAGTTCGAGGTTGTACCATCTACAGTGCATCAGTGCCTAAAATTTCCAACAAACTTTGGTGTAGGAGTTGTGAAAGGTGATCAGAAAGTAGCTCGGGAATGCTATTATTCATCCGCCAAGAAAGAAGAATTGTAGGAATCAAATAAAAAGACTACTACCTATCAAGTCGATGAAGGTGCAGAGATTGAAACATTGGATCCTCGAGATGAGTCGCAACTCGTGAAGGGTCAAGTGGTGGAAGCTACTGAAAATATCATTCTAGAAGACGAACACCCTGAGCGAACTACTCAAGTAGGTTCGTCATTGGAAGCCTCATTAAAATAGGAATTGATAACTTTCCTTAGAAGCAGAAGACAAACTTTTGCATGGAGTCATGAAGATATGCCTGGGATAGACCCACACTTCTTATGTCACGAACTCAATGTGAATAAGGAGATCAAGCCTGTGAAGAAGAGAAGAAGAGTATTTAGTCTTGAGAAGAATCAAGCTATACAGGAGGAAGTCGAGAAGCTACATAAGGCTTGTTTCATTGAAGATGTTAAATATCCAGACTGGTTAGCCAATGTGGTGATGGTAAAGAAGAAAAACAACAAGTGGAGGATGTGTGTAGACTTCATCGACCTCAACAAAGCATGCCCAAAGGATCACTTTCCACTGCCCCGAATTGATCAACTGGTGGATGTTACCTCGGGACACGAGTTGCTGAGCTTCATGGATGCTTATTCTGGTTACAATCAGATCAAAATGAAACCTGAAAACAGGGAGAGTACTTCTTTCATTACCCTCGGGGAACTTATTATTATAATGTTATGCCTTTTGGTTTGAAAAATGAAGGTGCGACATATCAGCGGCTGATGAACAAAGTCTTTGCTGAACAAATCAATTGCAATATGGAAGTCTATGTTGACGATATGCTGACGAAAAGTAAGAAAGATGCCGATCATCTAGTTGACTTAAGTCAGACTTTTGATCAACTGGATAAATATCAAATGAAGCTGAACCCGAAGAAGTGCATATTTGGAGTACGAGAAGGCATGTTTCTCGGATACATTGTCAATCAGCGAGGCATTGAGGAAAATCCTGAAAAGATCAAAGCTCTATTAGGGCTGCGATCTCCAACGATGAAGAAGGAAGTACAGAGTCTCACAGGACGAGTAGCAGCACTCAATAGATTTGAGTCACGAGCAACTGATAGATGTCTCCCATTCTTCAAGACACTCAAAAAGACTTTTGAGTGGAATGATGAATGCGATAAGGCTTTTCAAGACTTGAAGAAATACTTGGGAGCACCTCCACTGTTGTCCAGGCCAGTGATGGGAGAAAAATTGTACTTGTATCTTGCAGTGTCCGAGAATACAGTTAGATCGGCGTTGATCAGAGTGGAGAATGGAGCACAAAAACCAATTTACTACACAAGTAAGTCCTTCCGAGGAGCAGAGATCAGATATCCAAGGCTGGAAAAGTTAGCACTGGCACTTATTGAGGCAATTAGGAGAATGAGGCCATACTTCCAGGCTCATACCATAGTAGTATATACCGATATGCCATTGAGGCAAGCCCTTCACAAGATAGAAAAATCAGGGAGATTGATGTATTGGGCGATAGAGCTCGGTGAATATGATATAGTCTATGAACCCAGATCATCGCTAAAAGGGCAAGTTGTGGCAGATTTTATAGCAAAGTTCACCTATCCTGATACCCCCGAGGAGCAAAAGTTGCTCGCTGATCAACCTGTGGATGTTACAGGATCAACAAACACTAGCTCAGACCAACTCCGATTGGTAAAAGGGCAAGTGGATGTTACAGGATCATTAAATTCAAGCTCAGACCAACTCCGGTTGGTAAAAGGGCAAGAAAAAATGATCGACAAACAGAGAGAAATATCCGGGGAGGATGAAAGAAAGCAACAAATATTTCACCGAGGAACTCTAACTGATCAGAAATTTGAAGAAGAGTTACCTATATGGAGGCTATATGTAGATGGATCATCTTGCACTACAGGATGTGGCGCGAGGATAGTTTTGAGCACTCCAGACGAGGTCGACATGGAATACGCCCTGCGTTTCCAATTCAAAGCTTTCAGCAATGAGGCTGAGTATGAGGCCATGATTCCATGACTTAGTTTAGCAAAAATTATGGAGGCGCAACAAATTATTGTCTTCAGTGATTCTCAATTGATCGTAAATAAAATGTTGGGAGTATATGCAGTTAGAGGAGAATTAATGATCAGATATCATGCAAAGGCAAAGGAACTGGTGTCAGAATTTGTTGCTATTCAGCGGGTCAGAATACCAAGAATGGAGAATGCGAGAGCAGACGCCCTAGCTCGACTAGCATCAGCTACTCGCACCGAGCTACGACAAACAATACTAATTGAAGTGCTAGCTAGTCGAAGTATAGATGAAGATCTGAAAATGAACTTTATCACCCTTGATTTAGGACCATCTTGGATGGATCCCATCAGGGCTTATATTGAGGACGGAGAATTGCCAATTGACAAGCTCGCAGCCAAGAAATTGAAGTTTAAAGTTGCTCGGTATGTATTAACTAATGGTATTTTATATAGACGAGGAATTATGGCAGGTTTGCAGAGATTCGTGCATCCCTCCGAGGTGAAAGAATTAATTGAAGAGATCCATGAATGGTCCTGTGGAGCACATGTAGCAGGTCGAACTCTTTTGCAGAGGATGATGACGTAGGGATACTATTGGCCAAAGATGAGAGACGATTGTGTAACCTATGCCAAGAAATGTGACAAATGCCAGCGCTTTTCATCCATCCAAAAAACTCCACAAGCATTGTTGACACCCATAACTTCCCCTTGGCCATTTGCCATGTGGGGAATTGATTTTGTTGGGCCACTGCTAACAACCCGAGGAAGATTCAAATACCTCGTCGTCGTAGTAGATTATTTTACTACGTGGGTAGAAGCTGAGCCACTCATTGATATGACGTACGAGAAGGTGTACCAATTTGTTTGGAAGAACATCATTTGTGGATATGGTCTTCCTCATGCTTTCATCACAGACCATGGAACATAATTTGATAACGAGGAGTTCGCTGCCTATTTCCATCAGTCAAACAATTTGAAGGTCCACTCAGCACCAGGCCATCCTCAAAGCAATGGACAAACTGAAGTAAAAAATAGAACACTGCTGAATGGTTTGAATAAAAGACTAGATGATGCGAAAGCAAACTGGATCAACAAGCTATAATCAGTACTTTGGGCTTACCGAACTACTCCCCGAGTAGCAACAGGAGAATCACCATATATGCTGACGTTTGGAAGTGAAGCTGTTATACCTGTCGAGTTGGGCCTCCCAACACACAGGGTACCGAATTTCAATTCCCCTGTCAGCGACATAATGAGAAGACTGGATTTAGACATGCTCGAGGAAGTTAGAGAAGAAGAAGCCATCAGAAATGCTGCATACCAGCAGCGAACAACTTTGTTTTACAACTAGAGGGTGAGGAAATGCGACCTGAAAGAAGGAGACTACGTGCTGAAGAAAGTAATTCAAAAGCACAATAAACTGGAGGCAAATTGGCATGGACCATACCGAGTTACAGAAATTGTTCGACCAGGAACTTACCGAATAGCAACTCTAGAGGGGGAGGAGTTTAAGAATGCATGGAACGCATAGCACCTACGCAAGTATTATCAGTGATGTATATTCCCATGTAATGCAGTTCCAGCAATATGAATAAAATGAAGATATTCTGCCACATTTTTTCCTTTTATTGAGAATTTTTCGGGGAATACTAGTGCTACACAAAACTCGGCAAAACTCGGCAAAGATCAGACTACTCAGCAAAAATATTCCTAAAAATGCCAACCTCGGTTAGTTAGGAAACAAAATATTCCTAAAAATGCCAACCTCGGTTGGTTAGGAAACAATATATTCCTAAAAATGCCAACCTCGGTTGGTTAGGAAATAATATATTCCTAAAAATGCCAATCTCAGTTGGTTAGGAAACAAAATATTCCTAAAAATGCCAACCTGTTTGGCTAGGAAATAAAATATTCCTAAAAATGCCAACCTATTTGGCTAGGAAACAAAAATATTCCTAAAAATGCCAACCTGTTTGGCTAGGAAACAAAATATTCCTAAAAATGCCAATCTCGGTTGGTTAGAAAACAAAATATTCCCAAAAATGCCAACCTGTTTGGCTAGGAAACAAAATATTCCTAAAAATGCCAACCTGTTTGGCTAGGAAACAAAAATATTCCTAAAAATGCCAACCTGTTTGGCTAGGAAGCAAAATATTCCTAAAAATGCCAACTTGTTTGGCTAGGAAACAAAAATATTCTTAAAAATGCCAACTTATGTTGGTCGGGAGGTAAATATATTCTCGAAAATGCCAACTTATGTTGGTCGGGAGGTAAATATATTCTCGAAAATGCCAACTTATATTGGTCGGAAGGTAAAATTATTCCAGAAAGCGCCAAAGTCTACTAACTATGGCTAGTTGGGGATAAAAACCCACCAACTGTAGTTGGTCGACAAGGAAAATTTACCGACCTTGGTTGGTCGGAAACATTTTATGGGCAAATTTTTTTCAAAAAGACTAACTATAGCTGGTCGGGGATAAAAATCCACTAACTGTAGTTGGTCGACATGAAGAATTTAACAACCTTGGTTGGTTGGAAACATTTTAAACATTTTTATACTTATTACTTTATTACTAAGATGGTCGAGAAAAAAAATGTTGTTTTTGCCAAATGACTATCACAAGTTCAAACTACAACATATTGTTATCTTTTTATCAGATATGCATGCACAAATATAAAATGTTATAAGACAATAGCGAATAAAAATGAAAGTCTTTCATTGAATTCAAAATAAATTACATTGATAATGAAATGAAAGTTACATTGATATTGAAATATATACTAACTATTACATCAAAAGTTCCTATTCTACTGGTTTTTCCCCTTTGCTTTTGACACAGGTTCCTCGCCAGCAGGCGGATCATTTAAAGCCCGAGGAGAATTTATGAAGTTGAGATCCTTTAACATCCTGACATTCATCATGGATGGTCGATCTAGAAGATGCTCGGGATGAGATACTTCAACAATTAAATGAAGATTTTAGTCGCCGAGATACTTAGAAATCAAGCTCCGAGGAATGGCTCAAGCAGGGATCCAACTCATATCAAGTTTGAATGGTGGCATGGGTAAGTCGAGAAGCCCGGGATCATGGTAGTCCCACAGGTAATGACCCTGTTCGAGCTGCAGCACACCTAAGGCATTCAACCAGCCTTGCTTGTAGCCCTCATTATTGGCATTCTGGATACGATCATCCAAGTGAAAGAGAGCTTCGTTGTATCTAGCCATCCAGAACTCCCTGGGCTGTTTGTGGAACTGAGATGTTAGTATGTCCAGCTGCTCGTGGACATTTTTGACGAAGAGCTCTTTGTTCTCCAAGGTAGATTTCTGCGTAGAGAGCTGCTCTTCCAAGTCTCTGATTTTCTTTTACATTTCAGCCAAATCCTGGTTCTTCGCCATTAGCTGGAAGGCCTGGTTCTCTAAGGCAGACTGAGTCCTCTGTTCCTCGACAGGAATCCGAGATGCTCTTGCTCATCCCCGAGGAGCTCTTGCTCGTCCACGAGTTGATGTAGAGGGCCAGCTCCCTTTAAGGTTTCCAACTCGTCCCTCAAGTTGGCGTTCTCGACCTCTAGGAACGAAATCCCTCATCGATCACTGGGATTAAGGCTTTTGAATAAGAGGCTGCAGACTTCAACTGTGATAGCTATTTCTACAAGTTGTTGTTCTCTCGCTCCAGTAACTCGACAATCTGTCTGCATTCCTCGACCTCACCTTTCAGGGTTCTCTCCCTCACATCGTACCCAGCAAAAAGCTTCTCGTATTCCTTGTCGGCAATGATCAGCTTGTACTTCTTCTCATACCCCTCATGCAACAGGGCAGTGGATTCTTTGTATTGAAGCTGAAGGTCTTCGAGGGTGCCTTGGAGATCCTCGATCATGTCATAATAGGCCACATTATTGGCCACCGCTCGATCAAGTAGACACTTCAGATATTGATATGCTTCCATTGCCTGTTCTGAAGCATCTTGACCGAGGATGTCTACAACTTGTGCTTCACTCAGGTCTGTGTGACCAGCTTTAAAATATTCATTACATTGTCGCAGCAACTTAGTATCATGGGCAGATAGTAATTCCATCCTGGCCAGAAACTAGCAGAGAAAGAAAGAGCAATCGTCAATAAGAAATATAAGCAGAGTATGAATAGAAGATAAACAACAGTATGCAAAAAAGTCCAAGTTTTATTAGATCATAAAGTTCAGAGTTACATATGTGGGTTACATTTGAAAAAGAAAAAGATAAAGAGAAACCCGAACAACTCTAGACATTTTCCTTATCTCCCAAAACCTTCTCGGGAGGCTGGGACGAGGAAGTAGGTTACTCGGAGGGAATGGATAGTTGCTCGGGGAGCACGGGCAGTTGCTCGGAGGAAGTAACAATCTGCTGAAGTTCCTCGGCAGCAGGCTGAATGGCTGGGGGATTATCTCCCATCACCATAGAAGACTTTTCTGAGGCAGATTCGTCCTCTTCAAGATCTTCTAGGTTTGGAGGAGGACCAGGAATGTGTTTCTGGAAAAGCTCAGAAGATTCATCAACTTTCATTTCCTGGAGAGCAGCAACCCATCCATCCCTAAAGTATTTGAGACTGCCATAGTCCACTTGCGACACCATAGCAGCCAACCGCTTGTTCCACCCCTTGTCCCAGTCAGCGCTGAAGGACTTCTTCATAGCCATCTTCCTCTTTAATTTCTCCGAGGAGAGCTTCTCGGACAACACGATATCAGCAGCTTTCAATTTGTTTTCAATCTCTTCCTTCTACCGACCTACTTCCCTAAGTTGAGCCAGCTCCTCCTCAGCAGCCTTGAGCTTATCTTCAAGCTCCCCAGTAGTTTTGAGCTTCTCTTCGAGCTCCTTATTTTCCTTCTCCAGGGAATTTATTCTCTTCTCCAAATTCTTTGAGGCATCAATAACTCGAGCTTTCTCTTGCTCGGTGGATGCAAGCTTTTTCTTCTAGACATCCTTGTCAGTAGCGTATATCTGGCGAGAATCGTCCAAAGACTTGATAGCTTCTGCTGGAGCTCCCTCGACACTAGACGAGGAGCATGAAGTTTTAATCGTTTCATCCTTCTTCAGGATTATATTAAAGCAGCTCGTTAACTGTGAAACTAAAAAGAAAGCAAGTTAAAAACAGAAATAACAAAGGAAATATGAAAAGTTCAAAGTAAGAAGACTTACAGAAGCAAGGTGACGAGCAGCTAACGAGGTGACCATGTCCCGAGTAAGGTTTTCTTTAGTACCTTGGACCTCGGGAATGATCCAGGACTTTATCGAGCTCATGGCAGAGCTCGGAGGAACAAAAGTGGGAACCCCTGTCCCAGCAGTTGTGGGCTGAGTGATGGTGTCAGCCAAATTGACCGAGGAGTTCTTCTTCAGCCTCCTTGGGGGAATAAGAACAGATTCAACCAAGGAAGAACCCTTGGTCGGTGATATTACAATCACCTCTCCAGGAGCAGCAGACCTGCTCGGAGCCACTGCGGGCTTCTCTACAACCTTCACGGCAGCAGCCGAGGAAGGCGCATCATTCTTCTTTGTCCCCTCCCCTGGGACATCAACTTTACTTATTTTTACCTCACCAGAACCAGAGGCAGGTTTCTCGAACAGAGTGGGAGGTCTTCTTCTCTTCATCCTTTCGCTTAAAGGGACATGAGATTCAGGCGAGGAGCTGGTGGAAGCTGGTACTGGCTCTGATTCACTTATTACTGGACGAGCAGTAAAAGAGGTGGTGTAGCTCTTGTATTGCAGTAGATATGATGCCGACCTAATATGCTCGTCAACAACAGATTGATGCAGGCTCCAGATAAGTTTCAAATGCCTTATATTGACATCTGCTTCTTTTGGGCACTTTCTTTTGTTATCAACTGCAAATAAATAAACATTGCCATCAGTGACACATTTTATCAAACATAAAGGAAGCATAATTTCAAAATAAATAAAATGAAATAAAAATAACCTATCCCATTGCCATAAGGAGGGCATCTGGGACCCTGGTGAACCTCATCTCCAGTTAATGGAGGGTGTTGCCAATTTTTTATGACAACCCCGTGTTCAAAATAATCCCTATTGGCATCAAGGAGGTTGACTACTAAGGCTCTATTCAAAATTCTAGTTTTTAAATAAAAAATATTATCATTAACGGCCCATCCATAACAAAACATAATCTCAGGAATTCCTGTGCGAGTTCCATGGATCTGATTTAATCTATGCACCCCATTAACTATTCTCCATGTGTTGGGGGCTATTCTTGTAGGAACAACGTCAAAGTAATGACAGAATTCTAGACACAAGGGATTTGGTGGAAAAGAAAATCCACTCTCAGCAATAAAGAGGCTGGGGAACCAATGTCCCTCAGCCAAATGGAAATAATCAGAAGGCTCATAAAGCTTTTCCAAACAACCGAGGAGGGAATGGAAAAATCAGAGCGAAATTTATCAAGAGATTCAACAGGGTAAACCATGGTGAATAAAGGAAATGAAGAAGAAGGAAGAAGATCTTATAGAAAAGAGTGGATATGATGACAACGGACTATGGAAGAGATGAATACACAGGAGAGAAAGAGACGACGGAAAACTCGAAGATAAAAATTTGAAAAGGTAGAAGACGATGGGAGTGTCTGTGAAGTTTAAATACCTTGCCTTGGGAAATGGTGAAGTAATGATTACAAAAAAGTATGATTACGTTATCGGCGGCTAAAAAGATGAAAAGAGGTGCGGGAATCAAAGCGGGCAACAACGGTTAAAAAGATGAAAAGGGACGCGAGAATCAAAGCGGGCAACGACGGCTAAAAAGATGAAAAGTGGCGTGGGAATCGAAGCAAGCAGAAAAGTTCAAAAAAGCATGATTCTACGAATTTTGAAGGAGAAATAAATATGAAGGAAACACTCCTAAAAATCATGAAGACCATTTAAAGCTACCATATTCTGAGAAAGAATATTCCCTACTCCTCAAAATTCGAACTATGAAACATTGGGGGCTTCTGTTGATACCAAATTTAGTCTGCTGACATGGCCCAATTAAATGAAGACACGTGGTGATCTACATGGCAACAACAACACTTCCGAGAAACCCACAAGATCCGAGGTACAAGATTACAACGAGGAAGACTATTTCCCCGAGGAACACTGCTTCCCTGAGGAACTCATACGCTCCGAGGAACAAGACCTCACCGTGGAACTCTTAAGTACCAAGAATCTTAGGCGTTCCGAGCAACTCAGGCGGTCCGAGCTGCACCTCGAACAAATCATTAATAGCGGGATAACCAACAGTTCAACTGATTCATTAAATGCTTATCAGTTAGACACACACGCTTAAGGGGCATTGAATGTATTACCCTTTCACATTATAGCCTCAGGGCTATAAATACATTATACAATCCTCATTGTAGGGGGACCGAAAAATCCATACCGGAATTTCGTGATAGAACTTGTAATCGAGTATTCCCAAACACTCAGCAATAAAACAACAGTGGACGTAGGCCATTCTTATAAGGCTGAACCACTTTAAAATTCTTTGTCTCATTTATTTATCTGTGATTGAATAATTAGAGTGATCTAATTTTTTACATCAATAATATATATATATATATATATATATATATATATATATATATATATATATATATATATATATATCGATGCAGTAGGTATACACATAACCCCATTTATCGTATTTCATGCACAGTATTTATCCCTCGAATACTCACTGTACTAACATGTTACAAATATTCTCGCCATCGTAATTACTCAAGTTTTATTCTTTACTCTAAGGGTCCCAATCACCCCTTACTATTATTTCAGTATTTAAGTCTTTCTTACTCTATTGGCCCATATCATAGGTTCATTCGAAAAATTCGTAATTTATTCTCATCCTCTCAAATTAATTACTTTACAATTTTAGCCTTAATTCTCTCAACAAGACTAATCTCCGATTCTATCATGGACCTACTGTATTCCCATAAGTCCCTAATAATAATTTAAAGAGGCTCCAAAGGTCCCCCCAAATAATTTTCAAAAATTTCTAGGTTTAAATAGGCAAAATAGTCAATTCTGGGCAAACCCAATCGATTCTCCCAAAGGCCAAATCGATTCACCCCTGGGCCAAATCGATTCGTTTTGCACCAGATCGTCTTCTTTCCCCACACAAGTGCATTTTTTCACCATTATCATTAACATAACTCTCATGTTTCTTTAGCAAACTTTAAACTAATTGTTCCAAACCTTTTCTGTATGTATTAGGAAGGTTTTTAACGAATTTTAACATCAAAATACTACGATTATCATTCAAAAATGGATTTAATCATCTAATCCTCAAAAACCCAAGATTTATATGTTCTTTCTTCATATCCAACATAAAAAATAAGATTTAATTCGTGGAGATGATCATATATCATCTAATTTGTTATCCTCTATAGATGTTAAATCCAACTACATCCAAATCCTACCCAAACATGAGTTTTAATCATTCTTTTCATCCAAAATATCAGTTTAATCAAACTTATAATGAAACCCTCACAACATGGGTATTATAACCTCAAAATAATTTGCAATAAACACTTTCTTTGATCACTAGGGTCTGATTTTGTGGTTAGGATGATGGATTGACGATATCCTCTTCTAATCCTCACTCTCAAGTTGTTTGTGGTGCAAGAACAAGATGATAGCTCCAATAATTTCTTCAAAACCTCCAAGTACTCTCTCATTTTATTCTCTAATGGTCTCCCTTTGTTTTCAGAACTCTTGTCCCTAGCCCCTTCAATCTAACATTTGATATAAGGTTGGGAAATTCGAAGCTCCCTCTACCTTAAGCTACTAAAAGACTAAATTACCCTTATACGATCTCAGTTTAGTCTAAAAATACCTCGAGATCCAAACAATACCTCCGTGTATACTATTCTGACTATTTTAACCCTTTCAAAATCATCTATGACCTCGAAATCATCATCCGACTCACTCTACAAAAATATACTATCTCGACCTTAATTAGTCTACATACGACTCTTGGTTGAGATAAAATCAAATTACATCAATATCACTTGCTATGACGTGTAATAATTTCCATACTTTATTTACTATTCACTTAGTAAATACAATTCATTATATTAATCATCATCTCTCTCTCGATTAATATTTAGTAATCAGATTATCATTCAATTCAATTAAATTATGTCTCGCCTGTAATTTATAATAAAACGAATTAATTACGAAATTAATTAAATTTCAAGTACGCATTAATATGGGGTATTACATACTTTCCCCCTTACAAAGGAATTTCATCTCCAAATTAGATCATACCTGAGGTAAACAACTTGTGATACTGCTCTTGCGTGTCATCCTCCCACTCCTAAGTAGACTCATCAATGATGTGGTGTCCCCACTGAACTCTAATTAGTGGCACCACTTTAGACCGATGCTTACGCCTACTATGATCCATAATTGCCACTGGTCTCTCCTCGTACGAGACGTTCGTCTGTAAGTCAATCTCCTCAAGTGTAACATTCTAGAAAGCCCGCTCACTCATCCTGTATTTCTTCAGCGATGCCATATGGAACATATTGTGGATCTGCTAAAGATTCTCTGGTAAACCCAGTCTATATGGTACTAGTCCCACTCTCTCAATAATAGGGAAAGGCCCCTTGTACCTCATCGCTAACTTCCCTTTCTTATCGAACCTCATGACCCCCTTCATGGGAGACACACGTATCAACACCTGGTCCCCAACCTCTAAATCTACGTGCCTCCTATCTACATCAGCATAACTCTTCTATCAGTCTTGGTCTATTCGAATATGTCCCTGAATTAGCTCAATTTTGGTAGTCGTCTCCTGTATCATCTCTAGCCCCAGTAGATTGTTGTCCCCCGCCTCTAACTAGTAAGCGAGTGAATGGAAAGGTCTCCTATAAAGTGCCTCAAACGGTGCCATACCAATGGAAAATTGGTAAAAGTTATTATAAGCAAATTCTACCAATGGAAGATATTGTTCCTATCTGCCCCCAAAATCTAGGATGTACATCATCAACAAGTCCTCTAGCATTTGATTAACCCTATCAGTCTGTTCGTTTGTCTGTGGATGATAAGCACTACTGAATCATAAGTCTGTACCCATGGCTTCCTAAAAGCTCTACCTAAAGTGAGACACACAGATCTTGTCTCTATCAGACACAATGTTAATCGGTACCCCATGCAGCTTCACTATTTCGACAATGAACAACTACACATACTGACTCATCTCATAGTCACTGCAAATTGGTTAGAAATGGGCCACCTTGTTCAATTGATCCACTATCACCCAAATGGAATCGTATCCCCTCTGCAATGTCGGCATCACTATAATAAAATCCATCAAAATGCTCTTCCACTAACACGCGGGAATCTCCAAAGGCTGTAGCATCCCTGAAGGCCTCTAATGGTCTACCTTAACTAGTTGACATGTGACACACTTTGAGACAAACTCTTCTATGTCTTGCTTCATCTTGGCCCACTAATACTGCCTCCTCATGTCCTTATACATCTCATTCCCATCGGGATGTACCGTAAAGCTCGATCCGTGTGACTCAGTCATAATTGCATGCCTCAAGTCATCATGCTCTGGCATAATTATCCTCCCATTAAAATGCAAGCCTCCCTATGATCTAATCGAGTAAGACTCTACACCCTTAGCTAATAACTACTTCACTTTGTCTTGATAATATGGATCCTCTACCTATTCTTTCACTACCTACGTGATAATCTCGGGAGTGATACACTACACCAAAAAGGATAAATTGTCACCTTTGAGACGACCAACCTTGTCACAGTCATTGACGGTGACAAGGCCATGACAACTGTTTATCACGGTTAATGACCGTGCCAACTTTAAAGAGTTGTCATGGTCAAAGACCTTGATTGGTCCATGACAATTCTTATAATTAAAACCCTAGGCGACTTTTTTTTTCCTACCGTTTCCTTTCCCTCCATTTTCTCTCTCTTCTAGGTCGAGCGCCGATTATCTCTCTCTCTACATTCAGGTCATTTCTCTCTCTCTCTCTCTCTCTCTCTCTCTCTCTCTTTTGTGTAGGTGTGTGTGTGCATGTGTATGTCTGTGTTTAGGTGTAGGTGTGGGGGGTAGTGGGGCAGTGGCGGGGAAGGGGGTGGAATGGAGGGGGGCAAGCGGTGAAGTGATCGGGGGAGCAGTGGGTTGGGGGTAGTGTGTGTGTGTGTGTGTGTGTGTGTAAGTGTGTGGCATTGGGGGTGGAAGTGTGGGGCAGGGGGATTTTGGGGGGAGGGGGGGGGGGCTGTGTGTATGGGCGTTTCTTGATATCGAATTGCATTGAAATTGATATTGATATTGATATTGATATTGATATTGAATTGAATTGGTATTGAAATTTTTATATTGAATTGAATTGAATTGAGTTGGACAAGTTGGATTAATTGCACACATAGATATATAAATTATTGCCTTACTCTATCATATTAAATCGTAATTAAATTGTCTTAACAACCACCTTATCTAAATGAAAGGGTATCGTGTGCACGGGGTGGGAGAGGGGTCATTGTTTAGATTTCACTTCGATTAGACATTCCACGCACGAAGTTTAGTGATGGGAAGTTACGACAACTCAAACCTATAATATAATTAACATGCTTTTAATGTAGTATCGTATTTAACGAGAAGTCACATAGTGTTAGAATCCCCTTAGCTCCTTAAAAATGGACTAAAACATATGAATTGCTCTAAACATTAATTGCCTTTTTAATTTGTATACATTGTAATTCCATAGGACATGTTTCTCTAAATTGAGATTTAATTCTAATTGGTATTGATATTGGTATAAATTGAAATTGAATTTGAATTGGCACTGATATTGGTATAAATTGGTGTAAATTGATATAAGTTTTAGTTCTTATGCGTACTTTAAAATAAATGAGACATACTTTAAATTACATAATTAAATGAATTCTCTCGAATTATGATAAGACATAATTAATGAAACATACTTTAAATTTCATATAGTGCGCATAGAAACTGGCCTTCTAGTTCTTATGCGTACGCATTCAATAACCCTTAGCCCCATTCGAGAGTCATTACCTTTGTAATGAGATCTCTCGAATCATCCCGTTTAGACAATTTGGGACTGCATAGTTTTTATATAATAATGTTATTAGTAGCTTAAAATTTTTACTTTTGGGGGAAGTTCTGTAGTCCTATCTTACTATTCTCTGTGTATATACTAGATGATACGATTTTAAGTGTTATTTCAATTGATAAATTGAAATAACACTCACACTTGCGAATCTATATCGTGTACTTGGAGAACTATGGGGATATGCAACCAAATATTCCTCAAATTAGAACAATGTGCATGAGTTGTTAAGTATATTACACAAATATGTGGTCTTAAATGGGATAGACCACTCACCTTTGAGAGGAGATGGAGAAAATAGGAATTTGAATGCACGAATAAATATACATTAAGTCAACTTCTTATATAACACTTGTTTGGGGGGTGTATGCTTGCGTGTATTCTCATTTGAATGCACAACATAACGGTTCTATAACATTTATAACTAATTTAAATTACATATAATGCGCATAGATACTAGCCATCTAATCTAAATTACATAACGGTTCTCATTTAACTTTTTTTTTATACTAATCCACGAATATACACTTCTTACCCATAATAGGTATTGTTTATAGTAGCTGTGATGGAATATCCAAAATAAAAAGAGCGGATGGGTGAGACAAATAGATTAGGGGATGTGTTTCACAGAGGTGCTAATGAATTTGTGAAATACGAAAAGAGATATCATGATGATGAAGAGTTTATGTGTCCATGTGCTAGGTGTAAGAATGTTAAGGTGTTTGAGTGGATAACAGTTAAACTACATTTGTTAAGATGGGGTATGCAAGATAGTTATCGACTTTGGGTTTTTCATGGGGAACCGAAAGTTCCTTTTGTCCCCGAGCAACCTTCACAACAACCTTCAACATATAGGATAGATGTAAAAGGGGAGGATGATAATATAGATCATAATATGCCAGAGGATTTAGTTGATAACGCGTATGGATTTCATGAAGTGGAAGAGAATGAGGTCACTAACGTTGTACAAGGTTCAGGTGCTCATGAAGATATTAGGATAAACCTTACCGATGATTACCAAATTTTAAATTTTAATTTGAGCTAGCGATTATACTCTAGCTGTGAGAAAGAGCAAACAATATTGCATGCCATGGTTGGTTTGCATAGTTTGAAGACCCAATATGGTTTGTATGGTAATAGCATGACATGAATTTTGAATTGGGTGAAGGGATTGCTACCCAAGAAGAATACGCATCCAAGAATCTATCCTACTATCAAAAACAGTTTTAAAGGTTTGGGAATGAAGTAGAAATCAATTCATGATTGTGTGTATGACTGCATACTATACCAAAAGGAGTATGAAAATCTCGATCGGTGTCTGATATTCAATGAACCTAGATATTTCCAATTTACTGGAACGGAAGTCACAAGCTTGAAAGTGCCTCAAAAAGTGTTGAAATGTTTTCTCGTTGGGCGTAGATTAAGGCAGTTTTTCACAGTACCATGTATAGTGGAGGCAATGACTTTTCATGCTAGGGCAGAAGCAGGGGAAAATCTCATGTGCCATTCTATTGATTCTACAACTTGGAAGAGGATGAGTTTTGAGTATCCCAATTTTTCTCGAGAACAGCGTAACATTCGTTTAGTGATATCAATAGATGGTTTCAATTTATTTGGAAATCGAAGCGCCAATCAGAGTGTATGACTAGTGATCCTAGCCTCACTCAACCTCCCTCCTTCACAGTGTATGATACCTGAATTTTTGATATTGTCTTTGTTGATCCCATGGCCAAAGGCACCAAGTGAGGACATCGATGTCTAACTGGCACCTTCGGTAGAAGAATTAATGAGTTGTGGGAAGAGGGTGTGCCATCATTTGACTCTTTTAGAAAAGAAGAATTTATGTTGAAAGCTATGTTGATGTGGGTAATTCATAATTTTCCATATTATGGGATATTATACAGTTGTGTAGTACATGATTATTTGGGGTGTCCTATTTGTGGAGAGGAGACTGAATCTCTTCGTCTCCATGCTAGCTCAAAAAATATATACCATTGCCATAGGAGATTTTTACCCCTCGCTCATAGTTTTAGATTTGAGAAAGGTTCTAATTTTTTACCGGGCAGGGTTGAACATAGGCTATGATCAAGAAAACTTCCAGGCTTAGAAATTGAAAGTAAATATTCTGATTGTGGCCCTAATATGCTAGTTAATAATCCTAAATTTAAGAATGTCAAGCATAAGAAGACCGTAACTGAGAATAAAACTGAGACAATAATAGGAGATCAATTTTATGAAACTTTATTTATTAGAAGAATAACCCAGTGCGCCATGTATTGGATGTGATGCACGCAGAGAAGAACATCGTTGAACATATTGTGGGCACATGCCTTGGGGGGAGTCATTTGAAGGATGGAGAAAATGCACGAAAATACCTTAAAGCGTTGAAACTTAAACCACAACTATGATTGAAAGAAGATAGTAGGGGAAGGACAATAATTTCCCCTAGTGCGTTTACTTTGACGAGTGAGGAAAGGAAGGTGCTTTTAGGAACAATATATAATTTTCAATTTCCATTTAATTTTTCATCCAACTTGCAAAGGATTGTGAATTATGCTACCCATGATTTACGTAAGTGTAAGTCCCACGAATGGCATGTGATCATGCAATTGGTTCCTCTATTATTTAACCACTGTTTCTCCAAGCACAAGGATTTATAAAGGGCTATTATGTAAATTAGTATCTGCTTCTCACTTTTATGTGAGAAGGTATTCAATCGAGATCATATAGTGGCCGTAAAATTGGTAGTGAAGGAAGCGATTTGTGTCTTGGAGAAGTACTTTTCCCTATCTTTCTTTGACATAAGTGTTCACTTGTTGGTATACTTATGCGACGAGGCACTTATTTACGATCCAGTTAGATATATGTGGATGTATCCATTTGAAAGATTGATGATACTTTTTAAAGATTGCATCAAGAATACATGATTCATTGAAGGATCAATTGCAGAGGAATACATTACCGTGTAGTCATCAATCTACACTCGAGAATATATGCCTGACTCGACCAACGTGGATAACAATGATGAGTTCGCAATGAGGGTGGTCATGTGATGGGCAAACGAGTGAAATTAATGAGTTTGCAACATGAAAAAGTAGCTTATTATCTATTTGACACACATGAAGATGTCGAAGAATGGAAACATTAATTTAAAATTATTTTAACTTTTACATTATTTTAATTTTTACATGATTAATTTTGTAATACATTCGTCATGATCTGTGAAGAAAATATGAAGCCTGTGAGAACAATAAAGCACTAAAAATAATAGCACAATTAGATAGCAAATTTAGGTTATGGTTGTCACACGAGGTAATTATTGTAAGGACATAATTTTATAAATGTTCAGGGTAGAATCTAGGAATTTTCTGTTTTCTCCTAGATCATAGTTCCTATGTCTGATACCGCTACATTCGGCACGTCAACACGATCATCCTCGACGGCCTTTATCCGAATTCAATGCATCCACTTTCTTCACGTGCATCATGCTACATGCAACATGCTGCTCAGCTCATTCCCACTACTCCACTACGCTCTATCAGTAATATGTTTTATTGGAGCTTTAAATATTTGCATAAATATTTGGGAAATGTTTTTGAAAATTATTTTTGAAGTCTAGTTTTATTTTTTTATCAAAAGCAGAATTTCTCTAAGTGTAGAAGCGAATAACCTCGATCGACGAGCTCGCTCAAACGACTTTGGAAGTCATTCGAGCGAGATAGGCATGTCACGTGATATCGTTCAAACGACTTTTGTCCTTCGTTCGAGCGACATGGCTATCTCGTTCGAACGAGCCACCGCCTCGATTTTTGTATAAATATCTGATCTCATTCTACACGTTTTTCAAGACTTTCTGCAATCTCAAAATTCTGCGAAAACAGCCCAAAATAAGACTTCTCTTTTTAAGGTTTTCTAAACCTTTTTGATTCACAAAACCATTCCCATATATGTGTGTGAATCTTTAAACCTTCAAGAGGATCATTTACTCATCTGGAGTACTTTGTGAGGAAGTCGCTCTCTTCTTCACTGCTGCCCTACTTAAAAGGGATAGTTCCAGCCGCCGATAACAGAGCCGACACCCGAGGGTATTTCTGTGTCATTGTATTTTTACTGTAATCCGTGTGAGCCATTTCTCTTACAAAATTATAGTGAAAATAAAAGGTTTTGCCCCTTTGGGGATTTTTCCTCATATATGTGTTCTTGAATGTTTCATCATCATATTTATCACATATAAATGCATGTTTAGGATTTAATTGGGTTAAACTCTGTTTAGTTAAATAACTTCCTTATTTGAATGCAAGCGCACTCTTCTCAAATTGGTATCATAGCCAGTTACACAAATTTACCGTGTAATTTTCCGCAAATTTTTTTTAAGATATCAATTTTCTAAAAAATTGATTTTTGAAAACGAGTGCGTTCATAATGGAGAAGTTATATAATAAAATGCCTGTTTTTTACGGGACAAACTATGCATATTGGAAAGCCCGCATGAGATCTGCATTAAAAGCCATTGATGAACGTGTCTGGATTTTGGTTGAAAGAGGGTGGACACCTCCCTCCGTCACTCTTGAAAACGTGACCAATTTAAAATCTGTTACTACATGGACTGAAGAAGAATTTAAATGGTCATCTTTTAATTCTAAGGGTCTGAGTGCTATTTCTGGGTCTGTCACACCTGATGAGTTCAAACGCATAATGACGTGCACCACGTCAAAAGAGGCATGGGATGTTTTACAACTCACCCATGAAGGAACTAATGCTGTGAAAGAGTCTAAATTGAAAAATTTGACAACTCAATTTGAAACCATCACCATGCATGAGACTGAATGTTTTGATGATTTTTATTCTAGGCTTTCTGACATTGTTAATACTAGCTTTAATCTTGGTGAACATATTCCTAATGCGAGAGTTGTGAAAAATATTCCTCGTTCTCTTCCTAAGCGTTTTATCCCCAAAGTCACTCTGCTAAATTCTATGGGTAATTTAAATACGCTAAAATTGGTAGAACTTGTAGGAGATTTGTAAACATATGAAATTTATATGTTCCCTAAAACTGCTAGGTCTAAAGATAAGGGAATTGCACTTAATGCCCAAGAGAGAAAGAGTGAGGGGTCGACAAGAAAGAAGGTAGAGTCATCTAGAAAGAGAGAGAATAACACGTCAGATTATGATTGTGATTTTGACTTAGACGATTTGGCTCTTTTTGCAAAAAAATTCAAGAGGATTCTTAAATTTAAGAAAAATGGCAATTTTAAAGATAAAAAGAAATTTGAGAAAAATAAGTTTGAAAAGAAAAATGAAAAAGATTTTAAAGATCCTCCTAAGAAAGAAAGTTAGATATGCTTTGAGTGCGACGATAGGGGTCATAGAGCCTTTGAGTGTGCCACACGTCTGAACAGAGAGAAAGGGAAAATTGTACTTAATGCTACCCTTAGTGACGACAGTGAGGTCGAGTCGGTGGATTCTGGTGACGAGTCACCGCATGATTGTAACTTCACCGCATTCATGGCTAGTCATATGAGCACTTCTTGTTCTCCTCACGACGATGAGGATGATTCTTTACAGGGACACCTCGACAGTGAGAGCGATGTGAGTGAGGGGGATGATGACACAAGTGAGAGCGAGAGTGATATTCAACGCGCCTACGCTGAGTTATATTCTGAGTCATTTAAAAATAAAAAGCGTAACAAAGTGTTAGTTGTTAAGATCACCGTCTTAGAGGAAGATTTAAGAAAAGCGAGAGAGAGAGAGTCCTCCACCTGCACCACCCTGAGAGAAAGAGAGTCTGCCTGTGTTGAGACAGAATCTATGTTTAGAGAGAGAGAGAGTTGTTTTGAGAAAGAGAGAGGGGACTTGACTAAACAAGTGGCTAGTCTTACGAGTGAGCTTCATTCCTCCATGGAGACTCGAAAGAAACTTGAATCCCTTGTTGCCTAGCTTACTCATGATCTGGAGAGAGCACGGGAAGTCAAGGTACAAATCGAGGACATATCTGGGAAAATGGGAAAGATGCTCCTTGGCCCCGCTTTAGGTTTTGGTGATAGGCAGGGAATTGGTTATGATGGTGCCTCCACGTCCCAAATTGCACCCGGACCAGTTGCTGAGTTTACTACGACTCCTTATGGCCATCGTCAAAAACCTCGAAGGAGAGTACGACCAAGAAAAGGAAATCAAGGTCCGCCTTTGACTGTGTTCTTTTGTACTTATTGCAAAAGAAAAGGCCACCTCAAGGAGTTTTGATATAGCATGGGTCGGACATGACGTACTACTGCTCCACCTTAGCATACTGATGATTTTACCAGTCTAAGAGAGCGAGATGATTTCTTAGCTGCCACGTCTCAGAGTTTGATGGAGGAATTTCGACGGATTTTTTTGCTGTCAGTGAATGCTTCTCACATTCTAGCTAAAACCAACAACAACAAAGGCAAACAAAAAGTCACCACTTCTTGGGTACCTAAGAAAGATAAAAAGGCCTTTGTTGTTCATGTTTCTCTCAAAGCACGTAATACCTCACAGTGGTATTTTGACAGTGGGTGCTCCAGACACATGATAGGTGATGCCTCATTTTTTACGACTCTTGAGGATTATCAGGATGGCAGAGTCACCTTTGGAGATGTGAGCAAGTCTAGTATTATAGGATGTGGTAATGTCGAGTTACCTGGATTTTCTAAGCTAGAAAATGTTTTGTACGTCAATGGTTTGAAAGCAAACCTTCTTAGCATTAGCCAGCTGTGCGACGCTGACTTTGCAGTAAAGTTTGATCGGGACTCTTGTAAGGTCTATAATCAAGCCGATAAACTTTTAGTGCAAGGGGTGAGGACAAAGTATAACTGCTATGGGACTGAACCCACATCCTCACTTGTCTGCAACAGCGCCACGATCACTCCTATGGATCCGTGGCACCAACGTCTAGGTCACGTAAATATTAGAGATCTATCTCGCTTAGCTAAAAAAGGACCTAGTACGTGGCTTACCATCTCTTGGAAGGCCAACTTCAACAGTTTGTGGACCCTGTCAGTTGGGAAAACAAATTCGTCGTCCCCATAAGAAGTTGCATTCCATTACCACCTCTCATGTTCTTGAGCTTATACACATGGATCTTATGGGTCCCACTTGTACCGAGAGTCTGGGTGGTAAGAGGTATATCCTCGTGATGGTGGAAGATTTCTCCATATACTCCATTGTAGGTTTTCTGTGGGAGAAATCTGATGTTGTTGATTTTATTATGATCAAGTGTCGTGTCCTTCAAAATTAACACGGTGTCACTATTAATAGGATCCGTAGTGACAATGGCACAGAATTTAAGGAAGCAAAAGTAGATCTCTACTGTGATAGCCTTGTGATCAAACATGAGTTTTTTGTTGTGAAGACTCCTCAGCAAAATGGGATTGTTGAGAGAAAGAATAGAACGATCCAAGAAATGGCTAGATCTATGCTTCTCGGTCGTAAGGTTTCTAGGAGATTTTGGGCAGAGGCAGTGTCTACTGCATGCCACACGGTGAATAGGGTTTACCTGCATCCACACACACTTAAGACGCCTTATGAATTGTGGACTGAAAAGAAACCCAACCTGGCATATTTCTGTGTTTTTGGGAGTAAATGATACATCCTACGGGATAAAGAGAAATTAGGAAAGTTTGACACTCGAAGCGACAAGGGAATATTATTAGGCTATTCATCAAATAGTAGAGCGTACCGAGTTTTTAACCTGAAGAGTTCTAAGGTTATGGAATCAATAAACGTAACTGTGCAAGATGACGAACCTTCAACGGCTATTGATCCTAACCAATAGTGTGAGGATGAGAACTTCTCTAGGAGTGACTTACTTGTCCCTCACCCACACTGTGTGGATCCTACTCCTGTGTTAGGGGACACTCCTGCTTGGGTTCGCAAGGGTCATTACCCTTCTGCCATTGTTGGTGATCCCACTCTAGGGGTCAAGACTCGTGCTCAGCTAGAGAACGATGTTAGTTACTTTTGCTACACATTCAAAGTCGAGCCCAAAAATCACAAAGAAGCACTCAAGGATGAACACTGGATATCTTCTATGCAGGATGAGTTGCTTCAGTTTAAAAAGAACAATGTCTGGGAACTTGTCCCCCGACCTAGTGAGACAAATGTGATAGGTACTAGATGGATTTTCAACAATAAAATGGATGAAAATGGTACCATAATCAGAAATAAGGCTAGGTTGGTCTCTCAAGGCTACACACAGATAGAGGGTGTAGACTTTGGGGAGACATTTGCTCCTGTTGCGAGGCTTGATTCCGTTCGCTTACTACTCGCCATCGCATGTCATCTGCGCTTTAAGTTATATAGAATGGATGTCAAGAGTGCCTTTTTAAATGGCATTCTACAGGAGGAGGTTTATGTGGAACAACCAAAAGGGTTCGAAGACCCTAAGCACCCGGAGCACGTCTACTATTTGCGGAAATCCTTGTATGGTTTGAAGCAAGCACCCCGTGCTTGGTACGAGAGGCTTACTTCTTATCTCTTAGCCCGTGGCTTCAAGAGAGGGGGAGTTGATATGACGTTGTTCGTTAGGAGAGATGACGGTGCTATTTTGGTTGCCCAAGTCTATGTGGACGACATAGTCTTTGGATCCATGTTCTCCTAACATGCTCACCACTTTGAGGAGGAGATGAAAAGTGAGTTTGAGATGAGAATGGTTGGTGAGCTTACGTTCTTCCTTGGTCTCCAGGTTCGTCAGCTAGAGGATCGGATGTTCATCTCCCAATCCAAGTATGCTAGAGACCTAGTGAAGAAATTTGGTTTAGACTCCGCTACGCATGCTCGTACACCTATGAGTACCTTTACCAAGCTTAGTAAGGACACTTCAGGCAAGGACGTAGAGCAAACCTTATATCGGAGTATGATAGGTAGTCTTCTCTACTTGACTGTCTGTCTTCTCGACATAGCCTATAGTGTTGGAGTCTGTGCGCGATATCAGGCGTCCCCAAAAGAGTCACACTTACTTGATCTAAAACGAATTATTAAATACGTGAGTGGGACTCTCTCATACGGTATTTGGTATTCCTTTGATACTGATAACGGTTTGTCCGCCTATTCAGATGTCGATTGGTCCGGGGATGTAGATGGTTGTAGGAGCACTTCTGGTGGGTGTTTCTATTTTGTTTCTATTCTTATCTCCTGGCTGAGCAAGAAGCAAAATTCCATCTCTTTGTCCACTGCGGAGGCTGAGTACATATCCACCAGGAGTTGTTGCACATAACTCATGTGGATGAAGCAAATGCTGGAAGATTATGGGATTTCAAAGGAAACCATGACCATTTCCTGTGATAACACGAGCGCGATACACATATCCCGTAATCCAGTCCAGCATTCGTTCACAAAGCACATCAGGATACGTGAGCACTTTATACGACAGTTAGTTGAGGAGAAAGTCGTATCCCTGAGTTTTGTTCCCACCGACCATCAGTTAGCCGATATTTTCATGAAACCTTTAGATTCCCTTAGATTTGAAAGTCTTAGGAAGTCTTTGGGAATTTGCACAGTTGACTGAGGGGTTGGTCTATTTCTAAAATAGGATGCTTTTTCATGTTCTTATCATATTCTTCCTATTACTAGTTTGTTTTATATGTACTATTACCTTGTTGTACATATTTTTTTATTCTTTTGAAAAATCCAAAATGATTTTCTTTTATAAAAATTTTAGAAAAGCCCAAAAAGATTTTTGTATTTTTTTATGCACCTTTTATGGATGAACATTTAAGATAGCCAAGTCATAATTTCATTCCTTTAATCCACGTGACTGTTTGATAGAGATTTGAGACGCTGCATCATTTCATCCATGTGCTTTACATTATTTGGAGTTTTTGAGATGTGATTAGTGATATCTTTCTACATGTTTGACTCCTATCTCCTTTATTGCACACATGCACAGCTTTATTTTATTATTGTACTTGTCTATCACATGTTGGCTTGAGTGTTTCCATCTCAATTCTGTCTATACAACTAACAATATGCGATAAAACTTGACAAGATTGGAATGCATGTAAAAACTGTTTTTTTGTGAGACTGAGTGTTTGTTTAAGGACGGGGAGGGGCTGCGAAAGGTATCTCTTCTTTACACAAAAGCCACCGTTCAAAAGGACCAAAAAAATGGAGGAATTTTATTATCCGAGGTCCAAAGAGGTTAAAAGAGCCCCGAAAAATTTAAAGGAAATAAAAAGCAATTCATGCCACATATGGGCCATTAGGTTTCACCATCAATTCTCCAAAGTTTGAGAATTTAGAAAGCCTCTATTCAAAATTAATATCTGAGGTAGTTTGGTTGGAGAATATAAACGGGTTTGGACTTCCTTGAAAGTATTGAAAAAGCATGAAATAGTTTTGGACGTTATTGGTGTGAAAAACATTTTGAGCTTTGATTTGTTGATTTGATTGAGTCAATGTCTCATATTTCCACCTTTTTACACCAAAGGAAGACTTTGAGTTCATTCGTTTGGAGTATCCAATATTCATCGTGCACATATGTCATGTTTGTATGCATTGATTTTCCTATCGAGTTTGATCACACCCCTTCATTTCGCTATCATTGACTTGGTTGTTTTTGTGATCTTTCATGGTGTGATTCTTTGTTGTATACTTTGTGTGAAAATTTTTAAAAAATACAAAAATAGTAGTTTATTCTCGTGTGTCATTCTCCATGTGCATTCATTTCTGCTTCTCATATCTGTCTATTTGGGGACATCATAAAAAGGGGGAAAAGAATTATGGGGGAGAGTGTTTTTGGTGTTTGGTTGCTGCATGAATGATTTTCTTAAGCTTCATTGATCATCAATTTTTGCATATCATTATATTTCAAACTGTTTCTTGTCACGGGTATTTTCTTTATCTCATGTGTGTAAGTACATCATTGTTCATTATTTGATTACACACCCTGATGAGAAAAGCTTTGGAAGGTATAGGAGAGCTGAAGATTTGCTATACATGTCATTTAGTATTCTCAGTTTGAGGGTTTAATGGAGATATTATCTTGTATATCATCTGATTGCATAATTTGGATTTTTTTTTATAAATGTACCGGCATAGACGTAGGGGGAGATTTGTAAGGACATAATTTTGTAAATGTCCGGGGTAGAATCTAGGAATTTTCTGTTTTCTCCTAAATCACAATTCATATGTCTGATACCGCTACATTCGGCACGTCAACACGATCATCCTCGACGGCCTTTATCCGAATTCAATGCATCCACTTTCTTCATGTGCATCATGCTACATGCAAGATGCTGCTCAGCTCATTCCCACTACTCCACTACGCTCTATCAGTAATATGTTTTATTGGAGCTTTAAATATTTGCATAAATATTTGGGAAATGTTTTTGAAAATTATTTTTGAAGTCTGGTTTTATTTTTTTATCAAAATCTGAATTTCTCTAAGTGTAGAAGCGAATAGCCTCGATCAACGAGCTCGCTCAAACGACTTTGGAAGTCATTCGAGCGAGATAGGCATGTCGCGCGATATTGTTCGAACGACTTTTGTCCTTCGTTCGAGCAACATGGCTATCTCGTTCGAACGAGCCACCGCCTCGATTTTTATATAAATATCTGATCTCCTTCTACACGTTTTTCAAGTCTTTCTGCAATCTCAAAATTCTGCAAAAATAACCCAGAATAAAACTTCACTTTTTAAGGTTTTCTAAACCTTTTTTATTCACAAAACCATTCCCATATATGTGTGTGAATCTTTAAACCTTCAAGAGGATCATTTACTCATCTGGAGTACTTTGTGAGGAAGCCGCTCTCTTCTTCACTGCTGCCCTACTTGAAAGGGATAGTTCTAGCCGCCGACAACAGAGCCGACACCCGAGGGTATTTCTGTGTCACTGTATTTTTACTGTAATCCGTGTAAGCCGTTTCTCTTACAAAATTATAGTGAAAATAAAAGGTTTTGCCCCTTTGGGTATTTTTCCTCATATATGTGTTCTTGAATGTTTCATCATCGTATTTAATCACATATAGATGCATGTTTAGGATTTAATTGGGTTAAACTGTGTTTAATTAAATAACTTCCTTATTTGAACGCAAGCTCACTCTTCTCAATTATAATAAAAATGGTTATTATTAAATACCACATTACAAGAAAGCTTTACAACTAACCTAATTAATTTATATATATTCTCAGCTCTTAAAGATGAGTGATGCGACATCAAGTCTTGCTCATCTAGCCACTGGACCCTTGTTCATGGCACACGAGTACAAATGGTATCGATAGAACGGTTACATATTTTATGCAAGGGTTTAAGTATAAAATACAAATATAGAGAACATGGGCATTTCATACAAGGCTCTTACTTTCTTTCGAACGAGCACAAAAGATAAAAACCTCGTTGAAGCTGAAATGACTTACTATGGTGCAATTCGGAATATATTTGAATTTTGCTATGTAAACTTCAAAGAGGCTGTATTTTACTTTGATTGGGTAAGACTTGAGGATACAAATACTTTTAAAGTTGATCCTGGCACCAATTTCATCATGGTTGACTTGTCTAAGTTGAAGAACAAAGAACGTGTGAGTGATGAGCTGTTTGTTTGTTCTTTTAAAAAGGTCAAGCAAGTGTTTTACTTGGAGTATATCAACAATGAGCCGTGATCAATCGTCCTACAAGTGCAAAAGCGTCTAAATAGTAGTGTGGATGACATGGCTTCAACTACCTAATATCAATCCATTTTTATGATAACTCAAATTTGAAATAATTTTTAGATTTGTAATAAGTATTCAAATTATTTGTAATGATCGGTGGTTGTATTATTCTAGTTCTTTATTATTATTGAGCGAGAATTTAATTCTTTTTATTCATTTATACTTTATCATTTTAATGCTTATAATAACAAAGTGAATATGTTAATTAGAATTTTAATCAATTTAAGCATCAGTTCAAAGTCCATGACTCGGGAGTGTGTGTGTGCGTGAGGGGAGGGGAGGAAGTATGCGTCTATGTAAATTTAATTTGGTATAAATTGAAATTAATATAAATTGATATTAGTATTGGTAGTATTGTTATTATCTAATCTGAGCATTAATTCAAAGTCCATATACATGTTTGTACTAATAATAATAATTTTTGCAGAAAATGACTTCATCCCAGTGCGGTAGCAAAGGCGATGAGGGCTCCTCGTCTAGTGGCCCCCAAAATGTGTCAAATTTGGGTCTGTCGTCGAGAATACAAAGGCATTATTGGCTAGATCACTAGAGTTGCTGAAGGTAATCGTTGACCCGGGGTACACTGATTGGAGGGTCGTGCCTATTGACCTCAAGTTGAACATCTGGGGAGCACTACAAGTAGTGTATTTATATTTATATTTATATTTATATTCATACTATAAGCAACTAACACTTACTTTCTTTTTTGTTTGTATTTGTTTGACAAGAAAAATTCTGCCTGCCCCCACATCTTCGCGACTCCACGCTGGAATAATTAAGGATCAATATAAGATTTGGAAGAAGAATTTGTGGGCACGGTACTTTAGGAAGACCCAGGATTCCATTCTGAGACTACATGACACCGTTCGTCCGAAGGATACGATCTCATTGGCACAATGGCAAAAGTTTATTGACAATGAGACTTATGAGCGGAAATTGGCATCTAGCCAATTAGAGAGGGATAGTCGGGCAAAAATTTTGGACCTGCACTACTTCGGACGGACGTCTTACGCTGAAGTGGAGCATAGGATGTTAAGCTTTTATTTTTCTTTAATTTTAGTTATTCTAATTTAGCATTACTTTATGTTACTTACTAATTTTGTATTATTTTATTTCAGGACACGTGGAGTATCCTTGGGGTAGGCCACATAGGCTCGATGCCTATATGGAAATTCGAACGAAAAAGGGCAAGGACAAGGAGGTGGAGTCGAGTGTCGCAACCACCATTGTAAGTTATAAATGTTTAATTTTTTAATTACTTTATAACTTTTTTAATTACGTTATAATTTTTTATTTACTTAATTAACTAATCTTGTACTTTTTGTCTTTCAAGCAAAGCTTAAGGAAGTGCATGAGTCACAGTCTGATGCCGACAAAGCATCTTTGGATACGGATGCACTCAGTTAAGTTCTCGGGGGGGATCGCAAGGGGAAGACTAGGGGGTGAGATCGTGGGTGGGTAAGTCTAGGATCATCTGAATGGATATGAGAAACAGTGGGTTGGCACATGAGGTGAACACCCATGAAGATAAGCTATCAAGGTTCGAGGCGATGTACCTAATTATTTAGGCCTTCAGTTGGGCAATGGCAAGGGTAAGGGGAAGGAGAAGGAGGTAGAGGTAGATGAGAACAAGGACAAGGATGTCAATGCTTCATCATCGATACGCACAGACTCGGTTCCATATGATGATCCATTTCCTATCGTGACCCCCACTGAGCGGCCTATGTCAACAATCGGTTGATCGAGCATGTTTCTACTCGACATATTTTGTGAGGAGCCAATAACGTGGGGTTTGAGGGATCCGAGCTTCATCTCGGTCATGCTGGTGCATGGACGTCCCCTCCAAGATGTTAAGGCAATAGTCTTCATCACGCATGTGGTGGAGGGAAAGGAGAACTCGTCTTTGTGGTTGCGTGAACAATACAACATTCAGCATATTGAGGGGTGTTTCAATTCATATGTCGTGTGGCCTTCCTTCCTCCTCCGACCTGCTCCTTATTTATGACATTATTTCTATATTTTTATTTGGATATTTGGATATTGGATTATATTTGTATTTTTTTGATTTTGGTACATGTTGGTATATTATTTCTATTTTATTCGTATATATGCTATTTTGACAAATACAATTTTGCTATAACAAGTACAAATATATTGCTGGGCAGTGGTAGTGTCCATACTGCCAAACAGTTTTTTTTTTAATTTGGCCCAGAATTGTGATGGTATTTAATCGTGATAATTTTTTTAATTTTTCCATGGGCTTGTCACGGTCTTTAACCATCACAAAAACTTGTTAAGGTCAAAGACTGTGACAGGATCATGAGAAGTCTAATGAACTTGTCATGGTATTTGACCGTGATAACTAAGTTGTGTAATACCCCGTAATTTTAATGACTTTTAAAATGTGTTATATTTTAAATTAATGGATTAATTGGATTTTATAATAAATTAATTCCTTGGGTTTAAATCCGAATTTGTGGATATTAAAATGAATAATTCTGTATATTACTTAAAGATATTTAGGTAATATATGATTATGATGTTATTAATATTGCTATGTGTTATTAATTCAAGAATTCAAATTTTTAGTCGGACGCGGTATGGGACGTGTCGGAACTAATTTGTTAGATTAAAAAGGAAACTTATTTTTACATCAACCTTATAGTCATTTCGAGTGTGTCGTTGCGTCCGGAAGGGTGGAGATAGTCAAAAAAGTCTATTTGCATGTTGGTTTTGGGTCTCGGGTCATTTGGAAATGAAAAGACACCCAAAAAGGGCATAATGGTCATTTTTATAGGGGATGAATAGTGATTTCAGATTTTGTCTTATTATAAAGATTGGGAGATTAGTTGTACGTAGGTTCATTTTTCTCTTCTACACAAAAATTGAGAGGTCACCTTTTTGAGAGAAAGTGAAAAGGTGCTTGGGAGAAGAGAAGATTGCTTGGAAAGGAGGAGAACCAAGGGCCAGAGGTCACCACCACCAACCACCACTGGAAGTTGATCGGAGAGGGGAAAACCATTAGTGATACACAACTCCAAAGGATTAGATCTTTATTAGAGGCAAGTTATTTGATAATTGCAATCTAGTTAGTATATTGTCCATGTTAGGATAGTTATAAAAAAATGAAAATTTTCATGTTTGGAAGATAATGATAGAGTTGTTAATTGATTTCAGGAAAATGGAAGTATATAGGAATCAAACTCATGTTGTAGGTATATAGTAATCCACGATATAATCATCAATTTGTAGAAGAAATTCTGAGAATCATTGGTTTGTTCTTGAAGATATCATGTATATAATGTTCTGGAAAAATAGGATAAATATATGCTTTTAATTCGAACTCTTGATGATTCTAGGATGTTTAGATCATTAGAAATCATTTCCATATGTTGCTATATCATGTAGTAAGGATTATAAGGAATTTGGGTTGTTAATATGGAGGTTTGAATGATCGAAAGTTATGAAACCCATAGTATAAGAATTGCAGAATCTGGGCTGATACCTGGGCGATCGATCGATCGACCCCCTACCTTCGATCGATTGACCTCCCCAGAGATGATGTTGTTTCTTTTTAATTATTGTTCTTATCCCAAATCTTTTGTAAATCTTTGATGATTACTAATTGGATATAATGGTACTTAAGGAAGATCATTAAGACCTAGATAAGAATCGAATTAATGTGATTGGGATTTAATTGATGAGAAGTATGATAATTAAATTGGAAGAAATTTCGGTTGCTAGATTCATGTGTTGGATTCTAATTTGTATGCATGAGTAATTAGGGAGATAAGATGATATGGACCAGTAGGATATTATTCACTTCTTACTAAATAAATATATTGGGAAAAACCTATTTAAACCTTGAATAATGAGTGAGACTCTAGAATAATTAAATTAACGAAGTAAAGTCATAATATTTTAATACGTAGAAGTTAAGAGATATAATGATACGTATGGGAATTATCTTAAGGTAGTGTGAGTACCTTGTTGATATTATATCTATAGGTCGATGATAATGCCTATTTGATTAATTTATGATTTATATGTATGACATACCAAGCTTACTTGCTATCGACGGGAGGTTTGCGCATGAGGGCAGTCATATCCCGATGAATCCATGGGATTTTGATTTGTCGCTCGAGAAAATAGGGCTACGAAAGACTTATCGGTGAGTTGATAAGTCCGCTGACTACGGGAATGTAGGTATGTACGTGACCCGTGGGTATGAGAACTATGTTCGCCTCCAATTTTTTGCTGATATTTGTGGTTCGAGAAATCCTTATCGAACCTTTAGTCCCCTATTCGGCGACCAGCGATACTGGGACATGATAGCAGAGTAATGCATGCACCGCGGTTGTGTCTTGAGGTATCGTATTATGTATGTAGATATATAATGAAGTAAATGAATGTATGTATAGTGGTTAGATCAATCTATTGTGTGATAATTGTAGATGACGGTGAATATAGAAAAAAAATTGAATTAAGTTAATGAATATTTATTCTTATAGATTTGAAAAGCTTAATTCATATTAATGAGAAACGTATATGAATGATTATACTACGTATGGTATGGGACATACGGGGTTATGATATGGGATAGAATCATATTATGGAAACTAGTTAGGAGGAACCATTAACTAGGAGGTTAATAGGAAACGTTAAGTGTGAACTCTAGGTGAGAGGTCAGAACATCAAGTGAGAGTCTGGATAATAACATGTACATAATAAATGCTTTATTGCACTTGTTAAATACTTGTTGTTTTCAAAACTATTTTTACATCGGGCTCTGACCCGTTTCCTTGCATATTCTCTTTTCTATTGTACCTTCTATATCAGGTGTCCAGCAGTAGAGACGCCAACCTTAGAGGATTATGAAGAGCTATGGAGTATTTCTTAGACACTTATCTTCATTTGATTCACAGTATTCTTTTATTTAGTGAATATCGCCCAGAGGAACTGAGTTATTTCCTTTCTATCTGAGTTAAATAGTCTTGTACTCGTGTCATTTTAATACATTTATTATTGTTAGGATTACTGTATTGGATAATTATATGGGAGTGTTTATTCCAGTTGCAATTACATTCTTTTGTGTTATCTGTTCGGTTATTAGTGTCGTAGAATAATATGTGTAGTGTTATTCATAAACTAAAAATATGAATTTTGTTAAATTAAAATTTGGGAAGTTTTTAACACCAGCTTAATTGGGTATTTGGTGATTTGTAAATGTTTTCGACAATGATGCTAAGAATGAGCCAACTATATATTCTTTTTTAATTTGGTATGGGACTAGCCACCCGGTATTTAATTAGGCGGGGTGTTACAAGTTGTCACCCCCAGTCCTGTCACGGTCAAAGACCTTGACAAGTTGGACTTGTCACGGTCTTTGTTATTTTGGTGTAGTGATAGCTAAAATCGACATGCATGCTCTGGCGACCTCATCATCATGTGTAAGATCATTCCACTTTTCCTTCTAGACCTCTGCCAACTCCCCAGTGGGTCTCTATCTAAACACATTTGCTACCACGTTAGCCATACTAGGATGATATTGTATATCAAAATAGTAATTCTTCATGAATTATATCCGCTGCCTTGACCTCATATTCAGATCCTTCTGTGTGAAGAGATACTAAAGTGACTTATGATCCTCAAACAATGTAAACTTCTCTCCCAACATATAATGTCTCCATATCCTTAGATCAAATACCACCCTTGCTAAATCAAGGTCGGGGTGGGGTAATTCTTCTCAAGGGGCTTAATCTTTCAAGTCGCATAAGCTATGACCATCCCCTCCTGCTGTAATAGATCCCAAGTCCATGTAAGGATGCATCTGTGTAGATTCGATACCCCACCCCACTCCTAGTCAATGAAAGTACTGGCGCTGATATCAACTTGTCCTCAAGCTCATTAAAGGCCAGCTGATAGGGGTCATTCCACACAAATGGTACCCCCTTGTGAGTGAGGTTCGTTAATGGACCCGTAATCATAAAAAATCCCTCAATGAAGCGGCGATAATACCTGACCAAATCCAAGAAGATATGAATCTCCGTATGTGTCATGGGATGTCCCCACTCCCTACCGTCGATACCTTACTCGGATCCACTGCAATACCCCTGTCAGATATGATGTGGCCAAGAAACTGCACCTCCCGTAGAAAAAATCCACACTTATCGAATTTAGTATATAGCTGGTGGTCCCGAAGTGTCTGCAATAACCTACGAAAATTCTCTATATGCTCCCTCTCAGTACGAGAGTAAAGCAGAATGTCGTCTATAAACACGATTATGAACTGGTCCAAGAACTCCCTAAATACTCAATTCATGAGATCCATGAACACTGATGGTATATTGGTGAGCTCAAACGGCAACACTCTGAATTCGTACGACCCGTACCGTGATAGGAAAGTGGTATTTGGAATGTCCTCCTCTCGAATATGTAGCTGGTGATATCCTGATCTCAAATAAATATTTGAGAAGGAGGCATCCCCCCTCAACTGATAAAATAGGTCATCGATCCTTGGCAATGAATACTTATTTTGTATCGTGAACTTGTTCAGCTCCCTTTAATCCACACACAAGCGAAGCAAACCGTCCTTCTTCTTTATAAACAACACTAGCGTAACCCACAACGATGTACTCCACCAAAAGTAAACCTTTCCCCAATAACTGTTGAATTTACTCCCTTAACTGTCGCATCTCTGCAGGAAGCAATTGGTCTTGTACCCGATTCTAGGTCAAAACAAACTCGATGTCTCAGCTGGGTGATAGTCCCGTTATCTCCTGAAATATATCCTCAAAATCTCTCACACCTAGAATCGATTCTATCAGAATGACTACCTCCTGTGAGGAATCCTAGTTAATATAGTAAAGGTGGGTGCATGACCCTCCCTCGAGAAGAGGCATGGCCACCAAGAACATCTCCTGACCGAGAATGGAGAACACTATGGTTCTCTCGTAATAATTTACTTTAGTCCTAAATCCTTCCAACCAATCCATACCTAAGATGACATCATATCCCTCCATGTCTAACACTAGAAGGTCCACTACTAAGCCCAGTCTCCTTATAATGATATCGGCTCCTTTATAAATCGATTGTATAAGTGATCCACTACCCAATGGTGACTCTACACACATAAGACGTGTGCCAACTGTCTGCAAAAGACTGACTCTCGTGTGAATATAGTAGAAATAAAGGAGGGTGATGCACTCGTATAAAAAAGAATCCTACCCTCATGCCCATTAATAGGAAACGTGCCCTCGACTACTGGCGGTGCTGGTGTCATAAGCATGTCCTGGACGTTATATACATGCCCGTAGTGCATCTGACCCTGGTGCGGTTGTAGGGCTGGGATGCTGGTGCTGGTACTGGAGGTAATGGAGCCTGCTGCCCCTCTTGGGCACCCTGCTATTGTGATTTACCCAACTGTGGACAATCTTTCCTCTTATGACCCTTCTAACCACAAATAAAACCATATCCCAAAAATAGAATCTACCTTTGGCCCAGTTGATGCTCTCCCTAATAAATCTAGCCCTACTAGCCACCTCCATGGTTACCTTGGCCTTGATGGCCCTGAGGAACCTGTTGCTACTAATTAGGTTCCTGCTGACCCTATCTGTATCCCTGACCCTCTGGTCGATGTCCACCTAACCTTAACCTCTTGTCATGATCCCCCTGTTGAGAATCCATCCCCCACTACCTACCTGTTGTGATGCTTCGTTGATACCACAACCACTTTCCTTGCCCAGATGGCTCGAATCACCTGCTCATTTGCTTCCCTTTAAGTGGAAGTGATGATCTTGGAAGTGTAACAAAGCGGCATTGATGACATCGGTATACGTCACTAACACGGGGTTCCCGATTAAGTGTTTCCTGATCCTACAGGCTAACCCATCCATGATTTTTTCTTTTTTCGTTCCTCGTTGCTCACCTCATCTAGCAAAAATTAGCCAGATGGGTGAACTCCTCCTTAAACTCTGCTATGGAGCGGTCACTCTATGCCACCTCATTAAATTTCTTTTGCATTTGGGTCTCCACCGCCGGTGGAAAGTAATTGTGATCAAACTGCACCTAGGAATCAATAATCATCATCGAATCTCTCTCATCCATGGTAGTAACTGACTCCCACCACTGTAGTGATACCCCAACAAGTCTGAAAGTGGATAGCATCTACTTCTCTGTCTCAATGCACTCCACCATTCATAGATGGCATTGTATATTCGTCTTCCACTGCCACACCTCTACCACATCAAAACTGCTCTGAGACCTGAGCGAGTGACCCTTCTAAAATGTCTTTCTGACTCTCAGCCAGGTAAATGGCCCTATCCGAGACTGAATCACCAGAGCCATTGGATACTATGGTTGGGGATATGCGAAATGGACGGCCATACCTATCATAGCTGGATTGACCATTTGGGCCACAACCTCTGCCACCTAGGCCGTCGAGATCCTCTCTGATGATGGATGTGGTTGAGCACCTCTTGTGTCTCCTAGTGAGCCTCCCTCAACTCATCCCAAGCCGCTGCCCTTGGTGTTCTCTCTCTCCCCGGTGGCATCTAAAAACAAATTGAAATGTGTAAGTACACAGTTCATACAAAGTTTAAGAGAAGAAGCACGTTACCTCA
Organism: Sambucus nigra; assembly: GCA_949130495.1. Classification (NCBI taxonomy): domain Eukaryota; kingdom Viridiplantae; phylum Streptophyta; class Magnoliopsida; order Dipsacales; family Adoxaceae; genus Sambucus; species Sambucus nigra. The sequence continues at coordinate 270,881,604 of OX422217.1, forward strand.
AATACGTGAAGATAAAAGAAACAATCATAATAATATGGCTCTATATTAACGAAACGATACTCAAAAATTGTAATAAGTCATATAAATCCTATGGACACTAGAACCTGATGCTCTAATACAAACTGAGACACCCCTCATATTTAAATATCGGTGATTAGTTCGTTATTAATTAAAAGAGGTTTCTTATTTGGTTAATTCTCAACATCACTTTCGAAAACAATATTAATTACTGACCACCTATTACTTAATTAAGCTGGTGCCAAATTTTATCTTGTATTAAACAAATAATAATAGTATGCGGAAAACCGAATTAAAACATTCACGCAATACTAGAGTCCAAAACACTTCAAATAAAAAATAATTTAAGTCTTGCTGAATAAACCATCAGCTAAAATCCCACCCAAATAATAATCCAACAAATAGGAAAATAAATCTAACTCTATGTCTGAAATGAATAACTGAAATAAATAAAGTCTGATTGGGGAAACATGCCCAACTGAGATATTGGAATGAAAGCCTACAGTCGGAGTGAATGATTGAAGCGTCTAAGCGAGTCCTGCAAGCCTCCACAGTGCCTACAGCTAGACGTCCCAGGAATGGATCGTCATGTCTGGCGTCCCAGTGGATGGACACCTACTCTACTAGTCCACATCATAGGTTCATTCAAAACATCCATAATTTATTTTCATCCCCACGAATTAATTACTTCACAATTTTAGCCTTAATTCTCTCAATAAGACTACTCCTCGTATCCATCATGGACCTACTGTATTCCCATAAGTCCCTCATAATAATTTAAAGAGGTTCCAAAGGTCCCCCAAATAATTGTTGAAAGTTTCTAGACTTAAATAGGCATAATAGGAAATTCTGGACAAAACAAATCGATTCCCCCCTGGGACGAATCGATTCGATTTGCACCAGATCGTCTTCTTCCCCCACGCCAGTGCATTTTTTTCACCATTATCATTAACATAACTATCATGTTTCTCCACCAAACTTTAAACCAAGTGTCCCAAACCTTTTTTGCATGTTTTAGGAAGGTTTCTAACGAAATTTTAACATCAAAACACTAGGATTTTCAAGAACGGATTGAATCATCTAATCCTCAAAAACCCTAGATTTTTATGTTTTCTCTTCATATTCAACATAAAACCGAGATTTAATTCATGGAGATTATCATGTGTCATCAGATTTCTTATCCTCTATAGATGTTAAATCCAACTACATGCAATTCCTACCCAAACATGAGTTTTAATCATTATTTTCATCCAAAATATCAATTTAATCAAACTTATAATGAAACCCTCAAAACATGGGTATTATAACCTTAAAAGAATTTTCAATAAACACTTTCCTTGATTAGTAGGGTATGATTTCATGGTTAGGATGATGGATTGATGGTCTCATCTTCAAATACTCACACTCAAGTTGTTTGGGGTGAAAGAACAAGATGAAAGCTCCAAGAATTTCTTCAAAACCTCCAAGAACTCTCTCCTTTTCTTCTCTAATGGTCTCCCATGTTTTCAACACTCTTAACCTTGGCCCCTTATATCTAACATCTGATATAACGTTGGTAAATTCGTATCTCCCTCTACCCTAAGCTACTAAACGACTAAATTACCCTTATATGGTCCCGGATTAGTCAAAAAATGCCCCAAGATCCAAATAATACTTCCGGGTATACTATTCTGACTATTTCAGAATCATCCATGACCTCGAAATCATAATTCGAGTCACTCTACAAAAATATACTACATATGTTAAATCCAACTACATGCAATTCCTACCCAAACCTGAGTTTTAATCATTCTTTTTATCCAAAATATCAATTTAATCAAACTTATAATGAAACCCTCACAACATGGGTATTATAACCTCAAAAGAATTTAAAATAAACACTTTCCTTGATCAAGATGATAGATTAATAGCCTCCTCTTCCAATCCTCACTCTCAAGTTGTTTCTGGTGCAAAAACAAGGTGAGAGCTCCAAGAATTTCTTCAAAATCTCCCAGAACTCTCTCATTTTATTCTCTAATGGTATCCCTTTATTTTCAACACTCTTAACACTAGCCCCTTCTATCTAACATCTGATATAAGGTTGGGAACTTAGTAGATCTCTCTACCCTAAGCTACTAGAAGACTAAATTACCCTCATATGCTACCTTAGTTTAGTCTAAAAATGCCTCGGGATCCAAACAATACCCCCGGACAAACTATTCCGACTATTTCGACCCTTTCAGAATCATCTGTGACCTTGAAATCATCATCCGAGTGACTCTACACAAATATACTATCTCGACCTCAATTAATCTACACGTAACTCTCAGTGGAGATAAAATCCAATTACGTCAATATCACGTGTAATAATTTCCTTACTTTATTTACTATTCACTTAGTAAATCCAATTCATAATATTAACCATTATCTCTCTCTCGATTAATATTTAATAAGTACACTATCATTCAATTCAATTAAATTACGTCTCTTATGTAATTTAAAATAAAATAAATTAATTACCAAATTAATTAAATTTCAAATAAGCAAAAATATGGGGTATTACACATTGCTAGTCCCTAAAAATGAAATACAAAGCAATAAGAACTACAAGTAAACCTCGAGATAGGAAATATGTACAAAAGAGATAAAAGCCACTTTCGTGGGCGAACGATTGCTTTTAGTATATGCAATAATCCGTTAACCCCTAAGTTACCCTGGTGGACGAGTGTACTCTCATGAAGGTTTTCAGGGATGAACCCACAAACATAAAATTTTCTCAAAACATGCCTAACTACCCAATATGCCAAGCTAAAAAATAACTTAATATTTAAACATATTATTAACAAGGTGAGAAGAGAATTTTGTCCATTAATCCAAAACCATTAATAATAAAAGAATAACTGTGTGGAATTAAAATCTCATATGTGAGTGGTGTGCGTGCACTTGAAAAAGATTTGATTCAGAAAAATTCATATAGCCCGGATAAACATCAGAGCATGCTTCCACTCAATTCTTTCCGGATATTACACTCAACTAATAGAAGCACTCAAAATATTGTGTAGCACACGGGACATGAGAACATAATGAGTAAATATAAATGGAAACTAGGTCGCACACATGTCATCAATAAAGAACTCTATATATAAAACAAAACTTTACAATCGCAATCAAAGGATATCATCATTAAAGAGGTGAAATTCATTATCATAGATTATCGCAATTATTTAAACTTCTGAATTACATTCACCTTAGGACCACATAGGAATTTTATAGGGTTATAATATAGGTTTGGGGTTAAGGTTGTGAAAGGAAGGGAATGCGTATGGATTCAAAGGTGTTTGGTGATGAAACACTTGGGATAATGAAAAATTGTGGGAAATTTCAAAATTAGAAAACTATTTCCTTAACAAGCATTGGATTTAACATTGAAAAGTGACAAAGATTATTGAACACTATGTACAACATGTACAAACTTTCTCTTTCTTTTGTTTTTTTTTTCTCATCTTTTTTTTGCTTTTGTTTTTAACTTTTTCTTCTCTTTTCTTTTTCACTTAACTCTTTTCTTTTTCATTTCTTTCTTTTCTTCACTTTCACGTGCTTAATTACAACCATGTAATATGAACATCATTTAATCCCAAGTATCATTCAAAACAAAGGTATCGAAGGTGATACATATGGTTTATAACTCCAATGTTGAGTTGGTTATGGGATTTTGGGTTTTGAAATGAAAGTCTATATATAGGATCAAAAAGGTTGACGAGGGAAAGCATATAAGGTGAGGTCAAGGTCAATATGGGCGATAAAATAAAGAGGGCCTATGATCACTTCCTAAAGTTTACATAATTCTCAAGTCGAAACAACTTTAAAAATCATGCTCAAGTAACACATTTCATATATGAACTTTATTAATGAACGATCAATGAAAGAATAGTAAGATTACCAACAAAATTAACGTTTTTGAGACAGATAGAGAAATGTATAAACACTCGTAAATAAAGAAAATCACAAAGCTCACTCAATTTTAGTGTACACGTGTAAAATCGGCAGTTAATAATATTGTAATTTCCTTTTTATGTAAACTCGAGATGATGCGAAAGCGTTAGGATGATGGTTCAATAAAATAGATCAATTAATATATTCACTTAAACCAATTAATTGATCCAAGCCCTAGAATTTGCCTAAGTCATATTTATCAATATTAGCAATGTTAGGGTAAACCAATTTTAGCAAATGACTTGAATTAACTACACAATTACCCAATATTTAATTTAGTCCCAAATTAAATGAAGTGTGATAATTTAAACCGAATTTTATCTTGAATTATCCTAAGCATGCGTTCTAAATTATGATGCAAGATAAAATAAAAAATATCACACTACGCCGCAATGTACGAGGAAAAACCCAAGACGGGAAAAAATCTCGGACGACCCTAGCAACAAATCCACTAGATACAGAATTACAAGTACAAGACAGATAGACTTACAACGACTGACTCGATCCCTATCAAGCCTCGACGCTTCTTCTTGTAGACACCTCTTCCTAACGGATAACCTCGGAACACCACTGCGGTCTCGGAATCCACCGATAGGGCTTTCTATGGTCACCGCCACTCGAGCAAGGGGCCTTTCTCCAAGTGGGTAGAATAACAACAAACGTCTTCTTCTTTGATGGATGTAGAAGCAAACCAAAACTTCTCTTCTTGAATTCGATAGAGAAAAACTGGCGCCAAACTCCAAGCAATTTCATATGTATATAAGAACTTGGATAAACAATATTTGGGTGTGAACACTAGAGTGATATATGAATTTCTCTTTGAAAAGTAGCACTCAAAACATGAACATTTTCCTAAAACAATTTTTGCTCTCAAACTCTCTCTAAGAGATACACTAGGATGGAAAAGTTATGGAAATGTTAAGTTGGAAAATGTCATTCCCGCACATATTAAAGTCTGTAAAAGTTGGTTAAAAACCAAGTGGGGAAGTGGGTGCAAAACTGCCAAAAACTGTTCCCGCCTGGCATCTCGTTTGAACGAGACTTCTAATGACGTTCCAGATTGAACTCATTAGAATCTCGTTGGAAATCTCGTTGGAAATCTCGTTAGAACGAAGAATCTCGTCCGAACGACATTTCGAACGACGGACCAGTAGGAACTCGTTGGAAGGTTCGTTCGAACGACATTTTCGTTCGAACGACAATCTCGTTCGAACGACTCTATCGAACGACAAACCAGAAAGTTTGGAAAACTCGAATTTAGCCCAGAAAACTTTATAAACTTATTTTAATGTTTTATTTAATTCTTTCTAAAAATTAAAACACAGTTTTTACAAAACCTAACACCCAATAAACTTTGTTCCAAGCTCCTATATATATATATATAATTGCATTCATACCTTGGGAGCATGGAACTATGGTTAATGACGTAGAAACGAGGCACACAAACCGGCATATTTGATGAAGCTTTATACTCATTGCCGCTACGTCTTCAACAAACACTTCATTGGCTTGAGAATATTACAATTAAATACTATCCTATGAATAAATAATTTTTTTTCGGAATTGAGCCAAAACTATATATGGACTCAACTGGAAATTTGTGTCCTTACAACACAAATCAACAAACAAATACCAAATTATAATTGTCCTACCGAATCATTTATAAAATATGCTCAAGTGCTCATGGGTTTTCAAGGTTTAATTTATGCATTTATTCTTAATATTGAATAATTTGAGGACTAAAATTTAATAACATGAAACAAATAGAAAATGCATCATTAAATTAGCAATTGGATAGGGGAGTTATTGAATTTATCATAGGAAATTAAGGCAAGAGGCCCAAGAAAGAGAAAAGAAATAAAGAAAATAATTTTTATTTTTTTAATTTTTATTTAATAAATATAAATAATAAATATGCACATGGCTCACGATGATAAAATAGAAATCAAGATGACTAATCACATAAGCATTAACTTGAAACGCACATTTTCCTCACTGTAAGTAAAGACACTATAAAAAAAATGAATATAAATAAATCACCCCAATTTGGAACGATCCCCGAGGTAGTCAATGTGAGCCCTATACAAACAAATAAAATTAAAATATTTACCACAAGAAATAAGTTAAATGAAATCATATTGTAAGTCACGATAATATAGAAGGGACGAAGTGCAAATACTTGATAATTGATGGTGAACATTTGATTTTATAAAAGTGGGGAGGGTCACACACATCAGAGTCCAATAGATAACGAACAACTACATTATCATTTCAAATCCCATAATTCCACAAAACAACTTAATACAATAGAATTAGAAAGAAAGAAAGGAAAAAAATAAAAATAAGAATTCCCATTACAATAGCAATACTCAAAAACCAAGATCACCATAGGATCCTGGTGCATTAGTATCGACCAACACATAAAGATTATGATAGTATGGTGGTAGTTGCGCATCCCACCCTCGCTGGAAAGTGTAAATGTCCGTCATCATCGAGTGAAAAATTCCTAAATCTAGTAGGTAGTCAACCTCAAATGCTTTAAATCGGCGGTCTAGGTGCAACTCCATCACTGTTAAATGTGCCTCATGTGACAATGAATCATAATCATGTTATGGGCCTTACTGAGTCGTTCTAATATCTATCTCCTCATCAGCATCTTCGAAAACCTCTGTCCTCGGTCTTTTTTTACCCGGTTGTCCTCAAGGGTGACCCAACATCTTCAAAATATTTTCTTTGTCAAGGAGCTTCACCGGGTCACGCTTGTGGTCAGAATCTAACTTGGGGTAGTAGTGATCTAAATAAATCTGAGTGATAAGGGAAGGAAATAGAAGGGAATATCGGTGGTCTCGCTCCTTAGAAGTAGCGTTCATCATATTCAAAAAACTTTCAGGAAAATTAATGTTGCCCGAGTTGTTCATGAGAGCGTAGATGAATGTCGCGTGCTTATGGTGCACCTCTGACCGGTTGTTGATGACCATAAAGGAGTGTACATTGATATAGTGTAGCAATAGGGGAAAATCCTTCAAGAAAACTACCTGAAGTGCTTTCTTGTTACTCCATGCCTCTCTAGGTGCTAGTGCTTGGATCAATGTGTCAAACCCGAAAATATTCTCGTCCCTAAAATGTATCGACGGCTCGGGTTCTAAAACTCCACCTATATAGATCACTAAGTCTGAGAGACTCAAAGAAATCCTCACCCCCTCACCATAGCCTCATATGACGTTTGCCTCCCTTTCACCACCACAAATGTCTCAATAAAAATCCACACCAGTTTCCCATTGATGTGATTATTCGTGGCGATAAAATTCCCCTAATTGTGATGGCACAGGAGGACTCGCGCTGATTCCGACACATGTCAAGGTTCTAAGAATAATTTTAGGCCAACGGCCTCTAGTGAGTTTGAAATTAGGCATGAAACTAATTTTTTTCCCTTTGACAATGAAACCCCTCGAAAGGCCGCGAGGGCGTACACTTAGTCGAATCGTACTTTGTTCATCTCGACCATTTCAACCTACAAAATAATAATTAGACAAGACAAAAAAAATTCTAAATGGGAATTAAAAGTTAGTCAGTGAACGAGTTGAAATGGTGTGTGCAAGTGCATGAAACTGGGTGAAAGCAAACCACATTGTGACAAAATGTGTCAAGGTGCGATAACGAGTGAAAAATACGCAAGTGTATGCCAAACATCTCGAAATTTTTTGGTTTAGGCATTATAGGAAACACTTGTTGTGCACAATGTGGTATAGGGGTGTGTGAATGACATTTGAATCAACAATCAATCCCCATTAATAAACAAACAAAAGTATCTTCATTAATGGATATTAATCAACAATTAAGTATTAATCAAGTTAGAACAACAATTGGGACACACCCAACAAAAAACTTCACCAAGTGTCAAAATATACAATAAACCTTAAAATCATGACAAATATCAACCAAAAACACCAAATAGATAAGAAACATAGGAAGAATTTATACCTTAGATATGTAAAAATGGTTGAATTTGAGTGAAGTTTGTGTGGGGAAAGCAATGACACGAAAGAGGGAGAAATTAGTTAAAGGGGCGTGAGAGAAATGAGAAGATAAGGGCAAAAAATAAGCGGTGGTTGGTTTTAATCTGATCAATCAATCAATTGACCCAAAGTCATCGATGATCAAGATTGTTGCGCACTGACCCGCATTTAAGGCAAAATGGAAAAAAAATATCTATACATATAAAAAAGTATATACATTACAATATTAATATAAGGATAAAATAAATGTATATATATATACAATAAAAATACTAAGGCGGGGATGAAATTTGACATGAGTGGCACACACAGACACACACAAAAAAAAGAAAAAATATATGCAAAGAAGTGAGTATGGGTGTGTGAAAAATAAAGAAAATATTTTTGTGAGTTACACAATCTCCCTAAATTCCAGTTCGTTGAACCTGTAAAAATTGTAAAATGGGTGTATACACTCAAGCAGTAGACCTTGTCAAGCTTTTGAAAATGGTCCCTTTTCAACTACGTCATAGTGAGAAACACATATAATCTCACATATGGACGGACGAAACACCAACAAGATATCAATTATTTGATCATGATCAAATTAAATACTAAAAGCAAGACCAACATGATGAACATCATATGAAACAAGTGATATGCATGTGCAAGTAGTCTTAAATCGATACCATAGGTCTCAACAAGTTTAGAAATCATGATTTATCAAATGAATTTTTACCAAATAATTAAGTCAATAAACAATATACATCAAATGGTTTAGAATTCACTTTTAATCATCGTTCAAGTTAAATCGATCAACAAATCAAAATTAATCAAAGAATTAACCACAATTAAAAAAATAATAAACACATAATCTTTTCGGATTTTTGAATAAGAATAATTCATGAATATTTACAAAATCATGTTTAGATAAGAAAGCAATGCATAAAAAGCAAATGCATGAAAAATGCGCATACGCAAGAAAATCTTATCAACACACGACAAAATGATATCAATGAGCTCTCTCATCCACAAAGACTTGTTCGCCAACAAATCAAGAATGAGCTATGAATGGGAATTTACAAGTATATAGTAATTCTAAGAAAACTGCCTACCTCTGTAGCGACGAGTGGTTTATCCTTCGGGCCAACCGAACAAGTAAACTTAACTTCCTCCTATTCAACCTTCTTTCGAGTTCCTACCAAGTCTACCTTGACTCTAGGTGTGTGTCTAGGAAGACCTCTACCCATTCTAGGTATCCATCTATCGTCCCTCTCAAAATTCTTATGCCTAGTCCTTGGACATTAAGTTTGATGTCCAGGTCTAGGAATTTTAACTCTAGCTTCACCATTGCCTCTCACTAGAAAATTCTTTTTTTGCATTAAATTAGTCATTTTCCCTTTAAGTTAATTGATAGGATTCCTGTAAAATGTGTTTCTTTTATTATCAACAAACTTATTATTTCTCTTCTTAAATAACCAACATGCTTGATTGGAATATCCATGTACTTGACAAAAAGTACAAAAAGACAATATTTTTCTTTTAAAATATTCTCTCATACCTTCTTTCACCTTTTTCTCAAATCCTTTATTACAAATTGTGCCTTTTTACTAACTCTTTCAAGTTTTTTTTTGTTCAAAATAAAAATGCACAATATGATTTGATTTACCATAAAAAAATACAATCAAAGTTTTTCTTATCAATCTCAAAATTAGGTTTAACCTTTTTGTGGGTACCCGAAAATTAGAACTATGGGCCTGGACGAGTAGCCCATCCCTGGCGGCCCAAAGTCCAGGCCCCCTCATCTTTCATAATTGATCCGGTCTCCCCCCACGATCCCATGAAGGGAAGTTATAGGGGAAATGGAAAACATGGAGGAACCCATCACCTCCACTCATCTACATGTACATGTATATATTAAACCCTAGGTCCAGGGCAAAAGGACACAAGTTGTATTCTCTGTAATCACTCTCCGGAGTATATAGAAATAATATCGACTGCACCACCGTGGACGTAGGCACATCATGGCTGAACCACGTACATCCTTTGTTGTGTGATTGGCATCTTGTATTCCTTGTTCTTTTCTTGATAATCTTTCTCTCATATTTATTTGTGTTGCATAATAATTGCATCTACACTTTTTATTTTGTTTCATTGAATTTTGTACCTTATCCTTTCTTCATGAGAATTTAAACTGTCAAGATTCACTTTTGCCTTTCCAAGCTTCTTCCCAATATTCGGGTCATTGAAACCTATCCCATGGTTATTAGGCTTCGATTGAGCATTGTTTATCAAAATTTTGTTAAGAACTTTCGTTCTATCATGTATTTTAGTATTTAAATCATTTGCATGTTCAATATCAAATTTCAATTTATCAAAATCACTTTTTAAAATATGATTTTCAAGTTCAATCTCATCTTTTTCTTTCAAAATAGTTGCACTTTTTGTTTTCAAGGGTTCACATTATGTGTTCAAACATCAACTAACTTTTCAAACTAAAACATTTTGATTGAACACTTTCATACTTTTTTACTTTTTCGTCGAGTTCCTTCTTAAAAGATTTTAATTTTAACAAAACCTTGGTGTTTTAATTCTTATGTTTGCGTGACTCTTGATAGAGTTCCATGAATGCTCACTACTATAAGACGGTGAGTCGCTCAAAGACCTATCACTAGTAGTTATCTCATGATTTTTCTTCACCAAAATATAAATATTACATACGATCATCATTTTCATCCACATATTCTTTAAGTCTCACCATGAATGCAATTTTAATTATGCACTCATTATTATAAGAACTATCGTTGCTATCACTCTCCAAATGACTGAGAGTTTCCTTATGACTTTCTTTTTCCTCTTTTCTATATTGTTATTTTCAAGCTTTTTCAAATGAGTGGGACACACATTCATACGATGACAAATTCCACCACACCCAAACCATTTATCATCATCCTTAAACTTTCCCTTCATAAAATATCCTTTCTCACTAATTGAGATATGTTTATTATAATTGCAAGGTTTATTTTTAAGCCTTTGATTTCTTTTGAATTTTTTTTGTTGTTTTTATGAATTTACTAAACTATTTCACAAATAAAGTCATATCAACTTCAACATTCTCTTTTGGTTTTTCACCATCTTTCACCAAATTATTCTCACTATACTCAACAATGAAGGCTACGTCTTTTTCTATTTTAGAGCAACAATATTTTCCTCTTGATTATAAATTTTTAGTGATGCAAGAAGCTCTTCAAGGCTACGCGTGTTGTATCCTCAACCTCATTCAATGTATCAATCATAGTAGTAAACCTATACATAAAGGTTCTAAGGAGCTACTTAATTACCTAATTTTTGGGTATATTCTCCCTAAGGTTAAAGGATGCATTCACCACTACCGTTAATATAGTGTAATAGTTAGTGTATGACTCACTCTCATCCATCTGTATAATCTCAAATTTTGTTGTGATGTTTTAGAACTTTTCTCTCTTGAGACTCGAAGCCCTTTCATGATTAACTCGCAGTATATCCCAAGCTTCTTTAGCATGTTCACAATTCAAAATGCAATTATACATATAAGTAATAACCAAAGCAAAAAGATCATTCAAATCCACCATATTAAATTTTCAATCCACAAACTCATATTTTGACCACAAAACTCTTTTTTTTACTCTCACTGCATCTTATTCAATGGTAGGGTACATCCAATCTTCCTTAACACTCCTCCACACACATTCATATTTAGATATAAGATACACTTTCATTTTAACCTTTAAATGTCCATAGTTATATCCATCAAATAAGGAGGACGATTCATGGAACTAGAATCGGGAAATTAATCCATAATCGATAAATTAGAAGAATTCATAAACAATCAAGTAATTTACCAAAAAAGAAAAGAACACACAAGTAACAAGATCATCTCTATCACGTTAATTCTAACATAATGAGCATTAAAGATTTTATCTATATTGTGAGAAAGGTGATGTGCAAATTACTCAATTAATCATGAACTAACGTAGAGGGGTGAATGGGTTAGAAAGCGGACTTGGTAAATTTTTCTCGCTTTAACAAAATTGTTCCAAATTTTCAATCCTTAGAACTTGATTAAAGGAAGAACTTCTCAAATTGATTTTAAATGCGCACACAAGTTGGATTTTGAGTGAATATATTTAAGAAAACCTAGATCTACAACACTTAATCAATTTTAAAACAAATCACGAAATGAAAACATGTTTATGTGAGGTGTTGTAACAACCCTCGCTTTTGGGAGCCCATTTTTTATATTTATTTACTGTGTTGAGTAGAAGCATATATAAAATGTTGCATGTGGGTAAGTATTAATTTGATGAAATAAGTTAATATTTACAAATAAGTTGCATGATACCATGTGGTGTTCTATTTTGTCATGAAAATTAATATGGCAATTTGAATTAAAATGGAACCGGAACTTAATCTGGCTTATAAAATCTCCAAATGATAATTTTGAGGGTGTAGTTAGTTCCGGGAGGTGCGAGACAGTCAAAATGTGTGCCATATTGTATTTTGAGATTTTGGGCACTTTTGACTGGTTTTGGCATATTGCGTATTAGAACTTAACTATTGCGGTATTTTTACTTAAAGATTGGAGACTTTTAATCTTAAGCCACGTTTAGTCTTCCCCAAGCCTTTCACTTCCTCTTAAATTTCCCTAAGTGTTCTATCCCTAGAGTGAGAGAGAGGGAGAGTGGAAGATTGGAGAAAAAGGGGAAATCTTGAAGATTTGTGTTTGATCTTGCTTCCTTCTTCAACCAAGCCTGTTATTAAAGCCCCAAGGCAAGTTTTCTACTTGCTATTGTATGGTTTAAGATGAATAATTAGTATGGGTAGATATGTATAGTTTTGATGTTGTTTAATTGTGGTTTTTGGTTGGATTTATGGGTATCAATATCTTTGGTAGAGATAGATTGTCGATTGAGGTAGAAAAATGTTGTTGGGAGCATTTATGATCTCTTGGTATCATTAAATGTAGTTGGATGATTTTGGGTTGGTTATTGGTTTTGGGTTTAGAAGATATTAGGAAAAAGGGGGGGGTCTAGGTCTGCAATGACCGGTCGACCGCGTATCTCAGACCGGTCGACCGGGCCTTTGGAAGAGGGCACACTGCTTTCTTTCAAAGGCACGAAAATAGGGGCGCGGTCGACCGCGGTCTTGGGATCGGTCGACCGGTCCCCTGTTTTCTCAACCCATTTCCTACTTTTTCCTTTAATTCTTTCCTTCCCCTAGGAACTTAGGACACTTCTTGAATGAAGTAAACCTTGGCTTTTAGAGTCCTAGTTGAGTTTCTTGTCACCCTAGTGTTGAATGGATTTCACTTGGGGTTAAGTCCGGGGTAGGGATTGTCCTAAGTGATGTTAAGGCATCACTTTTCTTGGTCCATCCTATGAATATGGATGGGAATTGTAGGTCCATACTTGGAGACTTTAGGGGCTTAAATTGAGTTATATAAAACCTCATGTTTGGGAAGTGAATATGATCCCTTGGATATTTATTCGAGGCATAACCTAGGATGAGTAATGAACTATCCTATGATAACGGTTTCAACCAAAGGAAACATGTAAATGTAAATGAAAATGAAAAGTATGGTTTTTATAGTAAATTCTAATTTACTTAAACACACCTCTCTAAATGCTATCATAAGGGAAGCTCGTGCATGAGGTGATGTTCCTTGACTAGTGAATGCAGGGAGACTATAGTCCTCGGCCATATGCGGGTTTATTATATGTATTTTTCTGCGCTAGTGAAGTAATTCCGGGTGTGGTTATGACTCACTCGCAAGCATATGGACACTTCCCGATGTGCGTTAGGTACCCAGGTTGCCTTGTTTGATGGGCCCCTGGAAGATGATAGTCATTTAAGGGCGCGCCCAGTGGGGAAACTCGGAGGGGCGGTCTTAGAATCGTTATATGCATAAGAATATAACTTTTCTAAATCTCAAGTGGGACTTGAGGGTTGTATAATTCCACTATATGATAATATGGCAATTACATTCTTGCTAAGGAATGGGAATTGGAATGAAATAAGAAGATGATGTTAGTATATTCGTGTTAAGGAACTGAAACTGGATTAAAGTGGAATTTGGGGAATACAAGCTCTTAATTTAATTTAACTTAATCTTGCATAGTCTCATTCAATCATGTCATTTTCACTTGTTTTCTTATGATCCATGATTAGGTTGTCAGAGTGTTGATTTCTATACCCATGTTTTGCTATTCATATCTAGCATGCTTTTTGTTCATCTGGGAACTATATATAAACCGGGTCCTGGCCCGTTCTTTTTCTTCTATGTTGTACTTGTTATTGTATCCGCCCAGGTGCTCCTCCGCAAGGACGCCCGTGTTGATATTCCTACTCTTTTGCTTTTAAGGAGCTGTATGAAATTGCGGATATTACAGGATGTTTTGTTAGACGTTGTCATTCTTTTGATATCTAGTTATGGTCGGGTCTGTCACTCGGGCGAGTGGCCCAATTTTGTAATTGTATAATGAATGTAAAGCATAACATCTAACCGCTGGGATTACTTCTGTGTAGCTGTGAACCGACAACATATTCGGTTCTTATCTTTGTATATTGTGGTTTTAGATGTATATTAATTATGTTTCTTTGAATTCCACTATTATTCTAAAATGGGTTGTTTAAATTGTTTTTCTTAACATAACTTTTAAATTGCAAAAATTTGTTTTGGCAACCCGTTTTCTGAATTATTGGGTGGTTTTCTCGGTTACTCTTACTATAATTGTGGTGCTGAGAATGATTTCCATCCATGATTACCGTATATGTCGGAGTATCGGGCTGGCCACCCCTTATTTCGGAGTGCGGGTTGTCACAGGTGTGTGTGATCAATTGTGTACAAACAAACATAAAGATACAAATTTTAACACTAGGAATGTTTATGAGGAAAGCCCACCACCAAGGGGTACATAACCACAACTCACTCAAAAATTTCATTTTTAGTTGATTTTAGTGACAAAAGTCAAGCAAGTACCTCTCTCACAAGCATTATTATGTAGTCACTTATGAACCCTTAAACTCTCCTCCCAAGATTATGAAACTGCATCCCAAACTCCATGAGATGAATGAAAAACTCCGATTTTCCTTGTATTCACACCACACCTCAATATACCCAATAGAATAAGATGTCTTTGATTTTAGATTGTGGAGTGATATTTTATAATTGACAAAGCTAGTGTAGCATCTAAACCAAAGCATTATCAATTCCCTCTCAAAGACATTAGACCAAGCATAGATCTAAGTTTTGGAAAAGTTGGAGGGAACAAATGAATTTAAAAAAAGAAGCAAAGAAAAAATTTCTCTCAACCTCGAAAATTTTCTCAGAGTTTTATTTCAATTATGAGGTTTTTATATTACACAAAACGAGAGGGAAAATTGCCTATTTACAAGAAAATTTCAAAATATGTGGCCGATGTGCACACGATTATATTTGTTCGTGCACATGATTTTGTCAAGTGTGGACATTGTGCTAATGCCATGCATACGGGATTAAGACGAGACAGTGCAAATAGTCTCTGCACATACACCATTAAAAAACTTTTTAAGTTAAAATAAAGAAGGACCAATTCATAAAAAAGTTTCAAAACTATTTTAAGCTCATTGAGACTGTTTAAAAACCACTTAATTATCTTTTTGTAAAATCCTCACACAACTTCAAATTGAATGTAACTTTTAAGAAAACATCTATAAAAATGTGCACAAATGTATTTATCCTTGTACAAATCATAACTATATAAAGGATACATCTTCTTCACTTCAAATGAATGTACTACTCCATAGTTCTTCAATGAGTGATGGTGCAAAATCTTTAACCTTCAAGGTTCATCCAAACTAAAATAGACCGCACCTCACTCATAACGAATCAACTCTATTTGACTTGATGGACTTAATGATTCAAACATTTTGTCATGAGAATCTAGCCAACTTAAGTATATTACAAAATTTACATTTTCAGAGAGAGACTTGTACTTGGAGCGTTTAGAAATTTATATGGGGGGTTAGTATTTGATCTCATTGATTGATACTATTCACGACTCTTAGTTGATAAGTACATATCAATCATCCAATGATACCATTGTTCGTGAGTTTTATGCAAACATGGTGGTGATATCGACCTGCCCGATTACATTGGCTACTTTTGTACGTGGGATTTAGGTAGTGATTACTTATGGTGTTCTTTCTACCTAATTAGTTCTTGAGACTCGTATTGTTGACCCTAGTTTTAATGTCTATGGTGAGAGTGATTAGAATAATATTTCTTCTTTTCTTAGGGGTATACACTTCATTAGGTTCTATCTCTTTTTCGACAGGATGATATAGATAGGAGATATTCCTTAATACACTTTTTAGTTATTTACAACCTCATGCTCTTCGCCGCACCCAGGACTTTCGTTTATCAGTTGGTAGTTTGATATATGCTATTACGTGTAGGAAAGTTATAGAT
Organism: Sambucus nigra; assembly: GCA_949130495.1. Classification (NCBI taxonomy): domain Eukaryota; kingdom Viridiplantae; phylum Streptophyta; class Magnoliopsida; order Dipsacales; family Adoxaceae; genus Sambucus; species Sambucus nigra. Next base: position 270,898,077 of record OX422217.1, read on the forward strand.
TATTCGGATCTCATTTATTATGTGATGAGGAGATAATGTACTAATACATGAGGTGAGGCTGTCCTATGGGAGATTTATAACTGGCAACCTGTACTTATTGAGGATACCTAGATTGATTAGCATGTTGCACCGACTGTTAATGTTATTTCTAGTGTTAGATAATCTCTCTCAGTGGGTTCAACTACTCATCGTCCGAATCCTCATCCTCTAGATCCGTATTCACCCGCAATGTATCCTACCCTCAAAAGTCATCAGCACCCGAGCCTATGGACATCAGGGTCAATGAGCTTTTATTTTTGCTCAATTTTCGTACATGCACAGACAGTTTTGGGAGATGACATGGTGGGTTTCATGAAAATTTTGAGACCATTGATACAGAACATTTAAAGACCATTGATAAGAGGATGACGATGTTGATGAGGAGACCGATGATAATGGAGATTCCAAGTACAATGAGATATTTGTGTTGGGAAAAATAACTCGGGGTTGACATTTAAAATGATTTTTTTTATCCCTAAAGATCTTTGATTAATCATTCATTGAAAAGAAAACTAAAAATAGGTGTAAAGATTAAATCTAATATTTTAAGAAATAATACCTTTGTGAATCTTTTTGTGATATGTATGAGGAGACGAAGGTGGATGATGATGAAATCCTTACTGACCTCCATGGTTTTCATAAACCTTGATTAAACCTTTTGTAGTCTAGGATCTTCTTGAGTCCATCTGAGATTCCTCTAGCACGAGAATGCCCTAAAAAGAGAGGAAAAAAAATCTCTTGGTGCATGTGAGGATTCGAGGATAAAGGTCTTCTTTCCGCCAGTCGCGTGATCTTCGCGGGTTATCACATATATAAATCGACTGTAGTCAAAAGGGGAGGAAAAGATAGAAAATGGACTCGCCAGCCTATTTTCCCAAAACAGAAAAAATGATATTGTAAGAGAGTAGTCTAATTTTGGGGAAATACTCGATTTTAGCACGTGTTTGACTTGAGCAACTTCGATTGCGCCTACGTATCCGTTATGCTCGGAATCAAAGTCAGCGTAGTTCACGGGTTCTTACTATTCGCCGGAAAACTCATTGTGGTGGTTTTTCGGAGAGATGGGAGGTGTTGCCACTCTTCTCAAAGGACTCATCTCAAAACTCTCTCTAAAACCTCATAAGATAAGAAAATCACCCTCCTCTTCCAAGAATATCTCTCTCAAATATATGGGGGGAGGGCTTATTTATAGCAAAACCGACCCAAGTGGGTCGCCACATGTCAATTAACTCGTGGTGACACGTGTCCTATTTTAAGTGGCATGTGTCCCATAACATATGCCAAAACTCTCAATACTAGAATATTGTCTAGTTAATATGTAAATAACACACAAATACGTGTGATATGTCCGACGCGCATAATAATACCTCAGTCGCATAAACACATGGACTTTTGTCAATATTAATCATCTCTAATCTCATTTAATAATTTAATGATAGGCTTATCATTAAGCCCCTCCTACAGATATAGCCATCCCCGAAAAAATAACATCAAAGATAAACTGATGAATAGGAAACCAAATGAATCGAGGGTTTGAGGACTAAGTTATTGAATAGGAAGGTGTTAGGTACCCACTCAGCCCTTTCAGTCTCTCATGGTCTATGATGATGTTCTCCTTTTTCTCCAAGATATGACTCGTGTGTATCATATGTGTGATGTGAAAATAACTGAGAAAAAGATATCATCCTCCTCACACCATGTGAAGTACAGAGAGGTGTGATGTGATGTGAGGGTGTGTGCTAGTGAGAGTAAGCATGGTTATTTATAAGTGATATGGATCATGTGCAAGTGTGAGTATATGGGTTAAAACATGGTAACTATACACAAGTGAATAAATCATAAAGCATGTGATCGAAAAGGTAATATATACATGTAATGAGGACAAGAGCATAGTGGAGAGAAGGATATAGACAACATGATATGAAAGAGGACTATATACAACATGTTAGTATGAGAGTAAGAAGAATATACAAGTGGAGGCATATAAACACATGTAGAAAAATAAAGAAATAGAGAGAAAAGGAAACAAAACCCATACGAAATAGAGTCCAGTCCTGTAGAAAATAATAAATCCCTAGTGGAGTTGCCAATGTGCCCATCTAGGTTTCCTTCGGCACGGGATAGATTTGAAAAGAGAGGGAAAAAATATCTCGATGCATGTGAGGATTCGAGGATGGATGTGCACTTTATGCCACTCGTGCGATCTTCGCAGGTTTCCACAGATATACATCGATTGCAGTCAAAATGGGAGGAAAATATAGAAAATGGGGTCTCCATCCTATTTTTCTCAAAACAGGCAAAATAATTTATCGGTCCTCGAAAGGACAATATCAAATACAAACTAATACATACGAAACCAAATGAATCAAGTGTTTGGGGACTAAATTACGGAATGTAAAGGTATTTTCCATCCTCCCTTTCGATCTCTCATGGGTAATGATGATATTCTCCTTTTTCTCTAAGATATGACTCATGTGTATAACGTGTATGATGTGAAAATAAGTGAGAAAAAGAAATCATCCTACTCATGCCATGGGAAGGATGGAGAGTGACGGGGCGAATGCCCCAAAATTTTAAATTTCTTTAAATTATGATATGGTTCAAAGATATTTCAAATTAAAATTTCTTTATAAATTTTAACAAAAAATTCTAAATTTTAATTTCACAAAAATTAAAATTAAACTTGAATAAGAAATTCAATTCAAGGCCAAAATAGCCTAACACAAATTAATTCATGATTAAATACAGGCCAAAAAAATTAAACCCTAATTTTGCCAAATTAATTTTCTTGACTTGAATTAACTTAAACTAAAATCACCCAAATTAAATTTAGCACCAATTAAACCAAAGTGTGAATCAAACTAAATTTTATCTTTTCAACCTAAGCATTCCTCTAGGTGAGTTAATAAGATAAAATAAACAATCACACTATGATGCGATGTACGAGGAAAACCCAAATGGAAAAAACGTCGGAAGGCCCTGTGTACAAGTCCATGAAGTACGATATGTTTACAAATATAAGTCAAAAGACTTACAATACACGACTTGACTCCATACAAGCCTCAACGCTTCTTTTTGTATCAACCTCCGCCTATTCAACACCATGGACTCCTCCGCACTCTTGTAATCCACTAATGGAGCTCGGCCACCATCAACTTGCACACAGAGCCTTTTTCTGTATAGGAACGATGCAACACACTTTTCTCCTTTTAGGGGTGGAGAAGAACACAAACTGTCTATTTTATGAGGATGAGAATGAACTCGGTGTCAAACGAACTCCAAGAAAGATATATATATTGAGGAACTTGGATTTTAATCTAGGACATGTTGGGTGTAAACATATGCGTTTTTTGTAGAAATTTATTCTTTAAAGGTTAACACATAAATGGACCTTTTATTGGAAGTATTTTTCTCTCAAACTCTCAAGGAAAATGAAAAGTTCTCTCTTGAAAAAGTTGTTCCCGCACTTATTTTATCAGGAAAGGATAGTGGGAAAAAGTAATGGGAAAATGGAAAGTTTTTCAAAAAATATCAAAAACTACGTCATTTCGTTCGAAGTTCGTTCGAGCAAGTTTGTTTGAACGAGTTCATTCGAACGAATCTTCTAATGAGAAAAAAATGAAGTTATCTGAAATCTCATTTGAAGTTCGTTCGAACGACATATCTAACAAGATTTCCATGATTCTAGATAATTTCGATACGAACGCGTGGTCGCCAGTTCCGTTTTTTTCTGAATTAGTTATGATTTTTCTATGGAAAGGTGTAAGATAACAAAAACTTTAGATAGTATGAATTCAAAAAAAAAATTACAAAAGTACTAACACCCAAAATTATTTTCCAAGCTCCTATATATATAATAGTGCATTCATACCTTTTGATACTTTGAAAAATCAAATGTTGATGACGTATACACTTGGCACGAAAATCGGGAAGGTTGAAACTTTAAATTATTGGTCGCTACGTCTTTAACTCTTCAAACGTCATAGGCTTGATAGGTACAAACATCTATCATATGACTCAAAATTATTTTGTCCGGAATTAAGCCAATACTACAAATTGACTTGATTGGAAATTTGCCCTTACAAATTTACCCCTTTGGCTAATCCAAGACAAAACTAAACATAAAAATCCTCAGGGAGATCAATCACATCTAGACATAACATCCAAAAAAAAAAATACAAACGCTTGACTCGACTCTTAGATGCTTTGTCTCTTTAAGATAATGTCGCTAGAGATAAATTCCTGCACACTTAAGCAAACTATCAAACGCATAGGGAATATTACAATATTAAATGAAAAAAATAAATTCTTCCCCATTTATCTCATATGATCTATCTAAAAAGATGGTGCTCTCCACTTAAGATAAATCTCCCCAAACTAAAGGTTTAGATACCAATTCTCGCCCTTTTTGTTCCGGTATAGACAAACAACTAACATCTCCCCCAGTTAAATCACAAAATCCCCATAAACTAAACAAGGGATATAAAATATGGGAAAACAAGTTAAACATGCGATGATATTTTGAGTGACAAGAAAAATGAAGCATTTCAGAAACAATGAAATTCAACTAATCCATACAAATATTTAAAGATATCTACTATTATGCAATAAAAGATAGCACTAATAATGATATATACTAAGAAATGGATAACAAACAAAAGATGCAACAAGATAGATACCAACATTGAAATCAAAGCAAAACATGGACTCATTAGCAAGACAGACTAAAAAAAATATCATATATATGTATACACAAGAAATACCAATTATGCACACGTAAACATATATAGATATAAGCATCACAAATGACACAAAAGAAAGAAAAAAACCTTTCCACACTCTTATGGTATAAATGTGTCATATGGAAATGAAAGTGAATGGGTGTGAACTAGTAACCAAAGAATTAAGACCCAATCACTTAAACATGTTCACGAAGTTCTTATTTGTTTGCAAAACTTTTTCAACTAAGATTTATCCTTATGTGACCGGATAAAGTGAACTTGATGAACAAAACACGCACAATGTATACAATCCTAGCATATATATGATTCTATAAACAATTAAAGGCATTACAAGATAGCACAACTAGGATACAAAGTCATTGTGCAAAGACGTTGATATTCCATCCAAACTCGCTCAAATATAATATTATTCTTTTCCTTTCTTTTGAATGAAAATATCAATCTAAACAAACTTGGCCTTTGTTATATTTTTCTTATATTGCCATATTTTTCTTTTAGGCCTTTGGACTAGATATTTCTTTTAGGTCCATTGCAAATGGTGGCTTAATCGCAAAGGATGATTGTTCCTTTCGTAGCCCTTCCCTGTGATCTTTCATATATCATTTTTTTAACCCATAATAATCTCACGTGCAACGGTTCTAACAAGCAAAAATCCTCCTAAGTCACAAAATATGCAGATGACTAGATTGGTAGGAGAACGTAGAACAAAGCTGAAATATACATGTGAAGTAAAGGTTCAAAAGATCTGGTGCATGTGTGCGAGAAGGCATATAAAAAGTGAATCCATTAAGTAAGTTAAATTCAAACTACTCCATATAACCATGACAAAGAACACTTTAAGGATTGAAATTCCTAACCAAAAGTTCTAGCCACATGGTAGCGAAATGATAGGATTCAACACATGCCTATGCCACAAAAGGTGTGTAAAACTCAAATATATGCACATTTTTTTTATTATTATTATTGAGTTTTTTAAAAAAAAAACTAACCAACATAAGACAAATTAACTCAAAAGACAAACAAAAATCTTTTTGTATTTTTCATTAAATTCAAACAACTCACAAAAGTAAAACACAAATGATAAAAAAAATCTTTTTGTAATTTTCATTTGATATCAACAAAAATGAAAAGAATAAACTACAAAAGATAAACAAGTCATAAATCTAACATAACATATAAGATGAAGCATGGACTAGAATATGACAAACAAGCATACAACTAGCATGAATATGTAACATGTAGCACAAAAGCTAGTATATGCAAACAAATCTAACACATTTAACCATTAAATTTAGCATGGGAGGTAACACATGATAGCAAATGAGAATCGTAAATCCTATCTTCATGGGAAGATTCACTAACAATGCTCACATGACTAGCCAAGAATGCGGTAAAGTTGCGTTCAATGGGGGAATTGGGTCCCTCTTCCTTTTCACTATCACTAAGGGTGGCATTGTATGAAATATGTTGCTTGCCCTCCCTCCTTAGTTTAGTGGGACACTCTCTTGCCCGATGGTCATAACCTTCACAACCATAACATCTATTTGATCCATCCCTATTAAGATCTTCATTTAACTTTTTTATAGAATTTTTAGGCTTTTTCATAATTAGATTTATCAAATTTCTTAAAATCCTTTTTAAGACTATCTTTATTAAGCTTAAGAAATTTTCTAAACTTCCTAGCAAACATTGCCATCTCCTCGAAATCAATGTCACTCTCATCATTCGAAACTTATTTTTCCTCCTTTTGGGATTTTAAAGTGATGCACTTTTATTTCTCCTTCTCATTCTTGGAGGTAAACATGTCAAGTTCATAGGTTTGTAAGTCACTTATGAGTTTTTGAAGTTTTGTAGAAACTAAAGTGGGTAAAGAATTTAAAACGCTAACTTTGGGAATAAACCTATCGGGTAAGGACCTTAAAATTTTCATTACTACACGGTTGTCGGGTATCTTTTCTCCCAAGTTATAAGATAAATTAACAATATTGGAAATTCAAGCATAAAATTCATCAAAGGTTTCACTTTCTAATGTTATTATGGTCTCGAATTGAGTGGTCAGGTTTTGGAGTTTTAAAGTTTTCACAACACTAGTTCCCTCTTGGCTAAGTTGTAAAATATCCCAGGCCTCTTTAGCTGTTTCACATATCATGATACGTCGAAATTTATCCGGTATGACTCCACTAAAAAGAGAATTGAAACCAAGGGAATTAAAATGCGCTAATTTGAGTTCATTCTCACTCCATCTCTATACAGGTTTTGGAATACGCTCATTTTCTACTAAACACGTAAGTGGGGACCACCCGGTAACTACCGATCGCCAAATCATTTCATCTAGGGATTTAAGTGTCGATTTCATTCGCACCTTCCAATACGCGTAATTTGAACCATCAAAAATAGGAAATTTTAAAAACGGTAAAATTTCCATTTTTAAAGCAAGACAAAATAAGGAATTAAACGCAATAAATTAGCGCTCCCGCTCTGGTACCAATCTGATGAGTCGAATGCCCCGAAATTTTAAATTTCTTTAAATTACAAGATAGTTCAAAGATATTTCAAATTAAAATTTCTTTTTAAATTTTAACAAAAAATTCCAAATTTTAATTTCACCAAAATTAAAATTAAAATTAAACAAGAAATTAAATTCAAGTCCAAAATAGCCTAACACAAATTAATTCATGATTAAATATAAGCCAAGCAAATTAAACACCAATTTTGCCAAATTAATTTTCTTAACCTGAATTAACTTACACAAAAATTACCCAAATTAAATTTAGCACCAATTAAACCAAAGTGTGAATTAAATTAAATTTTATCTTTTCAACCTAATCATGCATCTAGGTGAGTTAATAAGATAAAATAAATAATCACATTACGCCACGATGTACGAGGAAAACTCAAATGGAAAAAACCTCGGACGACCCTGTCTACAAGTCCACTAAGTATGGTATATTTACAAATACAAGACAAAAGACTTACAACACACGAATTGACTCCATCCAATCCTCGATGCTTCTTCTTGTATCAACCTCCGCCTAGTCAACAACCACGGAGTCCACCGCAGTCTTTTAATCCACCAATAGGGCTCAGTGACCATCAACCCGTACACGAAGCCTTTCTCCGTATTGGAACGTCGCAGCAAACTTTTATCCTTTTGGGTGTAGAGAAGAACCCAAACTGTCTATTTTTTTAGGATGAGAATGAACCCGGTGCCAAACGATCTCTAAGAAAGATATATATATATATATATATATATATATATATATATATATTGAGGAACTTGAATTTTGGACTAAGACATGTTGGGTGTAAACATATGTGTTTTTGGTAGAAATTTATTCTTGAAAGGTTAACACATAAATGGACCTTTTATAGGAAGTATTTTTCTCTCAAACTCTCACGGAAAATGAAAAGGTCTCTCTTGAAAGAGTTGTTCCCGCACTTATTTTATCAGGAAAAAGTAGTGGGGAAATGGGAAGTTTTACCAAAAACAATCAAAAACTGCGTGATTTCGTTCGAACGAGTTTGTTCCAACGAATCTTCTAATGAGAAAACACCGATGTTTTTTTAAATCTCATTTGAAATTTGTTTGAAGTTCGTTCGAACGAGGTCGTTCGAACCACCTATCTAACGAGATTTCGGGCCATGATTCTAGATAATTTCGATACGAACGCGTGGCCGCGAGGTTCATATTTTACTGATTTTTTTAATTTGTTATGATTTTTCTATGGAAAGGTGTCTGCGAATAAAAACTTTTGATAGTATGGATTCAAAAAAATTAACAAAAGTACTAACACCTAAAAATATTTTCCAAGCTCTTACATTTATAATAGTGCATTCGTAACTTTGTATACTTTGGAAAATCAAATGTTAATGACGTATACACTTGGTACGAAAACCGACAAGGATGAAACTTTAAGTTATTGGCCTCTACGTAGGGGTGGAAGAGGTACGGGTTTTTACCGTACCGTTTTGGTCCGAAAAAAATGGTTTTGGTTTCATATATAAAAATACCAAAAACCAGTCTTACCAAAATCGAAATTACCGCAAAAAAGTTGGTTGGTTTTGGTTTTAATATTTAAAAAACCGATTTACCAAAATTACCATACCGAATTTACTGAAACCAGAAAAAACTGTACCGAAATTACCATACCGTACCGAATTTACCAAAACGAGAAAAAACCGTATCGAAATTACCGTACCGTACCGTACCGAATTTACCAAAACCAGAAAAAGGTTAGTTTTGATTTTGGTTTTAATATTTAAAAAAGTTGGTTGGTTTTGTTTTTGGTTTTGGTTTTGGTTTTTTGGGACTTTTAGTGTTGTTTACCGAAACCAGAAAAAACCAGAAAAAGCCAGAATTTATCGAAACCAGAAAAAAACCGAAATTACAGAAAAAACTGAAATACCAGCCGGTTTGGTTTTGGTATTGATTTTGGTGTACCGGGTGGTAAACTGGTACGGTTTGGTTTTACCATCTAGAGTTTGGTTTTGGTATTGGTATCTACTATTTATCGACCAAACCATACCGCTTACACCCCTACCTCTACATCTTCAACTCTTCAAATGTCATACGCTTTATAGGTACAAACATCTATCATATGATTCATTGTTTTGTCCGAGATTAAGCCAATACCACAAATTGACTCGATTGGAAATTTTCCCTTACAGAGAGGAGTCATTCTAATGAGTATACAAAAGAAAGAGAATTATATTAAAAGATAATATTAGTGACCACTGAATCACGATTCACTATGTGGAAGTGAATGTGCACATCAGGCGGGAACATCGATATGAATGCGTATACATATTATACATAATACTACTAAATATGATCTTTATACAAAGTAGTGTAATGAACCAAATAGGACTTGAATCTCGGTAATGACTCGGGATGCCTATGTAGCTGAAATAAGCATCAAGTCCATGTAGCTCGACACGTCAAAAGTGTGGTATTTAATCCATCAACCTAAATTTAAAATTCCCCTTGGTTGGTTTTGAAGAAAAAGGTGCACAAGTGTAAGAGTGCAGGAAAAGTTAGAGAATTCTACTTTGGGGCTTATTAATAAAACCTATTTTTTTGGCATTTTTGGTTTTATGAAGATATGTTTTCTATCTACTACTAATAATAAAGAAATTAGTTGAGGTGAGAAAGTAAAATAAAGCAAAAAAATATCAAAAGTGAAGGAAAAAATAAATGTGTAACATTAATTAAATGAGTTGTAAAAGGGTAGAAGTAGACCTCCTATAGAACTTTGCTACTAACTTTGAAGTGGTGTAGGCTGATTTTTATGGTGGTCGAATGGTGTTGGAGCGAGGGTACAATGGGTGGAAAAAGGTGGGGGTGAAAGTGATGTAAGAAAAGTGGAGAGAATGTTAGGAAAATGAATTTTTTAGGATAACGGTTCCCAAATTTTGAGGTAGAGAATGTTCTGATTCTTGAAAAGGGTGTCCTTAGGAATGAGGTCATGACCTACTTAAATAGAAAAATTAGTGTTAGGGAGTCTAACAATCGACATAGGACCTAACTTGCCTATCGGCATACCTTGGGCATGCTGGCAAAGCAAAGTACACCTCAACCAATATCAAGGGGGTGTAGGGTGCCAATAAGTAGTACAAAAAGGACTTTTTTTTTGGAAAAATGACCATAAAATGCAAATCATAATTTCAGATCATGCATAATCGAGACCATTAGAAAGGGATTTATATCCCTATAAAAATCTATTGAGACCATTAGAGGGTGGACTCTATCCTAATCTCACGTAAATCGCTACTAGAACCAAGATTGATAAAAATAGTCTCATCATCATTATTTTATGACTAGTTATGTTGTTTAATTTCTACTTGTTGATATCAGTTAAGAATTGTTCATTTATTAGACTATGTTCATCAACTATTTAATTAGTTACAAAACAATTAATATAAGTCATAACAAGATTCTCGAAATAATCATTCATTTCATTGAAAGCATTTTTTAAAAATACAGTGGTGAGGACCTCATTAAAGGAAGCGTCGTTAATAATTATATCAGTGATAAAAGAAAAAAGTGGTAGGTTATGGTGCTTTTTTGAGGGGGTGAACATCAAGGTTAAGATTTACTTGAGTAGGCTTGAAAGGGATGGAATGCCATTTGAGGAGTGGTTTATCAGTAGAGGTGAACTTTTTGGATGGATCATGTAGAGATCCAACCCAGTGTATGTATATCAAATGGCTCATTGACATTATTTCCATCAGAGTTTTCAGTGCTTTCCATGGATTTTATAGTCAGAGTATCAACCTCGTGTTTCTGTTCTTCATCCCAAGTAACCTCATCCTGAAAGAAAACTTTGAATCCCGGCTTCATCTTTTTCTCCACAGGTTCGTACCATGGCTTGGGGAATCCACGAAAGGGGAATTCTTTGCCTCCTTTAACAAATATTCCATTTATGAAATCTCCTGAGATCATCTCTTTTTTCTTAATATTCTCTTTCGGTATGGCCGGTGGCGTGTTTTGAGTTCTGTTGGTGATGGTTGAAAACCTAGTACAAGGGGAGAAGGCTTCCTTCAAAATAATTGGCTCAAGGATCCCTTATTAACGACGAGCCATCACCACTCCGGGCAGAAAATGCATATTTGTGAACATATAAATCACGTTGAGATTACTATACGTTTTATACTTTAGTCAGAATCTATCTCTGAAATTATCCCCGACTGGGATGGGAAGTTGATTAGTTTTAATGTCTAAGAGGAAAATGTCATTAACCACATATTGAATTTCTAGTGATGGGTTGCTCGTGCTGATGCCATCAGAGTTTTCATCATCCCCAAGAATCGTGATGACCAGGTCATTAGGAAATAATTTAATTTCTGATGAATGGAAGAAAATACACCTTAGATATGTGACACCCAGACTAATTAAATACCGGGTAGCTACTCCTTTATTAAATTAATTCAAAATGCCAAGTTGGCTCAGCTAATAGCATCACTGTCGAAAACATTTTTATTATTACTAACCACCTAGTATTTAAAAAGTAAGTTGCCAAATTTTAATTAAAGTCTGATTAACATGCAACAAGTGTAACGAAGAAGAATAACACCATTCACCATACCGAAGTAAATAGAATAACCATCACATAGTGTAAATAAAGTCTGGATGAAAAACTCCGCACTACAAACCCACAAACTAAAATAATTAAACTGAATACTGAATCAATACATGCCAAAGTCTGAAAACTGTAATGGAAAAGTAACTCTAATGGAACTGGGCAGCATGCCCTAAAACTGAGGAATACTGAAGATGGAATCGAAATGATAGAAGTGTCTAAAAGCAAATCCCTATAACTTCCACAAACGGCTACAGCTCGTCCACTTAATGAGTATCCTATGCATGGTGTCCTTGTGGCTGGGCACCTAAAATGGTTTTGCAAAAATAGATTTGAAAGCAAACGGGTCAGAGCCCGAATGTGGAGATATTTTAAAAACCTGCAAGTGCTTTAAAAAAATTTAAAACATTAAATGCAAAGTACATGTTAGGACGTGCACTCACATGATATTCTCACCTCTCGCCTAACTGTGCACTCCTAACGTAAGTACCCATCTAAAAATGACACAACCCACTAGCTAAATGACATCATATCTAGCTAGACTGTCATAGGTTATATCCTTATTACTTGGTTCCCATTAACATTATAATGATCTAAATAAAATAGGGGCTTAACGTAAATTCAGGTTCTCATACAAACGTAATATAACTCGTTATAGATTATCCCTCTATGTTATTCCATAGTTATACACACAATACCATATGAAAGTTCCCAGTTTATTAAGCGTATATTTTCCACCACATAAATATACAATATAAGCACCCCGAGACTAAGCTGCGGTGCACACATACTCTGCTATCCATCCCGGTACATCACGTACATAAGGATCACATATTCCGAATCTCTAAGGAATAGTTCACAGATAACAACATCACAAATAATGGAGGCGAACACAGTCACATCACATGGGTCACGCACATACCTGCGCTCCCACGATCAGAAGACTTATTAACATCCCAATAAGTCCTTCTCTGACCTATGTTCATCGAGGTAACCAGTCTAAATCCGAGCAACACAAGGATTAGAGGGCCCTAAGCGAACGCAAACCTCCCGTGATAGCAAGTATGGTAGGTATGTCATACACACAAATCATATACCAATACTAAGTAAGCACACATCTTAGTAATCCCGTAGTTTAATTGTAGTACATATCGCATTCTCGTACCAACTTAATATATATACAACTTATATAATCCCGGTCCATATTTATACGCGCCATAATTTATTCTCACGTCGTAGTAGGCACTCACGTCTCGACTCAAATGTCTATTTGATTTGATCCACACTTATATAATTTACTCCTCATTATAACCCAAATGTCCCAAGTATACTAATACACCATCAAAGGAATGTTATCTCTATCCTCGAACAAGTTTACGGGACTCCCAAAATCAAAACAGGCCAAAAAGTCCTAAACTGCCAGCTCGTTAGAAGTCTCGTTCGAACGAGGCTGTTCGAACGAGATTTCGTTCGAACGAACTGAGCTATCTAACGAGATCTCATTCGAACAAGTTTATCGAACGAACATACCTCTCGTTAGAACCCCAAACTGTCAACTCGTTAGAAGCTCGTTCGAACGAGCTCGTTCGAACGACCTGGGTAGGTCTTCTAACGAGGGACCAGATTCAAGCCCAGAAATTCTATATTCGTTTTTCACCAATTTCTACACTTCTAATCTCAACCAAAATTCGTCCCAACAATGTTTTATGGTCTCTAATCATCCTAAAACGTACTAGGATCATATACTAACATCTTTTAAGGAATTTACACATCCTAAACATCATTAATTCATCAAATCTCTACCCTTTTCCCCAAATTTTCAAGAACATAAACCCTAGAATTTTAAATCCTCAATAAGTCAATTCTAGATCCGTTTTTGTTACATCCAACATATTTTAACATCAGAATAATCATCTCCATACTATTCTACATGCAATTTGTCCTCAAAATTCAAGTCCTAAGTTCAATTAACATGGGTTTTTATTTAACTTCCAAGAATAAATGTAAATCTGTCAATTTATCTAACATGGAAGAAACATTCTCTGAATTAAATCAAATTAAATCACTTGCCTCTAGTGTCTCTGAATTTTGTGTTGGTTCGATGAAGCTTTTCTGCAGAATTCCTTCTCTCTCTCTCTCTACAAGCCTTATTCTCCAAAGGTGGCTAGGGTTTTCTTTGGGAAAGTAAAGTTTTGGAAACCTAATCAGATAACCTCCGTAGCTTATTGGGTCATTAAGGGTTGGTTAGTGGGTTTAGTGGTTCCATTCCCAATCAGATAAAGACTCCTAATTTTCGTCATTATTAATTCCCAAAAATACAAAATTACCAAAATGCCCTTTATATTGCCGGTATGGCCTAAAAATACCCCGGGACCCAAACTAAACCCCCGGCTAGTGTTTTCTGACTATCTCGACCCTTCCGGACGCATTGGCGCACTCAAAACGACCATACGGTTAATAGAATTTAAATTCACTTTTACAAATAAAATAATTATATCCTGACGCGACTGTCACACGCGTCCCAATAAAATGACCAAATTGTCGTATGTCAATTTCACGACAAATTTCATAATTCAATATTCATATAACATCATATATACTCAATATAGTCAAATACCAACTCACATCTTGCTAGTATTTTATCCGGATTAATTTCCAATTAATTCTCATTTAATTAATTAATCCCAAAAATAAATATCGCCAAAAATACGGGGTATTACATACTTCCCCCCTAATAACAGAATTTCGTCCCGAAATTCGGAACTAGAAAGTACCTGCTAAAAACAACTCTGGATAACGTTCGCGCATCTCATCCTCCCGCTCCCATGTGGACTCCTCGACATTGTGATGTCGCCACTGAACACGCACTAACAGAACTATCTTTGACCGCAGTTTCCTCTCACTTCGGTCCAAAATAGCAATCGACCCCTCCTCGTAGGAGCTATCCGGCTGGAGATCGATGTCCTCCACAACAATGTGAGAATGAGCCAAATTATCTCTAAGGTATTTCCTTAGCGAGGAAATATGGAACACATCGTGAATCCGATGCAAATGCTCCGGTAACCCAAGTCTATACGCAACCGGTCCGATCCGCTCAATAATAGGAAACGGCGCCACATACCTTGGTGCCAACTTCCCCTTCTTCCCGAAACGCATAATCCCCTTCATAGGAGATACTCTGAGCAAAACCTAGTCCCCCACTTGGAACTCCCTGAAAAACCTCTTCGCGTCAGCATAACTCTTATGCCGGTCTTGAGCTACCCGAATGCGACTCCGAATCAACTCAATCCTTGCCGAAGTATCCTGAATCACTTCCGGCCCAAGTAGTTTGTTGTCTCCCACCTCTAACCAACATGCTAAGGAACGACAAGGCCTACCGTACAATGCCTCAAACGGAGCCATGCCAATAGTGAACTGGTAGGAGTTATTATAAGCAAACTCTTCTAGTGGAAGGTATTGCTCCCATCCACCTCCAAAGTCAATAATGCACATGCGTAGCATGTCCTAAAACATCTGATTTGTGCGCTCTGTCTGCCCATCGGTCTGCGGATGATAATCCATACTCAACTGCAATTCAGTGCCCATGGCCTCCTGGAAACTCTCCCAAAATCGCGAAACAAATATCTTGTCTCTGTCAGACACGATATTTAGGGGCACACCGTGAAGTCTCACAACCTCTGAAATGAAGAGCTGGGCATACTGTCCCGTAGTGTAGTCAGTCCTTACGGGTAAAAAGTGAGCGACTTTGGACAACCTGCCCACAATTACCCAAACGGAGTCGTGACCCCTCTGCGACGTAGGCAACCCCGTGATAAAGTCCATGGATATGCTCTCCCACATCCACACTGGGACCTCCAACGGCTGTAGAAGTCCTGTCAGTCTCTGATGATCCACTTTTACTAGCTGGCAAGTGGCGCATTTCAAAAAAAACTCAGCAATATCTCTCTTCATACCGCTCCACGAATACTGTCGTCTCATGTCTTGGTACATTTTCTCCCCTCCGGGATGTACCGCAAACCGTGAGCCGTGCGACTCTGCCATCACCTCGTGTCGCACTTTCTCCCCTTTCGGAACTACCAATCTCCCATTGAAGCGTAATCCCCCATCTGAGCTGACGGTATAGGACTCGGCTCCCTCTGCTAGTAATCGAACTATCTGCTCCTGACAGAACGAGTCATTAGCCTGTGCCCGTACTGCCTTCATGACAATCTGCGGTGTAACGGTCATCACAGACATGAAAGATCGGGCCACTGCATCCTGGTGTCCCAACTCCTTCCACTTTGCCTTCCACACCTCTGCCACCTCATCTGCTGGCCTACGGCTCAACGCGTCTGCTACCACGTTAGCCTTACCTGGGTGATACTGGATATCGAACTGGTAGTCTTTCACAAATTCAAGCCACCTACGCTGCCGCATATTCAACTCTTTCTGCATGAACAGGTATTGTAGGGACTTATGGTCCGTGAACAGTTAGAACTTCTCCCCCAAAAGATAGTGCCTCCAAATCCGTAGGGCAAATACCAGTGTTGCCAAATCCAAATCATGCGTGGGGTAATTCTTCTCGTGAGGCTTAAGCTTACGGGAAGCATAAGCTATGGCCTGTCTCCCTGCTATAATACACCTCCAAGCCCTTGCAAAGACGCATCGGTGTAAACCAAATACTCAACTCCCGGTCTCGGCAATGCTAACATAGGTGCTGAGGCCAAATTATCCTTCAATTCATCGAATGCCAACTGACAGGCATCACTCCAGATGAATGGCACACCCTTACGAGTCAGATGTGTCAAAGGACCTGCTATCTTCGAGAAGCCCCGAATAAACCTCCTGTAATATCCTGCTAGGCCCAAGAAACTACGAATCTCAGTCGGTGTTGTGGGCTGTCCCCACTCCCTCACCGCGGATACTTTCCCCGGATCAACAGATATTCCCCGGTCGGAAATAATATGTCCCAAAAACTGGACCTCCTTCAGCCAAAACCCGCATTTCTCATATTTTGCATACAGCTCGTTCTGACGCAGCGTATGCAAAACCTGCCTCAAATGTTTGGCGTGCTCCTCCTCTGTCTGGGAGTAAACCAGAATATCATCAATGAAGACAATGACAAACTGATCTAGGAAATCCCTGAACACCCTGTTCATCAAGTCCATAAACACTGCTGGAGCGTTGGTCAAACCAAAAGGCATAACCCGAAACTCGTAAGAACCATATCTCGATAAGAACGCAGTCTTCGAGGCATCCTCCTCCCTGATACGCAACTGATGGTATCCCAATCTCAAATCAATCTTCGAGAAGAAAGAATCTCCTCTCAACTGGTCGAATAAGTCATCGATTCGAGGTAACGGATACTTATTCCGTATCGTGACCTTATTCAACTCTCGGTAGTCCACACACAATCTCAGTGAACCGTCCCTCTTCTTCACAAACAAAACTGGAGCGCCCCAAGGTGAGGTACTCCTGTGAATAAATCCCTGACCTAACAGCTGCTCTATCTGATCTCGTAGCTCTCGCATCTCTGCCGGAGCCATACGGTACGGTGCGCGTGCTATAGGCCTCGTATCTGGCAATAGGTCTATAATAAAGTCTATCTCTCGACTGGGGGGTAGGCCTGGTATCTCCTGAAACACATCCGAATACTCCCTGACGACTGGGATCGAATCTAAAGGAATCACAACCTCCTTAGAGGTATCCTCCTCTAGGTAATACAAATGAGCGGTCGAGCCTCCCTCTGGGCGAGGCATCGCCACTACAAACATCTCTTGCCCCGGAATGGCAAAAACAATGCTCCCACCAAAGCAATCAATCATGGCTCTATAATCAGTGAGCCAATCCATACCGATAATCACATCGTGAACATGCATATCTAATACCAACATATCTGCAGGTAATACCAGACTACCAATCTCTATCCCCACTCCCCGGCATATAAAGAAAATAAGTGACCCACTCCCCAATGGTGAGTCGACACACGTCACTTTGCTCTCTGCCATAGCTAACAATCCTAAGGCTTTCACGAAATGTGTAGCTATAAAACAATGTGTAGCCCCCGTATCAAATAATACCCGACCCATAGTGCCATGGATAGGAAACGTACCCTCAATCGCGGGCGGTGCCTGTGGAACTGCTGCCTGGTGGACGTTGTAGACACGTCCATACTGTAGCTGCCCCTGCTGAACTGGAACTGCTGGAATGGGTGGCAATGCTGCCATCTGTGGCGGTGCGGGGAGAGCGGCGGGAAACATAGGCCTCTGCGGCTCCTGGCGAGCACCCTGCTGCTGCTGCTGTGGGGCCCTGCCCCTATCAGGACAATCCTATCGTTTATGGTCAGTCTTTCCACAAACAAAATACTTCCCTGGGAAGTTCCCTCCTCTCCGCCCCAACGGTCCCCGGCCTTGGTGGCCGTTATCGTTCCTCCCTTGGCCCTGCTGGCCCTGCTGAAACTGCTGCCCATTCTGCCCCTGTTGGCCCTGATGGCCGTTTGGACCCTGATGTCCCTGACGGAAACCTCCCTGTCTGTGCCTGTAATTCCCTGATCTGAACCTCTTCTAATCCCCCTGCTGAGAACCCTGCTCACCCTGTCTCTGTCCCTGAACAGATTGTGCCCCACCGGCACCATGTCCTCCTGTCCTGCCCTGATGGCTAGACTCTCCCGACCTCTTGCCCTCAACCATATGAAAGCGGTGGTCCTGGCAGTGTAACAATGCAGCGTTAACCACATCAGAATAAGTGGCCAATGAAAGGTTCCCTAACAGATGCTGACGGATCCTCCATGTCAACCCGTCGGTGAATTTCTCAATCTTCTTCTTTTCTGTTGGTATTTCATCCGGAACGATATTCAACAGATTTGTGAACTTGGCCTCATACTCAGCCACGGTCTTACCCTCTTGCTTCAGATTCATCAGTTTCCTCCTCATTTCCGTATGAACAGCGGACGGAAAGTACTTGCGGTCAAACCGCACCCAAAAGTCCTAAATAGTGAGAGTATCCCTCTCCTCCACGGTGGTAATAGACTCCCACCACTGCAGTGCAGATCCAACTAGCTTGAAAGTAGCTAGCACCTTCTTCTGAACGTCCGTGCACTCATACATCCTCAAGTGCCTCTGCATATCCTTCCTCCACTGGCTCGAGACTACCACATCTGAGCTACCTGCAAACTCTGGCGGATGCGCTTTCTGAAAAGCGTCACGTACACATTCCCAAGCAGACGGGAATGCATTTTCCTGCACTGGCGCGGCAACCGGCGCCTGAGGTAGTGCCTGCTGAACTACGGCAATTGCAGCATTTACAACTTGGGCTACAATAGTTGCAACCTCAGTGGCGTTCATCATGCCCTGAACTGGAGCGGGCTGGGGTTCGGGCGTTGCATCCCTGGGAACTCGTCGTGCACGTCGTGGAGGCATCTGAAATACGAATAAAGTTTATAAGTTCACAGTTTATAAAATTAAAATAGCTGAAGAATGAAGCGTACACAAAAAGATTACAATAGTCCTAAAATATAGGGCTCTATATCAAAGAAACTTAGCGGAAACATAATAGCCGTACATATCCTAAACGACACTAGAACCTGATGCTCTGATACCACCTGTGACACCCCGACTAATTAAATACCGGATAGCTACTCCTTTATTAAATTAATTCAAAATGCCAAGTTGGCTCAGCTAATAGCATCACTGTCGAAAACATTTTTATTATTACTAACCACCTAGTATTTAAAAAGTAAGTTGCCAAATTTTAATTAAAGTCTGATTGACATGCAACAAGTGTAATGAAGAATAATAACATCATTCACCATACCGAAGTAAATAGAATAACCATCACATAATGTAAATAAATTCTGGAGGAAAAACTCCGCACTACAAACCCACAACTGAAATAATTAAACTGAATACTGAATCAATACATGCCAAAGTCTAAAAACTGTAATGGAAAAGTAACTCTAATGGAACTGGGAAGCATGCCCTAAAACTGAGGAATACTGAAGATGGAATCCAAATGATAGAAGCGTCTAAAAGCAAATCCTTGTAACTTCCACAAACGGCTACAGCTCGTCCACTGAATGAGTATCCTATGCATGGTGTCCTTGTGGCTGGGCACCTAAAATGGTTTTGCAAAAATAGATTTGAAAGCAAACGGGTCAGAGCCCGAATGTGGAGATATTTTAAAAACCTACAAGTGCTTTAAAAACATTTAAAACATTAAATGCAAAGTACATGTTAGGACATGCACTCACATGATATTCTCACCTCTCGTCTAACTGTGCACTCCTAACGTAAGTACCCATCTAAAAATGACATAACCCACTAGCTAAATGACATCATATCTAACTAGACTGTCATAGGTTCTATCCTTATTACTTGGTTCCCATTAACATTATAATGATCTAAATAAAATAGGGGCTTAACGTAAATTCAGGTTCTCATACAAACGTAATACAACTCGTTGTAGATTATCCCTCTTTGTTATTCCATAGTTATACACACAATACCATATGAAAGTTCCCAGTTTATTAAGCGTATATTTTCCACCACATAAATATACAATATAAGCACCCCGAGACTAAGCTGGGGTGCACACATACTCTGCTATCCATCCCGGTACATCACGTACATAAGGATCACATATTCCGAATCTCTCAGGAATAGTTCACAGATAACAACATCATAAATAATGGAGGCGAACACAGTCACATCACATGGGTCACGCACATACTTGCGCTCCCACGATCAGCAGACTTATTAACATCCCAATAAGTCCTTCTCTGAACTATATTAATCGTGGTAACCAGTCTAAATCCGGGAAACACAAGGATTAGAGGGCCCTAAGCGAACGCAAACCTCCCATGATAACAAGTATGGTAGGTATGTCATACACACAAATCATATACCAATACTAAGTAAGAACACATCTTAGTAATCCCGTAGTTTAATTGTAGTACATATCGCATTCTCGTACCAACTTAATATATATACAACTTATATAATCCCGGTCCATATTTATACGCGCCATAATTTATTCTCACGTCGTAGTAGGCACTCACGTCTCGACTCAAATGTCTATTTGATTTGATCCACACTTATATAATTTACTCCTCATTATAACCCAAATGTCCCAAGTATACTAATACACCATCAAAGAAATGTTATCTCTATCCTCGAACAAGTTTACGGGACTCCCAAAATCAAAAACAGGCCTAAACTGCCAGCTCGTTAGAAGTCTCGTTCGAACGACGCTGTTCGAACGAGATTTCGTTCGAACGAACTGAGCTATCTAACGAGATCTCGTTCGAATGAGTTTATCGAACGAACATCCCTCTCGTTAGAACCCCAAACTGTCAACTCGTTAGAAGCTCGTTCGAACGAGCTCGTTCGAACGACCTGGGTAGGTCTTCTAACGAGGGACCAGATTCAAGCCCAGAAATTCTATATTCGTTTTTCACCAATTTCTACACTTCTAATCTCAACCAAAATTCATCCCAACAATGTTTTATGGTCTCTAATCATCCTAAAACATACTAGGATCATATACTAACATCTTTTATGGAATTTACACATCCTAAACATCATTAATTCATCAAATCTCTACCCTTTTCCCCAAATTTTCAAGAACATAAACCCTAGAATTTTAAATCCTCAATAAGTCCATTCTAGATCCGTTTTTGTTACATCCAACATATTTTAACATCAGAATAATCATCTCCATACTATTCTACATGCAATTTGTCCTCAAAATTCAAGTCCTATGTTCAATTAACATGGGTTTTTATTTAACTTCCAAGAATAAATGTAAATCTGTCAATTTATCTAACATGGAAGAAACATTCTCTGAATTAAATCAAGTTAAATCACTTGCCTCTAGTGTCTCTGAATTTGGTGTTGGTTCGATGAAGCTTTTCTGCAGAATTCCTTCTCTCTCTCTCTCTACAAGCCTTCTTCTCCAAAGGTGGCTAGGGTTTTCTTTCGGAAAGTAAAGTTTTGGAAACCTAATCAGATAACCTTCGTAGCTTATTGGGTCATTAAGGGTTGCTTAGTGGGTTTAGTGGGTCTATTCCCAATCAGATAAAGACTCCTAATTTTCGTCATTATTAATTCACAAAAATACAAAATTACCAAAATGGCCTTTATATTGCCGGTATGGCCTAAAAATACCCTGGGATCCAAACTAAACCTCCGGCTAGTGTTTTCTGACTATCTCGACCCTTACGGACGCGTTGGCGCACTCAAAATGACCATACGGTTAATAGAATTTAAATTCACTTTTACCAATAAAATAATTATATCCTGACGCGATTATCACACGCATCCCAATAAAATGACCAAATTGTCGTATGTCAATTTCACGACAAATTTCATAATTCAATATTCATATAAGATCATATATACTCAATATAGTCAAATACCAACTCACATCTTGCTAGTATTTTATCTGTATTAATTTCCAATTAATTCTCATTTAATTAATTAATCCCAAAAATAAATATCGCCAAAAATACGGGGTATTACAACATATTATTGGGAGAAGAGAGACCAAGGAACAATTTGATGCAAAAAGGTACATTGATGACTTGAAACTCAATTTGAGGGAAAATGGGACCATCCCCTAATGTGAGTTTTACGGAGCCTATAACCTCTCGATGGGTATTATCATAGGCACGCAGATTGACAAAAGTTGAAGTAAGGTCACTGTCCTTTTTCCATAAGAAGTTAAGCGTCCATAATGGGAAAACATTTAGAGTAGACATGTTGTCAACAAGTGTTAGTGGAACTATTCTTCCCATGACTTAAACTGAGATATTGATAGCGCAGTTATGGTCAACACCGATCTTAGGGATTTCCTCATCTGAGAATGAGATGAACATTGTTGTAGTAAGAAATCTTACTATATAAACAACTTCTTTAGGAGTGGTAATGGGAGGAAATGTGGGTCTTCTACTTTTTTCGACTTCCATTTTAGATACCGAGAGGTCTTCAATGACTCCTTTCCCCTTATCTATACCTACTGATTGGAGGATCAGATCTTTATAGTGCCACTTGCATTGGTTCATATGATTTATAGATATAGGAAAAAATAGAAATTTGTTACCTTCATCCTCCTCAAGTGAGATGGATACCTCATTGATCCCTTATAAAAATTACTCAAAATAAATGATTATGTATAAGGAGGGATCTAAGTCAGCTTTTAACATATCAAAATCGCCACCCCATTCGGTAGAAACAATGTCATCCTTCCATGAAAAGTCATTGCATTCCACAACCTCCATGGCCTCGTCATACAATCTTCCCATTTAACAGGAAAATGTTGGAAGGTATAATGCCCCGACCCTAATTTAAGAGTTAATAAAGGATCAACCCGATCTAGCTCCGTTTTAATAGTGAAGTGCAATGGAAAAACCTAAATAATATTTCTAATCCAGTTTTATCATTATTTATCATTACACTTTTTAGCATGTGATTCCAATATTCATCAAACTACTTAATGTGACCCAAGGGGATTTGCCCCAAGGCCATGTAAGCAAAGCTACAAATGTAAATGTAAATAAAATACTTGCTTCGACAATGCTCTCAAAATACGGGATATCATATAACTTGTCATAATAAAAAGGAGGGAGTGATCCGAATTCTTAGTGGGAACTTATACAAATATAGTACAAAAATGATCATCAGAAAGAATACTCACACTCTATAACCACATGCATGTGAAAATATGTATATGCCTACATATATACCTTTTGAAATACATGTGTCAATACATTAAACCGTTTTATTCCCAAAACGCTACTTGATATTGTTTATCCTCCTTATCTTTACAAAATAATCATTTTGTATCTTTATACATCAAACTGGCACTCTTTCCCATTAGTTCACACAGTTAAACAATTTACAATTGTTGGGGAACAAATTCATTTACTTTCTAAATGTACAATAACTCACACCTGAGTTGTTTAATCATTACCTAAGACTTCCTTTAAACACATGCGCTCATCGTGTTAGAAAATATTCATTAGCATTGAAAGCATTATGCAACATGCACATTTGTATTATTACGGGTTCAAACCTCATTAGGTAGCTTAGTCACCCATTACTTCACCTAATTAAACCAGTTCTCTTTTCTTACAGATATTAGTTATTATTCTCAAATTACTTATCCACATTGCATTAACTGAAACCTTAATCATTTACACAAGTTAGGCTATTTCCATCTTATAACTCGTTTCTTATCATTTTCCAATTTTTAGCATTATCTATTCTTAGAATCCTCTGATATCTCCAGACTTAATGGGCTCCACACCGTCACTTCCGCTCACCATATGCTAACTGTGCAATGGGTTTGGGGTCTTTCACCATGAGGGACGTCATGCCCTACTTAATTATTTCCTGAAATCATCTGAGTGTTCTTTTATCTTTTTAGTGTGTTCAGCGTTATTCCAATATTCACATTAATCTTCTTTATAGGTCAAAATCAAAATCTTGAACTTACCCGTTCGTTTTTCCATTGATACTTTGAAAATTATTTCTTTTACTTTAAGTTATTTATTCACAAACATATTTATTTTATACCAAAAATCATTCACCCTTAGGGACCCACACTAGTGTAACACTATTCATTAACATTTTTATTTTATAAAAATGTTCCACTTTAAGTAAATTTACCAATTTACCCTTTTTTGCCAAAATATGAAAATTAGTCCTTTAACAAGTGTCATTTTCCAAAAATAGTAATTTAAGTTTTCGACTCAACGCATAACTCATTTAGCCATTTTAACCCTTGTTCAATACCTCAACTAACTAAAATAATACCTCATTTTACTAAACTTTCATATTTGTCACTTTAACTCATTTAATATATAAAATAACACCTCTTTACATATTAAACTTACATTTTCTACATATTTAGAATGCACACTTTATTTATGAGATTTTGCATCCTAACACCCACTTTGCTACTATTTACGCATTTGAAAATTTAACTTCCATTATTAACTTTTAGCTCACAACTTATGGAAAGTCCTTACTTTTCACATATTGACACATTAAACCCATTTTACTTTCTACATAAGTTTTACCCATTTTAAATAACCAACTAAAGTGAAAGTCTCCTTTTTACATTTATCTTCATTACTCAAGTAGAAAATCACATTTTAATCTCATAAAATGGATTAAACAAGCATAATGGATTTATTTGCATAAAATCACATTATTTATCTTTAAAACATCATTCTAACACATTTTATTTCATAAAATATTGAAGATATACATTTTGAATTTTATTCATTTTCAAAACTCATTTCAAATCACCTTTTTGAAATCCATTTACATATAGAAATCATAGAATGCAACTAGATAACCCATGGATGCAAACTAACATATATCCTATATATATTAAGTCTAATATATGTAAACAAACTAGTTGAAAATGTACATATTTTAAAATCTAAACCAAGGTTAGTATTCCCACTTCTAAAGTCTCCAAATGGTGGTGGTGTAGGAGGAAAACTCCCACCTACAAAGGTGTCCTCATGGGATTACCAAAAGCTCTTTCCAAGCTTGCTCCATGAAATCTCCATTGCAACTTTCCTTGTTCTCCACGAAATCATTCTACTATCTTCATGGATCCCTCTCCAAATACCCATTAAAACATCAAGAACACTATCCTAAACACTTCTCTAAGGCTATATGGGGTTTTTATACTGGTGTATAGGGTGGAACACCCCTATAATTATTATGGTTTTAATGGGTGAAAGTGGTGGGGATGTGTGGTAATGATCCAGGGAATAACCATATTCCCCATGGGAGCCCTAAGTTAGAGAGAGAGAGAGAGAGAGAGAGAGAGAGATTACAAATCTATTTGAAGAAGTGGGTTAAACTCACCCCTCTTAACCTTCTTTAAATCAACTCACACCCTCCCATACCCAAAATTGAAGGCCATAACCCTTCCTAAAGTGGAAAATTCAGATAAGATCATAGTTGAAGGCCCTCCAATGATCGAAAACTCAATTGGATCAATGGCTAAGAATTGGAGAAATAATTTTCACAGAATTGCTTCTCTCTATTAATCGAGAAAAATCCATCGATCTATAAATGGATGTATCGATTGAGTCCCAAGGGTTGTCGATCTATCAACACCTTTTCCAAAACTTTCCTAATTTTCATTTTTGACCCCACATCCCTCAAGAACCCTAGTTTAGAACCCCAAATATAAGGTTGGAACATTTTTACCCTTCTAGGTGAATTTTTTAAAAATTACGCAATGTTGGAATTTAACACGTCACACGCCGGCTAAAATCCTAATTCACATGATCCCGTATGTAACTCGATATTGATGTATTAGCAATTTAATTATATTAAGCTACAATGGGCATCGCGCATGCGACATTTTATGTGCAATAGTAACCTATTGACTTGTGCATTTATTTTCTCCAAATACTTGTTCTAATAAATCACTCAATTTGGTATAAAAACTTATATTTCAAGGGGGTATTATATAAGAAAGGGACTAGATTCCTATGGAGTTTTAAGACAGTGAGCAGCTCAAGTGCAATACATATTACCTTCTTCTTGATGAACATATTATACTTAGCCTGCACAATGTCATCCAAACCGAATTCTTCGTCTGGTAGGAACCATTCATCAGATTACTGAGATAACTTCTAGGATTCCATGAACATGGCGCTTATCTTCTCATAATTTTTTTCTCTGAGAGTTTTTTTCTAGAGGTATTTAAGCCCAAATTCCTAAAATTGATCTAAGACTGCGGGTAGTTCCATGCCTCCCCTTCTGAACGGGTACGAATGGCTATACAGGCCCTGGTGATGAGGGATAGACCCTGGTCGATGGGACTCTATGGATGTAAGAGGAAGGAAAATATTATGGGGTTGGCAAGAATTGGTAAATCAATCAGGTGCTATGATGGGCTTGATTTTTATATAAAGGTCAAAATTTGGGCTCTCTTCATGGAGGTTACCAATATTGGTACTAAGCTGAGCAGGGAGTGACATCAGATCTTGCTGGATGTTTGCATTTTGGTTAACGTTCTCCATGAAAAGTCTTCACAGGGATATCTAAAATTCTATAGAAGTAGCTAAATAATTAGTGGATCTTCGGTGTGGCGTGATGGGGGATCTGAGCCAATAGGGAGCTAGGCCAAGACTGGGGTATGTGATCACATCTGAGAGGGAAAAGAATTTTTGTGTCTTTCTTAATGAAAAAAGAAATATTCTTGGCATATATATTTTATAAGAAAAGTGATATTATTTTTGGTATTTTTGAAAAAATGGGAGAAAAGAAAAATCCTCAATGTAGTTATTATTATTAGGTTCCACTTGTATTATGTTCCACCTAGGGTGCAAGTGAAATGTTGGACAGGACTCGAGTCTTGGGAAAACATTTTCTACATGATGCAAGACATGGTTTAATTTCTTTTTATTTTTATAGATAGGGACTTATTTTAAAAATGGGTGAAATAGTGTAAAATTTTGAGCGGTGAGGCGACCCAAATTTTTTGTAGAATTTTGCATTCAAACTGAAAGATTAGGTAAGAGTGTCCAAGGACGGATGCCTATATTAAGTTGAGGCATTGGTAGGTTAGTGGAAAGGTTTCCCCCTTTGCATGACTTCCATGATATACCTTTTGCCTATAAGGGAAATATTTCATCGGTACGTCTAGAAAATCCATTTGATATACTTGAGCGTATGTGAATTGCCTCACGATATACCTCGTGAAGATGGTATGTTGAGAGATAATTCGATATAATCGATGTACGTGAATGAGTTTCCTTTTATATAGCTCCCGTTATGAGTTCGGTCAAGCGGTACGATGCATCGGGGGGGACCGTTTGATATACATCGAAGGTACTACACCAATGGAAGGTTATCGCCGAGTTTAACCAAGCCCCACAAGATCGGCACCCTTTGCGATGTGATCCCCTAGAACGGGACAAATTTTTGTCAAAATGCAATTATCACGTGATTTAGTGTGCAAAAATGCATGAGTCTAATTTAGATATTTATAGAGACATTTATGTATTCTAAGCGAGAGGAATACTACTACTACTACTATGAGGTAGATCATTGAATATATACAAGTTGTATGGGATGAGGGGGATAAATACAAAGAGTAAAACTTAAAAGTATGTACATGAAGCATGGAGCATAGACAAAGCGTGAAGCATATGAATATAAACAAGTCAGTAAAAGGTATGTGCAAAGTGAGAGTGATATGGTAATAAGTATAAATGAAGAAAACGTGTGGATATATATATATATATATATATATATGTGTGTGTGTGTGTGTGTGTGTGTGTGTGTGTGTGTGTGGAGGAGGGGAGAAATGTGGAAGTGTGTGCTAGTGTGAGACTAAGCATGGATATCTTCAAGTAGTGTGTGAAACATATGAGCAACATGTGGCTACGTACAAGTGAGAAGAATGTGAGTGTGTGTGCTAATGAGATTGAGCATGGATATTTACAAGTGATATGGATCATGTGTAAGTGTGAGTATATGGGGTAAAACATTGTAACTATACACAAGTGAATAAAGCATAAAGCATGTGATAGAAAAGGTAGTATATATATGTACTGAGGAAAAGAGCATAATGGAGAGAAGGATATAGACATCATGATATGAACAAGGCCTATATACAATATGTAAGTATGAGAGTAAGAAGAATATACAAGTGGAGGCACATACACACATGTAGAAACAGAGAGAAAAGGAAACAAAACCCATATGAAATAGAGTATAGTCCTGTAAAAAATAATAATCCCCTGTGGAGTTGCTATTGTGGCCATACAGGTTTCCTTCGGCACGGGATTTACCTGAAAAGAGAGGGAAAAAATATCTTGGTGCATGCGACATCCATATTTATACCAATAGCGTGGTCTTTGCGGGCTGCCACAAATATAAATTGATCACAGTCAAAAGGGGCGGAAAAGATAGAAAATGGAGTCGCCATCCTATTTTTCTCAAAACAGGAAAAATAAAGTATCCGTCCTCGAAAGGACAACATTATATACAAACTAATACATACAAAACCAAATGAATCAAGTGTCTGGGGACTAAGTTATGCAATGGGAAGGTATTATCCACTCATTTCGCCCTTTTTGTCTCTCATGGGCTATGATGATATTCTCCTTTTTCTACAAGATATGACTCATGTATATAACACGAGTAAAGTAGACCTCGGCCTATATGCAGAGGGTCTAGGGTGCCTATAGGCAGTTCAAAAAGGGCATTTTTGGAAAAACAGGCACAAAATGCAAACCGTTAGTCCAAATTATTCATACCCACTCTCAGGCTGAAGTGTTGAACAATGTCAAACGGGGCTTGGAAGTCTTTGATGGACTCTACAGGGGGTTCTTCGAGTAAAAAGGCAAGTACATGAGGGTCGATTTGTTCATGGTATGGACCATTAGAAAGGAGATTTAGATCCTGATGAGAGTGTAATGAGATATGCTTGGGTTGGGGTGTTGACCAAAGTTAAATAGGGCTCGAGAGCTCCCGGTGGCCTCTATATTAGTGTTTGGAGTAAAATGTGAGTGAGTGCGAACCATGAGGATGATTTGCACGCTGTATGAACCGTTGGAAAAAAGGATTCATAGACCAACTAGATTGAAATAAGATATGCTCGGGTTGGAGAGTTGAGCAAAGCCAAATTGGTGGATCTGGCTTGGAGTGGGACATTGGATTCGAGGGTGTTAGAGACCTAAGGAGGCATTTCGATGGCACTAGGATGGGGTGGATACACTTCTAGTGTATGATCCTCCCTAAATTCAGGTAGGTGGGTGGATACCCTTTGAGATAAAATTGTGGCCATCCATGATTGAGTGCTCCCTGAAAAAAATAATACTAGTGTGAAAAATGGGTTAAAGGAAAAGAAATCCCTTTCCTTCACTCGCGCAATATTCAAGGGCTCCCACAAACATAAAGTGGCCGTTGTTAAAGGGGAAATTTTTTAAAAATGGAGTCACCAACCTATTTTACTCAAAATAAGAAAAGGATATAGTTGTCTAAAAATGACATTAAAAGACTAACAGACGCATACAAAACCAAAGAGATCACGGGTTCGGGGACTAAGTTACAGAATAGGAAGGTGTTAGGAAACAAAATTTTCCCTTTCGATCGCTCATGGGCTATATCAATATTATACTTTTCAAAAAGTTGTATAGTGTGTGTAGCATGAAAAGTGTATATATCCATGAAAAGTGCATAAGGAGTGAAATCATCATGCGTGCCTTATGAGAAAAATAGGAACGAATAATTCAAAAAAATATAACTAAAAGAAATAGAAAAATGTATATAAATAACTAGAATATTGGTCGTGAACCCTATCATGAATCTTTATGGATGAACGCGTACGCGTGTACCAAGGGACCACTATAGGGTAATAGCGTAAGTCAAATATATACTATGAGAAGTGCGTCGGTTCATGACTTATTATGAAAAAATGAGTATGCATATCTGATAGGACTGCTAAAAGTAGGGAAAAATTATGCATGAAAATACTAACTAAAATATAATGGGTAAAATGTGAAAATTGAGGGGAAAAGGGGACTCAAATCCAAAGGAAATCTCGGGACGCCTACACAGTCGGAACTGACATCAAATTCGACATAGTTCGAAACAACATAAAGGTGGGATTTAACCTAAAAGTCTGAAACTAGAGTTTTGAACACGTTGAAAACCCCGGAATGTGATTTTCTCAATTAAAATCAAAGTAAATAATTTCCTTTTAAACTAAACTCGATGCGGAAGCGTAAGGAGATGGTTCAATAAAATTACTCAATTAATATAACACTTAAACCGATTAATTCATTAATCCAAGTCCTAGAATTTGCCTAAGTCATATTTAATAATATTAGCAAATTAGGTGAAACTAAGTTTTAGCAAATGACATGAATTAAACAACTTCACCCACTATTTAATTTAAGTCCAAATTAAAATGAGTGTGACAATTTAAACCAAATTTTATCTTGAATTGTCCTAAGCATGCGTTCTAAGTTATAATGCAAGATAAAATAAACAATATCACACTACGCCGCGATGTACGAGGAAAAACTCAAGACGGGAAAAAACCTCGGACGGCCCTAGCCACAAATCCACTAGATACGGAATTACAAGTACAAGACAGATAGACTTACAACGACTGAATCGATCCCTCTCAAGCCTCGACGCTTCTTCTTGTAGACACCTCTTCCTAGCGGATAACCTTGGAACACCACCGCGGTCTCGGAACCCACCAATGGGTCTTTCTATGGTCACCGTCACCCGAGCAAGGAGCCTTTCTCCAAGTGGGTAGAATCACAACAAACGTCTTCTTCTTTGATGGATGTAGAAGCAAACCAAAACTTCTCTTCTTGAATTCGGTAGAGAAAAACCGGTGCCAAACTCCAAGCAATTTGATATGTATATAAGAACTTGGATAAACAATAATTGGGTGTAAACACTAGAGTGGTATATGAATTTCTCTTTGAAAATTAGCACTCAAAACATGAACATTTTCCTAAAATGATTTTTTCTCTCAAACTCTCTCTAAGAGATAAACTAGGATGGAAAAGTTATGGAAATGTTAAGTTGGAAAATGTCATTCCCGCACATATTAAAGTCTGTAAAAGTTGGTTAAAAACCAAGTGGGGAAGTGGGTGCAAAACTGCCAAAAACCTGCCAATAACTGTTCCCGCCTGGAATCTCGTTCGAACGACATTTCGTTCGAACGAAATCTCGTTTGAACGAGTCTTCTAACGACGCTCTAGTATGGACTCATTAGAAGCTCGTTTGAAATCTCGTTAGAACGACAATCTCGTTCGAACGAAATTTCTAACGACAGACCAGTATGCCTTAGTGGGAACTCGTTGGAAAAACTCGTTCGAACGAAACCTGGTTCGAACGAAAAACTCGTTCGAACGACTTCCAGAAATTTTGTAAAATTCGATTTTGGCCCAGAAACTTTATATACTTTTATTTAAAGTTCTAATTAAATTTTTCTGAAAAATAAAAACGCAGTTTTTATTAAACCTAACACCTAACAAACTTTGTTCCAAGCTCCTATATATATAATTGCATTCATACCTTGGGAGCATGGAACCATAGTTGATGACATAGAAACGAGGCACGCAAACCAGCATATTTGATGAAGCTTTATACTTTTTGCCGCTACGTCTTCAACAAACACTTCATAGGCTTCAGAGTATTACAATGACATACTATCCTATGAATAAATGTTTTTGTCCGGAATTGAGCCAACACAATACATGGACTCAATTGGAAATTTGTGTCCTTACAAGATTTCTATTTTGATTTGTGGAAAACCATGCACAAGTTGTGAAAATGTAACTAAATGGAAGAAAACTCTAGTTTGGGTTTTATGAATTAAACCCACTTTTTGGGGTTTTTTCAGTTTCTGAAAATAAGTTTTATAAGCATATAAATAATAAAAATGTGATTAGGGGAGATAAAGTAGAAACTAGATGGAAAGAGATGTTAAAAGTAGTAAAGTGTAAGAAATGACAATAAATTAGTAAGCTGGAACGGATAGAATGTATAGCTTCTAAATAACTTGAAATTTGATTTTGGAGAAATGTGGGATGATTTTAATTGATGATGTAATGGTGGAAAAGTGGGGGTGAAAGTTGAGGTGAGAGTGAGGTAACGGAATGTTGGAGAGAATGTATGGAATGTGATGTTTTGGAAGGTTGCACACTAATTTTGAGGCAAAAGGTCATGAATAATTAAGTTAGGGTTTCCTTAAAGTGAAAACCCTAAAAAGTTCAAAAGACCAAGCTGCCCCTGGTAGGGGGGGGGGATTCTACCGATTGACATAGGAGGTGGATTTCCTATCATCATAGGTTCCTGACTTGGTGGCTAAGTAAAGCACCCTATTCCTAGAGTCAGGCGAAGAAGAGTGCCTATAGGCAATCCAAAATTGATTTTTTCAGAAAAACATCGTAAAATACAAAATATAAATCCGTTTTTAGCATGGCCAAGATCATTGGAAAGAGAATTTGGAGTTCAATAAAAGAATGTTGAGGTAATCTCGAGTACCAGTGTTTACTCAGGTAAAACGAAACTCATAAGTGTCCACTGACCTTCGACTTAGGGTTTCGGAGTAAAAATGTAGAAAAATGCGATTAGTAAGTTCGATTTGCACATGGTATGGACCGTTGAGAAAGAGATTCGGTGACATATAAAAGTTTGTTGAGAAAATCTTGGATACGAGAGGCAACTAAATTCAAATAGAGCTCGATAATCATCTGGTGTCCTTTCGAGCAAAAGGTGTGTTAAATGTGAACCATAAGTCTGATTCACGCATAATATGGATTGTTGGAATGGTGATTCAGATCCCTATGAAAAAATTTTTAGATACTCTCAAGTTAGAGAGTTGACTAAAGTTATAAGGACCTAAAAAATGTCTGCGGACCTCCAGTTTAGTGTTTGAATAAGGATCAGAGGTCCGAGGGTTAGAGGGCTAGTACTTGGACCTATGGAGAGGCTACTAGAATGGGGTGTCCACAAATACCCTTGCTTATGATTGAGATATCATGGTCTATCTCTATCCTTCTCCAAAAAACATGAATAGTATTTTATCTCACCCCTATCAAACCCTAATGAACCACAATAATCATTAAAACTTCTTTACTACAACTTTATATACATGTACAAGCAGTGGGATTGGGCTAAACTAGATTTCTTAGGATAATGGGCCTAACTAATTGAGTATATGGACTATACTGGGACCCAAGATAAATAATTAAATTAAATCCAACTAAATACTCAGATTCTTAAATAAAATTACCATAATTTATTGCCATTCTTTCTTTAATCGCGAATTAAGTCCACTAGAGAATCATAATAGCAATCCAATTTAATTATATTATAAATCACTCAGATATAATGAAGTATTATTTACAAAGTTGATTATGGTACATAATATGATTCCCCAGTGTCCAATACCAGTTTGGTCAAATCAATTTAATGTTAATCAATTTTAACCAACATCTAATCAATTCCTTTATTTTCGGACTTAACTTATTTGTTACTCCACTAGGGTTATAAAATAATCCACGAATCAATTTGTACTTGGTGGAAACAAAATATATCAGTGAATCAAGGGGGTATCACAGTCCATGGTATCCCCTTGCCATGGATTCCTTGTAATTACAATCTCAGACCTACTCACACAACTGTCACCCAATGTGTGGGGATCATTTGACCCAACAAAAATCAGATCGCTCATTCTAATCCTCATAATTATCAGGATTAAGAATATATGAACCCTTTTCCAATGGTGTAAGAATGCCTGAGTCTAATGAAGACAACCCTTAAACTCAAATCTTACTGAAGTCGTTGTCCAATACATTCCTAAGATGTACCATTCATAATCCTACGTCGAACTATCAAACAAGTTCTTGAACCATCATGCAAGTTCTCATAATTTCAAATAAACTAATAGGATTAAATTTCAACCAGTTCTAAAGGATGTCAACTCCCTATATAGGTTTTGAATTCTTCAATAGTTTTAGAACAAGAATCTCTATATCCTAGTAATTAACCTAAAGTTGATTCACCAAAATTCCTACGGAGATCTATTGACCAATATGTATATAATATATATAAACTAAATATAAGGCATTCTCATAACCATGATTCTTTATTCCAAATGAACTAACCCCTTTACTTACAAGAAACCATCATACATGGTTTTAAGAATATAATAGAAACAACTCCCACTTATTTTTAAAGTCGTGCATCTAACTCCCAACCCATCTATATGATAGTTTTCTACGTATCGGTAGACGAACTAATCAGGTGCTATTCGATACAGTCTTGGTTATAAAATCATCACCCACTTGTTTGATCTCTTGAACTATATGTAACTTACACTAAATGTGCTTAACCCTCTTATGGTTCACCAGTTATCTAACACTTGAAATTCTATCATTATATTCACTGCAAAGTGCAATAAATAATTGCACTTGAATGAACCTCATCCCAGTAACTTAGTAAGTAATCGATTCATATACCCTCTTTAGTTGTCTTCGAAATGATAATAACATTGGCCTACCTGGTGGAGTCAACAATCTAATATTGCTTTACACTCCGACAACATACAACTCAATGTCCTTGGATAAACACATATTCTAAGGTTAAAAGATTGTAATACTAATTTGTAAAGAACAATTTATGATAAATTCAATTTGTATATAATAGCTTAGTTATAGACAAAACATTTTAAGTCATAGGTTAGGTCTTGAGTGTGTTGACCTTTAAACCCTATGATGTGTTTGATTGAATACTAGCGGTCAGGATATCATGTTCACATCATCATGTTGTGTTCCGTGCCACGTTTCTTATTGAACTTTTGAGGATCTTTCATGTCTGAATATTTATATATTTTGATCCTCGGATTTTTCATTAGATGTTGCTTTTATAAAATTTTGTGTGAAGGCTTTTTGGATTTCAAGTCGTTTGAACGAATTTATATAGTTCGGTTAAATGAAATGGCCATGTCATTGGAACGACATTCAAATGAACATCAAACTAAGTTTATATATTGCCAAATTAAAGTTCATTCAAAGTAGATTTGAACGAGACTGAATGTTCATTTGAATGAGTTGATTTTTGATTCAAATGAGATGTACAAATTCGCTTGAATGACCTCTTATTTTCATTCGAACGAGACCTCAAAATTTATGTCGCGGCAAAAAAAAATTCTATATAAAAGGGGCATCAGTTTATGGTAGGACTATTGGTAAAAATAAGCTTCCTATACAGTTTCAAAAATGTCTCTAAACCCTAGTTTCACCCATCTTATTTAAGATTCGTGTTTCAATACATATATATTTAAGATCTTTGTTTAGGCACCAATGTTTAACTCTTCACTAATGAATATTAGTTTTGTGCGGTGGAATCCATATTTGTTGTTGTTTACACATGATGGATCCATGTTGTGTTGTTATGGTCAAGAATCGATGGAATCAATGTTCAAGATCCGTATGTAGTTGTTAAACCTTATCGATGGATACCGAGATGTGGGTGGACTCACACATTGTGGTTGGTACATGGGTGGACTACTATGTGCCATTGTGCGGAGGTTGATAAATGAGGATCATTAAGTCTTATGAGGGCATTGAGTTTGTGTTGTAAGTCTACTGTCATGTCATTTGTAATTCCATACATGGTTAATTTGTGTGGCTGGGTCGTCTGAGGTTTTTTAGTTGTTGGTTCTCCTCGTACATCGGTATGTTATGTGATTGATCTTAGTTTATCTCCTATCACCTAAATTCATGCTTTAGAATAAGATAAAATTGGTTAATGTGTTTTAATACAAAAATCCGTTAAACTTGTTTCTTAATTTATTTCGGTTAATTAACTATTTAGTTAATGTGAATTGAAATTTAAAATTTGGGGTATTTTTTTTCTTAGACCATCCATATTATACCCTTATAGGACTCTCAAGTGTATTCGAGTGGGATCACTGAGTTATTATGTTATATCCTTATTTAGGCATGATTTCTAATGGTTTTTATATGGAGGGTCAATTATTTTCTAGACCACTTTTGTTTGATGGTTCTAACTATGAGTAGTAGATGCGCGTATTAAGTCAGAACATAAGTTATTAGATGAAAGGGTATGAAAAGAAGTTATTAAGGGTTAGTCCTAAATCACATGCTTCGTATGTGATTATAGAATTACCAAACCCATAAAAACCTGGAGTGAGGATGAGCATATGTTTTCATATTATAACTTATGTGTTTTGAATGCCCTGTTTTGCTATGTCACATCGAAGAAAAACTATCGTATTATGACATGTAAAATGTTTGAAGAGTCTTAGGATAAACTCCAACACACCCATAAGAGAACTAGTGCTATGAAGGATTCTAAACTCTAAAACCTCACCACTTAGTTTGAAACCATTAGGATGGAGGAGAGTAAAACCTTTGATGAGTTATATTTTAGACTGTTAGATATTGTGAACTTATCTTTTAACTTGGGAGAGAGAATACCCAAAACCCAAGTAGTTAAGAAAATCTTAAGGTCCTTACCTGAAAGATTTAACTCAAAAGTGATAGTTTCTAATTGATTGGGCACTTTGTACTCTACAAAACTCAAAGATCTTGTAGTTTATGTTCAAACTTATCAGCTTGACATGTTTTTCTCTAAAAAGATGAAGAAAGATAAGTGCATTTCTAAGGAAGTTTGAAAGGAGGGAATACATGTTTCAGATGATGAGTTGAACATCGATTATGATGAAATTTACATGTTTTCTAAGAAGTTTAGAAAATTTCTTGAGTTTAATAAAGAGAATTATAAGTACGATGAAACGAAATTCAATAAGTCTAAGTTCAAAAATGTTGTGAAATTCACTAAAAATTATAATGATAATTTTAAGAGGGATGAGTCAGATAGATCCTTTGGCTGTTAGGGTTATGGCTATAGGGCCACTGAGTGTCCCACTAAGATAAGTAAGGAGGTTGATAAATCTATCCATACATAGTGAAAGTGATTTGGAAGAGAAACTGGATTCCACCATTGAGAAAAACTACACCACGTTCATGGCTATTAATACGAGCCTTGATGAAAAATCTTCGGATGAAGATAATTATGAGCATGATAATTACGAGGCCATTATTCGTGGAAGAAGAAGAAGAAGAAGAAGAAGAAGAAGAAGAAGAAGAAGAAGAAGAAGAAGAAGAAGAAGAAGAAGAAGAAGAAGAAGAAGAAGAAGAAGAAGAAGAAGAAGAAGAAGAAGAAGATGGAGAAAGGAAGTGGATGGTGAAATTAAAGTTGCCTATTGTGAGTTGTATGCAAAAATGATGAAATTGAAAAATTCTAACTTGAAGTTGGAATCTAGGTTGAAATAATGTGTCGTAAGTAATGATGAGAGAATATTTATAGAGGATCTTAGGGACCATGAGAAGACTCTTAGGGGGAAGCTCACGTTTGTCAAGGGGGAACAAGATAACTTTCGGGGTTTGATGGATATTTTGAAGAAGGACTCCCTTATTTTTTATGAAACTCTCCATTTTCTCAAGTCTAGGATTGTGCAGTTAGAAGAGAGATCGAGAGACTCGAGTATTGTCCAATTTGATTTGGAGTTTAGGTCAAAAAACTTGGATAAGATGGTAGGCACTACTCGAATGGGTTTCACTTCGATGATCAAAATGCTTATGATACTAAAGCTAAGACGATTCTTTTGAGAGAGTCAACCC
This sequence comes from Sambucus nigra, assembly GCA_949130495.1. Taxonomy (NCBI): domain Eukaryota; kingdom Viridiplantae; phylum Streptophyta; class Magnoliopsida; order Dipsacales; family Adoxaceae; genus Sambucus; species Sambucus nigra. Next base: position 270,936,134 of record OX422217.1, read on the forward strand.
TTTCTCCGAACGTTAGAAAAGGTTAACCCGAGGGTAATATTTCTTATGTCTACACGTACACACATTGCAATAGGAAAGGTAACCTTAGGCTTTTTTTCGATAATAATAGAAATGTTCCTAGGAAGTATAAATTTAGAGACATTAAGGTTCCCAAAACCCAAGAGCATCATGTCACACCTATGTGGATTAGGAAATTATATTTGAAGGCTATACGTGTTATACTTATTTATTATCTAATGCTTGCACATGATAGTTTTCATTCTAAATGAAATAGTTGATTATATTCGCATGTTTGCAAACAATAGAATTTATACTTCCTTTTATATTTATTTTTGAGTTATATGTGGTTTTAGTCTTTTGCATCTTTATTTTCCTTTTTGGGTCTTATTGAAAAAATAAAAAATAAAAATGTATTTGTCTTTTGAGTTTTGTTTTCACGTGGTGTCTTTTAAAAATGTTTAAAAACTCAAAAAGGTTGTGTTTATGTGCAGTTTGATTTTACATATTTTATATGGCATATTTGTGTGTTTGAATCCCATCCCTTCCATGTTTCCATATATCTAAAACATTTGATTGTGATTTTTAATGCTTAGATTGTTCTTAATCATGGTTGCTTGGAGTAATTTGACTTTGATTTGGTTAATGTATTCACTTAGCATATGTCTCCTCACACACATGCACATGCTCCTTTGGATTTTAACTTTATATGTTACATGAGCAAAGTGAGGTGTTCTCCTAACAATGTATATATATATATATATATATATATTTGACTGGGGGATTTATGCATGTAAGAACCGTTGCCCATGAGTTTGTGCTTTAATTAAAAATATGATTGTGCAAGGGAAAGGGCTATGAATGGAGAAATATAATTTGTTAAAGGCTACCATTGTTAAGAGCCTAAAAAATTAAGAGGCAAAAGAAAATATAAAATTTCCGAGGGCAATTTGCTTCATTTATTCTTCAAAATAATGATATCCCAAAATAATTGAGAGTGAAAAAAAGTGTAACACCCCGTGTTTTTATTAATTAATTTAATTAAATAATTGGAATATTCGAGAAAAATAATTTTTTAAATTTAATAATTTTTATTGGCTAAATATGTTAGTTAAGATTTTAGAAGAATAAAACTTCAAGCGGAATTGAAATCGGAGTTATAACGGATTTTATATAGAATTTTTAATATTTTGCCTTATGGCATTTTTAAGGGAAACTGTTAGATTTTAGGTATGATCGATCAATCGATGATTTTCATAGATCGATCGATGCCTTCAAAAAACGTGCGCTGGAAGTTGTTTTTAATTAGAGTTTGTGTAGGATTAGGACTCCTAATCGCTATATAACCTTGTTAATCCGTAGGGTGACTTCTCATAATCACTTTTTCTCAAGTTTTTCACCAGAGAACACTTACAAATATTTTTCCTCTCACTCATAATCATCAACCTTCTTCCTAATCAAGTTTTTGTCACAAGTTTTGGGAGGCTTAATTGGGGCTTAATCAAGATTGATTCAAGAACACTTCTTTGCTAATTTTTCGAGAGAAATCCAGATTTCTAATCAGATTTTTAACTCAGTCTTCAAAGGCATGAATACTCTATTATTTTCCTTTAGTATTATGCATTTTAAGTGTCGCGTAAATACTTAATTACATGTTTTCTTTAAAATAATTAGTAACTTAATTAGAAAAAGTGGACACTAATTATGGTTTTTTTAATATAATCCTTTAAGCTGAATAATATTCAAAACCCTTTGGGTACACATGATTCGTGAGTGATTTTGGGTTTTATTGGTGTAGGTTGCGTGTAGAAAAATCCTAGTTTTAAAATAAATGGATTTGGGGGCGTATAACTCATGTAAGTTGTGTTGAAACAATGAAATTAGAAGTTTGATGTTTTAAATGATGAAATAGAGGTATATTTAATTTAAATGATTAAATGAGATTAATTGGAGGTTTATGACGAGGTGATAATTAAATTATGATTTAATTGAATTGGACTATCATGCGTAGTTTTATACATTGACTAATTATGCTTATTTGTGTGACTTTTTGATATTATTATATTGCCTTTGTGGCGATGTATTGTTGGGTAATTTTGCTCTCCCTATATTTTAGGATGCCTTCTAGGTATGGGACTAGTGAGTAAGCCTTTTAATGATTTACGCCTTCTAGGTATGGGACTAGTGAGGGTAGATTATCGCGTTTTTATCATCTTGGGGGTGAGCTGATTTTTGGTACTTTTTCATCGTTATGCTAGCCTAGGCATGAGACTAGGTCGAAGTTTAGGATATAAATTCTTCCTATACATAGGGTAGGACATAATAATAACTTGGGAACCATTAGTTATGGGACTAAGGGGTATTTTGAGGATCTCACATCGATTAAAAGGGTGGGGTGATTATAAATTGAGAAATTGAGAATTAATGCCTAAGATAAAAACGGGTATTAATGTTTGTGGCAATATAATATGTCTGGGCCGACAGTTTAAATGGGTCAGAGGACTATTTATGTCGTGTGATGTGTGTAACCTTGTCATATATCGGGGCCGACAGTTTAGACGGGTTAGAGGATGATAGACAAGGGGAAGTGTGACACTTTAATAAAAAAAAGTGAGAACAATAAAGTTGGTTAATTTAATTAAATTAACATCGTGGTACTTGGGAATTTAAAATTATATTGGTGTGCCTTTATAAATGGGGATTTCTGCGGGTAGTTAGTGATTTATATTTATCGCGTTTAATCATCCCATTTAATTTAAAATATTCTATTGTGATATCTATTGTGTATAATGCTACTGTCTGGATTCAAGGATTCTATTTGAGGGTAGTAGTGTGTATTCTTGGTCGGGGCTTTGGCTCTGACCCATGAGTTGACTAATCTTTTTCAGGATTAGAATTGGAGAATCTTCATAAGTTTATTGGAGTTATCATTTGGAGGTGCAACAGGAGTTATTTATTTTATGGTATAGTTTAGTTAGACTTTCTTTTCCAATCTTATTTAATTATGAGACTTCATTGGAGTTTTATTGGACCATTCGGTTCCAAAGTTGTTTAGAGGATTTATGTTAGATTATTCAGATTTTATTTAATCATTTTTTTGGAGATTGGATTTATTCGGAGTTAGCATGTGATGGAGCTTTTATCGCTTAGTTGTTTATGATCAATTGAGATTGATTCAATTATTCATCTTATGGACTGATTATTTATGTCTCATATCTGTCTCATGCTAAGAATGGTATTTATTTAGTTCACACACGTCATAGTTCGGCGGTGGTGGTTGGACACCCCGTCTGTTGGATTTTTGCGGGGTGTGACAGATAGTATCAGAGCATGGTCTTAGGTCTCGTAGGTTATAAGTCCATTTAGCTTTCGCATTGTCGATCTTTGATTCCCTTTGTTGATTCGTACTTCTTAATGTAGAGGGTCTGGCATACGTGTTAGATGTGTTTCTTGAAGATGTAAAGCTTTGTGCTAAGAACGTCGTAGGCATTGAGTTTAGAAATAGTAAGCTTAATGTGAGGGTCCTTAAAATGGATTTTGGAGACGATAATTATTTTGGAGATTTTAGTATATATGTTAGGTATCATATGTATTGATTTTTGATGTTGAGATTTAATTTGAGGACGTTAGCATTTTTGATGACTTTCGAATATAGGATCGAGTGGGGGATTTGTGAGAGCGTGTCGTACGCCATTATTTTCATAGTTATGTGTATGCATATAGGCAATATATATATATATTATTTTGTTGTTCGTGGGGTAGGTGCGCGTATGATTGGGTGTATAAGCGCCCAATTATGGCATTCTACGGGTAGACATATGTGAGCCTTATTTTATTTTGCTATATTTATGCATTGATGAGTGTGCTTCGTCTAATTTCGAGGACAAAATTCTTTGCTAGTGGGGAAGTATGTAATACCCTGTGTTTTTATTAATTAATTTAATTAAATAATTGGAATATTCGAGAATTTTTTTTTAATTTAATACTTTTTATTGGCTAAATATTTTGGTTATGATTTTAGAAGAATAAAAGTTCAAGCAGAATTGAAATTGGAGTTAAAACGGATTTTATATAGAATTTTTAATATTTTGCCTTATGGCATTTTTAAGGGAAACTGTCATATTTTAGGCATGATCGATCGATCGATGATTTTCATAGATCGATCGATGCCTTCAGAAAACGTGCGCATAAAGTTTTTTTAAATTAGAGTTTGTGTAGGATTAGAACTTCTAATCACTATATAACCTTGTTAATCCATAGGGGGACTTCTCATAATCACTTTTTCTCAAGTTTTCCACCAGAGAACACTTCCAAATATTTTTCCTCTCACTACTAATCATCAACCTTCTTTATAATCAAGTTTTTGTTACAAGTTTGGGGAGGCTTAATTGGGGATTAATCAAGATTGATTCAAGAACACTTATTTGCAAATTTTTCGAGATGAATCCATATTTCTAATAAGATTTTCACACAATCTTCACAGGATTGAATACTCTATTCTTTTCCATTAGTATTATGCATTTTAAGTGTCGCCTAAACACTTAATTACATGTTTTCTTAAAAATAATTAGTAACTTAATTAGAAAAGGTGGACACTAATTATGGGGTTATTTTTATAAAATCTTTTAAGCTGAATAATATTCATAACCCTTTGGGTACGTAGTACTCGTATGTGATTTTGGGTTTTATTGGTGTAGGTTTCATGTAGAAAAATCCTAGCTTTAAAATAAATGGATTTGGGGGCGTATAACTTATGTAATTTGTGTTGAAACAATGAAATTAGAAGTTTGATGTTTTAAATGATGAAATAGTGGTATATTTAATTTAAATAATTAAATGAGATTAATTTGAGGTTTATGACGAGGTGATAATTAAATTATGATTTAATTGAATTGGACTATCATACGTAGTTTTATACGTTGATTAATTATGCTTATTTGTGTGACTTTTTGGTATTATTATATTGCCTTTGTGACGACGGATTGTTGGGTAATTTTGCTCTCCCTATATTTTAGGATGCCTTCTAGGTATGGGACTAGTGAGTAAGCCTTTTAATGATTTACGCCTTCTAGGTATGGGACTAGTGAGGGTAGATTATCGCGTTTTTATCATCTTGGGAGTGGGCTTTCATCGTTATGCTAGCCTAAGCATGAGACTAGGTCGAAGTTTAGGACATAAATTCTTCCTATACATAGGGTAGGATGTAATAATAACTTGGGGACCCTTAGTTATGGGACTAAGGGGTATTTTGAGGATCTCACATCGATTAAAAGGTTGGGGTGATTATAAATTGAGAAATTGGGAATTAATGCCTAAGATAAAAATGGGTATTAAAATTTGTGGCGACATAATGTGTCGGGATCGACAGTTTAAATGGGTCAGAGGATGATTTATGTCGTGTCGTGTATGGAACCTTGTCATGTGTTGGGGCCGACAGTTTAAACATGTTAGAGGATGATTGGCAAGGGGAAGTGTGACACTTTATTAAAAAAAGTGAGAACAATAAAGTTGGTTAATGTAATTAAATTAGCATCGTGGTCCATGGGAATTTAAAATCATATTGGTGTGCCTTTATAAATGGGGATTTCTGCGGGTAGTTAGTGATTTATATATATCAGGTTTAATCATCTCATTTAATTTAAAATATTCTATTGTGATTTTTATTGCGTATAATGCTACTGCCTGAATTCAAGGATCCTATTTGAGGGGAGTAGTGTGTATTCTTGCT